>CM057345.1:503217055-504430555 GCA_030015575.1 Agapanthus africanus
TATGCAACACAGGTAAACTGGTATTTCACAGCTGTTTTGCTAATATGTGCAATATGCAAACCGAACACTTCTAGATGAGTGCAAATGATAGGGAAATTGACGTGTTAAAAATACATTATTTTCGACTGATCAATTGACTTGAGTTTGACAAGAAGGTTAACTAGCTAGGAACAACTAGATCCTAGACTTAGTAAATTAAAAACCCTAAAAATAACCTTTCTTAAAATTTAACGGTAGAAAGTATATATCTTTGTAGTTTACTTAGAAATAGGCAAATTTTGAGTTCACTTCTTGGGCTAAGTCAAAACAAGGGAAGAGTATTGATATTTTTATTAAAAGTATAAGTCTGAAAAATAATTCCTAAGTTTAAGTCTAAATTCTGAAAATATATACGCTACAAATTGCACAAACACGAACCTTGAAACTTGGAATAGTATAGAAGACCTTGAAATGCTCTTGTCTAAAGTTCTTAGTATGAAGGAAAATAAAATAAATATACAAGTGTGAATAAAAAAATGAACACTGGTTTTGTAATTACATAAGGCTGAGTAAAATAAAAAATATATAGCAAGGGTGCTTTATCATCTAGTGCCTTAGACCAACTGGTTTGGGAGTCACTGCTAAAGCCTTAAGTATTACAAGACAAGGAATTCGCCTTAATGTGCAAACACATTTTGTAATCGGTCGTTGGTACCTCAAGAAGTATTAACGGTCGCATGAAGAATGTGCGAGCAATTTCATCTAAAAAATTAACCAACTAAAAGTACTTTGGATGATGGACAAGAGTATAATAGCTTGATTTGAATTTCCAAGTGTAGGGGTGATATATACACACACGTAGGGGTATGTGATTGGGGTTTAGATAAGAGATAGGAATGAAATATAGGACTTATATCTTTAGTAGAGATGATAAAAATTCCTATGTTGAGATGGAACCTTAGAAGGAAAACTCAAAAGATGCTAAAAGCTAAGTAAATTTACAGAACATATACAGTCTTAAGTTAAATGATAAGGAAGCATGAAAAATACGGGTTGATAATTTCTGAGTCAAAGATAATAGAATTTCTTGTAGAAAACCGAATTGGAGAATAAAAGTCAATAGACCGAATTGATAGGATTTTGTGGGTAGTATCCGCTGAAAACTCTCAGGAGACAACACTCCTCCTACTAGGGACACCTAGAGGTTTAACGGCTTGTTGCACGAGCTCAGTGCAATCGCGTTTCCCTGCGAAAGTGAGGCTAGATCTTTTTCGAAAATAAATCTAGTTTTGCTCGAGGACGAGCAAAAGATAAGTTTGGGGGTATTTGTTCATATCATAATTTTGCATTATTATATTCCCCATTCTTATTTATTTTACAAATAAACAGGTGCTTTTGATCCATGTCTGCTACATAGTTGCAGGTTACAGGTTCTCGGAACAAAACAGTGAAAATGATGAAAAGACGATACAAAAGTGAGACTACGACCAACAAATGGAAGAATCTTGATCATGCCTACAGTTTGAAGGACAAATGAAGATCAATGAACAAGTTTACAAAGTACAAAGGCAGCGCAAGGTTCAAGACTTTGACACGAAGAAAAGGGTAAAAGTCCACAACATTATGCACCGTGGAATTCTGGAAGAAACTAGAAGACAATCTGAGAAACCAAGTGAAGAAACAAGAAGCCAAATGCAACCAGAAGCAGCCCAGAAATATCCAGCCAGAGAACCCTCTATATGGCCGCGGATCCGCGGCCAAACATGGCTTTTGGCCGCGGTTCCGCGTCCATGATAAGCACGTGTCGGTGCATATTTTGATGGTATAGCGGTGCGTTGACTAGACTTCTTAGGGATAATTTTGTAAATGCAGATAGGGATCGGATGTAACCCTAGGGTTTCTATGATCTATAAATAGAAACCCTAATGCTATTTTTGGAGCATGCCTCTTTTTGTTTATAAAAAATTCAGAATTCTTAATTCATTGTAATATTTTGAAGAGTGCATCGAATAAAAGTATGTAGTTTTTTTTTTACCTTGCCCTAGTTAATTTCTTTTCTGCCGTAGTTTAGAAATTTATTTATCTTCCCTAGTTAGATTTTATTTATCTGCCATAATTTAGATAGTTAGTTTTTTAAAAACAATCATAAAAAATGTATTTTATTATCAATTCCCTAATGAGTGAGTAGTTCCTCACTTGTTAGGGTTAGGAATAGGAAAGGTTTGAGAGATGAAAATATATCACCCCTTTCTTTCCCATCGCATATTATTTATAGGACTCCATACATACATACACACACCGCTCACTACGGCACCCTACCCCATGAGGTAGCGGTGATACCGTAGTTTAAAAAACCGGTTGTGTATGTTTTCCATGGAGGTTAGAATAAGAATTAAGAAAGGACGGACAAGGACCTAGAGGAAGAAACATTGTTTCTTCCCGATCGTGCTAATCCCCTTTATTAATTATTACCATAACACCTAAATAGATCTTAATTAGGGCATTGAAAGTGGTGAAGAATATTAAATTTCCAAACTTAACCTAAACCTAACCCTAACAAGCTTTTAATCCTAGTCTAAATCAACCTTAGTTTTTAGTGATAATCCAATCCACCACAATTGGAATTAACTCGTTAGAACAAATAAAAAATACACAAAATCCCTATGGACCGACCCGTCCTCACCGGCTAGCTACCAAGCGACGCCGTTCTTGATTGCGGTAAAATTCTTTGATTCATCTTTTAAAAGCGCACACGCACGCATAAAAATTCTCTCAATCAATGGCGCAGAGAGCGGCTGTGAGAGCCGAGGTCAGAGTTGGCTCGTCTGAGACGAGGACTGACCAGGGCGGTACGCCCGTTGTACAGGAGCAGGTTGATCCACCTCCGACAGACCGTATTGCTAGGCTAGAGGCTGCTATGCAGGATTTGCGCCAGATGATGGGGTCGTTAGTAGAGGCCGGTCGAGCACAGCGACAGGAGGTTGTCCCACCTGTTATGGGGACCGCAATAGTGTCTACTGTTCAGGAAGTCATCCCTACAGCTACGGAGGTTATCACCATGTCATTATCTGAGTTCATGGTCTTCACCGGCACGATACAGCTGAGGATCCGCAGTCGTTTATCGATCGGATGGCCAGGATCTGTCGTTCGCTGAGATGATCTGACGCGAGATGGGTAGAGTTCACGAGTTTTCTTCTGGTAGGTCTTGCCCAGACCTGGTGCGATTTTTTAGAGAGCGGTAGAGCCGCAGGTCTTTCTCCTATGACCTGGGCTGAGTTCGTGACTGTTTTTCTTGCCCGTTTCCTTCCATAGAGCGTCAGGGATGCTCGAGCTCACAGTTTCGAGTCGTTACGCCAGACTCCGGGTATGACGGTGGAAGAGTATGACATTAAGTTTACCCAGTTATCCGTATATGCTCCGTATTTGGTGGATACTGAGGAGATGCGGATCAAGAGATTTGTTCGAGGCTTGAGTACCCAATATTCCTTGCTATCTGCTCCCAGCATTTCGATACATACGCAGCTACAGTGGATGCAGCCCTATTGGTAGACGAGCGTATTTTTGAGACTTCGGTCGTTCCGGAACCGAAGAAGATTCACACTGATTTATTAGCGCAGAGTCAGTTTGGCAGAGGCCGCAGTAGATTCGCTATAGGTCGTGCGGGTAGCCGGAGCGTGAGATAGGGCCAGACATATAGTTTATACCCACAGGGTCAGCAGTCGTCGCCTGGATGTTTTGGGTGTGGCAATCCCCATCACCGCATCAGAGATTGTACTGAGATACGCCAGGGGGAGGCAGCGGTTCCACATGTTACCTTACCACCTTCTCCACCTCAAATAACGTTGCCACTTGCGCCTGTTGTTGCTCCGCGTCAGACTTATGCTCAGAGAGGTCATGGTCACGGAGGGTTTGTTCAGAGAGGATGGGATGGCAGAGGCGGAGGATAGCTAGTTGCCGGTAGAGAGCAGGCACGAGTATTTGCTTTGACTCATCAGGATGCACAGGCGTCCAATGCAGTGGTTTCAGGTATTCTTTCAGTATGTTCCTTCGATGCACACGTTTTGTTTGATCCGGGATCTACGCACTCGTATGTTTCTACACACTTCATGCCGAGGTTGGGCCGAGAGTTGTGTTTGCTAGATCAGCCGCTTGTCGTGACTACTCCTGTTGGCGAGTCATTTGTTGCGCGGCACGTGTTTTGGTCGTGTGCTATTCGGATTGGAAATAGAGATTCGTCCGTCGACTTGACCTTCTTTAGATGTTGGACTTCGACGTTCTCCTGGGTATGGACTAGTTAGCTACTTGCTACGCATCTGTGGATTGCCATGAGAAGACAGTCAGGTTTTGTTTTCCCGGTGAGTCAGTTCTTGTTGTGCAGGGGGCCGTGGTGCCGCCCCTCACAGTTTGATTTCAGCCCTTTGCGCTAGTCGACTTTTGAGGAGAGGATGTCGGGGATTCTTGGCTTTCGTTCGTGATACCGGAGCCACGGTAGATTTGTTGGATTGGGTTCCTATTTTGAGAGAATTTTTCGACATTTTTCCCGATGAGTTACCTGGATTGCCGCCAGGGCGTGAGATTGAGTTTTGCATTGATTTGATCCCCGACACGGGGCCTATTTTTATACCACCTTACCGGATGGCCCCGACGGAGCTTAAGGATCAGCTGCAAGAGTTGCTTGATAGAGGACTTATACGTCCGAGTGTTTCGTCTTGGGGAGCTCCTGTTCTGTTCGTCAAGAAGAAAGATGGCAGTTTGAGATTGTGCATTGATTATCATCAATTAAACCGAGTTACGGTGCGGAATAGGTATCCTTTACCTCGCATTGACGATTTATTTGATCAGCTCCATGGTTCCAAGATTGATTTGAGATCAGGTTATCATCAGTTGCGGGTTCGGGATGATGACATTCTGAAGACTGCTTTTCGTACGCGCTACGGGAATTATGAGTTTTTAGTGATGTCGTTCGGACTCACCAATGCCCCAGCAGCGTTCATGGATTTGATGAACCAGATTTTCAGGACGTTCCTTGACCAGTTTATTATTGTGTTTATTGATGACATTCTGGTTTATTCCAAGAGTCGAGAGGAGCATGAGCAGCACTTGAGGATTACTTTGCAAACATTGAGAGAGCACCAGCTGTTTGCTAAATTCTTGAAGTGTGCCTTCTGGGTTGATAGTGTTGACTTCCTGGGTCATGTGGTTATGGGAGACGGTATTCGTGTGGACCCGAGGAAGATCGAGGCCGTACAGCTTTGGCTCAGACCTGTATCAGTGACAGAGGTCCGCAGCTTTTTGGGCTTAGCCGGTTATTACCGCCGTTTCGTGCAGGAATTCTCGAGTATCGCTGCACCGCTGACTGGACTGACCAGGAAGTGGGTTCCTTTTCTTTGGACTGAGGCATGCGAGCAGAGTTTTCAGCAGTTGAAGACTCGGTTGACGACTGCACCAGTTTTATCCTTGCCTTCTGGATAGGGCGGCTATTTCATTTACTGTGATGCGTCTCGAATAGGGCTCGGTTGTGTATTGATGCAGCATGATAGAGTTATCGCTTATGACTCTCGGCAGCTGACGAAGTACGAGCAGAATTATTCCACTCACGATCTTGAGATGGCCGCGGTGGTCTTTGCACTTAAGATTTGGGGACACTAATTGTACGGGGAGTCGTGTCAGATTTTCACAGACCACAAGAGCTTAAAGTACATCTTCCAGCAGCAGGATCTGAATTTGAGACAGCGCCATTGGATAGAGCTTGTAAAGGATTATGATTGTAAGATCCTTTATTACGCGGGCAAGACGAATGTGGTAGCCGATTCTCTGAGTCGTAGGCCTGGGGGTAGCTTGTCCCAGTTGAGCACAAATCAGAGACAGTCTTCTGCAGATTGGCAGATCTTGTGCGACAGCAGAGTACGGTTTGAGTTCACTTCCACTGGAGGACAGCTTGCTCATGTCTGCGCCCATCCACTTCTACTTGATCGTATTCATGAGGCACAGCCCGACGATGCCCGTTTGTCTGAGATTCTTGAGCATGTTCGACAGGGTAGAGATTCGGAGTTCTTGATTGATGACCAGGGTGTGCTACGTTTTGGGACTCATTTGTGTGTACCTGATACCGATGGGTTGATATGCGAGATCCTAGAGCAGGCACATCAGTCAGCTTATAGTGTTCACCCTGGTTCCACCAAGATGTATCGTGACTTGAGAGATATCTACTGGTGGGCAGGAATGAAGAGTGATGTTTCAGATTTCATTTCAAGGTGCCTGACTTGTCAGCAAGTCAAGGCTGAGCATCAGAGACCGGAAGGATAGTTACAGCCTATACCCATTTCGGAGTGGAAATGGGAGCAGATTTCCATGGACTTCATTGTGGTTCTACCCAGGTCTAGTCGAGGGTATGACTCCATTTGGGTGATTGTTGACCGGTTGACGAAAGTGGCTCACTTCCTTCCAGTGAAGACCACTTTCGGTTATGCTCAGTATGCTCAGTTGTACATTGATGAGGTTGTGCATTTGCACGGCGTTCCCACATGTATTGTATCCGATAGGGGCACCCAGTTCACTAGCCGTCTTTGGAAGAAGCTTCAGGAAGTCTTGGGTACCCGATTGAGTTTTAGCACCACTTTCCATCTGCAGACCGATGTTCAGTCACAGACTCTGGAGGATATGCTTCGTGTGTGCGTGCTTGATTTTGGTAGCAGTTGGGATCGTCACTTGCCATTGATAGAGTTCTCCAACAACAACAGTTATCAGGAGACGATTCAGATGGCACCTTTTGAGGCTTTGTATGGTAGAAAGTATCGATCGCCATTCTGTTGAACTGAACTTAGCGAGAGCAGGATTTTGGGACCTCAGCTAGTTCAAGAGACTATGGAGAAGATCCAGTTGATCCAGGATAGTATGAGAGCAGCCCAGTGCAGACAGAAGTCTTATGCCGACTGTCGTCGTCGCAGGATCGAGTTCACAGTAGGGGATCATGTATTCCTATGGATTTCTCCGATGAAGGGCGTGATGAGGTTTGGGAAGAAAGAGAAACTTAGTCCCAGATTTGTAGGTCCTTTTGAGATCCTTAAGCGAGTTGGTACCGTTGCCTATCGTTTGGCACTTCCGCCCAGTTTTCCGGATGTTCACCCCGTATTCCATGATGCTTCGAAAATACCTTCATGACCTTTCTCACATGATTCAGCACCAGACCGTTTAGCTAGATCACGATCTTTCGTTCACCGAGCAGACGGTAGTTATATTGGATCGGCAGGTGAAGAAACTTCGGTCAAAGGTCTTTCCATCTGTAAAGGTTCTTTGGCGTAGCCCGAATAGTGAAGAGGTCACTTGGAAAGCCGTGAGTGAGATGCGGAAGAAATTCCCTCATCTCTTTGAAGGTACGCATAGTAAGATTTTTAAATTCGGGGACGAATTTCTTTAAGGGGGAAGATTGCAACACCTTAGAATGCGATTAGTGTTAATTAAGCAAAATGCAGATTTTTAGTAAAAACTTTACCAAAATAGTTTTCAAATATTTTATAAAAATTAATTAATATTTTATTAATATTTAATTTGGGCTTGCACACACTTGTGCATGTTAACCTAGAGTTAATTAGGGGTTAACCATGTTTAAGTAGCCATGGCACGCTAACATAATATCATGCCATTTGTTTTATGTAATTATCTAAATTAATTAGTTCTCAATTTATAAAAGAGGTTTGAATTTTTAGTTGACTTGAGAGAGAGAGAGGGTAGCATGGGAATGATGAGCATGGGCAAGCATGGCTAGCTTTAATGGAGGAGAGAGAGAGAGAGAGGCATGCTTACTCTCACCACACACTCATCTCACTCTCTCAATTATTCTTATAACACTCATTCTCGCTTATTTCCTCATCTCTTATTCTCCTTCCCCTCAACTGAACACCCTCTCTTGTTCTTCACTAAACCAAGCCAAAATTCTCACAAATCCTCACTACCCTTCACAAAACTCACTACACCCTTCATTAAACTTGATCCAAAGCTACTGGAGATGACTTGGAGCATGGAAAGCTAGGGTTTTGGACCAACTGTGGATAGGTAATGGCCCCTACTGTTAATTAGGTAGTTATTTTGTAATGTTGCTTAGTAGTGGTCATTTAGAACACTAAAAGTTTAGTTGTGCAAAATATCTTATTTTTAGTGTCTTTTTGTGGTGTCTGTAACCTTCTATCACCACGAGTTTTTACTGTGTAATCTAGCAGTATAGTAGTGTTGTAATAGAGACCCTGAGTGTACACCTGAGACCCTGACCCCACACGACACTGTTCAGCAAACGACTTTGGGGATAAATCCGGCGAGCTCGGTTTTTAGGGGGCCTGGGAAGTTGAGATTTTGATGGTAGCTGTCTGTATGTTATCCTATGTATTTGGTTCTGCTAGATTTTTATATATTGACTGTATGTAAAATCCGGGAACACTTAGCTAGTTTTTAATATTTCGACGATGCGCGTTACGATATCCGACACGGTGTCCGACTCAGTTCTGTGCTTCGCGTGATTTCTGGACTTGGGTTTGTTTTGATGATGTCGCTATACACGTTAACCACTAACCGAACACTTGAAAGTCTTAGGAGTCGATGCGTTGATGTAAATGTCGTTTGTAAGTATTATTGGTCGATTTCTGAGTTGCACTTGCTATGTTTTGTGTGATTTTAGGGGCGAGTGCGGGGACTTCTGATGCTGCGAAGAAAGGAAAGCAGGTGGTCGGATTTACCTAGCTCAAGATCATCGGTGAGTAGATTTAACATCTACGGGGAAATCTCCCGTATGCCGTTATGCGTCAGGGCTTGATATGATACTATAGCCGAATGTTATATTCATATATGTTGATTGTGCATGAGCATCATTGCATACTATTACCTGTTGTGCCTTGACTTAGTACCCAGTGGACACTGCACCATTACGGACGGTTCATGTTGCATGAGCACTAAATTGTATGCGACACCCACACCGTCGGGAATTTCCATGACACTCACAACCTATACACATATGCGGCATTGTATTGTTATTGATCTTGAGATATTGATTCTTGTTCTATTACGCTTATGAAACGCATCGTGCATACATAGCTACATGTACACCCTTATATGATGTTGTATTGATTTTGGAGGAATTGGGACCACATGATATATTTAAAAACTGGATTTATTTAAAAGAGCGGTTTTCCTTGATATGCTCATATTTGTTTTATATTGCATAAATCATATTTCATAGATTTACGCATTGAGATATGGATTTCATGTGATTGATGGATTTGAGAACCGTGGAGATATTTTCAAGAAAGCATGCGTTGTTTTGAAAACCCGTTTTCTCTTGTTATGATATTTCGATGCGTCCACTGTTGGGTTACTTAGCGCAGCGGCAAGGTTTCGGGAAGTATCGTCCATGCCGTTTTCAAATTTTTGCCGTTCTAAAGAACCCTAACCGAGAATCTTTAACTAGAGTTTTAAACAAAACAACATGCAAACATCTTTACATTCTAAGTGAATGAGGAATACAACCTTTATAGACCGGTCCTTCACATCTAAAGTTCCGTGTAGTAGTCCCTTCGCTGCGAGTAGTGATCTTCCGAACTCTAGCATGGGTTCCCTTGGAGAAAAGAACAAGCTTGTATGAAGTCTTCCGGGCCGAAGATGATCTACGTCAAGGTGACTTAAGCTCTTGCTACCTCTCCAGTAATATGTGAATTAGTGAAGCAAACAACCTAAACTAAATGGCTAATAGTAGAGGATGATGAAGTAGGAAATGGGCTCTCTTTAGTTTTCTTTTTCTCACAACATTTTCTCACCTTAAAAAAACTAGCAAGTTTTTTCTCATTCAATAAGAAGATGAAGAATGAAGAATGAAGAAAAGAGAATGAACTCTTGAGGTGAGAATAGCAACCATGGGTGAGTTAGTGTCATGCACTAACCCATATAGAGAATAAACCATGGGTTAACAATAATGGTTGGGTTAATAAATATCTTTAAGTAAAACCAAAATGAGTGGACTTGGTCAATGGTTCCACAAGCTTCTACAAGCTTTAACCATGTGACTAATTACTACTAATTTGTGAATTACCAAGATAAATAAAACTTTAGGATTATCATAACCATGGTGTAAGTCTCATACACCTATGTTGCATGTGGCATCAAGCATGACACAAAATAATGTACATTAATATATATCATATATATACTAAGTGTACACAAGTGAGAAAAGAAATCTTAAGTGAGCTAATATTAGTTAATGTAAGACAATATATCAAATATATAATTATACATTAAATTATTAAATCAACACTTGATTTAATAATCCGGCTATATCACATACAACCGACTAATATCAAATGTAACAATCTATCAAATCAACACTTGATCCGATAACCCGGCTATATCACATATAACCGAGCGATATCATATATCACGAGAATAGAATGCGGTATCACATACGCGCATTAATCTCGATCCCGCACATATTGTTGCGCCACGGCAGCGCCCCGGCCGTCTATCCGATGCCAAAATGCGGAATCAAAAATTTCTTAACTTTCAAACTGGCGCTACCGCGGACAGTACATCCGGATCGTAACCATTAACCGATACTAGCTATCAAGAGAAAGGGTAAGAGATATACCGAGTGATCCGAGTCCTCCGGTCTTCTCGTTATCGTCCCGATCTCCCGCGGAAAGTCTTGTCTCCATATCGTCGCCTCCTCGCCGGAAGGGCACCACATCGCCTGCGTCTTTTACGGGCTCCCGCCTCAATACCGAGGCAACTCGGGAATGAAGCCGGCAAGTCGACATGCCCAAGATTTGCTGTAGAATGTAGTGTAGATGATGCTCGTCTCATTTGGGGTTTGTAGTTGCCTTGATGGAGGAATAAGGTTAAGGAAAAATGGTGCTTTTATTTTTCCAAAACTAGAAGAATGAGATGAAGAAATTTGTGTCACACCAAAAATGGAAATTTCTCTCATCCTCTCTCAAATGTGGCCGGCCATTCTCCTCTTGAAAATGGTGGAGGGAATGAAACATAATCCCAAGGGAGGTGAGTGTAGGAGAATAGAAGAGGTGACTATATCAAAAAGCAAAGAAAACATCAACCATGCTTATCACTTCCAATCACATAAATGCACCATCATGAATAATGTAAGTGATGTAAAGAGAATGATGATGGTCATATCATAATCCCACATATGCAAGAAAACCCCTCCTAAAATGTAATTTGCAAAACTGCAAATTACCCCCTCCATCGGAAAAATCCGGCCGGGAAAGAACAAAGGAAAACCGGCCGGAAGGGAAAATAAACTGGCAACTCCAGAAAACTGGTCCCGTAATAAATTACAGGAAAACCCCGATACTGTGCATACACACCCGCATCTGTATTCCGTCCGGATACAAATGCAAAGAGACAAAATCTACACTGTACTAAACTAGGATCCGGCTTAAACCAAAGCCGGCTAGTAATATCCGTTCGATCCTGATCCGTGCAATACCGCACGTATCCGATCGAACCTTGCCATATATCCATACGGCCACTAGTACAAACCGTCCGATCCCGATCCGTGCAATCCCGCACGTATCTGATCGGACCCTGCCATATCTCCATACGGCCTCTACAGCGTTTCGCCCGAAAGCTTGAGTAACTGAAAGTGTGGTGGACTCTAAAGACTCGTCAATACTATGGCTGTGGATTGAACCACTAGCACGTCAGAGGTATTAGCCAATACGTGACGGGCCACCAGCTATTGACCAAAAGGGACGTCGATGAGCGAACTCATCCTGACACCCTACTGAGCCTGTCAGTGACAATATCCGTACAGTCCGGTCCGTTCGTCTATGAGCATCGCATGGCGGGCCTAGGGGGTTGGTAAAAGTCAGACCCCCAAAGGCGGTACAAGTCGTGTCGGAGTGAAGCCCAGAACACCCTAAGATACTACTGGAATACCTACCAGTAAATCTCCTGCCTCGGCCGAGGGCTTTGTGTAATGGCTCTCCTAGACACAGCGCGACCTCACCCCCAATACCGGGAGAGACGAACCCCTGCAGATCCGCTCACTGCCTCCATGTGGCTCGGGACTGTACCCAACTAAAACCTGTTTGCACGACTCCTTTGAGCCGTGGTAGGGTAGTAATCAAAGCACAGTGGGAACTCACACGAGACAAATGACGATCTCAGGTCGATGAACTAACCTGTACACATGTTACCTGGGAACTGCTATCTGACGTATGGTATAATCCTAACTAGCAGGTTCCCGGCGAGTCCCGTCCGGTGTACTCATAACCCAATGAGCACCTGTATACATCTTAGGTGAACCAACTGACACCAGTGGCTAGTGAGACCGGCCACCGCCCCTCGTCGGGGTCTCGACTGTATACACTAGTCTACTCTGGAGAATCGATGCCCTGTCTTGAAACTCCCACGACTAGGGACCTTTTAAGGATGTGCTTATAGACCACCAGCTCTCACGTATATGATCGCCATCATACTGCCGGCAGTCAAGCAAGAATCCTAGGGGCTCTATCAGCGTGTAATAGCGACCTGTAAGGTCACCTAAAGCAGTACACGATGATAATGGCAAACCAGATAGCATACTATCATCTCGAGTAAGACTGTCCTACCGGGATAGGTCCTCCCTCAATCATTGCAATCACGTGCCTGTGATCCAATAATTGACTCTGAGGGCACTATCTCCAACAATCTCCCACTTGCACTCAAGGCTAATTATTGCGATGTCGCATACTCACGGCCCGTGTGATACCGAACACCCAACTCCTCTACTAGTCAGTCTCACAAAGCTCGTTTGCGAAACTGTTGCGTTCGAGGAATAGCTTCAGTGAGTGGATCCGCTGTGATGTTTCTCTCTATGTCTCTCTATTTCTCAAGTTCGCGGAGAAGACCATCTCCCGAAATGAGCAATACCTGTCTTGGAATGTCTGGATGTCTGATGGGACCTAGTTCATAAATGAACTCCAAATCCAAACTTCTTAGACTGTATCATCAACTGAACTTAATCAGTATCCTGCGCCATGCCTCCCTCAGTATCTGCCTGGATCACCTGTCCAGAATACTGTCCCTCGTCAGAAGGAAAACTATAACTCTGACAACCTCCTTGTCGTCCATGTCACCTTGGAAGCCTGGAGTGATAACCGTCTCCTAAAGGAGGTAGCCGTTATCATATTCCTAGAACATTCACTTATGTTCTAAAACTGCTTCCGACTGTTCCTCCAGGATTGGATCAATATCAACTTATTGCATCTAGTGCAAGAACAACATCTGGTGTGGTACTTGACATCTCATAATTGACTCAATTGCCTAAGCAAGTGATCTGCTAATCATGCACATCCCTCTCTACTTTAGTCTATAAGACACCTTTAGAGAGGGTGACTCCATTACCTGCAGGTACACTATCATGCCAGGAGTCGTCCATTCTAAATACTCTTAGAGTGCTGTCAAAGTACCCTGATTGGGAAACCACCCAAATCTGGATCTAAAACCATAGATCTAGTAACCAAAATGTCTGATATAATATCCAAGTCCTATGTGGAGAAAACACTGTGTGACAACCAAAGTATAACCGATCGTAGTATAGGAATATCACTTCCTACTCTGTGTATGTCATCCAAAACCAGGACATCACACCCTACTACCTTCTTAACAGATCCATCCCCTATTCTGATGACGTCAAACCTATGACTGTCACATCAGAAATAGATGATCTATCTCCGCTATATCTGCTTTAGTCTATAGACATAAGCCTGATGTTCACCAATGCTTCCGCTGCTCCCACTGACTACGACAACCCTCTGGCAGAGTCATATAGACGTGCACTTCTAAAGCTAGTTTAGAACGACGCTATACTCATCCTCCTGCCGGGTCTCGCAGCCTGGAACAACAACAATGGCAAGTGTGGGTATACAAGAACTTCCCTGTTACCGTCCTTGAGGCTACCGGAGTACCTCTCGGGTGCCTGAAGTTACCCACCTTATCTGCGGAGTGGCCAATGGAATGTCAAATCAGATTGAATCTTTAGGTTCCTTATCAAATCTTCAGTAATCGTTTGCGGTTCTGGAATCGCTTCCAGTTCTACCATACTCCCAATACTGTTTTTCTGAAAAAAAAACCATTTCTTTATAAAATGTGGCGAGTTAAGAACAATATCACTATTGATCTTCCAGATGGTAGAAAATCAACCCTCGTCATAGCCTGGGTCAACCCACAAACAGCCATTACATAAACGTGCCTAGAGTTGTCCAGTGTCTGGTTTTAATCATAAGCCGGACAACTCCCCATACCTTAACATCGTTAAGATATGAACTGTTCTATATCCAATATAGAACCAGAGGCACTGATTTAAATGAACCAGATTCAAATCATGCAGCTATCTCCAGTGCATGTCAACTAAATGGAAGGAGGCCGATCAGCGTTACTCAACTTAGGAATGCTTCCAATTATGAGTAACCTGAAAGAGAAGCAATTTCTCTTTACTATCAACTGAATACCATACACAAGTATCTACATCTTCGATCACCTTGAAGAATCCCGATACTTGCAATACCTGGTTCTCTACTCTATTCTTATACCAATAACTCCTCAAAACTCAGACCCTGTGTTTCTACGAAACACATGTCTAAGAATTAGAGTAGTTAAAAGTAAACAGAACATAGTATGAGGACCAACCCTACTGTCCTAATGGACACTGGACAATATACAATACTCTGTATAAGTCCCTGAGTCTAACAACTCATTCACTGTGTATCGTAGGTTGAAAACTGTACTATGGTTAAGAAGAATTACACCGCTGTTCAATGCTCCTTACCTAACCATCCACTGATATAGGTAAATGTCATAGACATAATTTCAAAAGGTATATCTCACTCTATAAAAATAGACGTACAGATATATCAATTTGAAATTGGTGCATAACAACGGATATTCAAAACCAAATATTTGCCAACCGGCAAACAGCCCAGGTGATCTCCTCAAATATCACCGATTACAACGAATCCCGATATAATGAGGATGATCACCCAATTCCCAATAACTTACTCCCACCCATCATCTGTAAAACCATACAGATGTGAGAATCAAACCTGGTAAATACATACACTGGAGCAAGTGTCTAATCAGGAAATCAGTTTTCTTTTAATAGTACACAGTTGAACTGAAACATTGAAATGTTTCGATAGGGTATCCTGGTATTCCTAGTAATGCCTCTACCATTATCCAGATTCACAACTGTAATCGTATATCTCTTTGCCATCTGTCCAAATCCCTTTATATGTCTTTAGTCATTACCGTCTGCACACCCCTTTAGGCCAAATGGTTTTCTTCCTTCCCTACCGTTCGGCACCAGCCTATGGTTTGGAAGAAGACTATCCAATAAGCATAAAAGGTGTACTGTCCTAATCCTAGGAGCACTCGCAAAGCGAGAGAAGGTGAAGATAAAAGACAACCGAATAAACCTTATTCCTATTTCTCCTGAACCAGAATCCATCCCCGAACTGGAACAAGTTCTTTTCGAGTTCGTATATAACCATACGATGGATTATCCAATAAACTTGGGATCTTCGTAGTGATACGGAGTGTCCTGGAGAAATACAAAGGTGATTTAGGATTGGCGAAGGAATACTTGGTTCGGTCGTGAATAGCAGTCGCAATTTACTTTGCCCTCTTACTAATCCCTTGCTTTGTCTTAACTTAATACCTTCTGCACACCGTTTAGGCTAATTGGTTTTCTTCATTCCCTACCGGTCGGCACCAGCCTAAGGTTTGGAAGAAGACTATCTAATTTGCGTAATAGGTGTGCTATCTCCTAAACCAAGGAGTACTCAGAACTTGAGAGAAGGTAAAAGGGAAAAGACAACTGAATAATCCTATCCGTTTTCTCCAGAACCGGAAACCATCCTCGAATTCCTTCGAGTTCGTATCTAACCATACGATGGTTTTGTCCAATGGAAGTGGACGTTCGTAGTAATACGGGGTGTCCTGGAGAAAAGGGTAAAAGTAGGAGTGGCAACGAGGTCTGCAACTCAGACAATCCAAAAACCTGTGTTAAGAAGGTTCGGTCAACTTGGTCACTGAGTCATAGTCTAGGGTCAGGTCAATGGTCGCTGCCAGAGAGAGAGAAAAGAAACACTCAGCGTGCACTCTAACCTATATCAGAATGGTTATCACTTTATTTAATCAGGAAACCTCCCACTGTACCTCAAATTCTCCTCCAAACCTGAAAGAAGAATTAGTCGGGATCACCCGAGGAGTAAACCAACTCATCAGTGGGAATCGGGATCCAACTATCATCGCATGACAACGTGACGGAATCCACTCACATTATCACACTCCAGAAGGTATGCGCATGTCTGGCAAGTTTCAGTTCTTTTGAAACTCCCGATGTGATTCTTACCCCTAGGACCCAAGTGACCTTGACACAGTCAACAAATCAAAGAGTCCTAGTCAAGTTCAACCCGTCATTATCCTGGATTGCATTAAACCCACCCGTACGAGCCCTTGACACAGTCAACAAGGCCGCACGACTGTCCTAACCAATCCCATTAATATGCTACAAACAAACACTACTTAGCTACCGCACACTACGCCTTGACACAGTCAACAAACGCAGCACGAATACTAAGTAATACTTGTAAGAAATGACGGAGGGCTACGTGTAGTTTTTGGCGAAAAACCTTTAACGTAATGAACTTGATATTGTTGAAGGAACTGCATAGCCTTTTTAGAAAATATAGTGACGAAAACCTTTACTAAAGAGGTCACTCCCGGTGAAGGGATCTCGGCTCTTTCCCCGTAGAATGAGGTGCAGGATATTCCAACTGAATACCACGATGCAAAGCAAAAGTAATCGGCTATAGTGAAGTTAATGCCCTGACGCAAACTTCTGTCCAAGGGGTCACTCCCGGTGAAGGGATCTCGGCCCTTGCCTCGTCGACTGAGGAGCAGGATATTCCAAATGAATACCACGATGCAAAACAAAAGTGAACGTCCTTGCAATAACAGCTTTTTGAAAAAGTGTTCCAACAACATCAGATTAGGTTTGTTTATCTTGCATTGATCCGAATCAATGCAGTCCCATCAATTGATCACACCACAAAGAACGAAAATATACTAACGTACGTATATGCCATCCGTATTCGCCACTGGGTCCCGTCATCACCCGTTAGGTTAGCTAACTAACGGCAGAGCGGGGACTGGACTAGCGTGGATGAAAAACATATACGACATCTACTAATATATATACCAATATATAGTATTCGCTCAAGGCGTGATAAAATGCAACATCACAGAAATGAACAGCATCACAGAACAATAAAGATATCTGGAAGCCCCGGGTTTCACAGAGCCGCTGCTGAAACCCGACGTTCCCCTGGTCGTGTGGATAGCCTGTGCAATGAAATCCTAGACCCCTACGGGCGCGGCAAGTCACCCGCCAAAACCTGAAGCGAGGCAGCCCCCTTCAGCACCGTGAATGGACCACCCAGCACTTCATGGAATCCGGTACCTTGGGCACCCTTCCTGGGTCAACCTGTACCCCCTATGAGTGCGGCGAATAGCCCGCCAATTCCAGACTGAAGCCCCCTCCGTCTCAATGCCCTGAGATGCGGGCCCGTTTCTCTCTAGAACCCGGCTATCCGTGCACCCCTCCACGGGGTAACCCTAGTACAGAAAGTAAAATATACATACAACGGGTACATCGACCGCAACCAGGCCGTGCCCCAAAAGAATAATACAAACAGGCAGTGACGGCAGTCCACATGTCGGACGCTCGCCCCGCAATATCAAATGTACATATAAAACAAAGCAGTACTAGCATTGCATCCAGGCTATCCCCCACGACTGATCCGCAACATCACAGCATAAACATAGAACATCAACGTGAAAATCACGTTCGCAAATCCGTCTAACCGGGCTATAGCAGTTAGACAGGATTTACCGATCAAGTGATATTCACGGTCGCAGATATAATGTAAATACTGTGAAATAATGTGTTTAAAATATCCAATCGATCAAAAATTAACAAGTGGGCCCCCAAATAATACTGTAGCACTCACAGAAATTCTGGGCCCAATTTTAATATTCCAAAACCCCTATTTTAAGCCCAAAAGCCCACTGCAAAAATATGCTACAGTGAAGACACCAATGCGCGGCGGAACCGCGGCCCAAGGGGGGGTTTGGCCGCGGTTCCGCGCTTGGGTGATCGACTGACTGTGTCGAATTTTTCCAGTAGTCTTAGAATTCTCTGTACATCATTCTGCAATAACCTGAAAAATTTTTCGAGCCCGGAAAAAATCGACAGAAAACTGATGCAAGCAAAACGCGGTTTTTGGAATTTTGGTCGATCGGATAAGTAAAACACATTAGAACAAGCTAGGCAAGGTTAATGGCGTGGCTCTGATACCATGTTGCGCCACGGCAGTGCCCCGGCCGTCTATCCGAGGCCAAAATGCGGAATCAAAAATTTCTTAACTTTCAAACTGGCGCTACCGCGGACAATACACCCGGATCGTAACCATTAACCGATACTAGCTATCAAGAGAAAGGGTAAGAGATATACCGAGTGATCCGAGTCCTCCGGTCTTCTCGTCATCGTCCCGATCTCCCGCGGAAAGTCTTGTCTCCATATCGTCGCCTCCTCGCCGGAAGGGCACCACATCGCCTGCGTCTTTTACGGGCTCCCGCCTCAATACCGAGGCAACTCGGGCATGAAGCCGGCAAGTCGACATGCCCAAGATTTGCTGTAGAATGTAGTGTAGATGATGCTTGTCTCATTTGGGGTTTGTAGTTGCCTTGATGGAGGAATAAGGATAAGGAAAAATAGTGCTTTCATTTTTCCAAAACTAGAAGAATGAGATGAAGAAATTTGTGTCACACCAAAAATGGAAATTTCTCTCATCCTCTCTCAAATGTGGCCGGCCATTCTCCTCTTGAAAATGGTGGAGGGAATGAAACATAATCCCAAGGGAGATGAGTGTAGGAGAATAGAAGAGGTGACTATATCAAAAAGCAAAGAAAACATCAACCATGCTTATCACTTCCAATCACATAAATGCACCATCATGAATAATGTAAGTGATGTAAAGAGAATGATGATGGTCATATCATAATCCCACATATGCAAGAAAACCCCTCCCCAAATGTAATTTGCAAAACTGCAAATTACCCCCTCCATCGGAAAAGTCCGGCCGGGAAAGAACAAAGGAAAACTGGCCGGAACGGAAAACAAACTGGCAACTCCAGAAAACTGGTCCCGTAATAAATTACAGAAAAACCCCGATACTGTGCATACACACCCGCATCTGTATTCCGTCCGGATACAAATGCAAAGAGACAAAATCTACACTGTACTAAACTAGGATCCGGCTTAAACCAAAGCCGGCTAGTAATATCCGTTCGATCCTGATCCGTGCAATACCGTACGTATCCGATCGAACCTTGCCATATATCCATACGGCCACTAGTACAAACCGTCCGATCCCGATCCGTGCAATACCGCACGTATCTGATCGGACCCTGCCATATCTCCATACGGCCTCTACAGCGTTTCGCCCGAAAGCTTGAGTAACTGAAAGTGTGGTGGACTCTAAAGACTCGTCAATACTATGGCTGTAGATTTAACCACTAGCACGTCAGAGGTATTAGCCAATACGTGACGGGCCACCAGCTATTGACCAAAAGGGACGTCGATGAGCGAACTCATCCTGACACCCTACTGAGCCTGTCAGTGACAATATCCGTACAGTCCGGTCCGTTCGTCTATGAGCATCGCATGGCGGGCCTAGGGGGTTGGTAAAAGTCAGACCCCCAAAGGCGGTACAAGTCGTGTCGGAGTGAAGCCCAGAACACCCTAAGATACTACTGGAATACCTACCAGTAAATCTCCTGCCTCGGCCGAGGGCTTTGTGTAATGGCTCTCCTAGATACAGCGCGACCTCACCCCCAATACCGGGAGAGACGAACCCCTGCAGATCCGCTCACTGCCTCCATGTGGCTCGGGACTGTACCCAACTAAAACCTGTTTGCACGACTCCTTTGAGCCGTGGTAGGGTAGTAATCAAAGCACAGTGGGAACTCACACGAGACAAATGACGATCTCAGGTCGATGAACTAACCTGTACACATGTTACCTGGGAACTGCTATCTGACGTATGGTATAATCCCAACTAGCAGGTTCCCGGCGAGTCCCGTCCGGTGTACTCATAACCCAATGAGCACCTGTATACATCTTAGGTGAACCAACTGACACCAGTGGCTAGTGAGACCGGCCACCGCCCCTCGTCGGGGTCTCGACTGTATACACTAGTCTACTCTGGAGAATCGATGCCCTGTCTCGAAACTCCCACGACTAGGGACCTTTTAAGGATGTGCTTATAGACCACTAGCTCTCACGTATATGATCGCCATCATACTGCCGGCAGTCAAGCAAGAATCCTAGGGGCTCTATCAGCGTGTAATAGCGACCTGTAAGGTCACCTAAAGCAGTACACGATGATAAAGGCAAACCAGATAGCATACTATCATCTCGAGTAAGACTGTCCTACCGGGATAGGTCCTCCCTCAATCATTGCAATCACGTGCCTGTGATCCAATAATTGACTCTGAGGGCACTATCTCCAACACATATCACATATGTGCTCCTATTTCATTTCGCATGAACCAGGAAACCTCTGTGTAGGACTCTAAAGACTCGTCAATACGCCGGCAGTAAGTGATGATCATATCAAACACCCACAAGCCGCAAGCGGTCTGCTAAACGTAACGGCCACCCGGGTATTGAGCGATCAGAAGATCAACAAGCAAGCCTGCTCGTACTCCTACGAATCCAATCAGTAACACTACCATACAGTTCGGTCTCTTCGTCAGATATGTCGCATATCAACAGCCTGGGGGTGGTATAACGTCAGACCCCAATAGCCTGATAAGTCGTGCCGATGCAAGGTCTATAACGGTTCAAGAAACTACTGATAACACTTACCAGTAAATCTCAGCAACCTTGGCCAGGGATTTCCTGTTATGGTCAGTCGAGCATAGCGCAACATCAACTCCCAATACCCGGAGAGACGAATCCCCTCCTATCGTTCATTGTCTCCATTTGACTTGGGACTGTACCCAAAAACCACCTGTTTGCATGACTCAGTAGAGCTGTGGTAGGATGGAAATCAAAGCACAGTGGGAGACACACAAGACTCTATGAAGATCTCAGGTCGACAGACTAACCTGTACCAGTGTCACCAGAGAACTGCTATCTGACGATAAGTATATACCATCTAGGAGTTCTCGGTAAGTCTGTTCAGTGTACCCAGTCTCTACTGAGCACCCTTATACCGTCTCTGATGTCAAACACCAATAGATATAGGATCATCCATTGCCCATCATATGGGTCAAGAAGCGTATACGCTAGTCTACTCTGGAGCATCGATGCCCTGTCTCAATACTCCCTCAACTAGGAACAATTATAAGGGGTACTTGTGGACTACCCTTGGCCCCACTAGTATAATCTCCATCATAGTCCTGGTAGTCAAGTACACATCCTAAGGGCTTTATCAACATGTGAGAGCAAGACAGCATCACTTATACAAGTCAACATGTTAAGATAAAAAGTAACTAGATAGCATACTATCATGTCGAGCAAGAAAGTCCTCTCTATATATGTCCAAGCATCCACTATAATATACATCACATGTACAATAATGGCCTCTAGGGCATGCATATAACTAACAATCTCCTACTTGCACTAAGGCCAACTGTTGTAGTATCCAATACCCAACCATATAGCAGTGGTTGCAGTATCCCATACTCAACCATCCCAAAATCTCTCAAATAGTATTTGGGGAAGCAGGCCTTAGTGAGTGGATCCGTCGTGTTAACCTCAAAATCTACCCTCCTTACCTTGATCCCTTGGAGATCAACCATCTCCCTGATAAGGTGATACTATCCTCAGAATATGTCTGGATCGATGATGGGAAAAGTGTTCCTGGGCTAAAACCAAAACTCCATTGTAGTCACATTAACAGTTATTGGACGCTCAATGGTAGGAACCTTGTTTATCTCATGAACAAGAAAGGTTCAGACAACCTCTTTGGTAGCATCGTTGGTAGCAATGTATTCAGCCTTTATCGTCTAGTATGCCACGGTTTCTAACTTGAAACTCTTCCAACATACCATCCCTCCACTGAGGGTAAAGACAATGCCTGTGACTGACTTTCAGTCGAACTTATCACTCTGGAAGCTGGAACCAAGAACCTTCTTTTAGTGCTTCCCAAGTACTTAAGAATGTCCTCCACAGCTGTCCAGTGATTCTTCCAAGATCCGATTAATTCCTTATTACTACACCTAGTGAGTCATCTACATCTGGTCTGGTACATAACATCGCATACATGATAGAGCTTACTGCCGAAATATAGGGTATCCCATGAACGCGAGCTCTCTCCAAATCAGTCTTGGAAGACGTCTTTTTGGAGAGAGTGATTCCTGAGTAAGAGGACGAACCACCACGCTTAGAATCTTCCATACTAAACATCTTTAGTACGGTGTTAATGTACCTGGATTTGGGACACTCCCAACATCCACTTAGATCTATCATTATAAATCATAATCCATAATATGTAGTAGGTATCATGCAAATCTTCTATGGAGAATCCTCATGATAAGAGGAGCTTGACCGAGTGTAGCATAGGAAACCATTTCCTATCAAGAGTATGTCATCTACGTACAATACGTGGAAGACAACCTTACTCTCTACTACCTTCTTGTATATACAAGGTTCATCTACTATTTTGATGAAGTCAAACTCTTTGACTGCCGCATCAAAACAGATGTTCCAACTCCGCGATGCACGCATTGATCCTAATGGACTTAAGCATAGTTTTGAAAGTTTCAACTTTTCCATTTGCACCAAGAATCTTCTCAAGATTCATTTGCTCCCAATGGGTTTTACCCCTTCAGGTGCAACATGCAAAGTTATACTTTGTTGGTGTACATGGATTCCATCTTTGAACGCATAGCATCAAGCATTTTCACAGAGTCACCACTAGTGATGGTCTGTCTGAACCTAGTTGGGTCATCATCTACCATGATGCAATCCTCGCTCCCACTGTCACTGAGAAGACCGTAGTATATCTCGAGTGGATGAGGAACCTTACCAGATTCGCGGAGAGGCTGAGGTTCGTTGGAGACTATTGAATCCTTTGGTTCCACTAAATCATCAGCTGTTAGTTTGTCCAGCTGGAACAACTTCCAGTTCTACCTCATGACCACTAATTTCTTCATAAGAAATTCCTTTTCTGAAAAGGTGGCATGCTGAGAAACAAAACACCTTTTGCTCCTTAGAGTGGTAGAAGATATACCCTCGCAAATATTTGGGATATCCTAACAAACTTACAGAACCGACATTGCCTCGAGCTTGTCCGGATTTTGCCTTTCAACATAGGCCGGACAACCCCATATCTTAACTCGTTTAAGACATGGTCTCTTCCCATTTCATATCGTATATGTAGTGGTAGGCCCTGATTTGGATGGAACCCCATTCAATAGGTATGCAGCTTCTCAAGTGCATAACTCCAAAAGGAAATAGGTAACTTAGCAATACTCATCATAAAGCGCGCCATATCTCATAGGGTGCAATAGTTCCGCCCCGATACACCGTGGTGCTGTGGTGTACACGAAGGAGTAAGCCGAGAGAGAATCTCATTCTCCTTTAGTTAATACAGGAACTCCATGCCTAAATATTCTACTCCTCGATCACATTGAAGGACTTAATACTTCTACCCATCTGGTTCTTTAACTTCAAGCTTATATTCCTTGAATTTCTCAAAAGTTTCAGACTTGTATTTCAACAGGAACATATGTCCGAATCCTGAGAGAAGATAAGTGAATATAATGAACTACGAAGAACCAACCTTGGCATTTGTAGACATAGGACTATATACATCATCATGTATCCGTCCTAAGAGTTCAGTAACTCTTTCTCTTTTTCCAGTAAACGGATTATTGGTCATATTACCTTTGAGACAAGACTGGCAAGTAGCATAAGATGAAAATTCGAACAGATTCTCATAGTCATCCTTATGTAACTTAGCTAGTCGTGTCGCATTGATATGACCTAGTCTATAATGCGTCAAGAAGGATTCGTTTATCTCTGAACTGATCCTCTTGTGTGTGTTTTACATACTTTGAACTGTTGTTTTGATTTAGAACGTATATGCTATTATATAACGTACCTGATCGAATCAACTCTTGATTCAGGAAATTATCCTCCAATATAGAATTATATCCTTCTTTAACTTAATAAAGAAACCGATGTAATGTTGTATATCAGGTTCGGGATGTAATTACATTCGTTCAGAATCAATGTATTAATACAAGGTGATATTTACCAACTGGTTTGGCTGCACAATTACATCATTCTCTGACACTTAGAGACATATCACCCAATCCCAGTTCTCTACCTTTCTGTAGCCCATGTAACATATTACATATGCGGGATCCTGATCTGGTATCACATACTCAGGACGTAGAGGATATTGAGAAACAGGTCTCGGTAATGAACACACCCGAAGAAGATGCATCAACATGCACTTTCTTTGATTGGGTGGCATGGGAATCTAGATATTCCCCTATATCCTGCTCGGACTTATAAAAATTATAAGATAGAGCGGAACCAATGTTCCCCAGCTCAGTATAATAAGCAGGTTCGGTTAATGCATCCATATTATTATCTTGATTAAGGTGTGACGCATCTGGGACCTTTTGTGTGGACGGATAGATATGCGTCAGCTTTTGAGACGCTGAAGCAGAGATTGATAACCGCTCCTATTCTGACTGTGCCAGACAGTTCCGGAGGATTGGTGATTCACAGCGACGCATCTGGGAAAGGATTGGGATGCGTTTTGATGCAGCATGGGAAGGTTGTAGCGTACGCATCAAGACAGTTGAAGAGCTATGAGAAGAATTACCCAACTCATGACTTGGAGCTTGCGGCTGTGATTTTCGCTTTGAAGATTTGGAGACATTACCTTTTGGGCGAAAGGGTCGAAGCTTTCACAGATCATAAGAGCTTGAAGTATGTGTTCACAGAAGGAGATTAATATGAGGTAGCGTAGATGGCTAGAGCTGATGGCTGACTACGATCTTGATCTTAAGTACCATCCGGGGAAGGTTAATGTTGTGTCGGATGCGCTCAGTCGATTACCGGCAATTCAGATGTTGACTACGTAGAAAGAACTCGTTGAAGACTTTCGAAGATTTGATTTGGAGGTTGTGCTACCGCATTCTTCGGGACAGTTGATGCAGCTGCAAGTACATTCGTCGTTGATCGAGAATATTAAGGCAGCGTAATAGCAGGATCCTAGATTGCAAAAGTTTCGAGAACAGGTTGAAGCCGGATTACGAACAGATTTACTGATATATGAAGATGGTTCGTTGAGATATGGTAGCCGTTTGTGTGTGCCAAAGGGAGATATTCGCGAAGAGCTTATGAAGGAGGCACACAGTTCAGCTTATTCCGTACATCCAGGAGGCACGAAGATGTACCGAAACTTACGACAGCATTTCTGGTGGGACAGTATGAAACGGGAGATTGCTCACTTTGTGGCAAAGTGCTTGGTGTGCCAGCAAGTTAAGGCTGAACATCAAAGGGTTGCTGGTTTATTGCAACCACTTCCGATTCCTCAGTGGAAGTGGGAACATATAACCATGGATTTTGTGACAGCTCTACCGCGGAGTCCAAAAGGCAACAATGCAGTATGGGTGATTGTTAATCGTTTGACCAAGGCAGCTCATTTTATTCCTTTTCGGGTTGGTCAATCAACAGAAACTTTGGCGGAGCGGTACATGCAGGAGATTGTAAGATTGCATGGAGTACCGGTGAGCATCGTGTCCGATCGGGACACTTAGTTCTTATCACATTTCTGGAGGAGTTTACAGGAAAGTTTGGGGACTCGATTGAAGTTTAGCATAGCATAGCATCCTCAAACTGATGGTCAGTCGGAGAGAACGATCCAAACTCTTGAAGATATGTTGAGAGCGTTCATGTTGGACTTCAAGGGTTCTTGGGAGGATCATCTACATTTGGTGGATTTTTCTTACAACAATAGTTTCCAGGCAAGTATTCAGATGGCCCCATTTGAAGCTTTGAATGGTCGCAAATGTCGTTCACCTGTTTGTTGGGACGATGTCGGTGAACGAAGATTGTTGGGACCAGATTTGGTTGTGCAGACAGTTGAGAAAGTTAACGCTATTCGGAATCATATGAAAGCAGCTCAAGACAGGCAGAAGAGTCGGGCAGATACGTCGAGAAAACCTCTAGAGTTCGCCGTGGATGATTTGGTATTCTTGAAGATATCACCGACTAGAGGAGTGATTCGTTTTGGAGGTCGAGGAAAGCTCAGTCCTCGATTCGTTGGACCCTTTGAGACCTTGGAGCGCGTTGGTGAGGTAGCGTATCGTTTGGCGTTGCCGCAGTCCTTTGCGAATGTGCATGATGTGTTTCACGTATCTCAACTCCGTAAGTATGTTCGAGATGAAACACATGTGTTGGATCATTTGGAGCTGACGGTACGAGAAGACTTGACTTTTGAGGAGCGACCGGTTGAAATTTTGGATCGAAGGGAAAAGGTTCTTAAGAACAAGGTTATAACTCTTGTACTTGTTTCTTGGGGTAATCGCTCGCATGGAGAGTCCACTTAGGAACGAGAAGATGAAATCCGGCAGAAGTTTCCTCATCTTTTCTTGTAGTTTGATTTTCGTCTATCCTTTGTATTCTTGGAATTTCGAGGACGAAATTCTTTTTATAGTTGGGTATAATGTAACAACCGAGTCCAGTTTTACAAATTTCGGTTACCGTATGTGTGGTGTGTGGTATTTATTTCATTTATCCTGCTTTGACTGTCACTAGTTATAATTTATCCCGACATGTCATATTTTTGCATATAACAATTTAAGTCATCTAAAATAAATTAAAAATAATTGACATGGCCTGCTTGACACTTCTAACCCTGTGATAGCATCCTTGCATCATGTTCTCGTCCTGTTCAGTGAAACGGATGTGTTTGGATGGCTACGCGCATGTGCGTGCGTCCATTCTTGGGGGTATGCTTTTTAATTATAAAATCCTTCATTTTAATTTTTGGAACCTGCCAATAAATTTCATATTTCAAATTCAAATTTTGGACCCGACCCGGGCGCAATTCAGAATTATTTTGCATTCCGCCAAATTCTAATTATTTAAATATTTTAATTCAGTTAAAACTTTCACTGAAAGATTTTGGGTAGGTTAACAGGGGGGCAAAATATTTTATTCACCGAAAAATCTTTTCCCAGCTTTGGTTTCAAAGCTTTACAATTTTTTTTAGGAATCTTCAAAATTTCTCAACAGTTTTCTTTAACTCCCCCAGCCAATCAGAGCGTTTCTTTAACCCCCGGGCCCCACCGTCTCTCCCTCTCTCCTTTCCCTTTCTTTTTCTCTCTCTGCGACGAACACTCTCTCTCTCTTTTTCCCCTTCTCTCTCCTCCTCGTTCTCGCTCACCCCCACTACGAGACAATTCCCTCTCTCCTCCTCTTTCTCTCTCCCCTCGTTTCTCCCTCTCTCTCTCCTCTCGCGCCCGCTTCTCTTTCCTCTCACGATGCGCGAGAATCCCGTCACCGCTTCCTCTCTTCTGATCACCTCCCTTCTTTATCTTCTCCTTCTTCTTCTAAACCCATGCACGAGCATTGATAAAAGAAAACCCTAACCCTAGCCACCTCTGCCTCATCGCCATCTCCACCTCATCTTCTTCTTCTCAACCTCCTCCTCCTCGTCTTCATCTTCTTCCTCTTCTTTTCCTTCTCCCGAGCCTCGCCCCCTGCACACACACACCCGAGAAAAATCCTACAACCATAACTCCTTTCTCTACCACCACCTCGTCGCTGCCGACTCCTTCATCTTATCATCACCTTCTTCCACTCCCTCTCTTCCTTTCCTCCGCTCTTTCTCGAGCACCAAACCCTGTAACGCAAAACCCTAGCCGAGCCATTCCCTGCAACTTGGAATCTGTCACCTTGCCGTGATTTCGCCGGCGATCCTTGCCGACGACTACCCACCTTGGCAAACACAGCCGTCTCCCAAACCCCGTAAGCAACCTTCCTCTTCTTCTTCTTCCTCTTCTTCTTCTTCCTCTTCTTTTCAACTTAAGTTTTTCTTCTCTGTTAAATATATTTGAATCCTCTGTAGATCGCCGGAGCTCCGTCGACGACGCGCCGACAACGCAGCCATCCCTCTACAATCCAATGGGTAAGTTCCTTCCTCAATATCCTTCGATCTCTGTCGCTTTGCTTTGTTTCTAGTCCATGCATTTCCTGTAGTATCTTTAATGTTCACTGGGTTTATTGTTTTCTTTGGTGGCCGAAATCCGACCGTGCAGGCGATGTTTTCCGACGATTCAGCAAGAACCTCTGATCCGTATGATTTCACTGTTCTTCGTTTAGGTTCTTTCCGTGAACCGTGCGCGCGTCGCGATTTTTCCCCGCCGACGCGTAACGTTCCGTTTTCCGTTCCGCGACCCGTCGAGGCAAGTGAAACTTGCTACATGCTATTTTTAAACTATTCGTATGCTATATTATTTATTTCCTGTTAAATCTCTAAATAGAATCGATAGAATTGGATTTCAAGTTAACCGTATAAAGTTCCGTTACACATTTTATGATCCCGAACTTGAAACCTAATTTTGCATCTAATTATTTATACCTAGTAATCACCGGTAAGTGATAGACCATATGATCATATTCGTTTATAGCCATGATACCCCTTTTATCCAGTTTTAACCTACCGGACATTCATGTGCAACTTTAACCGGTTTAGTTACAACTGCATCCATTGAACAGATTATACATGTCGTCGCATCCATGGATCACTCAATATTTATTAACCTGGTTTTCAGCATTCACATCTATCATACTGTATTCATATAATGCTGACACTGTCTGTTAAACACAACTGATAACTGTACGGCTAATTAATTAAATCTGCTTTATTGCCTAACCTATGATATGTGCCATTTTAATGTGTTGATACCCATGCTTGATTATTTATAACCAGGATTATGAGCACACACATGATATCTTTCACCACCTGTTATGACTTGCTACACACATACTACTTGACCCGACATGGTACCGTACACTACTTGACTTGACTTGATGTACCATGACTTGACCCGTTACCTGATCTTGTGTCTAATGCCAACAAACCTGACATGTAGTCCTCACGGACCATCCCTGTTGTCTATCCAGACAAACCTGCTCTTACCTGATCCTGTGTTGGCATTAGTTCTTGATTACGGAATACCTGACTTCACACATATAACTTGGGGGCATGGGGAAATCAATGATGAAATCCTGACTTGTAACTCGACAGTTGCTCACTTGTACTGATCAGTTTTAGAGGCTAGGCCCGCCTCGTGACGATGCTGCTGACATCATTGGTCTGTACTCCTTTCCTGTTAGTGCCTAGCGGCACGTCCAGCCCGAGAGTCTGAGACCATGGTCCCGGGCATGCACGGGATACTATTGAGTTACATCGATGATTCATCAAATTGATTTCAAAGACTTTAGAGTAGAAAACCCAATAGAACAGTTTAGTTTACTCACTACACGCTACCCTTCACTGCCCTGATTTATATTACTGTTGCACCTGCTTTTCATTCATGTTTATACTTGCATTGCCTGTTACCCTGTTTTATTCTATTACTTGATGACATGACGCGCTGACGTCTGGGTTTTGCATGGCCCAGATTCCGTACCTTTGCTGCAGTCCGAGCAGGAGTACTTCAGCCAGCAGGCTGAGCTGTGAGGTGTCAGCAGTAGTTAGTTCTTTTATTTTCTGCATTTTATTCCTGATGTGAGCCAGCATTATGGAACATACCATCCAGTTATTTTGTATTGGATCTTTTGCTTCCACACTTTTATTATTCTTGACTTATGTTATCCTGGCTTATGGACATGTATTAGATAGTTACATTTTGTTCTTGATATCTCTACAGCCGCAATGTGACTGTGGATGGATACTTCCTACCCACAGGTAAGCATGGTTGGCTATGTCACGTGCCCAATTTAGCGTACTCTGGGAAGCGGGGCATGACACTAAGATTAACTTAGGAAATGTGGGTGAACATCATTTTGGATATCATGAGTCATGTTTGGGAAGCAATGAACCCATGGGCTCAGTTGATCTGAATTAAGGACCTAACCAACTTGGGCATGACCCACTCAGTTTTCTTTTATTTGAAAGAAATGCTAAGCACTGGTTTAGGCTCAGTCCCCTTTTCTTGCAAAAAGTGTTGAGCACTTATGTGAGTTCTAACACTCACACTATACTCTCTTTTCTTTTATCTCTATAAGGAGTGCTGAGCACTCTTTATGGCGCCCACATGCGAAGCACGTGAGGCGCTGAATGATGAGTGTCAAGCACTTTATATTCTGTGGTGCCTACGTGAGGGTCACGTAAGGCGCTGGGCACTAAGCGCCAGCCACTGAGTGCTAAGCACTCTTTATTTTATAGCGCCCATATGAGGGGTACGTGAGACGATGGGCGCTGAGCGCCAGCCACTAAGTGCTAAGCACTCCTGAGTTCTCTCTCTTCTTCTTTTATTTGAATGATCCACAGGATCTTTATCTAATTTTATTTACCTAAAATTTCCAAGAAGAGGGTTCTTCTTTCTCGAGAATTTAATTCTCTGTTCTTTCAAACCTTTCTCCTTTTTTTAAAGCTTATGGGAGGTTCTTCTATGTTAGACTTGAAGTCTTGGGTCTTTTATATAGTACAGGCAAGTCTGTTGATTAGTTGAAGACATCTCTCATTGAGAGATCTTAATTGATTTGGGGATTTTACCCACCATTGGATCTTTGATTCACGGGCTTCTATTTTACAGAAGGTATTTTTCTTGTTCTTAACAAGATTAGGGAAATATTTTCCCATACAGAATTTATTTTGTAGATCGGTGATTCTTTAATCATCATTGGATTTTTAATCTAACGGTAATCTATTTTACAGAGAGTAATCTTTCTTGTTTAGAAAAATTTGAGGAATATTTTCTCAACAGAATTTAATTCTGCATTCTGATGATTTATCATCTACGTTGGATCTTTGATCCAACGGCTCTGTTTAACAGAAAGTAGAATTTAATTCTACTAGACGCCAGCGCTCACGTACTATGCACGTGCGGCACCAATAAGAGTTTTTAATTTTAGCGCTGGCGCCCTCGTGGCAGGCACGTGAGGCGCTGCCTCTTGAGTTTTGAACAGAGCTTTGCTCTTTTAATGGGGAAACAAGTACATGGTAGTCTTTAGACTTGAGATCATAATTTTTCTCGTGTGAGTTCCCACTGTACTTATATTACTACCCTACCACAGCTCAAAGAACTCATGCAAACAAGTTTTAGTTGGGTACAGTCCCGAGCCACATAGAAACAGTGAGCGATCGGAAGGGATTCGTCTCTCCCGTTATAAGGAGTCGATGTCGTGCTGTATTCGGTTGGCCATCACCATAAGTCCCTGACCAGGACATATGAGATTTATTGATAGGAGATCAGTATTTTCTCGGTTGGTCATCGGCCTGATACCGGCATGACTTATCGGGTTATTAGGGGTCCGACGTAATACACCACCTAGACTCGGTATGCGGCACTCTCAGACGAAAAGACTGGGCTGTATGGAGATTGTCACTTACAGGCTCAATAGGGCACGGATAGACTTGATTATCGACATCTCTTTCGATATATACCTGGGTAGCCGTTATGTACAGCTAGTACCGCTGAAGTGCTTATGGTTATGGATTTGCTCCGGTAATTCTCTGCCAGTGTATTTTCGAGTGTTTAGAGTCCCACACAGAGAGTTTTTTCGGTTCAGGAGATACAATGTAGAGGTCGAATGTTGATACGTAAAGATGTCTGATTAAATACGTGTACTAGCTATACGAACTTTAGTCGAACATTTGATAATACTAGCTGACTTAAGTTTATGCCGGATTATTAAATCAAGTATTGATTTAATAATATACATACATACATACATACATACATATATATATTCTTGTATTATGTTCACTATACATTTTCTCTCTCTTGGCTATTTGTATTTTTATATAAATACGCATATATGTAGACGATACATATACCGGGGTTGTATTTCGTATTTATACGGAATACTTCTAGAAGGAGGACACCTTATTCAGGGTATTTTCTTTTTAGAAAATATAAAATGAGGTGGAGGGTGAGGTGTAAAGTATGGATGAAACGTATGGGCTTGCATTTTATATTGGAAAATGGTTATGACATATTTTTAAGGGTTGGAAAATATCCCTCACTTCTCTCATTCATTTTGATATGTCACATTCTTTCTCATCTCCTTCTCCTCCTTCTCTCTTGAGTGTTCTTCTCTCTTGAGTTAAGAAATGAGAAGGAAAAAGAAAGTGTTTAATTTGTATATCTCTCACACTCTATCCTTAGCAATTCTAGTGTGTCAGTTGCTCTCTTAAAGTTTTCTTTGGAGCGAAGCTGGAGCTTGGATCGGGTTTACTTGGGTGGATCATCTTCGAAAAGGGAGATCGCCTTTCAAGCTCGTTCCTGAAGGCCTAACAGCCTAGAAGGGATCTTCCAAAATTGGGTGGACACGCTACAAAAGTTGTATGGTCTTAACATTGTATGTTTAGTTTCTAGTTTAGTATTTGGAACGATTTCTAGGTTGTGCTTCCTTGTGCTTGCTCTGAATTTTTGTTTTCGCTTCCGCCTTGACTGCGAGTTTAGCGGCGCGGGCACCAAGAACACTACAAGTCCTCTACACAATGGAAAACCATTTTCTTTTCATCTGTGAAATCCTTCTCCACGATGAAAATATATCAAACCCAATTTCGTTGTGAAAGCCTTCTACACAACGGAAGAAAATTTTCTTTTCATCAGTGAAAGCCCTCTCCACGATGAGAATATATCAAAACCAACTTCGTTATGAAAATCATCTACATGATGGAAGAACCATTTTCTTTTCATTCATGAAAGCCCTCTCCATGATAAAAATATATCAACCCAATTTCGTTGTGAACGATCTCTACACAACGGAAAACCATTTTCTTTTCATCAATGAAAGTCCTCTCCATGATGAAAATATATCGAAAGCAATTTTGTTGTGAAAGTCCTCTACATGACGAAAGAACCTTTTACTTTTCATCTGTGAAAACCCTCTCCATGATGAAAATATATCAAACCCAATTTCATTGTGAAAGTTCTCTACACAACGAATTTTTTTTCCTTTTCATTCATGAAAGCCTTCTCCACGATGAAAATATATCAAATCCAATTTCGTTGTGAAAGTTCTCTACACAACGGAAAATTAATTTCTTTTCATTTGTGAAAACTCCCTCCATGATGGAAATATATTAAGACCAATTTTGTGAAAGTCCTCAATTCGACGGAAGAACCTTTTTTTCATCTGTAACAGCCCTCTCCACGATGAAAACATATCAAACCAAATTTCATTATGAAAGTTCTCTACACAACGGAAAAAAAAATTTCATCTGTGAAAGCACTCTCTGCGATGAAAATATATCAAACCGAATTTCGTTGTGAAAGTCCTCTACACAACGGAAAACAGTTATCTTTTCATTTGTGAAAGCCTTCTCCACAATGAAAATATATCAAACCCAATTTCGTTGTGAAGGCCCTTTACACAATGGAAAACTATTTTTTTCATCGGTGAAATCCCTCTCCATAATGAAAATATATCAAAACCAATTTTGTTGTGAAAATCCTTTACACAACGAAGGAACCTTTTTCTTTTCATTCTTGAAAGCCCTCTCCATGATGAAAATATATCAAACCCAATTTCGTTATGAAAGTTCTCTGCACAATGGAAAATCATTTTTTTCATCTGTGAAAGCCCTCTCCATAATGAAAATATATCAAAACCAATTTCGTTGTAAAAGTCCTCTCCACGACGAAAAAACATTTTTCTTTTCATCGAAGAAAACCCTCTCCATGGTGAAAATACATCAAATCCAATTTCGTTTTGAAACTCCTCTACACTACGGAAAAATTCTTTTCATCTATGAGAATCCTCTGCGCGATGAAAACTATATCAAACTCAATTTCATTATGAAAGTCCTCTTCATAACGAAAAAATCATACGTAAATCCATCTTCAAAGATCTCTTGGTCATAAGTTTTGATTACGTGGATTCCTATTAGTATTTCGAATGTTTATTAGGCGTAAGTAACAGATGGTGACTAGGTCCGCTACCCGTTCTTCACTCACCACCTTGCGTTTAGAGCCCAAAGAAAACCGCTTTTACACACTTATTCTATAATTTATTTCAAGATGACTCTAAACTAACATTTGATGTCCGAAATGATTCTAAACTACATAGGGGGCAATCTATTGTGTTGCCAGCTCCCACTGTAAGACTAAAAAGAAAGTACAACTTCTAAAGCCTCTCCTACACAGGTGGTAACAAGTACGTTCCTTGAAATGATGATAACATCACCTTCGCTGAGGACTGCATATCGGGTCAACTTGTTTGGAATTTTTTCGGAAGTTGAATATTTGTTAGTCGCAAATAACAGATGAGACAAGGCCCGCTCTCCGTTCTTCGCTTCTACCTTATATTCAAGCCTTAACATTCCTCAACTTACATCTCAAAGGACTTCCTTACGTCCCGAAGGAATCTTTACGTCGTTTGACCCCGCACTTATAAATAGGCTAAAACCCAAACAAATAATGGTTTTTACCCAAACATACGGATTTTAGATTTGACTTGAGATAAATCGATCACGCTCTAACGAGGCGGCTCATTATGATTTATCACCAGTCGTTGTGGACATACTTACAAAGTAAACAAGACCTAAGATGGAATGAGATTGATCCTAAAAGGAAATTCACTAAAAAAAAGTTCTATCTCGCAGGTCCCACTGTAAAATATCCGCATTCCGTAAATACCGAGATGGAGCTAAGATTGATCCCAAAAGGAAAGTCACTAAAATCTTTACATCAATGGTCTCGCAATGTCATCCACCCTACAGACATGCCTAAATGGCAGCACCTAGATATATCTGAGATTTATCCTAAAAGATACTCATCAAAAGATTATCATAAGATCCCATAGCTACATATATATATCGTGGATAAGCCCTAAAAATGTATTTTATGTCCGAGAAGACCGTAAAATAATACCTATGTCCCAGACGACTCTAAATTAATATTCATGTCTGGGACGACTTTAAACTAATGCTTGAAACGACTTTAAACTAATGTCTTGAAAGACTTAAATGTCCGAGATGACATTAAATTACTAACAAGGTCTATGATGAATCTAAACTAATACCCATATCCGAAACGACTCTAAACTAATACTCATGTCCGAAACGACTTTAAAACTAATACCCATGTCCGAGATGACTTTAAAACTAATATCTGAAATGACTTTAAACTAATACTTATGTCTGAGACGACTTTAACTAATACTTGTGTCTGAAACGAATCTAAACTAATATCCATGTTCGAAATGACTCTAAAACTAAAGTTTCTCAACGTATGCTCGTAACTCAAATGAAAGAATGCAACAATATCGTGCATACAACTCGATAAGTTGTATACACTCCTTGTTGGATGGTATTTGTTGACACATAAAAAATGTGTTCATATCATATATATCCAACTTATATACCATGATATTTATGGGAGGGCTTTTGTGGAGTCAAAACTATTGATTCTCAAAAGTACTCAAATTGGGTGCTTGTGAATCTGTACATATGCTGAGTTCAAATTCCTATAGGGTTCAGAACACTTGTTCAAAGGGAAAATTGAGTATTAATTTGAAAACTCATTAAGTCTAGTTTCCAGAAAATCAAACGGTATGTTCGTTTGGACTTTCCTAGAGAAAGTTATGGCCAAATCACCGAACCATGCTCACGTAGATTTCAGATTTCGGGACCCCTTTTTGGGTTCTGAGAGGCCTCCATTGGGTGTCGGGAGGCCTCTTTCGACTTCCAGGAGTCCTATTTGGATTCCAGGACTCATTTTTAGGTTTTGGGAGGCCCCTTTTGGGTTTCGGGACCCCCTAAAATAGGCAGTTTGACTTATTTTTAAGGAGAAAGTGGGAGATTTTCTCCTCCACTCACCCTCAAATCATAGGGAGTAGTTATAATTACTCCTCACTCACAGAGGGGTATATATACCCCTCTGTCAACACAATAGATAGGAGAGATCAAGAGATAGAAATTCTAGAGAGAATTTCCAAATGCCCATAGCCTTTGAATAAGAAGAAGAAGGTGAAGACTATAGGAATGAAATTCTCATTCCTCTCGTCACTTTTCATACTCTCTTTCTCTATCTTTATCTTGCTATCTTTCTGATCAAGAATCCATAAAAGATCCATGAAAACTTATATAAGTTTTCATCTTTAATGGAGGAACTTGAAAGCCATGGCCATGGCATTCTTTAAAAAGATGAAGTCATGTAACACAAATCCATGTGTTCTTCGCCTATTGATTGAACCTAGAACATGGGTCAATCCATGTTCTTCATATTTTTAAAATAGGTCATCCTATTCCCTGCATATAAACAAAATAGAATTCTAAGCCGTGTTTGTCCGATTATTGGTCCCAACATTTCTCCAAGGAACATAGATTAAAACCTCTAAGTTCCTTTTAGTGGACATATGGATAGGAAAATCCTATTCATTTTTTAGACATGAAAAATATGTCTTCAACAGAGATTATGAATGGGAAAACCCCATTCATTTATAATACATGAAAAATATGTCTTTACAACAGAGTTTGTGAATAGGAAAATCCTACTCATTTTAAGACATAAAAATATGTCTTCACAACATCCGTGAATAGGAGATTCCTATTAATCTTTCAGATATGAAAAAACATATCTCTATGAGGGAAGCTAGTGCTAAAAAACACTGTATTCTTGATATGAAACATAGCTTAAAACCATGTTTTGACTTTGAACACAACTCATGTGTTCATCTTGCACAAAACCATTGAAAATAATATCATTTTGTGCAGTAAATTCATAAGCTTTCGTAAAGAAGAGAAACTCTCTAAAGAGCTTCAAAGTCCCATAGTTAGGCCCTAAAATAGGCCTCCCACTTATGTCGGGACCCCCTTCCTAACGTTGGGACGTCCCCAAAATAGGGCCTCCCGCAAATGAAACATTTATGTTTCTTGAGCAAATTAAGGGCCTTACATAGAGTGGCTCCCACTCTGAAAATTTATATGTGAATAAACAAATCCTATTCACTGTTAAGATATGAAAATCATATTTTTCATATTGAAATCATGTGTAAAAAACACTATATTTCTGACACGAAACGTAGCCTAAAAACTATGTCTTATCTTGAACACAAAATCCATGTGTTCATTCTTGCACAAAACTATTAGAGATGATATTATACATCATCTTCAATAAGTGCAGAGGACTCAATGAGTTTTTACATAAGGAACACTAAAAAGAGTTCCTAGGTTAGCCTAAAAAGTGCCCTCGGGAGGCTCCCAAATAGGCCTCCCGTCTTTGTCAGGAGACCCCAAAACAAGCCTCCTGCTTGTGTCGGGGCCCCCATCCCGACTGTCGGGAGACCCCCAAAATAGGCCTCCCAAGACAGAAACATTTATGTTTCTTGGCTAGGTTGTGGACTCCATTTAGGGTGTTCCACCTACACTTCAAAATGAAGTGATGTGGCCTCCACATAAGGCAGTGCCCATCAACTTTTGTCTAAATTGACATTAAAAATACCCCTCCTATAACTAAAATCTTAAATTAGTGTTTTCTCATAAATTTGTACATTTTGTAATATTGATGTAATTTATATTCAAATTGTATACAAATATAAATGAAATACAATGAAAGTTGTTTGACTTCTTATATTACATTCTGTTCGCAAGTACTTTATGTCTCTATAATGTGATTTGAGCAACCGAATAAGGTATCCTTTCTTGATAATTCCTTAGACAATAGTGTGTATTTAACCATAGGTGCATGCACCTATGGGATGTCTTAAATTCAGGACCTTCTGGCCAACTTTTAAAACACAGAATAAATTGTTTTGTTTAAACTCACTTTTGTTTCAACGTTCAAGCGTTGGAGATTCTGAAGAGGGTAAACATTTCTCGATTCTGAAGAGGGTAAACATTTCTCGATTCAAGTAGTGAATTCAATCATTACCCACAACTATCACTACCATAAACCCTACAAAATATCTAACAAGTAGATCGTAAAATAAAGATTCTCATATCCGATAGTGGATGTGAATACATGTCTAATGATTTCGGTGACTTTTGTGAAAATCATAGTATAATTTATTAAGTCACTGCTCCTTATATTCCACAACAAAATGGTATTGCCGAAAGATGATGAAGTTTCTAGTGCCCTTGCCACTATCCCTCGGCCGATGCGAAATCCAAAACAAAATTTTTAAGAGGGAGCACTAGCAACTACGACCTAGAATCGATTCCAAATTCTAAACTAGAAAACAAGATTATCTATTGTAGGAGTCAGAGGGGCTAGCTACCTTCATATCATTTCTGCCAACTTGCGGAAGACCCCTTCCTTTGCTCGTAGGCCTCCGGGAATGCGCTTGTATGCCAGTGGTCGTTGTAGCGTCCAAATCAACTTGTAGCGAGTTTGTGACGATGCGGTGATCTTGTAGACTCTAGCAAGGCTCTCGAGAGCTCAAGAACACTCATGCAAGACGATCCTCCTTCATCGAAGATGATCCACCCGTGCGAAACGGTTCAAGGCTCTAGCTTCACCTAGGAATCTTATGAAGCAACTAAAGACCACAATTTGCTAAGTTGTGGTGCTTAGTGATGTAGAGTAGTGTTCTAGTAATTTTCTTATCCCGTCTTCTTCCTATTTTTCATCACATGAGAGGAAGAAGCTTGAATGAGGAGGAGGGAACTAAGTATGAGAAAGAAGTAAGAATAGGGAATGAGAGCTCAAGTGAGGAGAATGAAGCAAACTCTTTTTTTTGATAAAAAGAATTTTCCAATAAAAAATGTAAGCCATGCCTTAATAGTGTTTGCAAATGAATAAAAAATTCATTTACCCGTTCCTTCCATCATTCTCTATGCCATCTTATCCCTCCACCTCATTTCCTAATTTCTATAAAAGAAATTCCATGGATATGAGGTGTCCTCATTCTAGAATATATCATGTATAAATACAATATACACTCCTCGTATATACATACCGCATTTGTATCAAAATACGAATACTAAAGAGATAGAAAAATAATATGAACATAATGCTAGAATATATATATATATATATCAATATATATGTAAATTATTAAATCAATACTTGATTTAATAATCCGGCTTAATCCTAAGCCGGCTAGTATTATCATTCATCTAATTAAAAGTCTGTGTAGCTATTACATGTATTTAATCAGAACCATGCACATATCAATATACGGCCTCTACATCGTTTCGCTTGAACCGGAAAAACACTCTGCATGGGACTTTAAAGACTCGACAGTACGCTGACAGTGAGTTACTGGATAAATCCATAACCACAAGCACGTCAGCCACACTAGCTGTACGTAATGGCTACCATCTATCTGTCGAAAGGAAGGTCAACAAGAACGCTCGTCCATATCCCTGCCAAGCTTATAAGTGACAATCTCCATACAGTCTGGTCTCTTTGTCTGAGATTATCGCATACTGGGTCTACGGGGTGGATAACGTCAGACCCCTAATAACCTGATAAGTCATGCCGGTGTCAAGCTCATCACCCACCAAGAAACTACTGATCTCCCATCAGTAAATATCATCAACATTGGCTAAGGATTTATGGTGATAGCAAACCGAACAACATCGATTCCCTATACCAGGAGAGAAGAATCCCTGACGATTGTCTTCCACATAGCTCGGGACTGTATCCAACTAAAACCTGTTTGCATGACTCCTTTGAGTCGTGGTATAGTAGTAATCAAAGTGAAGTGGGAACTCACATGAGAAAAATGATGATCTTTGGTCAAAAGACTACCCTGTACTCATGTCACCTGAGAACTGCTATCTGACAATAGGTATAATACCATCTAGAAGTTCTCGGCGAGTCCGTCCAGTGTACTCACCTTCAGTGCGCATCTGTATACAATCTTAGGTGCCAAAACACCAATGGCTTGTGAGATCGGCCACCGCCCTTTGTTTGGGTCTAGAAACGTATACACTAGTCTACTCTGCAATATCGATGCCCAGTATCGATACTACTATGACTAAGGACATTTAAGGATGTGCTTATGGACTATTCATCTCCCACTTATATGATTGCCATTATAATGCTGGCAGTCAAGCAAGAATCCTATGGACTTTATCATTATGTATTAGCGACACGTAATAAAATGTATACACATGAATGATAAAGACAAACCATATAGTATACTATCATCTGAAGCAAGACTATTCTACCCGTATAGGTCCTCCCTTAATTACCATAATTGCCCACCTGCAATTACAATAATTGCCTTTAGGGCATTATATCCAACAGTCTCCCACTTGCACTTACGACCAATTATTGCGGTATCGCATACTCAAAGCTCTATATGCTATTGAATAACCAACTTCTCTACTAATTAGTTTCGCAAATCATTTTTGAGAAACAACTGTGTTCGAGAAATAGCCTCAGTGAGTGGATCCGCTACAATGTTCCTTACTTTATGTTTCTATATCCCAACTTTGTGGAGATCAACTATCTCCCGAAATGAGCGATACAATGCCTTAGAATTTGTTTGGATACTTGATGGGACCAAGTTCATAAATAGACAATTTTATCCAACAAACTTCTTGAGCTGTATTCTCCGTTGATCATAATCAGCAAGCTGCGCTATGTCTACCTAAGTATTCCTCTTGGAACCATTTTCAACATACTGCCCCTCTAAAAAGGGTAAACTTATAACTCTGATAGCCACTCTGTTATCCAAGTCACCTTGGAAGCTAGAACTGGTAACCGCCTCCTATGGAAGGCTGCAATTACCATACTCTAAGAAAACACTGATATGTTCTTCACTGCTTTCCTTTGTATCTCTAGGGTTAGATTAATACAGGGGAAAAACAACATCTGGTATGGTACATAATATCGCATGATTGACCTAATTTCCAAAGAAATTGAAATGCCATTCACGCGAGTGCCTCTCCTCATCAGTCTAGAAGACATCTCTTTAGAGAGGGTGACTTTATCACCTGGGGGTAGACTACCACGCTAGGAGTCGTCCATTCTAAACCACTTTAGAATGGTGTCTAAGTACCCGAATTGGGACACTTCCCAAATCTACATCTATCGATAGAGATCTAGTTACCAGAATTCTTGATATATTATCCAAATCCTATATGGAGAAACATCTATGACAACCATAGTTTGACCGATTATAGTATAGGAATGTCAGTTCCTATTAAGAGTATGTTATCCATATACCAGGACTGTACTCCCTACACCTTTCTTACCAGGTTCATCCGTTGTTTTGATGAAGTCAAACACCTTGACTATTACATTAATACAAATGATATGTCTCCTCTATGCCTACTTTAGTCTATATATAGATATAAGCAACTTGCACATCTTCCGTTGCTCCCATTGACTATAATGACCCTCTGGCAGGGTCATACACGTGAACTTATAAATTCCCATTTAGAAAGATGTTATAATCATCTACCTGCCAGATCTTATAGTCATGAATAGCAGTAGTGGCAATTCATATTCGTATGGACTTCAGCGTACATACTAAAGTAAAAGTTTCATCACAATCTACGCCAGGTATTTGATGAAAACCTTTTATTATAATTCTAGCCTTATTAGGTTACTACCTTTCCACCTGCACTAATATCAAAAGATCTATTTACTCCTAATAGGTTTTACCCTTTTAGGAGTATCCAACAAAGTCAAAAATCCATAATTTGCTGAAGTGCGTGGAGTCCAACTTGGATATCTCGCATCCGGCCATCATCCGGAAGTCATCACTTCCCATAGCCTGTTGATAACTAGTTGGGCCATCATCACAGTGATGTTGACCTTCCTGTCACCGTCTATAAGAAAACCGAAGTATCTTTCGGGTGGCTGAGGTCACCTAATAAATCAGCGGAGTGACTAAGGTTTGTCGAGTCTAATTAAATCCTTAGGTTTTACTAAATTTTTAGTAACCATTTGTGGTTATGGAATTACTTTCAGTTCTACCATACTCCCACTAATTTCTTTCGCAAAAAATTCCTTTTTATAAAAAGGCGGTGAGTCAAGAACATTGCAACTATTGATCTTGAAAATGGTAGACGTTAAAACCTTGCTAAAAGCTTGGAATAACCCATAAATTGCCATATTACTGAAACGTGCCTTTAGTATATTTGGATTCTGCTTTTAAAATAGAAACCAGATAACTCCATGTCTTAATATCCTCAAGATATGCTACCATTCTATATCCATATAGAATAAAAGTCACTAATTTAGATGGAACCAGATTCAAGTGTTATGGAGCTGTGTCCAGTGCATATCCATAAATGGAAAAAGGACATACAACATTACTTATCAAGGAGTGCACTCACAGATGAGTAACCTGTGAGAAAATCAAGTTCTTAATATTACTACAACGGAATACCTAGCATAAGTATCTACATTTTCGATCACTTCCAAGAATCTTGATACTTCCGACGTTTGGTTCTCTACTTTATTCTAATACTCTATGAACTTCTCAAAATTTTTAGACCTTGCATGTCAACGAATTCATGTCTAAAACTAGAAACTCATAGGTAGAATGGAATGAAGTTAGAGTACCATCCCCTTGTCCTAAAAGACACTGAATAACATACATTACCATGTATAAATCTCAAGAGTATACTAACTCAAACTCCGTGTGTTGTAAGTTGAGAACTGTATTTTGGTTAAGAATGTCTACACTGTTATTCAATACACTTTATCTTATCCTCAACTGATAAAAGTAAATGTTTTTCAAAAATTATATCTCAGTTTATAAAATAAAGAGACAGATATATCAGTTTTAAAAACCTGATGCATAACAACGGTTATTCAAAACCAAATATTTGCCGTAAGGAAAAACCTGATGATTTCATCAATAGCACCAATTACTACGAATTCCGATATTGAGGATCAAATCACCCATTTCCTAATATTCTGCTCTTTCTTAGCATCTGTGACGCCCTACAAATATAGTATTCAAATCCAGTATACATATATCCAGGAGTCAGAATTAATTGAGAAACGGTTTTCAATTACAACCGCACAAAAAAAACTGAAACACAAAAATGTTTCAAGAGGGTGACTGGGTATTCCTAATAATGCATTTTCCACTTCCCAGATTCATGAAACTAGTTGTAATTTCCTTTGCCATCACTTCAACCTCTTTATATGTCTCTACTTCTTACCTTCTGTACATCGTATTTAGGCTAGTTGGTTGTCTTCCTTCTCTACCTGTCAGCACTAACCTAATGTTTGGAAGAAGACTATCCAACAAATTTAACTGGTATACTCTCCTAATAAAAGGAGCTCTCAACTTAAGAGAAAGTGAAAGAGGGGAGGAAACAGAATTATACAATTCTATTTCTCCAGAACCTATGACCATCCTCGGACTGAAATAAATTTTTTTGAATTCGTATGTAACTATACGAGATGGCCTGTCCAAGCAATATAAATCTTCGTAGTGAAACGAAGTGTTCTGGAGAAGGCACAGGGGAAGTAGAAGTAGTAGGGATATATGCGACTTTGTCGTGAATCATGAAATCCCAAAGCCAGATGGTAAAATGGTTTGGTTAACTTGGTTTACCAGTTTTAGTTTAAGGTCATTAATGGTTGCAAACCAGAGAGTGAAAAGAAACAATCAGCGTGCACACTGTCAAGATTAGATTGGTTTATCAATATATCTAATTAGGATGACTCCCACTATTTCCTCGAATTCTCTTCAAATCCTACAAGGAGAACTAGTTGGGATCATATAACTTTAAAAGTTCTCTAATCATTCTGCCAAGCCAGCGTTTGTACACCGAGGGAGGTCTCCCGTTCTTTCGCACAGACCCAACTAAATAACCCTATTTCCGCAAAGGCATAACCCCATTAACACTTTTCTAAACACCTAATGGGTTAGCTAGTTGTGAAGTGAAAATCTCCCAGGAGTATTACCTAATCATCAATAGGAATCGAGACCTAACTATCATCGCGTGATAATCTTGATGGAAGCCAACCAAAATCACCACACTCTAGAAGGTATGCGCATTCTTTGCAAGTTTCCTTTATATTTGAAACTCCTGATATGGTTTTTACCCCTAGGACCAAAATGACCTTGACTAATGATTAACAATCAAAGGGTCCTAGTCAAGTTCAATACATCATTATCTTGATTGCATTAAACCTACCCGCATGACCTTTGATTAAAGATCAACAAATTCGCATGACTGTCCTAACCAATCGCATCGCATGCTACAAATAAGAATTACTTAGCTACCGTACACTACACCTTGACTAAAGATTAAAAAACATATAACAAATACTATGTAATACTCATAGGAAATGAAGAAGGGATACGACTGGTTTTTAGGGAAAAACCTTTAACGTAATGAACTTGATATCGTTGAAGGAACTTGAGTGGCTTTGAAAAGGAGTAGTTTAGGCTCCACTTTTGAAATAAGTGGTTTTGAAGAAATTCGTGTGTTTATAGTAACATAAACTTTTTCTTAAGAGTGAACTCTCTGTGAAGGGATCAAGGCTCTTTCATCATTGAATGAGGTGCAGGATACTCCTAACCGAATACCACTATGCAAAGCAAAAGAATAAGACTATAGTTTTAAAATTTGGTTCTAACAACATCATTTAGGTTTATTTTCCTTACATTAAATATATAAAATAGTCCCATCATTTTATGTTTCTAGCCACAATAGAAACAACCAAAATAGCATTCTTTTATATGCCATCAGCATTCGCCACATGGTCTCGGGTCTTCACCGTAAGATTACTTAACTTACGGTAGGGCAGAAACAGGGCTAGCGCGGATGCAAGACATATAAAAGTATCTAATATATATATATATATATTTATATATATATTATTACAGGCATGCAATAAACAAACTGGAATAGCGGATAAACTAGGAGCCCCGCGTTTCATTTGAGCTACAAATGAAACGCAACGTTCCTCGGTCGTGTGAATATCCCGTACAACAGCGAACCAAGACCCCTACGAGCGCAGAAAGCTATCTGCCAATCCTAGACACGAGGCAATCCGACCTCAATGACATTAGTGGTCCACCCGGTGCATTCTAGAATCCGGTAACTTGAGCACCTATCCGCGGGTCTATCCTAGAACCACTACAAGTGCGGTGAGCAACCCTCCAATACTAGAGTGAGGCGGCCCGGTCTCAACTCCATAAGATGGCCACCTACCGCACTCTAGAACCCGGCCACTCGAGCACTTCTTCTGGGTTCATCCTAGTCATATAATGACATATATACAATAACGACAATGCATACATCGGCAACAATGGCCACAAACCGACCGCTCGTCCTGAACAAAATGAATATACATTTTACATCATAGTAAAAACAATATCACATGAGGGGTTGACCATCATGGCAATCCGGCCAAACCATCTCAAGATATATATCCAAACCATCATCACAAGTAACGAGTGTGCAACCCTGTCTAATCGAACATATAGCAATTAGATGATGTTTACAACACATATATAAAGATATAGATCATAAACGAAGCTAAAGTTTTGATCGAAAAGTTTCCCGAGTTGCTCGAATACAAAGATATCGTATACTGAAATCTGAGGCAAAAAGAATTATACTAAAAATGAACTTTATAAAATTCCAAGACCCCATAAAAACCCAAGGACCTAATCACTATTTTGGGACGACCAGGTCGGCCAAAAGAAATTTTTTGTTGGCCAAAACTTTGACCTAGGTCCTCGGGTTTTGTGACATGTTTCATACTTCAAAACATACTCAATGGCATACTTCAAAAAAATTTCAAGTGCTGTTTTAAAATATGGACAGAAACTTGGAATTTGAAACTCGATTCGGTTAAATTTTCGATTTCGAAACTAATACATCATCTAAAACTGGTTATAGTGTTTGGCACGGCTCTGATACCATGATGAAGTTCCTAGTGCCCTTACCGGTAACCCGTGGCCGATGCGGAATCCAAAACAAAAATTTCATGAGGAAGCACTAACAACTACGACCTAGAATCGATTCCAAACACTAAACTAGCGAGCTAGATTATCTATTCTAGGAGTTAGAGGGGGCTAGCTACCTTCGCAGCATATCCGTCAACTTGTGGAAGACCCCCTCCTTCGCTTCTAGGCCTTCGGGAACGCGCTTGTGCATTGGTGGTCGTTATAGTGTCCAAATCACCTTGTAGCGAGCTTGTGATGATGCGGTGATCTTGTTGACTCTGGCAAGGCTCTAGAGAACTCCAGAACACTCTTGCAAGATGATCCTCCTTCGTCGAAGATAATCCACCCGAGGTAAACGTTTCAAGGCTCTAGCTTCACCCAGGAATCTAGTGAAGTAACTAAAGATAACAATTTGCTAAGTTGTGGTGCTTAGTGATGTAGAGTAGTGTTCTAGTAATTTTCCCATCTCTTCTTCCTATTTCTCAACACATGAGAGGAAGGAGCTTGAAGGATGAGGAGGGAGCTACGTATGAGAAAGAAGCAAGAAGAGGGAATGAGAGCTCAAGTGAGGAGAAAGAAGCATGCTCTTTTTGTTTTGATAAAAAGAATCTTCCAATAAAAAATGCAAGCAATGCTTCAATAGTGTTTGCAAATGAAAAAAAAAATCATTTTCCCATTCCCTCCACCATTCTTCATTCCACCTCACCCCTCTACCACATTTCTTAATTTCTATAAAAGAAATTCCATGTATATGAGGTGTCCTCTTTCTAAAATGTATCATGTATAAATACAATATATACTCCCCGTATATACATACCCACATTCATATCAAAATACGAATACTAAAAAGATAGAAAAGGATAATGAATATAATACTAGAATATATATATATATATATCAATATGTGTGTGTGTGTGTAAATTATTAAATCAATACCTGATTTAATAATCTGGTTTAATCTTAAGCCGTCTAGTATATCATCCGTCCGATTAAAAGTCTGTGTAGCTATTACACATATTTAATCGGAACCATGCATGTATTAATATACGGCCTCTACATCGTTTCGCCTAAACCGGGAAAACACTCTGTGTGGGACTCTAAAGAATTGACAGTACGCTGGCAGTGAGTTACTGGATAAATCCATAATTACAAGCACATCAGCGGCACTAACTGTATGTAACGGCTACCACCTATCTGTCGAAAAGAAGGAGAACAAGTAAGCTCGTCCGTATCCTTACTGAGCCTATAAGTGACAATCTCCATATAGTTCGGTCTCTTCGTCTAAGAGTATCGTATACCGGGTCTAAGGGGTGGATAACGTCAGACCCCTAATAACCCGATAAGTTGTGCAGGTGTCAAGCTCATCACCTACCGAGAGCCTACTGTTCTCCCATCAGTAAATTTCATCCACCTTAGCCAAGGATTTATGGTGATAGCCAATCGAACACAGCGCGACATCGACCCCCTATAACAGGAGAGACGAATCCCTAACGATCGCTCACTACCTCTACATGACTTAGGACTGTACTGTTAGATATATATGCCCTAGAGTCCTGTATTGTATAGGATGCTAGGCATGTATATGTACAGAAACAATGTTTGCTCGAAATGATAGTATGCTATCTGGTTTATCTTCATCTTAATGTGTGATGTGTTGTATTTCATATCTTTATATACATATTGATGAAGCCCTTAGGATTATGCTTGACTGCTAGGATTATGATGTGAATCATACTAGTGGGGCCTTGGCAGTCTATAAGCATATCCTTTAATTGTTCCTAGTCGAGGGTATATCGAGACAGGGCATCGATATTACCATAGTAGACTAGTGTGTAGGTTTCTTAACCATGGGGGCGATGGTTGATCCTACAACTATTGGTGTTTGACATCAAAGATTGTAAACAGGTGGTCATTGGAGAATGGGTACACCGAACATGACTCGTCGAGAACTCCTAGATGGTATATATACCTATTGTCAGATAGCAGTTCTCTGGTGACAATTGTACAGGTTAGTCTGTAGACCCAAGATCGTCATAGTGTCTTGTGTGATTCCCACTGTGCTTTGATTTCCTCCCTACCAGGGCTCTACTGAGTCGTGCAATCAGGTAGATTTTGGGTACAGTCCCGAATCACATGGAGGCAGTGATTTATGTGATTCAACGTGCTTGCGCTTTCTAAAAGATAGATCAAAAATATTTGTAATCGCAATCAAGAACGGCGTCGCTTTGCAGCTAGCCGGTGAGTACGGGTCGGTCCACAGGGATGTTGTGAATTTCCGATTCGTCCTTACGAGTTAATTCTGAATGGTGTTCGGATTGATTATTAAATCTAAAATCCTAAATTATTCTACCTAGGGCAATTAATTGAAAGTTATAACTAGGGCAGAGAAATAAAATCTATACTAGGGCAGGAAAATAAATTTAATCTAGGGCATGAATTGAAATTATCTAGGGCAAGAAAATAAACAAATCTACTTACTTTACAGATGCATTTCTCCAATCATCCATGCAGGGTTGTCAGATCTGAATTTCAGAATTGAAGAGAGGCACCGATGCTCTCCATAAAGAATTTTGGAATTTTTATTAAAAGGAGGTATGGGGTTTTACAATTTTTGACTACAATTTATAAGAAAAGAAGGAAACTAGGGTTACAGACTCTCGCACATGTGAAACTACAGATTTGCCAACTGAAAATCCAAACCCCCGCACCGACGCACCGACTCAGAAACTTTGCGCCGACATGGGCATTAAACGGCCGCGGAACCGCGGTATTGGTTGGCTTGGGCCGCGGTTCCGCGGCCCTTTGGTGAGATCATCTCACCAAACTTTCTGGGTTGCTTCTTGTTGGCTTGGGCTTCTTATTTATATATATCTTTTCTCTGTTTGGCTTCTTATTCTTCTCCATATCTTTCAGTGAAAACTTGTAGCGATCTTTTAACCGTTTGCCATGACATTTTGGACCTTGCACTGTTCTTCGTCTCGGCTTGAGTAAGATCCGTCTGCTTGTTGGTCAAAAGTCCCTTTTCTGTATCAACTTTCGTCTTTTTCACTGTATTTGCTCCAAGAGCCTGTATCCTGTAATATGCAACAAACGTGCGTCAAGAGTACCTGTTTATTCATAAAACGGATAAGAATAGGGGAATGAAAAATGCAATATTATGGTCTGAACAAATACCCCCAAACTTATCTTTTGCTCGTCCTCGAGCAAACTTATTTTTTATTCACTAAAATCCTCACCACACTTTCGTAGGGAAACACGATTGCACTGAGCACGTGCAACAAGCCGTTAAACCTCTAGGTGTCCCTAGTAGGAGGAGTGTTGTCTCCTGAGGGTTTTCAGCGGATACTACCCACAAAATCCTATCAATTTGGCTTTTTCGACTTTTGTTTTCAAATTAGGTTTTCTAACAAGGAATTCTATTATCTTCGACTCGTAAATTATCCACCCATATTCTTCACACTTCCTCATTATTTAACTTAAGATTATATATATCCTGTAGAATTACTTAGCTTTCGGCATCTCTTAAGTTTTCCTTCTAGGGTTTCATCTCCGCTTTGGAATTTCTATCAACTTTACTGAAGATACAAGTTCTATTCTTCATTCCTTTCTCTTATCTAAACTCTAATCACATATCCCCACGTGTGTGTAAATATCACCCCTACACTTGGAAATTCAAATCAAGCAATCATGCCCTTGTCCGTTGTCCAAAGTACTTATCAGTAGGTGAATTTTTAATTGAATTTTGCTTACACATCCTTCATGCGACCGTTAATACTTCTTGAGGTACCAACGACCGATTACAAAATGTGTTTGCACATTTAAGCGTAATTCCTAGTCTTGCAATACCCAAGGCTTTTAGCAGTGACTCCCAAACCAGTTGGTCTAAGGCACTAGGTGATGAAGCACCCTCGCTAAATATTTTTCTATTTTTGCAGCCTTAAGTAATCACAAAAACCAGTGTCCATTTTTTTATTCTTTATTCACACTTTTTTTTCCTTTTATTTTCTTCGTACTAAGGACTTAAGACATAAGCATTTCAAGGTCTCTTCTACTATTCCAAGTTTCAAGGTGCGTGATTGTGCAAATTGTAGGGTATACGTTTTCAGAATCTAGACTTAAGTTAGAAACTATTTTTCAAACTTATACTCTAATAAGAACATCAATACTTTTCCTTCGTTTCGACTTAGCCCAAGAAGTGAACTCAAAATTTGCTTATTTCTAAATAAATTATAAAGACATATACTCTCTACCGTTAAACTTTAAGGAAGGTTATTTTTAGGGTTTTTAATTTACTAAGTCCAAGATCTAGTTGTTCCTAGCCAGTTAACCTATCTGTCAAACTCTAGTCAAATAAGCCAAAATTGAATACAATAATTTTTATAATTTTTGAAAATTTTCAATTTTTATGGATTTTCAAATAAATATGCAAATGCAAACATATTTACAAATGAATGCGAAGGAAGAAGACGTACCGAGCATACCCCCAAACTTGAACTTGACAGTGTCCTCACTGTCATGCTAAACCAAGAGGGTCAAAATACCGGCACCTCCCTGTTTATTTATTTATAATTTTTTTTATTGTTAAGAAAAACAAAAATATATACAAAAAGGCCCTCCCCCAAACTTCATTTAAACTATGTTAGACATTACTGCCAAACTTTGCATAGCCCAAAAGTCAACACCAACCAGTTGAAAAAATTATCGGTAAAGAGTATTGGCTGGTGGAAGAATAAGTTGTGGCGGTCCAAAAAGAATTGGGGAAGATAGAAGTGGTGGTATGGAAGGTGTGGAGGTGAATAGACAGGAGGTGGTGATGAATCAAAATGAGAATGCGAATGATCAGCAATCAGTGGAATATTGGCATTCTCGTAGCTTATTAAAAGAAATGGGGGTGGTTCAGCTTCTAAAAGAAGAAGTTGACTAACCACAATATCCCCAAAATGTTCCTGTGGGTCCTCTATTGACTTGGCATCATCCATCAATTTCATATGATATTCAATTATCAGGGAACTGATCTCCTCGATGTCCGCCATAGTCCAATCGAAAACTTGCCGCCTATCTTGTAAGACTTTTAAAATAGCGTTCTCTTGTTTGAACGCTAGAGAGGCTGATATTATAATGGAAAAAGTCTCATTCTCACCTATGTAAGCATATCTAAGGTGAGACAGCAAGGGCGTGAGTTCGAGTTTCGGAGGCGAAAGAATCATTGCGGAATCTACCTCGAACTCAAAGGACTCCAACACAGGTTCGAAATCACTGCAGACAACCGATTCGGATGGCTCGACTAACTCATCCAAAAATTCAAAAGACTCATATTCGGGCTGTGAGTTGTCATCATCCGAAAAAGCGAAACATTCATAATCAATATCGGTTGTGTCAATGGTGGTAGGCTCAAGGAGGGACGCACTAGTGGCGTCAAAACTGTCTTCATCAAATAGAAATCTCTCAAGCTCGCAGTCCTCCTGCGTGATTTCGTGAACAGAGCAAACTTCTCGTGTACTAGTTTTAGGCACGGGGAGCAAACTTCCCATCTTATAAATATTGAACTTGCTAGACATTTTCCCAAAGGATAGAGTCATAGAGCCATTGCGACAATTTATTACGGTATTGGAAGTGGCCAAAAATGGTCGACCGAGAATCACCGGAATTTGGTTTCTTGGGTTAGCAACAGGTTGTGTGTCCATAACGATAAAATCAACGGGGAATATGAACTCCCCGACTTTGATCAACACATCCTCTAGTTGACCCCTTGGATGGGTGATTGATCGATCAGCCATTTGGAGAGTGCAACGAGTGGGTTTCAACTCTCCAACCCCTAATTGTTCGTACACGGAGTAGGGAATCAGGTTAACACTAGACCCAAGATCTAAAAGTGCTCGATTAATTTTCTTATCCCCAATTGTGATTGAAATCGTAGGACAACCGGGGTCCTTTCGTTTTGGGGGTAAGGTTTGATGGTGGTTAATAGCATTGCTCACTGCACTAGCCACTAGCACTTTCTTGGGTACTTGAGATGCCTTTCTCTTCGAGGTGCATAAGCCCTTTAAGATTTTCGCGTATGAAGGGACTTGTTGGATAGCATCCAAGAGAGGTATATTTATGCTAACCTGCTTAAATATCTTCACAATCTTCTCCACTTGTGCATTTGGTTTATTAGGACTCAACCTGTTTGGGAATGGAGCATTTTGAAAATTCGTTGAGTCAAATGTCTATGGAGTAGAATGTGGAGTAGGAACGGATCCCGGTGTAGATGTGTTCATGTTGTGAGAAATGGGTCCGTTCGAGCTAGAAGAAGTAGAGCCGTGTGAAGGGTGGAGAATAGGCTCTAAAGAAAAAGGTGAAGAAGAAAGTGAAGAAATTGAAGAAGGGGAAGATGACGATGGAGAAAAAGAAGAAGAAGACGAAGAACCACCGGCGGGGATGTCATCACTAGTATCCACATTATTTTGCAACACTCTTCCGGATCTCAACGTGGTCACCGCATTTACATTGTGATTGTGATATGCGTTTTGTGTGTGACCGGGATTTGGCAATGGTTGAGATGGAAGCTTTCCCTTTTCTCTCTCGCTCAACGCAGCAGTTAATTGTGCAATTTGTGCCTCAATAGATTTGATACTTTGATCGTGTGAGGCATTGTTATGCATCAAAGACTGAACATAACTTTCAAATCTTGCTGCGGATTCTGTAGATTGCTTGAGAAAAGCATCTAGACTTTTTTCGAGCGAGATAACCTTATCGTCATTTGGTTGAACCAAATTGTTCGTTTGATTTGTATAAGGTTGTTGTTGGAAAGGTTGCTGGTTTTGAGTTTGTGAGGGTGCTTGTTGTTGTTGTGGAGGAGGAGGTCTTTGAAAATTGTTATTCCCTTGGAATTGTTGATTTGAGTGACTCCTCCACCCCGGATTGTATGTCGAAGAGTATGGATCGTTTTGTTGTCGTTGCTGAAATGCAGCATTGACTTGATCCTGTCCTTGAGTAGATGCATTATAAGGACACTCTTCGGTTAGATGCGATGGATTCGAACAACAAGCACAAACAGTTCATGTGGGTAAAGTAGGGGCAGGAGAAGACGATGAGATTTTGGTCTCAATGGCTTCTAGCTTTTTCATAAGTGCGGCCATCTCGGCCTTTATAGCAATCGACATATCTACTTGATGTATGCCTGCCCTAGATTGACCAACAGAAGAAGATGATGTGGTCTTGGTACTCTCCCACTGAATTGTTTGCTCACTAAGAACCTCAAGAAACTGCCAAGCTTCGTCGCTAGACTTGGAAAGGAAATGACCTTGACATATAGTTTCTAGCAACTGCTTCATTGCCGAGTTCAATCCCTCGTATAATGTTTGGCAAAGTTGCCAACTTTCGATCCCATGATGAGGGCATTGAACAAGTAGGTCTTTAAATCTCTCGAAGCACTTCCAAAATAGTTCGGAAGGAAGCTGTGAAAATTGTATTATCTCGTTACGGATTCTAGCAGTTTTGTGATGAGGATAGAACTTTTTCAGAAAAGCTCTCACAAACTCGTCCCAATTTCTTATGGAATGTGATGCGGTGCTGTATAGCCACTTCTCGGCTAGGTCACATAAGGTAAAAGGAATGACCCTTAGCCTTATAGCGTCATCACTTAATTGGGTTGTTTTCATCATAGCGCATACATTTTGGAATTTATTAATAAAAATATACGCATCTTCAGATTCCAAACCATGAAATTTTGGCAGCATATTGATGAAATGTGGTTTTATTTCAAAATTATCCCCATTTGCCGGTGGGGGTGAAAGACATGTAGGTAAAGAAGTGCGGACGGGGTAGAAGAGATCCTGGAGCGCAACTCGTGCGGGCGCTACAACAGGCGGAAGATTCGGGTTATTCGCATCTGGCGGAGGTGGAATCATTCCCGTCGGTAAGGTATCGTTGGGGTTGAATCTCGACATACCTTCGAAAGAAGAATTTGAAGGTGGAGGTAAGAAAATGGACGGAATGTCGACGAAGGGTTCGTCGAAGGGTTCGTTGGTCGGTACCAACGAAACACGGACTAATCGAGCGTTAGTATCCCTAGTCCAAAGTGACATACACTAAAGGAGTAGTGTACTCAGAAAAAATAGAAAAACAGAATATGGGGGTAAAATAACGTCAATGGAGGGAAGTGATGGAAGTGAGTTGCAAGTTTTCTTAGCGACAAGTTGCAAGTTTTGAAAAGATTTTTAACTTTTTTTTATGTGAGAGTTTTGCAAAGAGGTTTTTGTAAAGGGACTCGTGACATAAATGTATCAACCACACATGCACAATCAGGCCTAGATCTAAGGTCACCTAGGTCTGCTAGACAGCTCCTAACTAGGGATAGAAATAGGACCTCAAACCGCCTCTTCACCGACAAATACAGCCAGGTAAGTGGGAAGGAACCACCACTACAGTGGGCCTAATTAATAACCACTAGCCTAGACACCGCAATGTCAGTTAGGATAAACGGTCGATGCCTATACTAGTCCTTTTCCTATTAAGCTCGATGTCCTTAGGTCTGAGTCTAGTCTTTTTTAATTAATTGTGGTCAATGCACATACTTTAGGTGTTTTCTGGGGTCCTGGGAAGGGTGATGAAATCCCCACCCAATTTGAATTTGGTCAATTAGCCCCTTAGAGTCCGATTAAATTATGCAAAACAATAAAATTCACTTGCAATCAATTTTTAGCGCGGCGCAAAGAAACCTGCAGAAATCTGTTATTTAGAAGGGGGAGAAAGACTTTTTAGCGCAAAGAATTCCTGCAGAAAATTTTTTACAGACAGAGATATGGAGGTTTCAGAGGGGAGCAAAAGAAAGCAAACCCTGCAATTTTGAACTGCTGACGTGGCAGCCACGCAGCGGAATCACGGCCTTGATGGGCTATGCGCGGCGGAACCGCGGTCTCCTGGTGGTATCGGTCTCTGAAAAATTTTCTGCTGTTCTGTACCTTCAGTTCCTCTCTGTTCTTATATGTACTTTTCTGTTTTTTGCCCTCTGTAAAATTCCAGATCCGCGATTCTTCGCTGTTCCTGCAAGATTCAAAAGATACACCCTTCAAACAGATCAAAGTTGATAATTTTTGTAATTTTTTATATTTTCAGATTTTTATAATTTTTAAAATTTATATCAACCCGAAAATTCACAAAAAGAAAAATTACGCTATCCCCGGCAACAGCGCCATTTGATTTGTGTGATTCAACGTGCTTGCACTTTCTAAAAGATAGATCAAAAATATTTGTAACCGCAATCAAGAACGGCATCTCTTTGCAGCTAGCCGGTGAGTACGGGTCGGTCCACAGGGATGTTGTGAATTTCCGATTCGTTCTTACGAGTTAATTCCGAATGGTGTTCGGATTGATTATTAAATCTAAAATCCTAAATTATTCTACCTAGGGCAATTAATTGAAAGTTATAACTAGGGCAGAGAAATAAAATCTATACTAGGGCAGGAAAATAAATTTAATCTAGGGCATGAATTGAAATTATCTAGGGCAAGAAAATAAACAAATCTACTTACTTTACAGATACATTTCTCCAATCATCCATGCAGGGTTGTCAGATCTGAATTTCAGAATTGAAGAGAGGCACCGATGCTCTCCATAAAGAATTTTGGAATTTTTATTAAAAGGAGGCTGGGGTTTTACAATTTTTGACTACAATTTATAAGAAAAGAGGGAAACTAGGGTTACAGACTCTCGCACATGTGAAAATACAGATTTGCCAACTGAAAATCCAAAACCCCGCACCGACGCACCGACTCAGAAACTTTGCTCCGACACGGGCATTAAACGGCCGCGGAACCGCGGTATTGGTTGGCTTGGGCCGCGGTTCCGCGGCCCTTTGGTGAGATCATCTCACCAAACTTTCTGGGTTGCTTCTTGTTGGCTTGGGCTTCTTATTTATATATATCTTTTCTCTGTTTGGCTTCTTATTCTTCTCCATATCTTTCAGTGAAACTTGTAGCGATCTTTTAACCGTTTGCCATGACATTTTGGACCTTGCACTGTTCTTCGTCTCGGCTTGAGTAAGATCCGTCTGCTTGTTGGTCAAAAGTCCCTTTTCTGTATCAACTTTCGTCTTTTTCACTGTATTTGCTCCAAGAGCCTGTATCCTGTAATATGCAACAAACGTGCGTCAAGAGTACCTGTTTATTCATAAAACGGATAAGAATAGGGGAATGAAAAATGCAATATTATGGTCTGAACAGGCAGCGAGCGATAGGAGGGGTTTCGTCTCTCCCGGTATAGGGAGTTGATGTCGCGCTATGCTTGATCGACCATAACAGCAAATCCCTGGCCAGGGTTGTCGAGATTTACTGATAAGAGTTATCAGTAGTTTCTCGAACCGTTATGGGCCATAAATCAGCACGACTAATAAGGTTACTGGGGTCTGACATTTACCACCCCTAGACTTCATATGCGACGTATCAGACGAAGTGACCGGACTGTACGGTAAGTGTTGCTTACAGGCTCGTTAGGGTTCTGATGAGTTCGCTCATCGGCCACCTTTTAGTCATGTACCTGGGTAGCCATTATGCACAGCTAGTGCCGCTGACGTGCTTGTGGTTAAACCCACTGCCAGCGTACTGTCGAATCTTTAGAATCCCATACAGAGGGTTCCCTGGTTCAGGCGAAAGATGTAGAGGCCGTAAGTTGTTACAGCAGGGTTTCGATCATGTTCCTGTAATTGTTACAGGAATAATGATTGGAAGGGTAACACTGGTAAGCTTTGGTTTAAGCCGGATACCGGTATTATATTATTAGATTATTTGTATTCGTATTTTTCGGAATTCGGATACGGGTATACTTATGCGGTATATGATGGAGGGGTATTCTTGTAATTATACAAGAACACCTTCTAGAAGGGGACACCTCATAATTAGTTATTTATTTTGTGAAAATAAATAAATGAGGTGGAATTTGGAGAGATGTCAAAGCATGGATGAAGGAATGGCTTATATGATTTTTTATTCATCTGGGATTACTATTGAAGCATGGTGCATTATTTTATTGCATGCTTCAATTATTTTCATTTGAGCCATATCATTTTTTCAATGCTTGAATAATTCATTGATCACTCTCACATTCTCTCTCCTTATTATCTCCTTCTTCCTCATCCTAGCTTTACCCTTCATATATGATGTGAATCAAAAGCTTAGGTCTAAAAGTAATCCACTACTTGATCTCTACATCATCTAAGTGATCTCTTCTAGCATACTTGATCTCTTAGTTAACTCTTGAGAAGAGTTTGAAGCTTGTTCTACAACTCTCGGATGGATCATCTACGTCTTGAGGTGACCGGAGATCGAGAACATCTCAACCATTAAAGGAGCTAAGGAGTCGCAGCAGAAAGAAGACCCGAAGGACTGTCTCCTTGAGGTATAACCCCTATCATAGTAGATAAGATCTCTAGATAGGATTACTAGTTATGGTTTAGCATAAGATCTAGGTTTAAAGTAGGTGGTGCATGCAAGAAAATTATTGTTTGCTACTTCCGCCTCCTCACAAGTGTTGTGAGGGTGTGCAACATCTACTAGCATCGTATCAAAGACTAACTAAACCATAATTAATTGTTTAGACGACGTTTAAAGCTTCGAACACGAAACAACTCCGAAACTGTAAAACAAAACCCTGCTCTCTGGAAATTTTTAAAAGTTCTAAATTTTTTTTAAGCATGTGCAGAATACTTGTTATGAGATAACTAGACAACCCTAGAAAAACGAGCCCCAACCACCAGATTTTTCCCGGCTAGATGAAGAAATTTTCCGGTGACGCCGGTCCTGTTGAAGGGTTTGGGCTTGAATTTTTTAGGGTTATCTGTGCTATGGGTTTTTAGCTTTGTGGTATTGTTTAATTATTTCCAGATTACCTGTGATGTAACCTAAGTGTTAGGGGAAATCAGAGAGTTTTGAAATCGAAATTTTAACGTTTATCCGTTTTTCAGTTTGTTATGTGTTTGAAACATCCACTAATTGCTATACGACGATTAATGGGGGTTGCACATATGTATATCATGTGATGGTATGTGTCTATGAATGTGTTGGATCGCCGTGGATGAATAGCCGGGGGGATGTGAAAAGAGTGCTTTTCTTTTCTTTCATTCATGTAATTTGTAAAAAGCAATGTAATATTATTTTGCGGGGCACATCTGGGTTGAGGTTGTAGCTACCGTTGTATAATTTCTTTTTACTGTTTTTTCTCCGAGGATAGACCCAAGGTGGGGTGCTCAAACTACCGGATTCTTGAAGTGCCGAGTGTCCTACTCACTTTGTTGAGGAAGGTTGCTTCACTTCAGGAATTTGGCAGGCAGTTTGCCGCACCAGTAGGAGTCTATGGCGGGGTTTGGCTATTCATCACGACCGTGGAACCCATCTTTCATTAAGGGCTTAAATGAAATATGGAATTCCTAGTATATCCAATGTATTCATCTGTGATCTAGAATGTTTATAAATGCGTGCGACGTATGGTTATTTATATATGAGATATATAATAAACGTTGCTTATGTTTTGCACCTGCGCTAGTCCAGCCCCCACTCTGCCGTTAGTTAAGTAACCTAACGGTGCATGACAGGGCCCCGTGGCGAATGCGGATGGCATACGAGTATGTTCTATTTTCGTTTCTTTTCTGTGATGTTTAGGAAACGTAAATGATGGGACAACATTAATATGATTAATACTAAGAAAAAGAAATCTAAAGATGTTGTAGAATCAAATTTTTTAACATGGGTAACTCTAGTTTTTGCTTAGCATAGTGGTATTCCTTGATAAATATCCAGCACCTTATTCGATGAGAAAAGGGCCAAGATCCATTCACCGGGAGTGACCCCTTTAGCGAAACTACCAAATATTACAAAGCACTTGATTGTTTTTATAGTTGATCTAATTTTTGCTCTGCATCATGGTATTCATGAATATCCAGCACCTTATTTGATAAGGAAAGAGCCGAGATCCCTTCACCGGGAGTGACCTCTTTAGCAAAATTGGAAAGATACTACAAAACCATTCGATTTTTAAACTGGAGCTTAAACTACTCCTTTCACTAGATTCTACAACGACATACAGTTCAAAACGTTAAAGGTTTTCATAAAAACCATCCGTTGCCCTTCTCCATTTTAGGAAGCAGAGTACTTAGTATTCATGCCATATTTTTTGACTATAGTTAAGGCGTGGTGTACGGTAGCTAAGTGATGTCTTCCTACAAAGCATTTGATGCGTTCAATTGGATATTCGTATGATTTTGTTGACCATAGTTAAGGGTCATGCGGGTGGGTCTAAATCAATCACAAAATGGCGGGTAGAACTTGACTAGTGCATATGATTTGTTGACCAAAGTTAAAGTCATAAGACACTAGGGGTAAAAATCATATCGAGAATTTCAAGAGTTGAAATTTGCAATGAGATTGCATACCTTCTATTTGATAGTTGGATCCCGATCCTACTGTGAGTAAAAGTTACTCCAGTGAGAGTTTTGCACTTTACGATTAGCTGATCCAGTAAGTGTCTAGAAAGGTGTCAACGGGGTTACACTTCTAGGAAAACGAGGTTTATTTTAATTAAATCCGTGCGAAAGCATAGGGAACCTCCCTCGAAGTACTGACACTGGCCTGACCGACTGGTTAGCGAACTTGTAGATTGCAATTAATCTTGGCTAATTTTCTTTTTAAGGTTTGAAGGAAAATTTGATAAAAAGCAGTGGGAGACATCGATTAGATTAGATTAATAACCAATCTAATTATGAAATAGCAATCGCTAAGTTTCTTCTTTTCTCTCTCCTAATGGCAGATACCTATGACGGGACTTAAGCTTATATTAGACAAGAATAAACTCACAAGACCGAATTACAAAGGTTGGCTAAGGAACATAAATATTGCCCTGACCTATGATAAGGCCGCATACGTTCTGACTACTCCAGCCCCTCCTAGCCCAGGCCATGATTCCTCAGTTGCGGATAAAGAAATCTGCAAGACATGGGATATAGACTGTGCAACAGCTAAGTGCCTCGCGCTAGCTTCTATGAACAATGAACATCAGAACCAGCATGAGAAGATGGATGTACAATCCATCTTTCTCCTTACAAAGGAGTTGTATGGAGAGCAATCTCGTACTCTCCGATACGAGGCATCTCGAAAGTTATTTCAGATGCGGATGGCTGCTGCCACGTCTGTAGGTGACCATGTATTGAAGATGACTGGACTTATCGAAGAACTAGAGGACCTGGGTTGGACCATGAAGAACGAACAGTATATTGATATTGTTCTACAGTCCCTTCCCCCTACCTTTGCTCAGTTCATTGTTAATTTCAATATACACAGCATGGAAAAGTCACTACCTGAACTTTTCAATATGTTGAGGAGTGCAGAGAGCACGCTAAAGGTAGCGAAAACTCCCGCTCTAATTATTGGGCCATCTTCCTCTTCCGTCCCGAAAGCCAAGGCCAAGGGAAAGAAAAAGAAGAATCCCATCAAGCCGAGAGGAGGAGTGAAAAAGGCACCGGGAAAAGACAAGACATGGGCTGCTGTGTCAGGAAGAGGGGAATGCTTCCACTGCTACCAGACTGGGCACTGGAAGAGAAACTGCGTTGGATACCTGGCCGGCCTCAAGAAGAAGAAGTATGGTGATGCTTCCACTTCAAATGTGTTTGTAACAAAAAACTGTTTTTCAATTAACTCTGCTTCCTAGGTATTAGATACTGGGTCAGGATCTCACATCTGCAATTATGTGCAGGGGCTGAGAAATAGCAGGTTTTTGAAGAAAGGTGATCACACTCTCCGAGTTGGGAATGGTTCATCTCTACATGCTGTAGCAGTGGGAGAGTATCACCTTGGTTTGCTGTCGGGTTGTATATTGGTTTTGAATCCATGTTATTTTGTACCTTCATAAGTTATGTAATATTATATATGTATCGTTGTTGGACAATGTTGGATATAATTTTGTATTCCAATCTAATGTTATGAACATTAACCTTAATCAAGAGTTGATTGGGTCTGGTACATTAAATACCGGGATATACATTCTAAACCAGCACACAGTTTTCAATATACAAAACACAAACAAAAGAAAGATTTTAGACATAAATGAAGCTTTCATTTGGCATTATAGACTTGGTCATATTAACGAAACAAGACTAACCAAACTACATAAAGATAGATATTTAAACCCGTTTGAAAATAAATCTTATGCGATTTGTCAGTCTTGTATCAAAGGCAAAATGACCAAAACTCTGTTTGGTGGACACGGAGAGAGAGCTATTGAACTCTTAGGCCTCATACATAGTGATGTATGTGGACCAATGTCTACACATGCGAGAGATGGTTTTTCGTACTTCATAACTTTCACTGATGATTTCTCGAGATTCAGACACATGTTCTTGTTGAAACATAAGTCTGAAGCCTTCAAAAAGTTCAAGAAGTATAAATCTGAAGTAGAAAAACAAACAGGTTTGAGTATCAAGAAACTTAGATCGGATCGAGGAGGTGAGTATCTGAGCTCAGAGTTTCTAGATTTCCTAAAAGAGAATGGAATTCTCTCTCAGCTCACTCCTCCATACATACCACAGCACAACGGTGTGTCGGAACGGAGAAATCGTACCCTATTAGATATGGTACGATCTATGATGAGTGATGCTGGGTTACCAATATCATTCTGGGGGAACACATTAGAGACTGCGATATATCTATTGGATAGGGTTCCGACCAAAACTGTGTCTACCACTCCATATGAGATATGGTATGGGAAGAGACCATATCTTAAAAGAATTAGGATATGGGGTTGTCCGGCTTTCGTGAAAAAGCAGAATCCGGACAAACTCGAGACACGATCGTTTTTGTGTTAATTTGTGGGATATCCAAAACATTCATATGGAAATCTTTTCTACCACAAGGAGGAACAAAAAGTGTTTTTTTCTCAGTATGCCACATTTTTAGAAAATGAATTTTTACAAATGATACTGTTGGCAATGCGGTAGAACTGAAAGAAATTCTAGATCCACAAACAAATACCGATGATTTGGTTGAACCTGAGGTTTCAATAGAACCTGACGAATCTCAGCCACTCCATAGATCTAGTAGGACTCCTTGCCCACCTGATAGATACTACGGTTTTCTAATTGATGGTGATAGAGAAGATTGCATCATGGATGATGATGATCCTACTAGTTTTCAGCAAGCTATCACGAGTGGTGACTCAATGAAGTGGCTGGATGCCATGAGATCCGAAATGGAATCCATACACACCAACAAAGTATGGACTTTGGAGGTTGCGCCTTCTGGAGTAAAACCAATAGGATGCAAATGGATCTTTAAGAGAAAGATCGGTGTGGATGGTCAGGTGGAGACCTATAAAGCTAGGCTGGTAGCAAAAGGATTTCGTCAAAGACCAGGCTTGGACTATGATGAAACCTTTTCACCAGTCGCGATGCTCAAATTCATTCGGATCCTGCTTGCTATAGCTGCTCACTATGATTATGAGATTTAGCAGATGGATGTTAAAAAGGCATTTCTAAATGGTGATTTAGAAAAATGCGTTTTTATGGATCAGCCAGAAGGCTTCATTGATAGTGGGAATAGCGGAAAAGCATGCAGGTTGCTCAAATCCATCTATGGATTAGAACATGCATCACGGAGTTGGAACTTCTGCTTTGATGATACAATCAAAGAGTTTGGTTTTATCAAAAATGTAGATGAACCATATATTTATAAAAGGATTGTAGAGAGTACTGTTACAATCCTCGTATTGTACGTGGACGACATTCTCTTGATAGGAAATGATGTTCCTATGCTACAATCGGTCAAACTATTCTTATCGCAGAGGTTCTCCATGATAGACCTGGGTGTTGCCTCGTACATTCTGGGGATTAAGATTTATAGAGATAGATCTAAGAAATTATTGGGATTGTCCCAATCGAGATACATTGACACCATACGAAAGAGGTTTAGTATGGAAGATTCCAAGCGAGGTAATTTGCCCGCTTGTCACGGGATCACCCTCTCCAAAGAGATGTCTCCAAAGATTTATGAGGAGAGGGCTCGCATGAGCATTATACCATACGCTTCGGCGGTTGGATCTATAATGTATGCGATGTTGTGTACTTGCCCAGATGTAGCTTATGCACTAAGTGCAGTAAGCAGGTATCAATCCAATCCAGGGGAGAAACACTGGACTGCTTGTCACGACCCGAAATGGCACGTGACTGACACTTGAATCATATGAAGTCTTTAGGACCCCATCTAAATCAAGTAAGCCAAAAGCCCAGAAATCTAAACCATTTGAAAAGAAAGGGAAGGAAAACTTATTTAAAAGTTTGCATATAAATCACTTTGAAAGTCATAGTAAACATTTTTAAAATATCAAGTCTTTTTCCAAAAATTTCGGCAGAGTTTCCTTTGTAAATACTGGCCCTAAAAGGGTACAAACAGGGATATATATGAATAATGCATAAAGGCATCCCCAAGCGGGAGCTAGCTCTTCGCTAATTGGCGGACACAACCACGCAAGCTATATAATAAACAACGCCGAAGGGCGTGGATCAAAACTCAGAAGAAAACCAATATCTACCAGAAAACCATCATAATACAAGCGCGACTCTAAGGTCGAAAAATATACAATGGTCTTCTAAGTCTATCAATATACAAGTCTGGTTGATGGAGTTTACTAGATACAACTGAACATAAATAAGTACAATGGTGGTCACGATGCGATTGAATCCACCTACCAAGGCAACCACCCGGAAGGAAGCAGTGTGCCAGCAAAGCCGCCAAGGAAACATATACGGTAGAACCTGCAAGAAACTGTGGCATAACGGGGGTGAGTTACCAACTCGTTAGTAGAAGACATCACCGACCAGAAATCGCATGTATGACCCTATCCTAGGTCGTACCATAATAATATCCTCAATATACATATAACCTGGAGCATCTAATAATGGCAAGATAATCATCTAACATATGTATGATACCAAGTGCTCTTTTCATTACTTTAGGTAGCAACATATCACATATATCATGTATGAATGCAATAAGAATGAAAACAGAATACATCTTGAATAAGAAAATTGTTTTCTTGTCTCAGTGAGATTTCTGTATAAAAACCGATGTATTAATGAAATCACATAGAATCCGTGTCAAGCATCGACACAAAACATATATCCCAATATCCAATATCTCGGGCTCTGGCAATCCGGACTGGCCCATATCATCAAATCTCACTATTTCGGGCTCCGCATGATCAGGATCGGCCCAAATCCATCTCTCTCATGACTCCAAACGGTATCCTCCGGATATCCGTCGAGTTTTCATATAATCACCGGTCGATAGTGCTCCCCTGCCGGGCTCAACGCCTTTCTATACAATCTTCAAGCCCCGGGGTACCGCACCGGGTCCACCATGGACCCACTAACGGTCCCTCCCCTACCTTGAATTGGGTGTATGATACCACTCGAGAACCGAGAAAACTCATGGTGGACATCTCAAATATTATATTACGAGAAAGCCGCAAATTTCTATCTTTTGAAATGAAAATGAGTTTGCTCATAAGTGTTGCTTACAAGCTGTACGGTAAGTGTTGCTTACAGGCTCGTTAGGGTTGGGATGAGTTTGCTCGTCGGCCACCTTTTCGTCATGTACCTGGGTAGCTGTTATGCACAGCTAGTTCCGCTGATGTGTTTATGGTTAAATCCACTGCCAGCGTACTGTCGAATCTTTAGAGTCCCACAAAGAGGGTTCTCTGGTTCAGGCGAAAGATGTAGAGGCCGTAAGTTGTTACGGCAGAGTTTCGATCATGTTCCTGTAATTGTTACAGGAATAATGATCGGAAGGGTAATACTAGTAAGTTTTGGTTTAAGCCGGATACCGGTATTATATTTTTGGATTATTTGTATTCGTATTTTTCGGAATTCGGATACGGGTATACTTATGCGGTATACGGTGGAGGGGTATTCTTGTAATTATACAAGAACACCTTCTAGTATGGGACACCTTATAATTAGTTATTTATTTTGTGAAAATAAATAAATGAGGTGGAATTTGGAGAAATATAAAAGCATGGATGAAGGAATGGTTTATATGATTTTTTATTCATCTGGGATTACTATTGAAGCATGGTGCATTATTTTATTACATGCTTCAATTATTTTCATTTGAGCCATATCATTTTTTTAAATCTTGAATAATTCATTGATTACTTTCACATTCTCTCTCCTCATTATCTCCTTTTTCCTCATCCTAGCTTTACCCTTCACATATGATGTGAATCAAAAGCTTAGGACTAAAAGTAATCCACTACTTGATCTCTACATCATCTAAGTGATCTCTTCTAGCACACTTGATCTCTTAGTTAACTCTTGAGAAGAGTTTGAAGCTTGTTCTATAACTCTCGGGTGGATCATCTATGTCTTGAGGTGACCGGAGATCGAGAACATCTCAACCATCAAAGGAGCCAAGGAGTCGCAGCAGAAAGAAGACTCGAAGGACTGTTTCCTTGAGGTATAACCCATATCGTAGTAGATAAGATTTCTAGATAGGATTACTAGTTATGGTTTAGCATAAGATCTAGGTGTTGCATGCAAGAAAATTATTGTTTGCTACTTCCGCCTCCTCACAAGTGTTGTGAGGGTATGCAACATCTACTTACATGTACCCAACTAATACATGTTTGCATGACTCCTTTGAGCTGTGGTAGGGTAGTAATCAAAGTACAATAGGAATTCACATTAAAAAAATGACGATGTTAGGTCAAAAGACCACCATGTACTCATGTCACTTGAGAAGTGCTATCTGAATATAGGTATAATACCATCTAGAAATTTTCGGCGAGTCCGTCAGGTGTACTCACCTCCACTGAGCATATGTATACAATCTTATGTGCCAAAATACCAATGGCTTGTGAGACTGGCCACCGCCTCTCATCTGGGTCTAGAAACGTATACACTAGTCTAATCTGAAATATTAATGCCCAGTCTCAATACTCCTACGACTAGAGACATTTAAGGATGTGCTTATGGACTACCTAGCTCCCACTTATATGATCGTCATCATAATGTTGGTAGTCAAGCAAGAATCCTATGGGATTTATCATTATGAATTAGAAACAAGTAATAAAACGTATACACATGAATGATAAAGACAAACTAGATAGCATATTATTATCTCGAGCAAGACTGTTCTACCCATATAGGTCATCCCTCAATTACCATAATTGCCTAAATGCAATTACAATAATTGACTTGAAGGCACTATATCCAACAAAAGAAAGAATAGAACTTTAGTTGAAACGGTTAACTATTTACGAATATCCTCTTGTTTGAATAAAAATTTGTGGGGTGAAGCATTAATGATTGCTTGTTATATATTAAACAGAATACCTCATAAGAAAATTAATGTTTCTCCTTATGAATATATGAAAAAGAGAAAATATTCTCTTGAACATTTAAAACTATGGGGATGCAAAGTATTTATAAGATTACCTGATCCTAAAAGGCGATAAACTGCTTTCAACATAAAGAGTAAAATCTGGGCTTGAATTATTTTGGGAGGCAAGTTTGGGACACCCTTTGCAGTATATGGAGCAAATAATATCTTAAGGAAAGAGAAAATCATAATTCCTCAATTCAAACAGTTAATTCAATTATCACCCGCAAACTATCTCCATCATAAACCCTACGATATATCTAAATTAATAGAAATTGCATATATAAAGTTTTAATTCCACATTATTTGAAAAGTCATGACCTTACAAATTTGAATGATGAGTTGCAAGTAAATAAAGCATTTATTCATGAAAGGTTATGAAGTTAAATGAAAGGGTTATGAATTTGAATGAAGAGATATAATTTAAATGAAAAGTTGTGAGTTTACATAAAAGGTTGCAACCCTTTATTATGAAAGGTTGTAAATGCAACACTTTATGAAAGGGTTTCAAAACCCTTCACTTTTTATAAAAGAAGTGGAATTTATTTGTTCTAATTAATTCTAAAATTCCTCTTTTTCCCTCCTATGTTGGTGTGTGGGTTTGGGTTGAAAGTAAACCTGCAAACTGCTTTCAACATACCGAGTAAAATCCGGGTTTGAATTATCTTAGGAGGCGAGTTTTCGGAAACCAATTGCATTCTAGGGTGCAAATATTGTCTTAAGGAAAGAGAAAATCATAATTCCTCATTTCAAGCAGTAAATTTAATCATTACCCACAAACTATTACTACCCAAAACCCTACAAAATATCTAACACCTCCGTCACCATCACACCCTTGCCGCCATAGTCATGAACAACGCCATCTGAATTCCTAATCACTAATTTTGATGAGGTTGAGAATCATCTTGGTATATTTTAAGAGGTATTTCGGTGATTTAATGAGATTGGTTAAATCTAATTAGTAAATTTGTGTGGTTGATGATTCAGACCCGACCAAGATTGGATTTATAGGCATGGCCAAGTGGTAAGGCGGGAGACTGCAAATCTTTTATCTCCAGTTCAAATCCAGGTGTCCTGATCAACAAAATATATTTTATTGATTATCCTACCGATCTATTTTCCACCAATATTTAGCAAGGATACTCCAGCTCCTTTTCTCCTCCATGTGTCGTCTTTAAAAGCTTGATTTCATCAAAAGGAAAAAAATAGAAAACTTAGATTTTCCTTCCCATCACCTCTTCAGATCATCAAAAATTAAATAAATAAATATCACCATACAATTTAAAATCTCTCTCTGGTCCAGGAGCACCCCCTGAAGCTGCTCCCGCCTTCTGCAATCGAGTCGACTTTCCGGGAATGAAGCTGGAATTAGGAAACTAATCACAGAAAGAAAGAAAAATTCGAAGGAAACAAATTAGGGAAAATCACACAAAACTAATCTGAAACAGAACAAAAAGACGTTTATGCCCTTGCCAGCTCATAAAAACGGATGAAATTCGTTAAGGATATGTTTGCGGGTCACGACTCACGACAGAGGTCCCACCCAAGGTTGAGTTACGTCGGGTCGAACTTCTTTTAGCGGGTCAGCTCTGACCCGTATCCGCACTTTCAAATTCAAAATCACCAAGTGACCGTTGGATGCTGCTTTCTTCTCCCATAGAGCTTTGATGAGTTTTTCTCTTCTATAGTGAGTGTATCACTCTCCATAAAATTGGATGCACACAAATAATTCTTCTAGTTCTTGATCGGAGGTGCAATTCATCGATCATCAATACTGTACTCCTACACCTTGCTGGCAGGAAAAAAAAGAGAAGAAGAAGAAGAAGAGGGGGTGTTATTGAAGAATTGGACCTTTGCTAATTAAGACCCGCAAGAAGAAGAGTCGCATTATTTCTTGTTTTCTTGCATAATCCGTTTGATTGCTGGGAGAGGGAATCTAGTATTAAAGAGATCTCTCTTACTACACCCGTAAGCTAGCTTGTATGGCTGGGGAAGCTTCTTGCTTGTCTGTAGAAGGTGGTCAGCTGTCATCGTCAACATCCATGGACAAGGAGCTTTGCCGGAGAAGTTAGGATCGCTTGACCTTTTGCCAGCAATTAATATTATTAAAGCCGTATTTTTTTGTTGATATCTGTTAGCAGTGGCGAATCCTAAGCCTAGGGTTAGGTAGGGAGAGAAGTTAAAATAATATCCTGATGAAACTTGGAAACCAAGACAAGATTATAAAAAAGAAAAAAAATTGTTAAAGAAAAAAATTGAAAGCTAAGTCAACTCGAGTCTCATTTCATAATACTCAGCAACCCTTGTTTCGAATATCTGCTTATTCCTCTTAGATATTTTGAAACAATCTACTTTACATATTGATGATGCTCAATATCGGTGATCTCCCAGATCATGACACGTGGTAGATGACGTGTCCCAGAGCATGCAAGAAAGGGCCTACAGTGGCCGACCAGACCACTCCCATGCCCGTCCTACAAACAAAGCTGGCTCGCCTCCGATCCCCAGCATAATTGGCCTCCTCGGCCTCACAGCTCGTCTCCGGGCTACCGCGGAACCAAGATACCTCGGCTCTCCCACTCGTTCGCGAGCTCTCCCACCGAGGTCATCTTCCTCTGTCTCATCGACCGACCAACGGCACCACTCTTAGGCGCAACCGCCATCCCATGAATCTCGCCATGCACAAGATATCCGCCGGCCACATCCCACGTCCCACTCCATCACAATCCCCCATTAACGAGCATGTCTCGCCATTAATGGGAGATCACGCTCATCATGCAGGCGTGACGTCGGGAGCGTAACTGCCGGTGTGATTCTCGCGCCTGCCATGCCTGTTGCCACCGCTATATAAACCCCTTCTTCAGACGGTTCAAGTAAGCCATTTTTACTCCACTAAGACGTTACGCTACTCGGATTTCCTCTCTAACTTGACCGTCGGAGGGTCCCCGGTGGTACAACCACCGCGGGACTTCCTTGCATGTAGCTCGGCGATAACTAACCTCAAACCTATTGAGATCCACATGCTTCAGCAGCAGGCCTCCAGGTCCAATATTAACCATCCATCGCCGCCATCAGCAGATCAACAGAAGGAAACATCTTGGCGCGATCCCAGTCTCATCAGCTGGCGTCGTCTGTGGGAACCCTTGATTCCAGAAAAACAAAAGTTGATCTTCCGATCTCAGTCCAATGGCGAGCAATCATCACGACGATCCTAGCACTAGTCGCCACCTCCCCCTCAACGGAGGCACGGATGAACCTCCTCTGCCGAATGCCATCAGTGCCCTTGCCGACCGAATAGACCGACTCGCGTCCTTCGTCGAGACGCTCATTCGCATCTAAACGGCAGGGCAAGACCCCCAGGTCGCCGCACCCCTGCCTCGGGACCGGGACCCCTACTGGGAGAGAGAAGACTCCGTTCGCGTCGGCGCTGCCGACCACCGCCTCCCTACCCCCCACGGCAGCAGATCTCCCGGGCCAATACATTCTGAGACCCGCTGGGCACCCCACAGTTCTATGCCGAGGTCCGTCGCCAGAGCACCTCGCCCCGAGATCCTTCACGCACTTGTCCCTCCTGAGGAGATGTCGGTCAGCTCGCCTGTTACCAGGCATGACCGACACCCCCTCCCTCGACGGGGTCATGCAGACGGAACTCGCCACGGCGGCTTGAAGACTACCTCACCAGGGGAACTGAGGAACCTCATTGAGAGGAACAGGGGCTGCGGCCAGACGCAGGCCTCCAACAGCAGAGGCCAGGGATCAGAATGCGCCGAATCGTCGGGGTACCTCTCAAGCCTTCCCCAAATCTAACCCTAACAAGTGAGGAGACTACTCACTCATTAGGGAATTGAAAAACTTTTCTAACTATCTAACTAAGGCAGATAATAAAATTATACTAAGGCAGAATAAAAATTAACTAGGGCAATTAAATTAAATTACTTACTTTATTGATGGCTCTCCCCAAACATTTACATAGGAATTTACAGATCTGAATAGATGAAATAAAAAGGGGCATACCTCAAAAGAGATTTTAAGGTTTCTATTTATAGAACATAGAAACCCTAGGGTTACAATCGCGTCATATCTGCAATTACAAGTTTACCCCCTAAAAAAAGAACTAGTCAACGCACGCCAGCCGCCTCAAAATTTTCCACCGACACGGGCGACGTTTGGCCGCGGAACCGCGGCCAAAGCCCCTGTTTGGCCGCGGATCCGCGGCCATATAGGGTCCTTGATGGCTCAATTTTTCTGGTTTGCTTCCTGCTGCTTTTGGCTTCTTTTTTCTTTACTTGGTTTCTCAGTTTTTCTTCTAGATTTCTTCCAGATTTCCACAGTGAATAAAGTCGTAGACTTTTTCCGCTTGCTTCGTGTCAAAGTCTTGAACCTTGCACTGCCTTTGTTCTTTGTGAAATCGTCCATTGATCTTCGTTTAGTCTCCAAACTGTAGGCTTGATCAAGATTCTTCCATTTGTTGGTCGTAGTCTTACTTTTGTATCGTCTTTTCATCTTTTTCACTGTTTTTGTTCTGAGAAACTGTAACCTGCAACTATGTAGCAGATATGGGTCAAAAGCACCTGTTTATTTGTAAAATGACTAAGAATGGGGAATATAATAATGCAAAATTATGGTATGAACAAATACCCCCAAACTTATCTTTTGCTCGTCCTCGAGCAAACCTTGTTTTATTCTTGAAAAAGTCCTAACCTCACTTTCGCAGTGAAACGCGATTGCACTGAGCTCATGCAACAAGCCGTTAAACCTCTAGGTGTCCCTAGTAGGAGGAGTGTTGTCTCCTGAGGGTTTTCAGCGGATACTACCCACAAAATCCTATCAATTTGGCCCATTGACTTTTATTCTCCAATTAGGTTTTCCAACAAGGAATTCTATTATCGTCGACTCATAAATTATCCGCCCGTATTCTTCACGCTTCCTTATTATTTATGTTCTTGTGAATTTACTTAGCTTTTGGCATCTTTCAAGTTTTCCTTCTAGGGTTCCATCTCAACTTAGGAATTTTTATCATCTCTATTAAAAATATAAGTCCTATGTTTCATCCCTATCTCTTATCTAAACCCCAATCACATACCCCTACGTGTGTGTATATATCACCCCTACACTTGAAAATTCAAATCAAGCTATTATACTCTTGTCCATCGTCCAAAGTACTTTTCAATTGGTGAATTTTTAGATGAAATTGCTCACACATTCTTCATGCGACCGTTAATACTTCTTGAGGTACCAACGACCGATTACAAAATGTGTTCGCACATTAAAGCGTAATTCCTAGTCTTGTAATCCCTAAGGCTTTTAGCAGTGACTCCCAAACCAGTTGGTCTAAGGCACTAGGTGATAAAGCACCCTCGCTAAATATTTTTTCTATTAATGCAGCATTAAGTAATTACAAAAACCAGTGTTCATTTTTTTTTATCTCTTTATTCACACTTGTATTTTTATTTTATTTTCCTTCATACTAAGGACTTTAGACAAGAGCACTTCAAGGTCTCTTCTACTATTCCAAGTTTCAAGATTCGTGTTTGTGCAAATTTTGTAGGGTATATATTTTCAGAATTTAGACTTAAGCTTAGGAATTATTTTTCAAACTTATACTTTAATAAAGATATCAATGCTTTTCCCTTGTTTTAACTTAGCCCAAGAAGTGAACTCGAAATTTGCCTATTTCTAAATAAACTACAAAGACATATACTTTCTACCGTTAAATTTTAAGAAAGGTTATTTTTAGGGTTTTAATTTACTAAGTCTAAGATCTAGTTTTTCCTCTAGTTAGTTAACCTTCTTTTCAAATTCAAGTCAATTATGGCCAAAATTGAATGTTTCAATTTTTATAATTTTTGAAATTTTTCAATTTTTATGGGTTTTAAAATAAATATGCAAATGCAAGAATATACACATGAATGCGAAGGAAGAAGGCTTACCGAGCACACCCCCAAACTTAAACTTGACAGTGTCCTCACTGTCATGCTATACCAAGAGGGTCAAAATGTTGGCACTCCCCTGTTTATTTATTATTAAAAAAATTATTTTTTTATTGCTAAAAGAAATATATATATATATATATATATATATATATATATATAGATACAACAAGGTTCCCCCCAAACTTAAGTGAACAGTGTTTCCACTGTTTTAAGCGTTAAAGTTCAGAGTTGGGGAGGAGAAAAATCAAACTATACAAGGCCTTACACAGGCCAAAAGTTAGCACCAACCATTCAAAAATTTTATCGTTATAATGGTAGGGTTGGTGGAAGAATGGAGTGTAGAGAAAGGAGTCGAGAAACACACGAGACCGTATGGGAAGAAGGTTGGAATATGGTCTCGTGGAGGAGAAGAATGGTGGAAAAGAGAAAGAAGTGTAGTACGAACTTGAGAGTGTAAATCGAGTGAATAAATTAGCGCAAATTGTGATGACTGATGTGTTAAAAGCGATTGTGCTAATTTATCAACCCGTCGAGAAATGGGGTCAAATCTCTCAAGGTTCGCAAGAAAACATGGGTACGTTGAACTTGGTAAACCATCCATTGAAAATGGAAACGCGACGGATTCTTGCACGGTCGAAACGATAGGAAGGACGAAAGGGAGTGATTTAGGGATAGTCTTATTCTCACCTAAGTAATCTGTCTCGAACTTGAAGGATTCCATCAATGGTTTGAAATGACTATAAGCAACCGAGTCTGATGATTCAACTAACTCATCTGAAAATTCAAAGAACTCAAACTCGGGCGGTGAGTCTTCAAAATCATCCGCAAAAATGAAACACTCGTAATCGTTATCGGCTGTGAGAACTGTGTCATATTCAAAGAGGAACGCACTAGTGGCGTCTAAACTGCTGTGATCGAATAGAAATTTTTCAAGCTCACAGTCCTCCTGTGTGATCTTTTGCGTGGTCGGAACGATTGGAAGGATGAGGGGGGGTGATTTAGGAAGTATAACAGTTAATGGTTCAGGAGGATGAATTGGAAAATCCAACTCATCAAACAAAAATGGTTCATCCTCAATACTATCCTCAATACTCTCCTCAATACTATCCTCATAATTCTCCTCAAAAGCTATCTCATCCATGCAATTATGATCAAAATCAAGTCGCATATGAAGTTCGGGAGAAACATTTAATGACTCGGGATGATGAATTGGAGATAAAATTTCAGTCAAATCTACGGGTTCATCATCCAGAATATTCCCGGCGTCAATATCCTCAATCAAGTGAAAATCAATTTTTTCGAACACCTCATCAAAAGCATGGATATTTATCAATTCAGGTTCTAGATTGGAGGTGTAAAGTTCGAAGGGATTGTTGATGGTTTCACTCGAAAGGGACCCTTCACAATCTGGCAAATCAAGCACTACAAAGTCGCACAACTCATTAAAAGTTTTATTTTCAACTAGTGAATCATTTGGGACACTTGTTTGAAAACCGGAGTTGTGGGATTCAATTGAGGATGGGTAGGTTTGATTTGGAAGTGTGTAGAACTCACTCTCACCACTCAAATTCTCACTCTGTCCAACCGCCTCATTATACATTGGAATTTTTGGAGCTAGTTGGAAACTAGCTACCGGGTCACTAGGTTGCATAAGGGCGGCAATGGACGCATCCAAATTCCTCATCTGTCGGTTTGTTGCTGCAATGTACACTTCCAACGACTGTTCCATACTAGACATAGGTTGTGAAGGGGTTTCAGCAAAAGATTCAAAATTGTTTGGATACGTGAAACTCCCAAATGGCTGTGTAGAATCAATTTCTAGGGAAGGTGTGAAAGTCGGGTAGGACTGATAGGAATTGAATGTTTGGACAGGAGTAGGATCAACATTTGGATAAAAAGGTGAATGGAATTGTTGATCCCAAGAACTGGAAGTGTTGAAAGGAGTGAAAGATCGGTTACGAGATTGTTCAATGTGTTCAGCGATAGACATGGGTTTCGAAGTTACAACAGGACTCGAAAAAGGGGTATCAACGTAAGAAGGTGGTGAAGGTTGAAATGGTTGATACAAAGTGGATTGTGGAGTCGAACTGTTTCTCCTAGACGCTTCTATTCGATCTTTCAAAGAAATTTTGGACATGGAGGGGTCGTCCGTAATTTGACCAAAACAATTCGCGTAGGAAGCAAAGTTTGGTTGAGGGTACCAAAGTTCGGCAAGAGTTTTGTGAGGTGGGGTACCCATGATGTAAGAAGGAGAAGAAAAAGAATATGGGGTGCAAGGATTTCTTAGCGACAAGTTGCAAGTTTTTGTAAAAAAATTTCCTTTTTTTCTTTTTGTGTTTTTTTTATGTGGAGCTTTTTGCGAAAAATATTTTCGATAAAAGGCTTAGACACACGTTCAATCAACTACAAATGCACAATCAGGCCTAGACTAGGGTCACCTAAGTCAGCTAGACAGCTCCTAATTGTTCCAAAGGGAAAGAAGTAGGACCTCAAACCGCCTCTTCACCGCCAATTGTGGCCAGGTAAGTGCCAGGTAAGTGGGAGGTTCTCTACTACATAAGTAGTGTGCCTAATTAAGTAACCACTCACCTTAGACACACTTTCCTAGACACCACAAAATCAGGTTAGGATCAACGGTCGATGCCTACAACTATTCCTCTGTCCTATTGAGCGCGAAGTCCTTAGGGCTGAGTCTAATCTTTTTCAATTAATTAATGGACAATGCAATATGCCTTATGTGATTTTTGGGGTCCTGAGAAGGGTAATGAAATCCCCACTAAATCTGGATTGGTGTTCAAGCCCCCTAAAGTCAATATAAAGAATGCAAAGTAGTAAACACAATCAAACACTTGCAAACAATTTTTTTAGCGAGGCGCAAAGAATCCTGCACGAGATCAATTATTGGAGAAAGAGAGAAATTTTTTGGCGCAAAAAATCCTGCAGGAAAATTTTTACAGAGGAGATATTGGGGTTGCAGAGAAGGAGAGGAGACTTACAGTGGGGTTTTCCTTTGCTGACGTCACCAGATAACCGTGGATGCGCGGTCGAAGCAAGGATCTCGCGGCGGAATCGCGGTCTTATGGACTATTTGGTTCCCGAGATTTTTTCTATTCCTCTGTTTTGATTCTCCTCTGTTGCTCAGATCTTCTGTTTTCTGTTTCGCTCTCTGGAATTTTTCAGATCTGAATTCTTTCATCGGTCCTGCAAAATTCAAATGAAACACCCTTCTAGAAGAACAAGATGATAAATTATATATTTTTTCCAGTTTTTATGATTTTTCAATTTTATATTAACCCAAAATTGCAAAAAGAAAATACTACGCCATCCCTGGCAACGGCGCCATTTGATTTTTGTTCAAAGAATTTATAACCGCAATCAAGAACGGTGTCGCTTGGTAGCTAGCCGGTGAGTACAGGTCGGTCCATAGGGATTTTGTGTATTCTTAATTTGTTCTAACGAGTTAATTCCGATTGTTGTTGGATTGATTAAATCTAAAAACTAAGGTTGATCTAGACTAGAATTAAAATCTTGCTAGGGTTAGGTTTAAGTTGAGTTTGGAAATTGAAGATTTCATCACCGCTTTCAATGCCCTAATTTAGATCTCTTTAGGTGTTATGGTAACAATTAATAAAGGGGGTTAGTACCATCGGAAAGAAACGGTGTTTCTTCCTCTAGATTCTTGTCCTTCCTTTCTTAATTATTACCCTAACCTCCATGGAAAACATACGCAACCGGTCGTTTATACTACGGTTTCACCGCTACCTCATGGGATAGGGTGCTGTAGAGAACGGTGTATGTACATATGCATGGAGTCCTATTAATTATATGTGATGGGCAAGAAAGGGGTGAGAGATTTTCATCTCTCAAGCCTTCCCCAAATCTAACCCTAACAAGTGAGGAGACTACTCACTCATTAGGGAATTGAAAAACATTTCTAACTATCTAACTAGGGCAGATAATAAAATTATACTAAGGCAGAATAAAAATTAACTAGGGAAATTAAATTAAATTACTTTATTGATGGCTCTCTCCAAACATTTACACAGGAATTTACAGATCTGAATAGATGAAATAAAAAGAGGCATACCTCAAAAGAGATTTTAGGGTTTCTATTTATAGCACATAGAAACCCTAGGGTTACAATCGCGTCATATCTGCAATTACAAGTTTATCCCCTAAGAAAAGAACTAGTCAACGCACGCTAGCCGCCTCAAAATTTTCCACCGACATGGGCGATGTACGGCCACGGAACCGTGGCTAAAGCCCCTGTTTGGCCGCGGATCCTTGGCCATATAGGGTCCTTGATGGCTCAATTTTTCTGGTTTGCTTCCTGCTGCTTTTGGCTTCTTTTTTCTTTACTTGGTTTCTCAGTTTGTCTTCTAGATTTCTTCCAGATTTCACAGTGAATAAAGTCGTGGACTTTTACCGCTTGCTTCGTGTCGAAGTCTTGAACCTTGCACTGCCTTTGTTCTTTGTAAAATCGTCCATTGATCGTCGTTTAGTCTCCAAACTGTAGGCTTGATCAAGATTCTTCCATTTGTTGGCCGTAGTCTTACTTTTATATCGTCTTTTCATCTTTTTCGCTGTATTTGTTCTGAGAACCTGTAACCTGCAACTATGTAGCAGACATGGGTCAAAAGCACCTGTTTATTTGTAAAATGACTAAGAATGGGGAATATAATAATGCAAAATTATGGTATGAACTGTACCACGGCCGACTCGACGCCCTCAAGAAGAAGATCGAGGGTATGCATCGGGAAGGTCACCGCTCGAGCGACGGGGCTAAGTACGTCGCCGACTCGCTCACCAAACCGTTCACTGAGGAGCTACTCACCGTACACGTCTCCTCTTGCAACAATCCCCCGAAGGGCTCCCTCCTCGACGGCAAATCTGACCCGAAGGACCACTTGGATGCATTCACCACGGGAATGAGCTTCCAAGACAACTCCGATGCCGCCCAGTGCCAAGCCTTCCCGACCACTCTCATCCAATCGGGATGAGATTGGTTCCGTGGACTCGAGCCAGGCTCGATCTTGACTTTCGAAGAGATGGCCACCCAATTCCTCGGCCACTTCGTCGGGAACAGGCAGCAAAAACGCATGGTTGACCATCTGTTCACGATCAAGAGCGGGGACAAGGAGACGTTCAAAGCATACGTCACCCGCTTCTACAACGCCCTTCTTGAGGTCCCAGAGCACCGGGACGAGATGTTCATCACGGCACTGAGGTCTGGTCTTAGGAACAAGGAATTGTTACGCTCCTTTGCATTAGCGCAACCTAAGACCATGGCCGAGGTAAAGGCCTGGACCGAGCGCGAGGTCCAGCTCGAATCCGAGGTGAACGTAAATATCCCCCGGGCAGAGCAAGCCGACCAAAAGAAAAGGGCAAAGGAAGAGAGAAGGGGACCTCAGTGGTCAAAGCCCTATCTCCCGAAGTTTCAGGAGTACATCCCGCTCAACGTCTCCCAGACAGTGCTACTAGAAGATACCAAAGACGAGGGGTTCTTCAAGCTTCCCCCGATCACGCGCATGGCCTCAAAGCAAACCCGGGGCCCCTACTGCGGTTTTCACAGGTCGCTAGGCCACTCCACGGAGAGCTGTAAGCAGCTTCGAGACTACATCGAGGAGCTCATCCGTTTGAGGCACCTCGCAGCGTACTTGAGGGACAAGCGGCAAGCTGACCGCGAGCAGGAGCAGCATCCCCCACCTGCCGAGCTGACCATCGGCTAAATATTAGTCGTGACAGCCGAGGATACGTCTGGTACCCATGAAGCTCAGTACCCTATGCCGGGCATAGAGGCCAACAGACATCCGAGGGGCTCAAGTGCATGAATAAAAGCATCTACTAGCATGTATTTTCTTTTTAAGCAATGTACCATCTTCTTGAGATCTTTTCTTTATAATTTAAGGGGATCAATAAAGCATTGTAGGAAAGAAAAAGAATCTTATTCATTCAAAGGGTACTATAGGCTCCTCAGCCGTACATAAAAAGGGGGGGGAATAATTACAACAACGGAGGAATGGGGTGCAGAGAGAACTGCTCGTTGTACTCTGAGCATATTTCCTCCAGCCGAGCCCTCAGGGCGTCTAACCTCTACCTCCGACTCCCCCGCGAGCGTCGGCATTGTGCCTCAACTGGTAACACTCAAGAACGAGCGCCTCCGAATGGTTTAGCCGACTCGCATAAATCAGGCCGAAACGCCTCAGAGACCTCAGCTTTCTAACGGCCTCGTCTTTCAGCTGTTCGGATAAGGGGATGCAGAGCCCCGGCGACGCCCTCCAGATGGAGTACATCAATAGCTGAAGGAAGGAGGAGCGCCGGGGGAGCAATCGGCCGAAGTGATCCTCGATGCGGCCTATCACCAACTGCACCGTATCATCAGTGTAGTACTGGTTGTAGAGGTACACATCCTTGAAGTTTATGATATCGGGGATGGTGAAAGTGAAATCCTCCAATCTGGCGTTTTGGGTGTGAGGAAAGGAGTAATCAACACTCCCTCCGTTTTATAGCCTACAATGCCTGGGAGTCCAACAGTCGCCCGTTTCACACGCAACACAGGCGCCACGCGGCAAACGTCGTGCCTCCCCATGCGAAACTGAAACGATGCTACTCCGGTGCTTCACCTTCACCACGCCCTCGTGACACGTGTCTCCCGCGACTGTCCAACTCCTCGGTACTCACCTTGGGAAGGTCGGACAGAACCTCGCCAAGAGGCAAACGAGCAGCTTCACTGCTCGGTCCTTCCTCATGGAGCTACGCCCTCACCAAGAGGCAACCCAGCAGCTACCCTGCTCGGCTATCCCTGGCCGGTAGCTTCCCTACCCCACAACGCCAGGGATCTAAGCCCTCACTGAGTGGCAGCCGAGCGACCCCCTACTCCGCTATCCCTGGAAGGTAGCTTCCCTACCCCACGACGCCAGGGATCTAAGCCTTCACTAAGAGGCAGCCGAGCGGCTACCCCGCCCGGCTATCCCTGGCTAGTAGCTTCCTTACCCCATAACGCCAGGGATCTAAGCACTCACTAAGAGGCAGCCGAGTGGCTTCCGTGCTCGGCTATCCATGGCCGGTAGCTTCCCTACCCCACAATGCCAGGGATCTAAGCCCTCACTGAGAGCAAGCCGAGTGGCTACCCTTCTCGGCTATCCCTGGCCGGTGTCTTCCCTACCCCACGACGCCAGGGATCTAAGCCCTCGTTAAGAGGCAGCCGAACGGCTACCCTGCTTGGTTATCCCTGGTTGGTAGCTTTCCTACCCCACAACGCCAGGGATCTAAGCCCTCACTGAGAGGCAGCCAAGCAGCTACCCTGCTCGGCTATCCCTGGCTGGTAGCTTCCCTACCCCACAACGCCAGAGATCTAAGCCCTCACTAAGAGACAACCGAGCGGCTACCCTGCCCGGCTACCCCTCGCTGGTAGTTTCCCTACCCCACAACGCCGGAGATCTAAGCCCTCACTAAGAGGCAGCCGAGCGGCTACCCCGCCCAGCTATCCCTGGCTGGTAGCTTCCCTACCCCACAACACCAGGGATCTAAGCCCTCACTAAGAAGCAACCGAGCGGCTACCTTACTCGGCTATCCCTGGCTGGTAGCTTCCCTACGCCACAACACCAGGGATCTAAGCCCTCACTAAGAGGCAGCCGAGCTGCTACCCTGCTCGGCTATCCTTGGCTGGTAGCTTCCCTACCCCACAACGCCAGGGATCTAAGCCCTCACTAAGAAGCAGCCGAGCGGCTACCCCGCCTGGCTATCCCTGGCTGGTAGCTTCCCTACCCCCACTGCGCCAGGGATCTAAGCCCTCACTAAGGGGCAGCCGAGCGGCAACACTGCTCGGCCATCCTTAAGGATCAAAGCCCTCACCAAGAGGCACCGGGCAGTAACCCTGCTCGGCCAATCCTTAGTAGGCCCCTTACGGCCCCTCCCGTGCTAAGGATCAAAAGCCCTTGCAAGAGGCAACCGGGCCCGCCCTTGCTCGGTTATCCCTGGCCGGTAGCTCCCTACCCCAACACACCAGGGATTAAAGCCCTCGCCAAGAGGCACCGGGCAGCAACCCTGCCCGGCCCGTCCTTAAGGATCAAAAGCCCTCGCAAGAGGCAACCGGGCCCCCTCGCTCGGATATCCCTGGCTGGTAGATCCCTACCCAACACACCAGGGATCAAAGCCCTCGCCAAGATGCACCGAGCAGCAACCCTGCTTGGCCCTATCCTTAGTAGGCCCCTTACGGCCCCTCCCGCGCTAAGGATCAAAAGCCTCGCAAGAGGCAACCGTGCCCGCCTTTGTTCGGTTATCCCTGGCTGGTAACTCATTACCCCAACACACCAGGGATCAAAGCCCTCTCCAAGAGGCAACTGAGCAGCTTCACTGCTCAGTCCATCCCTGGAAGGCCCTGTACGGCCCTTACAACACCAAGGATCAAAACAATCGCCTAGAGACACCGGGCAGCTTAACTGCTCGGTCCATCCTTAGCAGGCCTTGCACGGCCCATCCCGCACTAAGGAACATGACCTCACCAAAAGGCATCCGGGCTATCTACGTCTGCGCGATCTCCACCTCGACTTCGGGGCCATGGAGATACCGTCTTCCCGCCGGTCTTTGCAAACTTGGCAAGTGAACAGATTCAACTCGACGCGTAATCGCTAGACGAAGAACCGACACAACACAAAGGCAGTGCTGTGCAAATACAAGTGTTTACCTACAAAAGGAAAATACGAGTGCAAACATGACTGCAAGAAAAAACCTTTATTCACAAAGTTAAAGCTTTTACAAGGGTATTGTGGGCTCCCCATCCTTAGAAAATGCCCGGAGGCCTACAAAATTCCCGATGCAACAAACAAATAAAAAGAACTGAAATAAGAAGACGACGGGCTTCAGGTCTCAGGGCCAGGCCCAGCCTCAGGAAGATCAGCGCCCACCACAGAGGACTCGGCGTCGCCCTCGCCTGGAATCTCTTCCCCGGTCTCGCCCTCGGGGTTGTCCCCCTGCTCGTTATCCCCGCGAGGATATTCGGCTCAGAGCTCCTCGTCAGCGAACTTCGGCATCTGAGCCTTGACGGCATCGAGGGACTCATGCCAGATGGCGGTAGTGGCCGAGGCTAGGACGGTGTAAATATGTTCCGATTTCTGGTAGTTCTCTACCACCTTTGCTGCTCTGAGGTCGGCCCGCTTCGCCGCCTCTACCGCCGCCTCCAATTCCTTTCGGAGGGTACTCGCCAACGTCTTCATGGTACCGATGAGCACCTTGGAGTCCTGAAGCTTGGCCTCGGTGGCCTGGGCGGCCTCGCGGAACCTGGCAACCTCCTGCTTCGAGGTCGCCACCTCCTTCTACCCGGCCGCCACCTCCTGCTTCACGGCCGCCGCCTCCTGCTTCGCGGCCGCCGCCTCGCCCTCAAGGGCAGCGACTCTCGCCATTGCCGCTTCCAGCTCCCGCTTTGAGCTCTCCCCCAGCGAGGAGAGCTCGCCCGCGGCTCACATCGCCGGGGCTATTTCCTCCTTTTCCATCTGGACGACGAGGGCGACGTGATGGAGGACCTGAAGAAATCAGAGGGGGTCAGAAAAGAAAAAGGGGTCATCAAATCTCGTGAATGATAAGACGCAGAATAGGAAATTAAGTGAGGTGCGAGCACTAACCTGCACGGCCTCTTGGGCGACGGACGCCATTTGCGCCTTCAGAGTCCCCCGAGGGACCTTGCCCCCGGCCGACTTCTCCATGTTGGACAGCAGGCTGGCAGCGACGGAAAGCCCCGAGGGCACCTCAGCGCGGAGCTCCCCCTCATCCACCAAGATTGGGGAGGCCGGGGTTCGCGGAACCGTACGGGGGGAACCGCTTGAGAGGCGACGGCGGAGAAACAGCCTCCATCTCTGAAGCCCGTGCTTCCTGTCCCTGAACCAGCTTTCGACTCGGTGCCTTACTGGGCTCCGGGGCACGATCCGCACTCGAGCGCTGGGGTAGGACGGCTGCCGGGGGAGCCGGGACCAACATCGGACGAGAAGAGCTGGCGCCCCCAGCCTTCGATCCTTTCTTCGGCTTGCGCATGGCCGCTCGAAGGTAACTCATATCCATGGGTTCTGCACAAGACAAGACACAATGGAGTCAGCAACACAAAAAGAAATGAAAATAAATGCAAGCCTAATAGAACGCCTACAAGCTCCTAACTTACCGACGAACTGGGCGGGATTGAGCCCTGCCCAACTAAGGGCCCGCTCAGAAAGCAGCACGTCGGCCCGAGGAACGGGCTCCCACTCTGCCACTCTCACCGCGACAGGGTCGTTGGGTGAGCTTCACCGCCAGCACCTATCCCTAGACCACGAGTGGGCACGGGCCAGTCCTCGCCTTCTGATGGCACAACAAAGAAAAACTTCTTCTTCCAACCGTGGATGGAAAAAGGCAAGACGACGACACCCGACCCGGCTGAACTCCCCCGTCATTTCCTAAAGGAGAGGTAAACCCACCTCATGTCACCCGCGCGAGTGTCGGGGTGACCTTTCTAAGTAAGAGAGGAGGCGAGGATGGACAGACCGAAGGGGATCATCTGCAGCTTCAAACGGACCAGGAACCCAAGGAGAATCCTCTATGAGTTCGGCACTAGCTGGCCTCGGGCTAACCCAAAATAATTTAGCGCTCTAACGACCTCGGGTGAGAAGGGCAGGCGCATTCCAGCCCAAAAAGATTCCAGGTACAAGGCAATCTCTTTACCCCGCACATAATCCGCCCTCTCCCCTTCCTTGGCCAAACGTAGAGTATAGCCGGGAGGGATATGGAACCGAGCCCGAGCGGCGGCAAGCTCGCCCTCGTGCATCACCAAGGAAGGCACACCAGGGGAATCCGCCACCTCCACTCGGGGATCCGCCCTTGATGCGCAACCCCGGGAAGAAGATCTGACCCTAGCTTCCCGAGAAGACTCCGACTCGGCGGAGGAATCCTTAGAATCTACCCCGACGACATCTACAGACTCCTCAGAGGAAAACATATAACCTGATGGAGAAGTCCTCGGGAACGCAGAGATCCGACTTAAAGAGGAAAGCGTCGAGCTTACGAGTTCAAGAACGAGGAAGATATGAAGAGAGATGGACCCTGAAGAGGACCCCACCTCTATTTATATCCACCGGCGTCCTCATCTAAAGACGACGGTCGGCTCCTGCCAAAAACAACTCTTCGCATTCAACGGCCACGATCGCTCCACCTACTGCACGCACATTGGCCGGATCCCATCAGACTCCAGAAGTCTGCGGCCCGTCACATCAGCCAACCAATGCTTGAGACGTGGGTTGTCGCTTCAACGAAAGTACGCACGATCCGGTGCACCCTCTTTAATGCAAAAGATCTCGCCCTGATTCGCTGGCATCATCTAGAAAATATAACGGATTACCCTGGGACACGCCCGACAATATTTTCGAAAAGGAGCTCACCTCGGGTGACCCGGAAGACCACTCTCGACCTGACCCATCAGCTGGTCGGGACAAGAGTGGGGGGCTAATGATGCTCAATATCGGGGATCTCCTAGATCATGATACATGGCAGATGACGTGTCCCAGAGCATGCAAGAAAGAGCCTACAGTGGCCGACCAAACCACTCCCATGCCCGTCCTGCAAACAAAGCTGGCTCGCCTCCGACCACCAGCACAATTGGCCTCCTCGGCCTCACAGCTCATCTCCGGGCTACCGCAGAACCAAGATACCTCGACTCTCCCGCTCGTCCGTGAGCTCTCCAGTCGAGGTCATCTTCCTCGGTCTCATCGACCGACCAACGGCACCGCTCACAGGCACAATCGCCATCCTGCGAATCTCACCATGCGTGAGATATCCGCCGGCCACATCCCACGTCCCACGCCATCATGAACCCCCATTAGCGAGCCGGACTGGCCATTAATGGGAGATCCCGCTCATCATGCGGGCGTGACGTCGGGAGCGTAACTGCCGGCATGATTCTCGCGCCTGCCCTGCCTGCTTCCACCGCTATGTAAAGCTCTTCTTCAAACGGTTCAAGTAAGCCATTTTTACTCCACTAAGCCGTTACTCTGCTCGGATTTCCTCTCTAACTTGACCGTCGGAGAGTCCTCGGTGATACAACCACCCCGGGACTTCCTTGCATGTAGCTCGGCGACAACCAACCTCAAACCCATTGAGATCCATACGCTTCAGCAGCCGGCCTCCAAATCCAATATCAGCCATCCATCGCCGCCATCAGCAGATCAACAGAAAGAAATATCTTGGCGCAATCTCGGTCGCGTCACATATAATCATTGGAATTATATACTTTAATACTAGATTTTTGTCATGTAAGATATTTTTGACTAAAATCTTGCACCCAGATTTATATATAAAAAGAAAATCTAATCAAATTGGAGTATATATAAATTAACTCCATAAAATTATGTGTCCAAAAAGAAATTTATAAATGTATAATAAGATTTATGAAGATTAAAATAAATTTAGACGATATTTCGATTCTTGTAAGTTGGCCTGTAAACAATCTTATTAAAATGAATTTATAAAGAATTTTATTAAAAAGATAGAAATATTATAAAGTATTTTGCACAAATAAAAATTGTAATCATGAATTCTAATATAAATATATATATTTTAAAAAAGATTTTCCTTTCATAGGCTCTATCTAAAAGGACTTATTAAATTCTAGTAAAAAGAAAATAAGGAAAATAGATAAATTTCAATCTTATGTATATGCACTTTTTGTTTTGAAAAAAAGGTTCTATTAGGATTCGAACCCACAATCACAACCACAACCACAAAATTTCCAAGCTATCACTATAAGGCTACCAATACAATTTATTAGGTTAGGCAGACTAATCAAATTTAACCGCGTCAAAGTTCAGAAATCACATCTTTTATACCGAAATTCTCAGATTCAGGTGAGGCGAGCGCCTAGTCTCGCCTCCACAAGGATCCACCCATGTCTGTTAGAGGAGGGATTATTTCCTACGCTGGATGTAAAACACCTGGGCATGGGATGTGAGAGAGAGGGGGCGGGGGGCTTCAATTAGTGACGCGACCAGGATCGCGCCAAGATGTTGCCTTCCGTTGATCTGCTGATGGCGGCGATGGATGGTTGATATTGGATCTGGAGGCCGGCTGCTGAAGCGTGTGGATCTCAATGGGTTAGAGGTTGGTTGTCGTCGAGCTACCTGCAAGGAAGTCCCGGGATGGTTGTACCACCGAGGACCCTCCGACGATCAAGTTAGAGAGGAAATCCGAGCAGAGTAACGGCTTAGTGGAGTAAAAATGGCTTACTTGAACTGTCTGAAGAAGGGGTTTATATAGCGGTGACAGTAGGCAGGGCAGGCGTGAGAATCACGCCGGTAGTTACGCTCCCGACGTCACGCCCTTGTGATGAGCGGGATCTCCCATTAATGGTGAGATAGGCTCGTTAATGGGGGATCGTGATGGCGTGGGACGTAGGATGTGGCCAGCGGATATCTCGCGCATGGCGAGATTAGCGGGATGGCGGTTGCGCCTATGAGCGGTGCCGTTGGTCGGTCGATAATACTGAGGAAGATGACCTTGGCGGGAATGCTCACGGACGAGCACCAGAGCTGAGGTATCTTAGTTCTGCGGTAGCTCGGAGACGAGCTGTGAGGCCGAGGAGGCCAATTGTGCTGGGGGTCGAAGGCGAGCCAGCTTTGTTTGTAGGACGGGCATGGGAGTGGTCTGGTCGGCCACTGTAGGCCCTTTCTTGCATGCTCTGGGACACACCATCTGCCACGTGCACCGATATTGAGCATCATCATTAGCCCCCCACTCCCTTCCCGACCAGCTGATGGATTGGGTCGAGAGTGGTCTTCCGTGTCACCCGAGGTGAGCTCCTTTTTGAAGATATCGTCGGGCGTGTCCCAGGGTAATCCGTTGTATTTTCTAGATGATGCCAGCGAATCTGGGCAAGATCTTTTGCATTAAAGAAGGTGCGCTGGATCGTGCGTACTTTCGCTGAAGCGACAGCCCACATGTCGGACATTGGTTGGCTGATGTGACGGGCCGCAGACTTCTGGCGTCTGATGGGATCCGGCCAATATGCGTACAGCAGGTAGAGCGATCGTGGCCGTTGAATGCGAAGAGTTGTTTTTGACGGGAGCCGATCGTCACCTTTGGATGAGGACGCCGGTGGCTATATATAGAGGTGGGGTCCCCTTCAGGGCCCATCTCTCTTCATATCTTCCTCATTCTTGAACTCGTAAGCTCGGCGCTCTCCTTTTTAGGTCGGATCTCTGCGTTCCCGAGGAATTCTCTATCAGGTTAGATGTCTTCCTCTGAGGAGTTTGTAGATGTCGTTAAGGAAGATCCTAAGGATTCCTCCTCCGAGTCGGAGTCTTCTCGGGAAGATAGGGTCAGATATTCTTCCCGGGGTCACGCGTCAGGGGCGGATCCCCGAGTGGAGGTGGCGGACGCCCTGGTGTGCCTTCCTTGCTGAGGCATGAGGGTGAGCTTGCCGCCGCTCGAGCTCGCTTCGATATCCCTCCCGGCTATACTCTACGTTTGGCCGAGGAAGGGGAGAGGGCGGATCAGGTACGGGGTAAAGAGATTTCCTTGTACCTGGAATCCTTTTAGGTCAGAATGTGCTTGCCCTTCTTTCCCGAGGTCATTAGAACGCTAAATTATTTTGGGTTAGCCCCGGGCCAGCTAGTGCCGAACTCATGGAGGATTCTCCTTGGGTTCCTGGTCCGTTTGAAGCTGCAGATGATCCCCTTCGGTCTGTCCATCCTCGCCTCCTCTCTTATTTACAAAGGTCACCCCGGCACTCACGCGGACGACCCGAGATGGGTTTACCTCTCCTTTAGAAAATGATGGGGGAGTGCAGCCGGGTCGGATGTCGTCGTTTTTCCTTCTTCCATCCACGGTTGGAAGAAGAAGTTATTTTTTGTTGGGCCACTAGAAGGCGAGGACTGGCCTGTACCCACTCAGTGGTATGGGGATAGGTGCTGGCAGGGAAGCCCGTCCAACGAACCTGACGCGGTGAGAATGGCGGAGTGGGAGCCCGTTCCCCGGGCTGACGTGCCGCTTTCTGAGCGGGCCCTTAGTTGGGCCGGGCTTAGTCCTGTAAGTCGATGTTCAACACCCCAATACTTATGGGGAGGCGGAAATATGAATAACAATCTTGTTCTATGATTAAACATCGAATAACCGTATGAATCGTTTGCTAAACAAGTTTTAACAAAATCTATAGAGTTCTAAACTACTATGTTAAGAGATTATACCAAACGGTTCAAGTCCTTTGTCTTAATGTTATCTACGGCCTCTTTGGATCTCCATGTCCTCTTCGGCTTTCTTCCGTGATAGACGATCCACCCGAGAACCCTAATCCAAGCTATAACCTCTAAACTTGAGGTTACTTAGTTTCTCTAGTTTCTAAATAGAGTAGCTAAGGTGATGTAGAGATAGGTTATGGAGTAATTAGTCTTTCCTAATCCTTGTTCTCAACTCATGAGGGGTAGGATTAGGCTTTGGTGAAGGAGAGAGAGCTTGAAGAGAGAGAGTGAGAAGATGATAATGATAATAATAATGAAAATGAAAAAGCTTCTCACTAGATATATGAAACATAATGAATTAAAAAGAAATGAATAATATGAGATTATTCATCATGTTTCATTAATGCAAGTGGGTGATTCATTATGTGAGTCATTAAGCATTTATAATGCATTAATGACATGATGAATCACTCACAATGAGTCACTAATTCATTAAATGAAAATGCCACCTCTCCCTCCATGTCACATCCTTCTAGAAGCTTCTCGGAAAATTACGAGAACGCCCCTCTCATCCGTGAAAACACGGAAAAACTTTAGACTGTATAAATCCAATAACCTTATACTAGAATCTGGCTTAAACCAAAGCCGGCTAGTAAAAACTGTCCGAATGGCGTACGTGCGTTCAAACACGTATGCGTCCGAACCTTTGTCGTAAAACCATACGACCTCTATATCTTTTCGCCTGGGTTTGGGAAATCTCTGTATGGGACTCTAAAGACTCAACTACTACGCTGGCAGTGGGTTTAAACACAGACCGCAAGCGGCACTAGCTGTACGTAACGGTCCCCAGGTAGTTGTCGATAAGAAAGCTAATGAGGTAACCTATCTGAAATCCTACTAAGCCTGTCTGTGACAATATCCGCGCAGTCCGGTCTGTTCGTCTAAGAGTATCGCATGTATGGTCTAGGGAGGTGGTGGACGTCAGACCCCTAATAACCGTACAAGTCGTGTCGGTATGGTTCAAGACCACTCGAGAATCTACTGATCATTCCATCAGTAATTCTCAATCAGCCCTGGCCAGGGACTTATGGTAATGACCAACCGACCACAGTGCGATATCAACTCCCTATACCGGGAGAGACGAATCCCTAACAGTCGCTCACTGCCTCCACGTGGCTCAGGACTGTGCCCAACTGAAACCTGTTTGCACGACTCCTTTGAGCCGTGGTAGAGTAATAATCAAAGCACAGTGGGAACTCACACGAGATAAATGATGACCTTAAGTCAACGGACTATCTGCACACATGTCACCTGAGAACTGCTATCTGACGTTAGGTATAATACCATCCAGTCAGTTCTCGGCGAGTCCTGTCCGGTGTACTCACACCCAGTGAGCATCTATATACAATCTTAAGTGAACACCACCAATGGCTGCGGGACCAATCCATCGCCCCTCGTCAGGGTCTAGATATGTATACACTAGTCTACTCCGGAGTATCGATGCCCAATCTTGATACTCCTGCGACCAGGGACATCTAAAGGTGTGCCTATTGACTATCCAACTCCCACTAGTATGACTGCCATCACAACGCCGGTAGTCAGACAAACACCCTATGGGCTTTATCAACATATATATATAAATACCAAGTAAAATATATCATACGTTAAGACAAAGTCAAACCAAATAGCGTACTATCATATCAAGCAAGACTGTCATGTACATACATATCCCAAGCATCCTATACAATGTAGGCCTCTAGGGCATAGATATCCAACAATCTCCCACTTGCACTAAGGCCTATAATTGCTGCAATGAGTACCCACTGTCTCTACCAGATCCAGTTGCTGGCGTACCGCATGCCCAACATCTCAAATAACCTCTCAAACTGTACTTGAGGAATGGCCTTGGTGAATGGATCTGCCGTGTTGTCTTTTGTGTCCACTCTCCGTATCTCGATCTCCCGACGATCCACGATCTCCCTGATCAGGTGAAACCGCCTTAAGATATGCCTGGATTTCTGATGGGACCTTGGTTCCTTCACTAAAGCTACAGCGCCATTGTTATCGCAATACAAAGGTATTGGATTGGCAATGGACGGAACCACCTGAAGTTCAGAAATGAACTTCCTCATCCAGACAGCCTCTTTTGCGGCTTCACTAGCAGCTATATACTCAGCCTCCATAGTTGAGTCTGCGACGGTATCTTGTTTGGAACTCTTCCAACATACCGCCCCTCCATTGAGGGTAAACACAAAACCCGAAATGGATTTAGAATCATCCTTGTCACTTTGGAAGCCGGAGTCGGTAAAAGCCTCTACCTGGAGGTCCCCATTACCGTAAATCAAGAACATCTCCTTAGTCCTTCTTAGGTACTTGAGAATGTTCTTCACCGCTCTCCAATGTTTCTCACCTGGGTCAGACTGATACCTGCTTACCACACTAAGTGCGTAAGCTACATCCGGTCTGGTATATAACATCGCATACATTATTGATCCTATCGCCGAAGCGTAGGGTATAATGCCCATGCGAGCCCTCTCTTCATCAGTCTTTGGAGACATCTCTTTGGAGAGGGTGATTCCGTGACAAGCAGGCATATTGCCGCGCTTGGAATCTTCCATACTAAATCTCTTTAATATAGTGTCTATATACCTGGACTGTGAAAGTCCCAATGTTCTATTAGATCTATCACGATAGATCTTAATGCCCAGAATGTATGATGCATCTCCCAAGTCTTTCATGGAGAATTTTTGTGATAAGAAGAGCTTTACTGATTGTAGTATAGGGATATCATTCCCTATCAGTAGTATGTCGTCGACGTATAAAACGAGGAAGACTACTGCTCCTTCTACAATCTTCCTATAAATACATGGTTCATCTACATTTTTGATAAAGTCAAATTCCTTGACTGTTTCATCAAAGCAGATGTTCCAACTCCGCGATGCTTGCTTTAACCCATAAATGGATTTAAGCAATTTGCACACTCTTCCGCTGCTCCCACTGTCTAAGAAACCTTCTGGTTGATCCATGTAAACATTCTCTTCTAGATGTCCATTTAGAAAAGCTGTTTTTATATCCATTTGCCAGATTTCATAGTCATAGAAGGCAGCAATGGCAAGCATGATCCGAATGGATTTAAGCATAGCTACTGGTGAAAAAGTTTCATCATAGTCCAATCCTGGTCTTTGACGAAAACCTTTTGCTACTAGTCTAGCTTTGTAGGTTTCCACTTGTCCAAATGTACCAATCTTCTTTTGAAGATCCATTTGCACCCAACTGGTTTTACCCCAGGAGGAGCAACTTCTAAAGTCCATACTTTATTGGTGTACATGGATTCCATTTCGGATCTCATTGCATCCAGCCACTTCACTGAGTCGTCACTCGTGATAGCCTGCTGAAAACTAGTAGGCTCATCATCATCGATGATGCAATCCTCTCGATCCCCATCAAGAAGAAAACCATAGTATCTTTCAGGAGGATAAGAAAGCCTACTAGATCTGCGGAGTGGCGTTGGTTCGTCATGTTCTATTGAAATCTGAGATTCTTCTAAGTCTTCGGTTGCAGTTTGAGGTTCTGGAATTTCTTCCAGTTCTACCGTGCTCCCACTAATTTCTTTTGCAAGAAATTCGCTTTCTAAGAAGACAATGTGACGAGCGACAAACACCTTTTGTTCTTCAGTGTGGTAGACCATGTACCCCCTTGAATGCTTGGGGTATCCTATAAACTTGCATAAAACCGATCGTGCTTCGAGCTTGTCCGGATTATGCTTTTTAACATATACCGGACACCCCCATATCTTGATATACTTGAGATATGGTCTCTTCCCACACCACATTTCATATGGAGTGGTAGGTACAGACTTAGTTGGAACTCTATTCAATAGGAATGCGGCTGATTCTAGAGCAAATCCCCAGAAGGAAAGTGGCAACTCAGCACTACTCATCATTGAACGCACCATATATAATAGCGTGCGATTCCTCCTTTATGATACACCATTATGCTGAGGTGTATAAGGCGGAGTAAGCTGAGAGAGAATTCCATTCTCTTTTAAGTATTCAAGGAAACTGGTACTTAAGTATTCTCCACCTCGATCAGATCGAAGTGTCTTGATGCTTTTACCAGTCTGTTTCTCTACTTCATTTTTATACTCCTTAAACTTCTCAAAGGCCTCGGATTTATGTTTCATTAAGAATATATGTCCATACCTAGAGAAGTCATCAGTAAAAGTTATGAAGTAGGAGTGACCGCTTCGTGCATGCGTAGACATCGGACCACATACATCACTGTGTACTAGTCCCAAGAGTTCAGTGGTTCTTTCTCAGTGTCCGGTGAATGGAGATTTGGTCATTTTCCCTTTGATACATGATTGACAAGTTGCATATGATAAATATTCAAACGGATCTAGATATCCATCTTTATGTAACTTAGTCAACCTTGTTTCATTTATATGACCAAGTCTACAATGCCACAGGAAGGCTTGATTCGAATCTGGAGCCTTTCTTTTACGCGTGTTTTGAATATTGAAAATTTGAGGTTGATTAAGTATGTATATGCCGTTTTCCAGTGTGCCAAACCCAATCAGTTCTTGATTTAGGAGAATGTTCATGACATTTCTTTCAAGCACAAAATTATATCCTTTATTAGACAACAAAGATACTGATATAATATTACACAACATACTGGGAATACAAAAACAGCTGTACAATACCAAAATGTGTCCACTATTCAACCCTAGGTGATATTCTCCTATTGCAACTGCATCTACATGCATTCCATTGCCCATCTGGAGAGTCATATCACCTGCACTCTACTATTTCTCAGATCCTGCAAAGAATTACAGATGTGAGAACCAGAACCGGTATCAAGTACCCATGAAGTAGAGTTTACTGAAAGACAATTTTCGATTACGAACACACCTGAAGCAGAAGCAACAGCTTGCTTCATGTCCTTGGCTTTAAAGGCCATACAGTCCTTCTTCCAGTGCCCTTGCTTGTGACAATAGAAGCACTCGTTCTTTTCTGCCTTCACCCTTCCTGCCTTGTTCGTTCCCTGCACCTTCTTGACCCCACCCTTCGGTTTGGTGGCTTTCATCTTCTTCTTCCCTTTAGCTTTCGCTTTAGATTTAGAAGAAGATGATTGGCCAACATACAGAACGGGGGTCTTCTCCTTTTTCAAGGAGGTCTCTGCTACCCTCAACATATTGAGGAGTTTTGGAAGATCCGCTTCCATTTCATGCATGTTGAAGTTCAGCACGAACTGAGAGAAGGTGTGGGGAAGGGACTGCAAAATCAAGTCGATATACAAATCATTCTCTAGCACGGATTCCAGGTTTGCGAGTTCCTCAATGAGGGTGATCATTTTGAGGACGTGCTCTCCAACAGGCGATCCTGGAGCTAACCTCATCTGGAAGAGTTTCCTTGAGGTTTCGTACCTCGCGATACGGGAGTGTTCACCATACAATTCCTTGCAATGGAGGAATATGGATAAAATATCCATACTCTCGTGCTGTTTCTGGAGTTCATTATTCATGGACGCCAGCACGATACACTTAGCTCGCTCACAGTCTAGATCCCAGGTTTTACGAACTTCCTTGTCCGCAACTGAGAAATCTGGTCCTAGGATAAGGGGAGGAACAACGGTGGTAACATATGCAACTTTGTCATAAGTCAGCGCAATATTGACGTTCCTTAGTCAATCTTTATAGTTCTGCCCGGTCAGTATATTCTTTTCAAGTAATAGTTTTAGTCCAGTCATGGTAGCTGCCAGAGAGAGAGAAAAGAAAACACTCAGCATATGCTCTTGCAAGTTTAGATTGGTTATTATTTTATCTAAACAGGATGGCTCCCACTGTTTCCTCAAATCCTTCTTCAAAACCTAAAAGAAGAACTAGTCAGGATTTAATCACACGTTACAATTCTTGCTTAACCTTTCAGCCAGGCTGGTGTTGGTACTTCGAGGGAGGTTTTCCAACGCTTTCGTGAAGTTCCTTAATTAAAGAACCTCTTTTCCCTGGAGGCGTAGCCCCTCTAACACCTTTCTAGGCACCTACTTGGTTTATAGCATTGATTGTTAAGTGAGAGAAATTCCCGAGAGTAATCCTACTCATCAGTGGGATCGAGATCCAACTATCATTGCATGATGCCCTAGATGGAAGCCACTCTAGTCACCACACTCCAGAAGGTAAGCTAAATCTGCAAGTTTCCTTTATGTTTGAAACTCCCGATGTGATTTTTACCCCAAGCTCTTATAGACCTTGACGTAGGCCAACAAGTCATAAGACGTAAGTCAAGTTCTACCCGTCGTTGTCCTGATTAATTTAAATACATCGTACAAGCCCTTGACGTAGGCCAACAAGGTGTACGTCTGCATTAAACTAATGCATCTATCTATGCAACAAATAGGCACACACACTGCTACCATACACTATGCCTTGACGTAGGCCAACAAGCATAGCATGAATACAATGTGATGTCTATCTGAAACGACGGAGGGTTATGTAGGGTTCCTAGGCACGCTAGTGAGGTCGCACAAGGCATCAACCATGCCAATTTCAAAAATTACGGTGCCGAGAAACCCTAGACTACGGATCGTTAGCTAGATGTCTAGGCGAAAACAAGTAGTAAACTACTTTACTAAGAAAACGGAAATACAACCTTTGTAGATCCGGTCCTCCACCTCCATAGCTCCGCAATGAAGTCTTCTCGCTGTCCAAATGGAATCCCGAGCTTTAGCGTCGGCTTTATCGGAGAAATGGACGGGCAAGGTCGTCGGCTTCGTGCCGAAGATGATCTACGTCGAGGCATCACAAGATCAAGCTCCCACTTCACCAAGTCATGAAACTTGTGAAGAAAACACACTCTACTACTTGGCAAGAGGTAGTGGATGAAGAAATAGGAAGTGGGTTCACTTTAGAATTGGATTTCTCACTCATTTTCATCAATCACCATTGATGAAGAAAGCTTTTCTTCTTGTGAAGAAGAAGAAGAAGAAGATGATAATATTATCATTAGTATTTAAAATGAAAAGGAAAATGAATACTTATCATAATACTAACCTTAGTTTAGTGTAGAGAATAGACCATGGTTAGATATGATGGTTAGGGTTAAGCAAGAGACAAGAATGGTGGACTAGGTCAAAGTTTCATAAAGCTTCAACTAAACTACAAATAAAGCCACCATTCTTTTCTTTTTATGCCATTTATTTTCCAAAATGTATAAACAAATAAATAAATGAATAAATAAGTAATGGAAAAATAAAACCCTAATTATATGTTTAACCATGGTTTAATTCTTTACACTTAACCAAGTAAACATGTATCATCAAACATGATACAATCATTTGCACAAAAAGTATATCACATATACAACTTGTACATCAAAGTGAGAAAATCCATTTAAAGTGAACCAATACTAGTTAATGCAAAGTAATATATCAAATATATAATTATACATTAAATCATTAAATCAACAATTGATTTAACGATCCGGTCATATCGCATATAACCGACTAGTATCCTATGTATCGGCTTATCGAATCAATCCTTAATTCGACAACTAGGTTATATCGCATATAACCAATCGATACATTCATCGCGAGAATGGAATATGGTATCATATACACGAATTATTCTCGGTCCCGCACATATCTCATATGCGCTCCTATTTCGTTTCGCTTGAGCCAGGAAACCTCTGTGTAGGACTCTAAAGACTCGTCAATACGCCGGTAGCAGATGATGATCATATCAAGCATCCATAAGCCGCAAGCGGTCTGCTAAACGTAACGGCCACCCGGGTATTGAGCGATCAGAAGATCGACGAGCAAGCCCGCTCACACTCCAGTGAATCCAACCAGTAATACTTACCGTACAGTCCGGTCTGATCGTCTGATATGTCGCATTTCTTGCCTAGGGGTGGTAAATGCCAGACCCCAATAGCTCGATAAGTCGTGTCGATATGAGGCCTATAACAGTTCGAGAAACTACTGGTAACACTTACCAGTAAATCTTAGCAACCCTGGCCAGGGATTTCTGGTTATAGCCAATCGAACACAGCGCAACATCGACTCCCTATACCGAGAGAGACGAATCCCCTCCTATCGCTCATTGCCTCCATGTGATTCGGGACTGTACCCAAAAACCACCATTTTGCACGCCCTCTTGGACGTGGTAAGATGGAAATCAAAGGACAGTGGGAACCACACAAGACTCTATGACGATCTTGGGTCAACAGACTACTCTGTACCAGTGTCACCAGAGAACTGCCATCTGACGTATGGTATAATACCATCTGGGAGTTCTCGGCGAGTCCGTCCAGTGTACCCAGTCTCCACTGAGCACCCGTATATCATCTCTGATGTCAAACACCAATGGATATGGGATCATCCATCGCCCATCTGTATGGGTCGAGAAGGTATACGCTAGTCTACTCTGGCATATCGATGCCCCGTCTCGATACACCCACGACTAGGGACCTTGAAGGATGTACATATGGACTACCATGTCCTCACTAGTATGATCCGCATCATAGTCCAGGTAATCAAGTACACATCCTAAGGGCTTTACCAACATGTAACAGAGAGACAATCAGTATACACGTTAAGGTAAAGAGTAACCAGATAGCATACTATCATGTCGAGCAAGAAAGTCCTCCCTATATATGTCCCAGCATCCACTACAATATACATCCTATGTATAGTAATGGCCTCTAGGGCATACATATAACTAACAATCTCCCACTTGCACTAGGGCCATCTGATAGCAGTGGTTGTAGTATCTCATACTCAACCATCCCATAAAAGTCTCTCTCTAGGAATAGGCCTTCGTGAGTGGATCCGCCGTGTTGTCCTCTGAGTCTACTCTCCTAATCTCGATCCCCTGGAGATCAACCATCTCCATGATGAGGTAATACTGCCTTAGAATATGTCTGGATCACTGATGGGACGGACGTTCCTTGGCATAAGCCACAACTCCATTGTCACACAATGGGAGGAACTAAGTTCATCTCATGAACTAATATACACCCAGACAGCCTCTTTGGTAGCATCTTACGTAGCGATGTATCCAGCCTTTATCGTATAGTATGCCACGGTATCTAGCTTGGAACTTTTCCAACATACCGTCCCTCCACTGAGGGTAAAGACAATACCTGTGACTGACATTCAGTCGTCTTTATCACCCTGGAACCATTCCAGTGATTCTCCCCATGGTCGATTGATACCTTCTCACTACAACTAGTGAGAATCCTAACATCCATTTAGATCTATCTCATAGATCCAAAACCCAGGATTTAGGAGGTATCACTTTGATCCTATATGGAGAATCCTTGTGATAAGCGGAGATTGATCGAGCGTATCATAGGAAACTCCTTCCCTATCAAGAGTATGTCATCCACGTACTCTACGAGGATCGTCACCATACTCCCTACTACCTTTTTGTTTATACAAGGTTTATATACCATTTTGATGATGTCAACTTCTTTGACTAATCCATCAAAACAGATGTTCCAACTCCGCGATGCCTGCTTTATCCTATAAAGCATCTTGCACACGTATCCGCTGCTCCTACTGTCTACGAGGCCCTCTGGCTGTGTACTTATAGACGCTCTCTTCTAAAACATCATTTAGAAAAGCTGTCATGACACCCAACCACCAGATATCGTAGTCATGGTATGTAGCCGTGGCAAGTAGGATCTGGATGGACTTAAGCATAGACACTGGAAAAGGTTTCATCATTATCCACGCCTGGTCGATGACGAAAAACCTTTCAAAAGTCTAGCTTTGAAAGTCTCAACTTTTCCATCTACACCAAGTAATCTTCTCAAGATATACTTGCTCCTGATGGGGATTTAACCCTTCAGATATAGCAACCAAAGTCCATACTTTGTTGGTGTATAAGGATTCCATCTCAGATCACTAAGCATCCAGCCATTCTTACAGAGTCCCACTCCTGATGGCCAGCTCGAAACTAGTTGGGTCATCATCTCATGATGCAATCCTCGCTCCCACTGTCATAGAGAAACAGAAGTATCTCTCAGGTGGGTGAGGAACCCTACTAGATCGGCGGAGAGGCTGAGGTTCGTTGGAATCTACTGAATCCTTTTGGTTCTATCAAATCATCAGCTGCAATTTGTATGGCTGGAACATTTCCAGTTCTACATAACAGACCTTGCCTCGAGTTTGTCCGGATTTTGCTTTTTGACATAGGCTGGACAACCCCAAATCTCAACTAACTTGAGAGATGGGCTCTTCCCTTATCATATCAAATATGAAGTGGTAGGCAACTGATTTGATTTGAACCCTTTTCAATAGGTATGCAGCTTCTCAAGTGCATAACTCCCAAAAAGGAAATAGGTAACTCAGTAGTACTCATTATAGAGCACACCATATCATATAGGGTGTGATTGCTCCGTCCCGATATACCATCGTGCTATGGTGTATACGGAGGAGTAATGCTGAGAGAGAATCTCATTCTCCTTTAGAATCATCCAGGAATTCCGTGCTCAAGTATTCTCCTCCTTGATCTCATCAAAGGACATAATACTTATACCCGTATTGGTTCTCTACTTCTAGCTTATATTCTGTGAATATCTCAAAAGGTTCGGACTCATGTTTCAACAGGAACATAGGTCTGAATCTTGAAAGATCATCAGAGAATGTAATGAAGTATAAAGAACCGGTCTTGGCAAGTGTAGACAGGGGACCTACATACATCAACATGTATCATCCCAAGAGTTCACTAACTCTTTCTCTGTTTCCAGTAAACGGAGCTATGGTCATCTTATCTCTGTGACATGACTGGCAAGTTTCATAAGATGTAAATTCAAACTGATTTAAATATGCATCTAATATGTAACTTCAGCCAGTCGGATCGCATTGATATGACCTAGTCTACAATGCGTGAAGAAGGATCCGTTCATTTCTGAACTCTTCCTCTTCTGTGTGTTCCGTATACTAAGAACTGTAGTTTGATTTAGAACATTAATGTTTTTAGATAACGTGCCTGAACCGATCAACTTTTGATATAGGAAATGTTCAAAACATTATCCAACAATACAAAATTTTATCATTTCTTTACTATTAAAGAGAGTGATATGATTTTGTATATCAGGTTCGGTATCTAATAACATTCGTTCAGAATCAATGTATTTGGAATACAGGGTGACAGTGACCAACAGACTTGGCTGCAACACTTGCCCCGTTTTCTGCCTCATGAAACTTATCACCCGTTCTCAGTTTTTCTACCTTTCTGTAGCCCTATGTAACAGATTACATATCTGGGATCCTGATCCGGTATCACATACCCAAGACGTAGAGGATACGGAGAAACAGTTCTTTGTAATGAACACACCCGAAGATGATGCATCAGCATGCACTCTCTTCGTTTGGGTGGCACGGGAATTCTGGTAATCCCCTATTTCCTGCTCTGTCTTATAACAATTATAAGTTGGAGCGGGACCAACGTTCCCCAGCTCAGTATAACAAGCGGGTTCGGTCAAAAATCCGTATTATTATCTTGATTAAGGCGTGATATGGTCGCTACCTGGAGAGAGAGAGAAGAAAACACTCAGCGTGCGCTCTTACAAGAATAGATTGGTTATTATTTTATCTAATCAGGATGGCTCCCACTGCTTTTTATCAAATCTTCCTTCAAACCCTAAAAGGAAAGACTAGCCGGGATTAATTACACACTACAAGTTCACCAATCTTTCAGCCAGGCCAGTGTCGGTACTTTGAGGGAGGTCCCCCGTGCTTTCGCACGAACCTAATTAATGTAAACCTCGTTTTCCCAGAGGCGTAACTCCGTTGACACCTTTCTAGACACCTACTTGATCAGCTAATTGTAATGTGTAAAACTCTCCCAGGAGTAACAATTACTCGTAGTGGGTATCGGGATCCAACTATCTCATAGAAGGTATGCAATCTCATTGCAAATTTCAACACTTGAAATTCCCGATAATATTTTGCCCCTAGCGTCCTATGACCTTGACGGAGGTCAACAAACCATAGGCTACTAGTCAAGTTCAACCCGTCATTTCTTGATCGAATTAAACCCACCCGCACGACCCTTGACGGAGGTCAACAAGGCCGCACGACTACCCTAATCCAATCTGCATCATATGCATAAGCAGATAAATACTAGTTAGCTACCGCACACTACGCCTTGACGGAGGTCAACAAACGTAGCACGAATACTAAGTAGGACTTATCTGAAATGACGGAGGGCTACGACAGGTTTTTCTGAAAACCTATTGCGTAATGAACTTGATATCGTCGTAGAATCAAATGATTTTAAAAATGGAGTGCTTTTGAGGCTTTTCTAGTTTTGCTAAAGGAGTCACTCCCGGTGAAGGGATCGTCGGTCCTTTCCTCGTCGAATGAGGTGCGGGATATATCATATATATCACTGTGCAAAGCAAAAACTCTTAAAAGCAATCAAAAGACAAACCGAGTGTGTAGCATCTGCCAGTTATTGCTAAAGGAGTCACTCCCGGTGAAGGGATCTCGGTCCTTTCCTCATCGAATAAGGTGCAGGATATATCATATATACCGCTGTGCAAAGTAAGAACTGTAGCTACCTATTTTATTTTGAAATTCGATTCTACAACATCTTAGGTTTCTTTTATTTCATTAATCTCATTAATGAAGTCCCATCATTTAAATACCTAAACATCACAGATAAATACGACGTAGACTTATGCCATCCGCATTCGCCTCGATGTCCCCTCGTGCACCGTTAGGTTAGGTAACTAACGACAGAGCGGGGCAGGGCTAGCGCGGGTGTAAAACATAAGTAACGCCTATATAATATATCATATATACTATATACTGTATCTATCACAGAACATCACATGATCACATCACAAATATCGCAGCAGAAGAAACATATGAAACATTGGATATACTAGGACACCCGTGTTTTCAATACGAGCCAGTATAAAACATGGATTCCACGGTCGTGATGAATAGCCAAACCCACACCCATAGACCCCTACGAGAGCGGCAAGCAACCCTACCAATTCTAGAGTTAGGAGACCCGGACTCGACTCCTCGAGTTGGTCTCCCACTGGACTCCAGAACCCGGTTACTTGTGCTCCCCTCCTTGGGTCTATCCTAGTGCGGAAAAGTAAATAATATACAAAAGGTGACATCTTCCGCAACCTGGAAGTGCCCCAATAAAAGAATATTACATACAAGTTTTTACATGAATGAAAAAGAAAACACTCATCTCACATAAAAACACCCGGCTATTCGAACACGACGATCCAATATAACATATCCAGCAACACATAACATCACATGTCATCAACGTAAGTAAATATGCGCATCCCAATTGTCGTTGACATATAGCAACGAAACCGGCGATATCACATATTACACTTACGGTCACAGAAAAGAAAGTGTAAAACTACAACAGTTGGAATCCGCAAACTCCAGAGACATCGCATGCCTAATCAAATGAACTCCTTAGACATCACATGCCTAACAATTATAAACCCCGCATTTTAGTCTCAAAATCGAAAACTCTTTTCAATATCAAGTCGGGCAATTCAACAAGATTCCCGACATCCTGATCGAATGCTCGTCGCAAACTTCAGTAGACGGCCGCACCCCCGATACCGTCGACGAAGTGCACCAAGGCGGAACACCGCTACCGCGAGCACCCGAACGGATGCTTTCGGCGACGGGGTTCTCCTACAGTCACTTGGTCGGGGCTATGGAGTGAGGCTGTCTATTAAGTTTACCCGGCGAGTATCCGCGTACGCTACGTGATTGCGACGAACTTTTGATCACATCAAAATTCCGTGGCAACCGATCAAGTGAGACTAAACTGCTATGTTTATAATATTCATTCAGTTATCTCATAACTTATTGTGAATTCTAATTATTTTATCCCATTCCAGATAAATAGAAAATGTTAAACTTTTCGATCGAACAGTCAAACACCCAAGTTTTCCCGATACAGATCAACACATGAAACAAGTCTAAAAACATTCAGTTCGTGCCTCAGTAATAACGGTCCAGCCGTAGAAGGGTCAAGCCAACGCCTCACATGTGGTACGCCGTACTGCCCCAAACCCGAAGGTTCAAAGGGCAGTTCAAGACGGTCACATAATCGAGTTAAGGTTTGTTGTCTTCTAGAGGGACCATCGCGTTACTTGCACTACTTAGAACGTCGTTAAACTACGGAAAAATCCAACACTTGGAAATTTTCCGACAGGGGAAAAATTAGGTATTTATATCCGGTCGAAATTTTTAACATATTCAAAAATTATCCGGAAAGACACATAGAAAAAATCTGATACTCCGATCGAAACACCGAATCCCCAAAGCAACCCCAAAATACTCAACTCTTGAGTACAGATTAAAAATTCCCATAAAACTCAGCACTTGAAACCATGAGTTACTGTGCAAAATAGAAAGGCAACTTCCATCATTTGGCCGCGGAACCGCCGCAGAAGCCAGGCTTCTGCCGCGGTTCCGCCGCACTTTTAACAGTTCATGGAAAAAATTTTGCACCGTAATTCTTAGATTTCCCTGCTGAATTTTTTAAGCATTTTTAATGTGGAAAAATCCCAGATTTTAGAAAAAGTCCAGAGAGCATGTTTGGTTTAGGGTTTCGGGTTTGTTCGGGTTTTAAACTTCGTCTACGCATCGTCTAAGGCTCTAGCTAGGCTCTGATACCACTGTAGGGTTCCTAGGCACGCTAGTGAGGTCGCACAAGGCATCAACCATGCCAATTTCAAAAATTACGGTGCCGAGAAACCCTAGACTACGGATCGTTAGCTAGATGTCTAGGCAAAAACAAGAACTAGTAAACTACTTTACTAAGAAAACGGAAATACAACCTTTGTAGATCCGGTCCTCCACCTCCATAGCTTCGCAATGAAGTCTCCTCGCTGTCCAAATGGAATCCCGGGCTCTAGCATCGGCTTCATCGGAGAAATGGGTGGGCAAGGTCGTCGGCTTCGTGCCGAAGATGATCTACGTCGAGGCATCACAAGATCAAGCTCCCACTTCACTAAGTCATGAAACTTGTGAAGAAAACACACTCTACTACTTGGCAAGAGGTAGAGGATGAAGAAATAGGAAGTGAGTTCACTTTAGAATTGGATTTCTCACTCATTTTCATCAATCACCATTGATGAAGCAAGCTTTTCTTCTTGTGAAGAAGAAGAAGAAGAAGATGATAATATTATCATTAGTATTTAAAATGAAAAGGAAAATGAATACTTATCATAATACTAACCTTAGTTTAGTGTAGAGAATAGACCATGGTTAGATATGATGGTTAGGGTTAAGCAAGAGACAAGAATGGTGGACTAGGTCAAAGTTTCATGAAGCTTCAACTAAACTACAAATAAAGCCACCATTCTTTTCTCTTTATGCCATTTATTTTCCAAAATGTATAAACAAATAAATAAATGAATAAATAAGTAATGGAAAAATAAAACCCTAATTATATGTTTAACCATGGTTTAATTCTTTACACTTAACCAAGTAAACATGTATCATCAAACATGATACAATCATTTGCACAAAAAGTATATCAAATATACAACTTGTACATCAAAGTGAGAAAATCCATTTAAAGTGAACCAATACTAGTTAATGCAAAGTAATATATCAAATATATAATTATACATTAAATCATTAAATCAACAATTGATTTAACGATCCGGTCATATCGCATATAACCGACTAGTATCCTATGTATCGGCTTATCAAATCAATCCTTGATTCGACAACTAGGTTATATCGCATATAACCAATCGATACATTCATCGCGAGAATGGAATACGGTATCATATACACGAATTATTCTCGGTCCCGCACATATCTCATATGCGCTCCTATTTCGTTTCGCTTGAGCCAGGAAACCTCTGTATAGGACTCTAAAGACTCGTCAATACGCCGGTAGCAGATGATGATCATATCAAGCATCCACAAGCCGCAAGCGGTCTGCTAAACGTAACGGCCACCCGCGTATTGAGCGATCAGAAGATCGACGAGCAAGCCCGCTCACACTCCAGTGAATCCAACCAGTAACACTTACCGTACAGTCCGGTCTGATCGTCTGATATGTCGCATATCTTGCCTAGGGGTGGTAAACGCCAGACCCCAATAGCTCGATAAGTCGTGTCGATATGAGGCCTATAACAGTTCGAGAAATTACTGGTAACACTTACCAGTAAATCTCAGCAACCCTGGCCAGGGATATCTGGTTATAGCCAATCGAACACAGCGCAACATCGACTCCCTATACCGGGAGAGATGAATCCCCTCCTATCGCTCATTGCCTCCATGTGATTTGGGACTGTACCCAAAAACCACCGTTTTGCACGCCCTCTTAGACGTGGTAAGATGGAAATCAAAGCACAGTGGGAACCACACAAGACTCTATGACGATCTCGGGTCAACAGACTACTCTGTACCAGTGTCACCAGAGAACTGCCATCTGACGCAAGGTATAATACCATCTGGGAGTTCTCGGCGAGTCCGTCCAGTGTACCCAGTCTCCTCTGAGCACCCGTATATCATCTCTGATGTCAAACACCAATGGATATGGGATCATCCATCGCCCATCTGTATGGGTCGAGAAGGTATACGCTAGTCTACTCTGGCATATCGATGCCCCGTCTCGATACACCCACGACTAGGGACCTTGAAGGATGTACTTATGGACTACCATGTCCTCACTAGTATGATCCGCATCATAGTCCAGGTAATCAAATACACATCCTAAGGGCTTTACCAACATATAACAGAGAGACAATCAGTATACACGTTAAGGTAAAGAGTAACCAGATAGCATACTATCATGTCGAGCAAGAAAGTCCTCCCTATATATGTCCCAGTATCCACTACAATATACATCCTATGTATAGTAATGGCCTCTAGGGCATACATATAACTAACAGGTTACGGCTGGTTTTTTTGGCAAAAAACCGTTAACGTAGTGAACTTGATTTGATCGAAGGAACTAAGATAGCTTTTATTAAAAGGAGTGGTTTAAGCTCCGCATTTAAAATTTGCTTTTTCAAGAAAACCGAGTGGTTTTTAGAAATTGTTCCAACGATTCAGTTTAGGTTTTATTTTCTTTGCATTAATAATAATGCGTCCTATCATTAACCTATCATTACAGATAACAACGAAAATACAACGTCCTCTTATGCCATCCGCATTCGCCATGGGGTCCCGTCATCACCCGTTAGGTTACTTAACTAACGACAGAGCGGGGGCTGGGCTAGCGTGGGTGTAAAACATAAGCGACGTCTAAATAGCTATCATATATAGATATTGTACATTCGTCAGACGCAATAATAGGCATTCCAGATCACAGATAAACAATATTGGATTTGCAAGCAATTCGCATTTCGTTTGAGCCTGCAATGAAAGACGGATTACACAGTTGTGATGAATAGCCATTTTCCCACCCCAGACCCCTACGGGTACGACAAACTACCCGCCAAGTATCAGAAGTGAAGCGATCTGCCCCAACACTTCAAAATACCCGGTAGTTTGTGCCCCACCTTGGGTCTATCCTAGGAGCAAAAACAGTAAAAAGAAATAATACAACGGTGGCTACAACCGCAACCTGGATGTGCCCCGCAAAATAATATTACAACTTATTACATTTACATCAAATGAATTAATACAAAAAAACCCATCACAAAACCCGGCCAAACACCACAACAGTCCAATACAGTTTATATACACAAACAGTTATATATAACATCACAGATATGTGCAACCCCCTGCCAACCGACATACTAGCAGTTAGGGGAGGTTTACGAACACATAAACCATTTCACAGATATAATCAAACAAGCAAATACCGTATAATTTCGATCGATTAAACACATTTAATTTTGCTCCAATACTTCTCTATAAATCTGAAACCTGAGCAAAAATAAAAATTACCAGAAAACACCAAATATCACAGAGAAACAACACAAGAAACTTGGGATGATGAATCGTCCAAAGCGCGGCGGAATCGCGGCGGATCGGTAGGATCGGCCGCGGTTCCGCGGCGCTATGGCCGATTCATGAGCCCAATTTTCTTGGGTGTTCTAATACATTCATTTAGGTCATTCTGAAGGTCCCTGAAAAATTTTTGGACCTCATTTAAAATTCGACAGAAAGTACATGATATCGGGGTTTTTCCGGTTTGTTTTTCCGGTATGTTTTTCCGTTCGAAATTCATACAAATTTGCAAGTATGTTAAATACTGTTTAGCTAGGCTCTGATACCACTGTAAGTCGATGTTCAACACCCCAATACTTATGGGGAGGCAGAAATATGAATAACAATCTTGTTCTATGATTAAACATCGAATAACCGTATGAATCGTTTGCTAAACAAGTTTTAACAAAATCTATAGAGTTCTAAACTACTATGTTAAGAGATTATACCAAACGGTTCTAGTCCTTCGTCTTAATGTTATCTACGGCCTCTTTGGATCTCCACGGCCTCTTCGGCTTTCTTCCGTGATAGACGATCCACCCGAGAACCCTAATCCAAGCTATAACCTCTAAACTTGAGGTTACTTAGTTTCTCTAGTTGCTAAATAGAGTAGCTAAGGTGATGTAGAGATAGGTTATGGAGTAATTAGTCTTTCCTAATCCTTGTTCTCAACTCATGAGGGGTAGGATTAGGCTTTGGTGAAGGAGAGAGAGCTTGAAGAGAGAGAGTGAGAAGATGATAATGATAATAATAATGAAAATGAAAAAGCTTCTCATTAGATATATGAAACATAATGAATTAAAAAGAAATGAATAATATGAGATTATTCATCATGTTTCATTAATGCAAGTGGGTGATTCATTATGTGAGTCATTAAGCATTTAATAATGCATTAATGACATGATGAATCACTCACAATGAGTCACTAATTCATTAAATGAAAATGCCACCTCTCCCTCCATGTCACATCCTTCTAGAAGCTTCTCGGAAAATTATGAGAACGCCCCTCTCATCCGTGAAAACACGGAAAAAATTTAGACTGTATAAATCCAATAACATTATACTAGAATCTGGCTTAAACTAAAGCCGGCTAGTAAAAGCTGTCCGAATGTCGTACGTGCGTTCAAACACGTATGCGTCCGAACCTTTGTCGTAAAACCATACGACCTCTATATCTTTTCGCGTGGGTTTGGGAAATCTCTGTGTAGGACTCTAAAGACTCAACTACTACGCTGGCAGTGGGTTTAACCACAGACCGCAAGCGGCACTAGCTGTACGTAACGGTCCCCAGGTAGTTGTCGATAAGAAAGCTGATGAGGTAACCTACCTGAAATCCTACTGAGCCTGTCTGTGACAATATCCGCGCAGTCCGGTCAGTTCGTCTAAGAGTATCGCATGTATGGTCTAGGGAGGTGGTGGACGTCAGACCCCTAATAACCGTACAAGTCGTGTCGGTATGGTTCAAGACCACCCGAGAATCTACTGATCATTCCATCAGTAATTCTCAATCAGCCCTGGCTAGGGACTTATGGTAATGACCAACCGACCACAGTGCGATATCAACTCCCTATACCGGGAGAGACGAATCCCTAACAGTCGCTCACTGCCTCCACGTGGCTCGGGACTGTGCCCAACTGAAACCTGTTTGCACGACTCCTTTGAGCCGTGGTAGGGTAATAATCAAAGCACAGTGGGAATTCACACGAGACAAATGATGACCTTAAGTCAACGGACTATCTGCACACATGTCACCTGAGAACTGCTATCTGACGTTAGGTATAATACCATCCAGTCAGTTCTCGGCGAGTCCTGTCCGGTGTACTCACACCCAGTGAGCATCTATATACAATCTTAAGTGAACACCACCAATGGCTGCGGGACCAATCCATCGCCCCTCGTCAGGGTCTAGATATGTATACACTAGTCTACTCCGGAGTATCGATGCCCAATCTTGATACTCCTGCGACCAGGGACATCTAAAGGTGTGCCTATTGACTATCCAACTCCCACTAGTATGACTGCCATCACAACGCCGGTAGTCAGACAAACACCCTATGGGCTTTATCAACATATATATATAAATACCAAGTAAAATATATCATACGTTAAGACAAAGTCAAACCAAATAGCGTACTATCATATCAAGCAAGACTGTCATGTACATACATATCCCAAGCATCCTATACAATGTAGGCCTCTAGGGCATAGATATCCAACAAGTCCCGCCCAGTTCGTCGGTAAGTTAGGAGCTTGTAGGCATTCTATTAGGCTTGCATTTATTTTCATTTCTGTTTGTGTTGCCGACTCCATTGTGTCTTGTCTTGTGCAGAACCCATGGATATGAGCCACCTTCGAGCGGCCATGCGCGAACCGAAGAAAGGATCGAAGGCCGGGGGCGCCAGCTCTTCTCGTCCGACGTCTGTCCCGGCTTCCCCGGCAGCCGTCCCACCCCAGCGCTCGAGTGTGGATCGTGCCCCGGAGCCCAGCAAGGCGCCGAGTCGAAAGCGGGTTCGGGGATAGGAGGCCCAGGCTTCAGAGATGGAGGCCGGCTCTCCGTCGTCGCCTCTCAAGCGGTTCCCCCGAACGGTTCCGCGGACCCCGTCCTTCCTGATCTTGGTGGACGAGGGGGAGCTCCGCTTTAAGGTGCCCTCGGGGCTCTCCGTTGCTGACAGCCTGCTGTCTGACATGGAAAGGTCGGCCAAGGGCAAGGTCCCTCGGGGGACTCTGAAGGCGCAATTGGCATCCATCGCCAACGAGGCCGTGCAGGTTAGTGCTCGCACCTCACTTAATTTCCTACTCCATATCTCATCATTCGCGAGATTTGGTGACTCTTTTTCTTTTCTGACCCCTCTCTGATTTCTTCAGGTCCTCCAGCACGTCGCCCTCGTCGTCCAGATAGAGGAGGAGGAAATAGCCCCGTCGATGCGAGCCACGAGCGAGCTCTCCTCGCTGGGGGAGAGATCAAAGCGGGAGTTGGAGGTGGCGATGGTGAGAGTCGCTGCCCTTAAGGGCGAGGGGGCGGCCGGGAAGCAGGAGGCGGCGGCCATGAAGCAGGAGGCGGCGGCCGCGAAGCAGAAGGCGGCAGCCGGGAAGAAGGAGGTGGCAGCCTCAAAGCAGGAGGTTGCCTAGTTCCACGAGGCCGCCCAGGCCGCTGAGGACAAGCTTCAGGACTCCAAGGTGCTCATCGGCACCATGAAGACGTTGGTGAGCACCCTCCGAAAGGAGTTGGAGGCGGTGGTAGAGGCGGCGAAGCGGGCCGACCACAAAGCGGCAAAGGCGATGGAGAACTACCAGAAATCGGAACATTTTTACACCTAGCCTCGGCCACTACCGCCATCTGGCATGAGGCCTTCAATGCCGTCAAGGCTCGGATGCCGGAGCTCGCTGACGAGGAGCTCCAAGCCGAATATCCTCGCGGGGATGACGAGCAAGGGGACGACCCTGAGGGCGAGATCAAGGAAGAGATTCCCGGGGAGGGCGATGCCGAGGCCTCTATGATGGGTGCAGAGCTTCCTGAGGCTGCGCCTGGCCCTGAGGACTGAAGCCCGTCATCTTCTTGTTTTATTTATTTTTATTTGTTTGTTGCATCGGGAATTTTGTAGGCCTCCGGGCATTTTGTAAGGCTGGGGAGCCCACAATACCCTTGTAAAAGTTTTAACTTTGTGAATAAAGGTTTTTTTCTTGCAGTCATGATTGCACGCGTATTTTCTTTTTGTCGGTAAACACTTGTATTTGTGTAACGCTTTGAAATTCGTTTAGATTAATTTCGCGTTAGTTAGTAATGATGCGTGTTTTTCATAAAAACCCGTAAATTTTAAATTCTTTTTAAACTAAAATAAAACTAGTTCTAATTGTGATGAGAAGTGTTTTTATATATAAATGGGTTTTGTTAATTATAATTTAGCTTGTGTTCACCTTAATTAGAATTTTCCTTAATTACTTTTCCTAAGCTAGGATTAGTGTGGCTAGCATGCACACTTATCACATTTTAGTAACATAGGTTAAGTGTAACCATTTTCTTTCTTCTTGCATGGTTCATATCCCCACATAAAACCAAGTCAAACCTTTAATTTTAAAATGAAAATGAAGAAATGGGAGGTATGGGTTGGATTAGGTGATGAGGTGAGGCTTGACCTTTGACCTTATCTCTCTCTTTTCTCTCTCTCCCTCTCATTCTGAAATTTCCAGCAGAGGTAGCAGCTGCAGCAGCAACATCTTCATCATCTTTTTCTTCTTCTTTGCTCCCCTTTTGATCCAAACATAAACCCTATACAAAATCTCACTTTCCTTCACAAAAACCTTTGGAAAAATGGCTCTTTTGGGGATTTTGGTGGCAAATTAGTGCCTTTGAAGGCAAGAGCTGGAAGTGAGGTTTCCCTAAGGTCTTTTGGAGGTATTAAACTCACTCATATCACCTTAGTTCTTAACTTGTAGTTTATTTAGCTAAAAATCGTATTTTTGTACATATTAGTGCTAATGAGAGGAAATTAGTGAAGTTTATGATATGTTAAGGTTTTTATGGCTTGGTTAACTTAATTAAGTGTTGTTAATGTTGTTTTAACTAAGAAAATTTCTAAGGTTGTACTAAAACACCATAATGTTTTAGTTTAGTGTTAAATTAGCTTTTTAACTAAGTTTTGGGCTCTGTTGTGATCTGCTTGTAACCCAATTGCTCCAGGCAAAAATTGCATTTACTGAAGCATGTACACTAGATTTAGAGAACACACACGAAGCACAGGAGTCCAACTCCTTAGGTTGGCCGCCGGAATAATCATTCTGGCTATAAATTGCGGCCAAATGGGGGACCTGGATGTTGGGGTTTATTCTGTTGGTGTCTGCTACTTTTTTTAAGGCCTGTGGTATATGCAACTTTGTAAAATTCTGCTTATACAAAAATCTGGAACCAATTACCCTATTTCCTATACTTTTAACTTTCGCGACACGTGTGATACGTGTGTGGGTTTGGTGATTTCCTGCGTGTCGCGACGTGTCGGGGTAGCTTCAGGCGCGTTATCACACATTTTAGTGTATCGGACACACACGCGCTTGGTTCGCGACGCGGGTTTCTCTTTTGGCTTTAATGTCGCGTTTTTGTATATTTTAGCTTATGTATATTATTTTGTGAAATTCTAGGTTCACAGGAGAGTACGATGGACGCCGCGAAGAAGGGGAAACACGTCGTCGGCTACACTTAGCACGAGACCACGGTGAGTAGATTTAACATCTACGGGGAAATCGCTCGTATGGCGTTATGCATCAGGGCTGATAGGACATTGTAGCAGCATATTGCATTTATATACATTGGCTGTTCATGGATACTATTTGTTGCATACTGTATTCCCTACCATATAAGAACTTAGAGTTAGCAGAACACCGCACTGTTACTAACGGTTCATGTTGCACGAGCACTAATCTGTATGTTACACACACCATTAGTAATTGCCATGACACTCACACTATAGAATTGCCATAAACAATATATTGTAGCTCACCTTATATATGATTCGACATGATTACGTTACTTGTGCATATACTCATTTGCATATCCCTACTTACGCATTGGCTTGGGATTTCATGTGATTTCTGGATTTGAGAACCGTGGGGTTATTTTAAGGAAATATGCACTGTTTTGAAAACCCGATTTCTCTTAATATGATATTTTAGTGCGTCCACCATGCGTTTTCTCGGTTCTGAGACGTGTGATTTGTGAACCCGAATCGAGGAGCTGGATGAGGCCGATTGCGGGTACATGGTAGACCCGGTATGGTACCCCTGGGCGAGAACGGATCTGTCGTGCAGTAGGCGATGAGCCTGGCAGTGGGACTACTACCTACCGATGATTGGTTGGACCTGGCGGTTATCCGTAGGATACTGACTAGAGTCGATTGATGGATACGGGATGACCCGTACTGCCGGGGCCGAGGGCCGATTCCGCAGACGGAGCCCGTGGGCCGATCCGGACTGACGGAGCCCGATATATGAGGATTTGCGTGTCGATGCTGGACACGATTATTTCATGATATTTTCGAGTGCCGATGTTGGGCACTCACGATTCTCAGAGATTTACAGGATTTGAGGGCCGATGAGGGTGACGGCGCCTGAATTTTATTGGGATTTTGGTGCATTGAGGGACAACGGTTATTTTTTTTTCCACGTTGACATTCCATGTAGATGTTATTCTATCCCATGCTCAGAATTCATTATTATGCATCTCATCCTGTAGTCGTATTACCTGATAGAGTACTTATGCATGATTATTGCACATCCTGCTCATCGCATATAGGTGTTATCTACTGGCATATGTTAGAGTATCGCAGTACGTGCATACTCGTGATTACCTTTATATGTTATCTCCTATTCACAAGTTGGCAACTCACCCCCGTTGTGCCACAGTGTTTGCAGGTTTCCCCTCAGAGTAGTCATGGCAGGCTGCTTTCTTGTATCTTTTTGGCTACGGATACCACGGCAGTTGGTGCGTGAGTTGTTTGCTGCTAGGTGGGTTTTGTGGTATTCGGTTATTTTCCATTTGTACATACTTTTGTATCCAGTACTCTTCATCTACTATTTCATGTATTGACTTAGAGACCAGTGTAAGGACGATGATGTATATTATTTGTACTCTGGTGTCGAGCTCGTGTGAGCCGACTTTACTTATGCAGTTTTATCATTTTGTGATGTTTTTCACTTATTGCTCATTTCTTCGCTACGGCGTCGTATATTACTCTTGTGGTGATTGTTTCCGTCGTTGGGCATGATTGCTCCCGTTTGGGATGTTTTATTCTTATTATATATCATTTTACTCATATCCTGTCTTGTACCCGATTTCAGGGTTAGTTTTTACAAAGGGAATGCTGCCAAAATTTTTAAGATAATAACTTGAACTTGGAAGAATGTTACTAAACTACTTAAGGTTTTCCAAATGTTTTTAAACAAATGTTTTCAACACTCACTAGATTTAATGGTTTTGATTTCTGGGCTTCGGCTTACTTAGCCGCGTTACGCCTGTAAACGTGACGAGGTTAAGTGCCGGTCACGGGTCGAACTTCGGGTCGTGACAAACTTGGTATCAGAGCATAGGTTTTACCTTTCGGAGTGTAGGATGACCCTGGTATGATGGAGTAGGTAGCTGAAGTAGAGTGGCGTAGTGTGTGTATGTTCCAAGGAATACTCACGACACGGTACTCCGCCTAAGTGACCTTAGGACTTATTGATGGAAATTCCTTCATGATATATATATTCTTGTGATTCGATTTCCGTATCCTTATTGAATCCTATTTTCTTTCCAGCCATTATGCCGCCAAAGATTACAAGGGCGCAGAGAGCGGCCGCGAGAGCCGAGATTAGAGTTGATTCGTCTGAGACGAGGACAGACCCAGGCAGTACACCCGTTGTACCAGAGCAGACTGTTCCTCCTTCGACAGACCAGATCGCTATGTTAGGGGTTGGTATGCAGGAGATGTGCCAGATGATGGGGTCGTTAGTTAAGACACTTCGAGCGCAGCGACCAGAGGTAGTCCACCCGTTGCAGGGACCGCGATGGTACCTACGGTGTAGGCAGTTGCCCCTACAGCTATAGAGGTTATTACAGTATAGCTATCAGAGTTTATGAGGTTGAAGCCTCCGGTCTTCACAGGCTTCGATGCAGCCGAGGACCCACGGTCTTTTATTGATAGGATGGCCCGGATATGTCGTTCACTCAGATGCTCAGATGCGAGATGGGTAGATTCGCGAGCTTTCGCCTGGAAGGTCTTGCACAGAAATGGTGTGAATCGGTCGAGAAGGGCAGAGCAGCAAGTCTTCCTCCTATGACCTGGTCAGAGTTCTTGACGGTGTTCCTTGCCCGCTTCCTTCCACAGAGTGTCAGAGATTCTAGAGCGCGTAGGTTCGAGTCCTTACGTCAGACCCCGGAGATGACAGTGGCAGAGTACGACGTGCTGTTCACAGAGCTATCTGTTTATGCTCCATATTTAGTGGCTACTGAGGAGATGTGAGTCAAGAGATTTGTTCGAGGCTTGCTTACCCCGTTGTTTCTTGCGATCAGCGTACAACATTGCGAGACCTATGCAGCAGCTGTAGATGCAGCCCTATTAGTCGAGGAGTGCCTTGCTGAGATTTCGGTAGTTCCAGAGCCGAAGAGAGTTCGTACGGATACATCAGCACAGAGACAGCCTTTTCGGTGCCGTGACAGACGTCTTGCAGGTGGCAGGGATTTGGGGCAAGGCCAGTTGTTCAGCTCTTATCCCCAGGAAGGTCAGCGGTCATCGTCGGGATGTTTCCGCTGCGGGATTTCTTATCATCGTATTCGAGATTGTCCGAAGCCACGTGAGGGCGAGACAGCAGTACCGCACGTCACTTTACCGCCTTCACCACCCCAGAGGGCGTTGCCTATTATACCTACCGTTGCTCCACGCCAGTTTAATGCACAGAGAGGTCGTAGTCATGGGGGATTTGCTCATAGAGGACGTAGTGACTGAGGCAGAGGACAGCCAGTTGCCGGCAGGGGACAGTCAGTCGCAGGTGGAGGACAGGCACGGGTTTTTGCTTTGACGCATCAGGACGCGCAGGCGTCCAATGCAGTGGTCTCAGGTATCCTTTCCGTATGTTCTGTTGAAGCACACGTGTTGTTTAATCCGGGATCCACACACTCATACATTTCCACACACTTTGTGCCGAGTTTGGGTAGAGAGTCCGGTTTGCTTGAACAGCCGCTTGTTGTGACCACCCCTGTAGGCGAGTCGTTTGTTGCTAGACACATGTTCAATTCGTGTATTGTCCGTATTGGCGAGAGAGAGTTGCCTGTCGACTTGATCCTTCTTGAGATGTTGGATTTCGACATTATTTTGGGCATGGATTGGTTAGCCATGTGCTATGCGTCTGTGGACTGCCGCGAGAAGACGGGTTTTGTTTTCCCGGCGAGTCGGAATTTGTTGTGCAGGGGGACTGTGGTGCCGCCCCTCACAGTTTGATTTCTTCTCTTCGCCTGGACAGCTTTTGAGGAAGAGATGTCAGGGATTTCTCGCCTATGTTTGCGATACTAGAGCTACAGAGGTTCCGTTGGATCGGGTTCCTATTGTTAGCGAGTTGCCTGATGTATTCCCTGACGAGCTTTTTGGCCTACCGCCTGAGCGCGATATTACCTTCTGTATTGATTTGATTCCCGGCACGGGGCCTGATTGAATGAAATCTCGGTGTGTAGGTAGAAAATGTATAGAAATCACAACCAAAGAAATTTGTAAACTGCAATCAATAACGGTGTCAATTGTAGGTTTGTTAGCGAGTGCGGATCGTCCACAGGGAAAGTGAGATTTGATCGTATTTGTTTTAGTTGAGTCGAAAATTAAAGAAAAGAGAAAAAAACAATTCGATTCAAGATTTAAAAAGTGAATTTCAAGAATTATCTAGATCTAAATCTAATATCAAGAAAACATTAAAATCAAGAAGAAAGAATTGATGATATCCAATCGAATTAGGTTTCAAGAATTGAAGTGAGGCTCGTAGGAATCGATCGAATCTATAGACGTGATGAAAACTAGTGATTACATTTTCTTATCCATTAATAATTTGATACTAGATCGATGACGATCAATAGAGATTTAAGGATCTTTTGAAAGAACTAGGGTTTCTTCATCTCATCCTTTGTCCTTTCGATGAATCTCATTCAAAAGCTAGCCTTTAGTAAATTGAATCACCAATCGTCGATCTCTAATTATGAGCGAAAACATTCAAGAAAGCGTTTCGCTCGAAACTAGATTGTCAATGATTCAATCTACAAGAGTTTACAAAACTTATAGGAATTAAGAATCGTTTCAAGAATTGTAAACATCATCATCTATTGATTCTCTCGACTCCTCCACGAGCTGAGTTTCTACTCAAACATCATGACAAAGAAATCAATCAAGAATTGAGATCTAATCATAATGCTCAAATATAGAAGTAAGTAAGATAAAGAAATTTCACCTTTTATTTATCAACAATTTTGTTACAATTCTCTCAAGATCTACAAGATTCGAGGAAAGAACTAGATCGTCGATTTAGCTCCGCATCGTCTCCGTGATTCGCGGATCGTCTTGGATCACTTGCTCGGTTGAAGATTGGCGTCGCTTCTAAAAGGTTGAAGGCTTCTTGCTTGATTTGTACTCAAAGATCTTGAATTTTGGCTTTGGTGATTGGATTAGGGTTAGGGTTTGAATTCACAAGTTGTGTCACTCAACTTGTGGGATTTGTGGCTCAATTTTCAACAACCTTGAGAGTGAAGCCTTAGGGTCCTTTTTATAGCCTTCATTAGCTTCCCCTAGAAGCTTGATTAGGATTAGCTTCCTTGAGAAGCTAGGTTTAGTTTAGCTTCCCTTGTAAGCTTGGTAGTTAGGTAGAAGGTTCTAGAGTTAGGTAGTTAAGTGGCTTGCTTGAGAAGCTTGAGAGTGTTTAGCTTGAACAAGGAGCTTTGCTGTTCGGACAGAAGCTTCTGGAGATTTCTGGAATTTGCATTGGCGGAAATGAGTGTGGACCTTGAAATGAGAAGCCCGAGCATGAACTCTGCCTACAATGCTTCCACGTGGCCGCGGATCCGCCGCGGGAAGGCCCTTCTGGCCGCGGATCCGCGGCCCATTAGTGGAATCTGTGCATAAAACTTGCTGTGCTGCTTTGTATTGGCCTCATGGTATGTTTCTGATGTGTGGAATCTCATATTTCTTTCTATATCACTGCCAGATTACAGGTCTTCGACTTGCCATATTTTTATCAGCACTTTTGACAGTTTCGGCTCTTTTCCTGGAATTTCCTGCACAGATTCTCGAGACAAGTGTTGCACTATACAAAAATTATGCGATGCAATGATAAACACTCAATTTCCCTCAAAGTGCCGGTTATAAAGTATAACACAAGTTATTTGGTATTTTACAGATGTTTTGCTAATATGTACTATATTTATACCGAACACCTTTAGATGATTGCAATTAGTAGGGAAATTGATGTGTTAAAAATGCAATATTTTCGACTGATCAAATTCCCCCAAACTTATTTTTGGTCGTCTCGAGCAAATTGTTTTATTAAAAAGAGAAGGAGAAAATAAAGAAAAAGAAAAACTAACTAGCACACTTTCGTAGGCAACACTATTGCACTGAGCACGTGCAACAAGCCTTTAAACCTCTAGGTGTCCCTAGTAGGAGGAGTGTTGTCTTCTGAGGGTTTTCAGCGGATTGCACCCATAAAATCCAATAATAAAAGGAAGACCATGAAAGTTACATATAAAGATAAGAATTATAAAAGAAAGACTTTGAAAATTAGAGTTTCCAACTATACTAGCTTTTCGGTTGTTATGAGCCCTATCTTAATAGTCATGAAAAGATGTTAGAAATCACATCATCCCTCAATAAAACATCGTCTTTATTCTTCATTCCTATATTTCTTCCAAACATCGATCATATAACCCTACGTGTGTGTAAAGAACATCCCTACACCCGGAGAATTCAACTCAAGCTATCATACTCTTGTCTATCTGCCTCAGTACTTTTTAATTAATGAATATTTAGATAAATTTGCTCACACATTTTCATGCGACCGCTAATACTTCTTGCGGTACTAACCGACCGATTACTCATGTTCTTACTTATTACGGTGTTTTTCCTCGTCTTGCACCACGTAAGGCTTAGCAGTGACTCCTAGACCAGTTGGTCTAAGGCACTAGGTGATGAAGCACTCTCGCTATATTTTTTTATTGCTGCCTTGGCGATAACAAAACCAGTGTTCATTTTTCTTCACAATTTTATATTTTCTTCATTTATTTATTTCCTTCATACTTTGGCTTTTAGACAAGAGCATTTCAAAGTATCCTCTACTATCCCGAGTTTCAAGACGTGTGTAAGTGCGAATAGTAGGGTATCAACGTTCAAATGTTTGACTTCCAGAATAGAAACTATTTTTCAGACTTATTTCTATCCTCAGATTAGTGACTTCTTTCATCTTACCAACCCTTGGGACAACGGCTCATAACTACTTATTACTAGTTCGTTTAAGAAAACTTCTAATTTTCATGGTTTTCTTAAATTTTTCCAATCTTTTGGATGTAATTTTTCACTATCTAATCTTTTATTATCTTATTTATGTACCAAAAAACTTTATTTTTGAAATTTTTTTTAAAAATTTTTTTATCGGTTTTAAAAATGTTTTGTGCTTATGCAAAGTATGATGCAAATGATGCGAAAATAAGCACAAACATCCCCCAAACTTGTTTTCAACAGTATCCTCACTGTTGCCATCTGCTAAATCTCGAAAAGCTGTAAGCCTGGGAGGAAATTTATTAATGGGGGCAATAAATATGATCGTGAAAATCCTCCCCCAAACTTATTCTTTTCACTCACCTCCATCCAAAAGATGATACAGTAATTTACAGGACATGGAGGTGAGACGGAGAAATTTTAATCATGATAAAATGGATCCTGTAAAAACAGGAGCTCCTCCGTGGGTCAGTGGAAAAATACGGCTTTAATCTATGTCCATTCACTTTGAAAAATGTACCGTTTTTAACATTTTCTACCTCAACAGCCCCGTGCGGATATACACACCGCACAACAAAAGGTCCTTTCCACCGAGATCGTAGCTTACCCGCGTGAAGGTGTAATCGTGAATCATAAAGAAGGACTTGTTAACCAGGTATAAATGTTTTTCTCAAAATGTTTTTATCGTGAAATAGCTTAGTCCGGTTCTTTACAATTACAGCGTTATCATAAGCTTCATCGCGGAGTTCGCTTAGCTCATTTAATTGCAGCTTCCGAAAGTTGCAGGCTTGATTCAAGTCAAAGTTGATTTCTCTAATGGCCCACATTTGCTTTGTGCTCTATCTCGACCGGTAGGTGACAAACCTTACCAAACACTAACCTATAAGGAGACATCCCTAGATCAGTTTTATATGCAGTTCGGAATGCCCAAAGAGCATCCGTCAATTTGGTTGACCAATCTTTTCTATTTTTCGAAACAATTTTCTACAGAATTTGTTTGATTTGTCTGTTGGAAATCTCAGCCTGCCCGCTCGTTTGGGGATGATAGGGTGTGGACAGTTTGTGGTTGATTGCGTATTTCCGCATCAAAGTCTCGAAAGAACTGTTACAGAAATGTGTCCCGTTGTCGCTAATGATAGCGCGTGGGTGTCCAAATCGCGAAAAGATATTTTCTTTTAAGAACTTAATGAAAACATTTTTGTCATTAGTGCGACAAGGAATAGCTTCAACCCACTTTGAGACGTAATCAACCGCAAGCAGTATGTACAGATTCCTAAAGGAGTTGGGAAAAGGACCCATAAAATCAATGCCCCAAACGTCAAAAATTTCAACCACTAAAATTGGTTGCTGTGGCATCTCATTTCTCCGGGAAATTCTACCCGTGTGTTGACACTGTGTACAGGTTTTGCAATGATCAAATGCGTCTTTGAACAAAGTCGGCCAATAAAAACCGCATTGCAAAACCTTCTCCGCCGTCTTTCTAGGACCGAACTGACCCCCACATGCCTGATCATGACTAAAAGATAGAACACTCTTGAATTCCTCATTCGGGACACACCGGCGAATGATCTGATCAGGACAATACTTAAACAGATAGGGTTCATCCCAGTAAAAGTGTTTTACTTGGGATAGAAATCGATGTTTGTCCTATTTTGACCATTCACTGGGGATAAGTCCTGTGACAAGATAATTCACAATATCCCTGAACCAAGGTTCATCGGATACGTTCAAGAGTTGTTCGTCTAGAAAAGAATCATTGATCGGCAGGGTCATAGGTGAAGAAGAGATGCGCGACAAATGGTCGGCTACAACGTTTTCACATCCTTTCTTATCTTTAATAATAAGATCAAATTCTTGTAATAGAAGGATCCAACGTATTAGCCTACCCTTAGCATCCTTCTTCGCCCAAAGATGTTTCAAGGCGGACTGGTCAGTGTACACAACAATAGGTGAGCCAATCAAGTAAGGCCTGAATTTTTCTAATGCAAATACAACTGCCAAAAGTTCTTTTTCGGTAGTTGTATAATTCACTTGAGCATCATTCAGGGTCTTACTTGCATAATAGATCACGTGTGGCATCTTTTCAATGTGCTGTCCTAAGGCTGCACCAACTGCAAAATCTGATAAATCACACATAAGCTCAAAAGGGTGGTTCCAATCTGGAGAAGAGAACGGGGGCTGTAGTGAGAGAGTGTTTGAGTGAGTCGATTGTTGCTTCACAATCCGAGTCAAAGTGAAAAGTGGTATCCTTGGCCAAGAGAAGAGTTAAAGGTCTAGCAATTTTTCTAAAATCCTTAATGAATCTCCTGTAAAAGCCTGCATGGCCAAGAAAAGATCGGATATCCTTGACGCTTTTGGGATGAGGAAGGTTTTGAATGACATCAATTTTAGCTTTGTCAACCTCAATGCCTTTTCGTGAAATAACATGTCCAAGCACAATTCCCTCTTGGACCATGAAATGGCATTTTTCCCAATTCAAGGTTAAGTTCTTCTCTTTACAACGAGTAAGAATTGCGTCAAGATTAGATAGGCACTCAGAAAAAGAATCTCCAAAAATCGAGAAATCGTCCATGAAAATCTCCAAAAAATTCTCGACCATGTCCGAGAATATCCCCATCATACACCGCTGAAATGTAGCGGGAGTATTGCATAACCCAAAGGGCATGCGTCTATAAGCAAAGGTACCAAAAGGACAAGTAAATATGGTTTTATCTTGATCCTTTTTGGTAATAGGGACCTGATTATAACCAGAGTATCCGTCCATAAAGCAATAATACTCACGTCCGGCTAAGCGTTCTAGCATCTGGTCAATGAAAGGCAGAGGAAAGTGGTCTTTCCTCGTAGCGGCATTGAGTTTCCTGTAATCAATACATACACGCCACCCAGTTTGAGTGCGTGTCTGGATTAACTCATTAGCCTCATTGGTAATGACTGTGATGCCAGATTTCTTAGGGACGACATGAATTGGACTTACCCATTAGCTATCGGAGATTGGGTAAATGATACTATTGTCAAGGTATTTGACGATTTCTTTCTTCACCGCATCCTTCACGATGGGGTTCAACCATCTCTGTGGTTCTTGAGTTGGTTTGGCTTCATCCATCAAGTGTATATGATGTTCAACAATCAAGGGACTAATCCCTTTGATGTCAGCCATGGTCTAATCAAACGCTTGTCTATTAGATCTCAATACCGTCAAAAGCGTATTCTCTTGTTCTGATGCTAGAGAAGCGGATATGATCACCGGTAAAGACTCATTCTCACCTAAATATGCATATTTAAGATGAGAAGGTAAAAGTTTGAGATCTAATGCTTGCGGAGAAATAATAGAAGGTGGGATCATCGAATGATTTTCGGAGTCACAAAGAAGCTCATAGCTTGTGAAAGATACAGACTCGGAAGGTGATGAGTCAAGAGTGTCGGACTCAAGCGTGGAAAATGTGTCCTCACTAAGATGTGCAAGATCAAACATTGATGTGGTAGTGTCGTCGAGATCTTCAAAGCAAAGTTCACCAACTTCGTAACTTTCGGGAGCAATCTCGTGGACAGAACAAACATCAAGTATATGAGCAGAGGGTTCAGATGGTTGACTTCCAATTTTGTAGATGTTCAGTTCAATTGTCATTTTTCCAAAAGATAGGTTCATTGAACCGTTTCGACAGTTAATGACAGCATTGGAAGTGGCAAGGAATGGTCGACCCAAAATCACCGGAATTTGGTTCCGTGGGTTTGCTAAAGGTTGTGTATCTAGAACAATGAAGTCCACAGGGAATACAAATTCTCCGACTTTTATTAACACATCCTCTAGTTCACCCCTAGGTTTGGTGATTGAATGGTCTGCCATTTGGAGAATGCAATGAGCTGGTTTCAACTCTCCAATCCCTAACTGCTTGTATACAGAATATGGAAGCAGGTTAACACTTGCGCCTAGGTCAAGAAGAGCACGGTTGATGTTTTTACCCCAATAGAAATCGAGATCGTAGAACATCCTGGGTCCTTACGTTTCTTTGGTAGTTGTGGGGTAAAAGCAGTGCTAATATTATTAGTCATGAAGACCTTTTTAGGCACTTGAGTCTTCCTCTTCCTAGTACACAAGTCTTTATGAATTTTCGCATAAGCGGGGACTTGTTGAATAGCATCTAGGAGAGGGATGTTGATGTTAACATGTTTGAACATTTCCATAATCTTCTCTATATGTGGACTCGATTTGTTACCCCTTAACCGATTCGGATAAGGTGCTTTAGCAATAAGAGCTGGGTCCATCATAGGAGAAGGTGGTATGTGTGGAAGTGATCCCAGAATAGGAGTGGGGATCGTCTTTGGTGGACTAGAAGAGGGTTGCTGAGGTAACGAGCCTTGTGGAAAATGAAGAATAGGCTCGCAAGAAGGTGGTAGGGTAGAAGAACAAGGATCAGAAGTAGAAGTGTGTGTGTAAGGAAAAGTTTCAGCCGGGGTATTATTGATAGATTTTTCAGCATCATCAATCTCTTCCCCAACATGATTATTCAGCACTCTTCCTGATCTCAACGTTGTGATGGCACTCACATTGTAGTGTTGTGAATGCCCAGGATTCGGTAAGGGTTGAGACGGAAGTTTCCCTTTCTCTCTCGCACTCCTCTCGGCTGTTAACAGTGCAATTTCTACTTCCATCGATTTTATACTCTCAGCTTGGGAAGCTGAGTTTTTCCTTATATCATCGACAGAAGACTTAACCTCAGCTGACACTTGTATGAAATTTTTCAGAATTAAATTCATGGTGTGTGCGAGTGAAGAGGATTCATCAGAATCGGTCAATTGCAAAGGTACAGATGTGTTGACCGGATTTTGAAAGTTTGGTGATTGATAGGGGTGCTGAGTGAGTTGAAGTGGTTGCTGTTGTGGTGGAGGAGCCCTTTGAAAATTGTTGTGGTTTGGAACCGTGTTTTGATTTTCATGTTGGTTCCAAGCAAAGTTAGGGTGATTCCTCCATCCCTGATTATATGTGGAAGAATAAGGATCGTTCCTAGGTCTTTGAAAAGAAGCATTGGTATGCTCTTGACCTGGAAACGGAGAATTCAATGGACATTCTTCCATCAAATGAGAAGGATCAGAACAGCATCCACATACAGTTTTGGGGAGCGACATCGGATTTAGGGAGGCTGCTAAAAATATTTGTTCAATAGCTTCTAGCTTCTTTTGCATTGCTGCCATCTCAGCTCTAACACCTATGGAAACATCAATTTGGTGAATGTCACCCCTAGACGATGACTGGTTTACACTCTCCCACTGTAAGGATCTTTCAGCGAAATCTTCTAAGAATTTCTATGCTTCGCCATCGTCTTTGGTCATAAAAGTGCCTTGACACATGGATTCAAGGTTCTGTTTAGTGGTAGGGTTAATGCCCTCATATATGATTCTGCACAGATCCCATCTGGGGATTCCGTGATGTAGACATTGAACCAACAGATCCTTGAAGCGTTCAAAACACTTCGAAAATGGTTCATTCGGAAGCTGGGTGAATTGATTTATTTCGCTACAGACTCGAGCTGTTTTATGATTGTGGTAGAATTTCTTAAGGAATGCTGCAACGAATTCTTCCCAGTTCGAAATGGAATGTGCGGTTGTGTTATACAGCCACTTCTCGGCTATATCGCACAAGGTAAATGGGAGAAGACGTCGACGCATAGCATCCACAGAAAGCTGTGAAATACCCATCATAGCGCATACATTTTCAAATTTGGTAATAAAGACATATGCGTCTTCAGACTGGAGACCGTGATATTTTGGTAGAAAATTGATGTATTGGGGTTTTATTTCAAAATTCTCCCCGTTGGCTGGTAGAATGGTGAGACAGGTCGAAATAGGACCTCGCATAGGATAACATCTCTCTTGGAGAGAGATGCGGGGTGGATTCTGCGCACCTGCGGACGGCGACAGAGTAGACGTAAAGAAGTTCGATGGAGAACCGTCCATCGAAGTGGGTGTGGTGGTGGGTAAAGAAGAAGTAGACGTAGAAATACCGACTTCGGAGTCGATAGGGAGAACGCGGACTAAACGGGCACTAGAATCCCGTGTCCAGCCTATCTTGCACTAAAGGGTTTAGCACAAGTGGCAACGTTAAAATAATTAGGGGAAATATGAAGTGGTGTTTGTTTTGAAAAAAATACGAAATTTTTTTTGAAAAAATGCAAATCACAACAATGCACAAGCAACCCTAAGTCTAATGGTCACCTAGGTCAAGTCTCTAGACCGCTCCTAACTGCCAGAAGACAAATCGCAGGATCAATCCTATACAGCCTCTTTGTCTCTTCTATGGCCAGGTAAGTGCCAGGTAAGTGCCAGGTTCTCCACTACGTAAGTAGTAGGCCTAATTAAGTAACCACTTGCCTTAGTCTCACTTGCCTTAGACACCACAAAAGAAACGCGGATAAGCAATAGATTACCCACGACCTCCTTCTGTCCTAAGTGAGCGTGACGGTCCTTAGAGTCAAGTCTAGATTTCTTTTAGTTAATGAGGGTAATGCGGATGCAGTTTTGTGATTTTCGGGGCTTAGGAAGGGTAATGAACTCCCCACCTAATCTGAATTTGGTCTTTGCCCCTTAATTTTCGTATTAAAAGTGCAAACAACCAAGATCAAACACGCACAATTTTTTCTTTTTGCGGCGCTGTGAATTTTTGCAAAGAAACCTGTAGAAATTGGTTATTGGAGCAGATTGAGAAGGAGATAAGAAAGTCAGAGAGTCACCGAGCAATTTTCGTACAGAGACGAAGCAAGGCCGCCGCGGAACCGCCGCGGGAGGCTCCTATTGCCGCGAAAACGCGGTCTGGTAGCTTGATACCTGCACAAAAATTTCAGGCTCTGTTCCTGTTCACCTCCTGAGCTCTCTGGAATATTCAAAATATTTTTCCTTAAGCTCCACAGATTCCAGATTTCCTTGCAACAAATCACAACGAATCGTTTAGTGTTTGCGCAAATTTTGATCTAAAATTTTTGATGGAATAAATTTTCCAACTCAAATTTAAAAAAAATGAACAAATTAGCACACTATCCCCGGCAACGGCGCCATTTGATTGAATGAAATCTCGGTGTATAGGTAGAAATGTATAGAAATCACAACCAAAGAAATTTGTAAACCGCAATCATTAACGGTGTCAATTGTAGGTTCGTTAGCGAGTGCGGATCGTCCACAGGGAAAGTGAGATTTGATCGTATTTGTTTTAGTTGAGTCGAAAATTAAAGAAAAGAGAAAAAAAACAATTCGCTTCAAGATTTAAAAAGTGAATTTCAAGAATTATCTAAATCTAAATCTAATATCAAGAAAACATTAAAATCAAGAAGCAAGAATTGATGATATCCAATCGAATTAGGTTTCAAGAATTGAAGTGAGGCTCGTAGGAATCGATCGAATCTATAGACGTGATGAAAACTAGTGATTACATTTTCTTATCCATTAATGATTTGATACTAGATCGATGACGATCAATCAAGGTTTAAGGATCTTTTGAAGGAACTAGGGTTTTTTCATCTCATCCTTTGTCCTTTCGATGAATCTCATTCAAAAGCTAGCCTCTAGTAAATTGAATCACCAATCGTCGATCTCTAATTACGAGCGAAAACATTCAAGAAAGCATTTCGCTCGAAACTAGATTGTCAATGATTCAATCTACAAGAGTTTACAAAACTTATAGGAATTAAGAATCGTTTCAAGAATTGTAAACATCATCATCATTGATTCTCTCGACTCCTCCACGAGCAGAGTTTCTACTCAAACTTCATGACAAAGAAATCAATCAAGAATTGAGATCTAATCATAATGCTCAAATATAGAAGTAAGTAAGATAAAGAAATTTCACCTTTTATTTATCAACAATTTATTACAATTCTCTCAAGATCTACAAGATTCGAGGATAGAAATAGATCATCGATTTAGCTCCGCATCGTCTCTGTGAGTCATGGATCGTCTTGGATCACTTGCTCGGTTGAAGATCGGCGTCGCTTCTAAAAGGTTGAAGGCTTCTTGCTTGATTTGTACTTAAAGATCTTGAATTTTGGCTTTGGTGATTGGATTAGGGTTAGTGTTTGAATGCACAAGTTGTGTCACTCAACTTGTGGGATTTGTGGCTCAATTTTCAACAACCTTGAGAGTGAAACCTTAGGGTCCTTTTATAGCCTTCATTAGCTTCCCCTAGAAGCTTGATTAGGATTAGCTTCCTTCAAAAGCTAGGTTTAGTTTAGCTTCCCTTGTAAGCTTGGTAGTTAGGTAGAAAGTTTTAGAGTTAGGTAGTTAAGTGGCTTGCTTGAGAAGCTTGAGAGTGTTTAGCTTGAACAAGGAGCTTTGCTGTTCGGACAGAAGCTTCTGGAGATTTCTGGAATTTGCATTAGCTGAAATGAGTGTGGACCTTGAAATGAGAAGCCCGAGCATGAACTCTGCCTACAATGCTTCCACGTGGCTGCGGATCCGCTGTGGGAAGGCCCTTCCGGCCGCGGATCCGCGGCCCATTAGTGGAATTTGTGCATAAAACTTGTTGTGCTGCTTTGTGTTGGCCTGATGGTATGTTTCTGATGTGTGGAATCTCATATTTTTTTCTTTATCACTGCCAGATTACAAGTCTTGGACTTGCCATATTTTTATCAGCACTTTTGACAGTTTCGGCTCTTTTCCTGGAATTTCCTGCACAGATTCTCGAGACAAGTGTTGCGCTATACAAAGATTATGCGATGCAATGATAAACACTCAATTTCCCTCAAAGTGCCGGTTATAAAGTATAACACAAGTTATTTTGTATTTTACAGATGTTTTGCTAATATGTGCTATATTTATACCGAACACCTTTACATGATTGCAATTAGTAGGGAAATTGATGTGTTAAAAATACAATATTTTCGACTGATAAGGGCCTATTTCCATACCGCCTTATCGGATGGTCCCGGCGGAGCTTAGAAAGTTGAAGGGTCAGTTGCAAGATTTTCTGGATAAGGGACTTATTCGACCTAGTGTGTCTCCTTGGGGTGCTCCAGTCCTGTTTGTCAAGAAGAAGGACGGCATTTTGCGTTTGTGTATCGACTACCGCCAGCTGAATAGGGTTACCGTGCGGAACAGGTATCCTTTGCCACGCATCAACGACTTGTTCGACCAGCTTCAGGGAGCAGGATACTTTTCGAGGATCGATTTGCGATCAAGCTACCATCAGTTGCGGGTTCGACAGGAGGATATTCCGAGGACAGCTTTCCGCAGGCGCTACGGCCATTATGAGTTTTTGGTAATGTCGTTCGGACTCACCAATGCCCCAGCAGCATTCATGGACTTGATGAACCGCATTTTCAGGCCGTAACTTGATCTGTTCATCATCGTATTCATTAACGATATTTTGTTGTATTCCCGGAGCCGAGTGGAGCACGAGCAGCACCTGCGGATCACACTGTAGACCTTGAGGGAGCACCATCTTTTCGCAAAATTTTCTATGTGGGCATTCTGGCTTGACAGCGTAGACTTCTTAGGTCACGTACTTACACGAGATGGTATATGTGTGGACCCGAAGAAGATCGCGGCCGTTCAGCGTTGGCCCAGACCCGCATCAGTTACCGAGATCCGCAGCTTTCTAGGTCTGGCCGGCTACTACAGACGATTTGTATAGGACCTCTCCCGCATTGCTGCACCATTGACCGGGCTGACCTTGAAGGGAGTTCCTTTCGATTGGACAAAGGAGTGCGAGCATAGCTTTCAGTAGTTGCGGACTCGTTTGACTACGGTGCCGGTGTTATCATTGCCTTCAGGATCGGGCGGATTTGCGGTCTATTGTGATGCATCTCAAGTGGGGCTAGGGTGCGTATTGATGCAGCACGATAGGGTGATCGCGTATGCTTCATGGCAGTTGAAGAAACATGAACAGAACAATCCCACTCACGATTTAGAGATGGCTGCAGTGGTCTTTGCACTCAAGATCTAGCGACATTACCTATACGGTGAGTCGTGCCAAATATTCACTGATCATAAGAGCTTAAAGTATATATTTCAGCAGCAAGACCTGAATCTTAGACAGCGCCGTTGGATGGAACTAGTGAAGGACTACGATTGTGAGATCTTGTATCACCCGGGCAAGGCGAACGTAGTGGCAGATGCCTTGAGCAGGAGGCCCGGGGGTAGTCTATCTTGTCTGAGCGCAGTGCAGAGGCAGTCGTCGGCAGATTGGAAGATTTTATGTGATAGCCGAGTGCAGTTCGAGTTCATGCCAATCGGGGGACAGCTTGCACATGTTCGTGCACACCCACAGTTGCTTGACCGTATACATAAGGCACAGTACAGTGATGACCGTTGTTCAGAGATCATGGCACAGATTGGACATAGCAGATTTTTCGAGTTCGTGATCGATGATCAGGGGATACTGCGATTTGGAACTAGGCTGTGCGTACCAGATGTTGAGGGACTGCGGCGCGAGATTCTTGAGGAGGCACATCGATCGGTGTACAGTATTTATCCGGGTTCCACCAAGATGTACTATGATATGAGAGATGTTTACTGGTGGGACGGGATGAAGAGGGACGTCACAGACTTCATATCGAGATGCCTGACTTGTCAGCAAGTCAAGGCCGATCACCAGAGGCCCGCGGGAGAGCTACAGCCGTTAGCCATTCCGGAGTGGAAATAGGAGCAGATTTCTATAGATTTCATTGTGGGTCTACCAAGGACTAGGCGAGGGTATGACTCCATTTGGGTGATTGTGGACCTATTGACGAAAGCGGCTCACTTCCTGCCGGTGAAGACGACTTTCTGTTTTGCTCAGTATGCACAGATATACATCGACGAGATTGTACGACTGCATGGAGTCCTGACATGTATTGTGTCCGACCGTGGCACCCAGTTTACCAGCCAACTATGGCAGAGGCTTCAGGAGGCTTTGGGCACCCACTTGAGTTTCAGCACAGCATTTCATCCGCAGACCGATAGCCAGTCAGAGCGGACTATTCAGACTCTCGAGGACATGCTCCGAGCGTGCATCTTAGACTTCGAAGGTAGCTGGGATCATCATTTACCCTTAGTAGAGTTCTCCTACAACAACAGTTTCCAGGAGACCATTCAGATGGCACCATTCGAGGCTCTTTATGGGAGGAGATGCAGATCACCCGTCTGTTGGACAGAGCTCAGCGAGAGCAGTATTTTGGGCCCGCAGATTGTTGAGGAGACGACCGCGAAGATCCAGTTGATTTGCAATAGGATGAGAGCAGCCCAGAGCAGGCAGAGATCTTATGCGGACCGTCGTCGGCGTAGACTTGAGTTTTCTGTTGGCGATCATGTTTTCTTGAGGGTCTCCCCAATGAAAGGTGTGATGAGATTTGGGAAGAAGGGGAAACTTAGTCCCAGATACGTGGGCCCCTTCGAGATCCACAAGCGTGTTGGTACAGTTGCGTATCGGTTAGCCCTTCCACCCAGTTTCCCAGATGTTCACCCCGTATTCCACATTTCGATGCTCCGCAAGTATCTTCATGATCCTTCGCGTCCGATTCAGCACCCGACGATTCAGCTGGAGCACAACCTTTCTTTTGCAGAGCAGCCGGTGGTCATCTTGGATCGACGTGAAGAAATTGATATCGAAAGTTATACCGTCCGTCAAGGTCCTTTGGCGTGACCCGAATAGCGAGGAAGTTACTTGGGAGACCGAGGGCGAGATGAGGAAGAAATATCCCCATCTCTTTGAAGGTAGGCGTAGCTAGATTTTTAAATTCGGGGACCGAATTTCTTTAAGGGGGTAGATTATAACGCTTTGAAATTCGTTTAGGTTAATTTCGCGTTAGTTAGTAATGATGCGTGTTTTTCATAAAAATCCGTAAATTTTAAATTCTTTTTAAACTAAAATAAAACTAGTTCTAATTGTGATGAGAAGTGTTTTTATATATAAATGGGGGTTTTTAATTATAATTTAGCTTGTGTTCACCTTAATTAGAATTTTCCTTAATTACTTTTCCTAAGCTATGATTAGTGTGGCTAGCATGCACACTTATCACATTTTTGTAACATAGGTTAAGTGTAACCATTTTCTTTCTTCTTGCATGGTTCATATCCCTATATAAAACCAAGTCAAACCTTTAACTTTAAAATGAAAATGAAGAAATGGGAGGTATGGGTTGGATTAGGTGAAGAGGTGAGGCCTGACCTTTAACCCTATCTCTCTCTTTTCTCTCTCTCCCTCTCATTCTGAAATTTCCAGCAGAGGTAGCAGCTGCAGCAGCAACATCTTCATCAACTTTTTCTTCTTCTTTGCTCCTCTTTTGATCCAAACATAAAGCCTACACAAAATCTCACTTTCCTTCACAAAAACCTTTGGAAAAATGGCTCTTTTGGGGATTTTGGTGGCAAATCAGTGCCTTCGAAGGCAAGGGCTGGAAGTGAGGTTTTCCTAAGGCCTTTTGGAGGTATTAAACTCACCCATATCACCTTAGTTCTTAACTTGTAGTTTATTTAGCTAAAAATCGTATTTTTGTGCATATTAGTGCTAATGAGAGGAAATTAGTGAAGTTTATGATAAGTTAAGGTTTTTATGGATTGGTTAACTTAATTAAGTGTTGTTAATGTTGTTTTAACAAAGTAAATTTCTCAGGTTGTACTAAAACACCATAATGTTTTAGTTTAGTGTTAAATTAGCTTTTTAACTAAGTTTTGGGCTCTGTTGTGATCTGCTTGTAACCCGATTGCTCCAGGCAAAAATTGCATTTACTGGAGCATATACACTAGATATAGAGAACACACACGAAGCACGGGAGCCCAACTCCCTAGGTTGGCCGCCAGAATAATCATTCTGGCCGCAAATTGCGCCAGATGGGGGACCTGGGTTGTGGTTTGTTCTGTTGGTGTCTGCTACTTTTTTAAGACCTGTGGTATATGTAACTTTGTAAAATTCTACTTATACAAAAATCTGGATCCAATTACCCTATTTCCTATACTTTTAACTTTCGCGACACGTGTGATACGTGTGTGGGTTTGGTGATTTCCTGCGTGTCGCGACGTGTCGGGGTAGCTTCAAGCGCGTTATCACACGTTTTAGCGTATCGGACACACATGCGTTTGGTTCGCGACGCGGGTTTCTCGTTTGGCTTTAATGTCGCGTTTTTGTAGATTTTATCTTATGTATATTATTTTGTGAAATTCTAGGTTCACAGGCGAGTACGACGGACGCCGTGAAGAAGGGGAAACAAGTCGTCCGCTACACTTAGCACGAGACCACGGTGAGTAGATTTAACATCTATGGAGAAATCGCTCGTACGGCGTTATGTGTCAGGGATGATAGGACATTGTAGCAGCATATTGCATTTACATACATTGACTGTTCATGGATACTATTTGTTGCATACTATATTCCCTGCCATATAAGAACTTAGAGTTAGCAGAACACCGCACTGTTACTAACGGTTCATGTTGCACGAGTACTAATCTGCATGTTACACACACACCGTTAGTAATTGCTATGACACTCACACTATAGAATTGCCATAAACAATATATTGTAGCTCACCTCATATATGATTCGACATGATTACGTTACTTGTGCATATACTCATTTGCATATCCCTACTTACGCATTGGCTTGGGATTTCATGTGATTTCTGGATTTGAGAACCGTGGGGTTATTTTAAGGAAATATGCACTATTTTGAAAATCCATTTTCTCTTGATATGATATTTCAGTGCGTCCACCATGCGTTTTCTCGGTTCTGAGACGTATGACTTGTAAACCCGAATCGAGGAGCTGGATGAGACCGATTGCGGGTACATGGTGGACCCGGTATGGTACCCCTGGGCGAGAACGGATCTGTCGTGCAGTAGGCGATGAGCCTGGCAGTGGGACTACTGCCTACCAGTGATTGGTTGGACCTGGCGGTTATCCGGAGGATACTGAACAGAGTCGATTGATGGATACGGGATGACCCGTACTGCCGGGGCCGAGGGCCTATTCCGCAGACGGAGCCCGTGGGCCTATTCGGACTGACGGAGCCCGATATATGAGGATTTGCGTGTCGATGCTAGACACGATTATTTCATGATATTTTCGAGTGCCGATGTTGGGCACTCATGATTCTCAGAGATTTACAGGATTTGAGGGCCGATGAGGGTGACGGCGCCTGAGTTTTATTGGGATTTGGGTGCATTGAGGGAAACCGGATTTTTTTTCCACGTTGACATTCCGTGTAGATGTTATTCTATCCCATGCTCAGCATTCATTATTATGCATCTCATCCTGTAGTCGTATTACCCAATAGAGTACTTATGCATGATTATTACACATCCTGCTCATCGCATATAGATATTATCTACTGGCATATGTTAGAGTATCGCAGTATGTGCATACTCGTGATTATCTTTATATGTTATCTCCTATTCACGAGTTGGCAACTCACCCCCGTTGTGCCACAGTGTTTGCAGGTTGCCCCTCAGAGTAGTCGTGGCAGGCTGCTTTCTTATATATTTTTGGCTACGGATACCACGGCAGTTGGTGCGTGAGTTGTTTGCTGCTAGGTGGGTTTTGTGGTATCCGGTTATTTTCCATTTGTACACACTTTTGTATCTAGTACTCTCCATCTACTATTTCATGTATTGACTTAGAGACCAGTGTGAGGACGATGATGTATATTATTTGTAGTCTGGTGTCGAGCTCGTGTAAGCCGACTTTACTTATGCAGTTTTATCATTTTGTGATGTTTTTCACTTATTGCTCATTTCTTCGCTACAACGTCATATATTAATCTTGTGGTGATTGTTTCCGCCGTTGGGCGTGATTGCTCCAGTTTGGGATGTTTTATTCTTATTATATATCATTTTACTCATATCCTGTCTTGTACCCGATTTCGGGGTTAGTTTTTACAAAGGGAATGCTGCCAAAATTTTTAAGATAATAACTTGAACTTGAAAGAATGTTACTAAACTACTTAAGGTTTTCCAAATGTTTTTAAACAAATGTTTTCAACACTCACTACTTTTAATAGTTTTGATTTCTGGGCTTCGGCTTACTTAGCCGCGTTACGCCTGTAGACGTGACGGGGTTAAGTGCCGGTCACGGGTCGAACTTCGGGTCGTGACAATTTGCACAGCACTGCTTTTGTGTTGTGTCGGTTCTTCGTCTAGCGATTACGCGTCGAGTTGAATCTGTTCACTTGCCAAGTTTGCAAAGACCGGTAGGAAGACGGTATCTCCATGGCCCCGAAGTCGAGGTAGAGATCGTGCAGACGTAGATAGCCCGGATGCCTCTTGGTGAAGTCATGTCCCTTAGTGCGGGATGGGCCATGCAAAGCCTGCTAAGGATGGACCGAGCAGTGAAGCTGCCCGGTGTCTCTAGGCGATTGTTTCGATCCTTGGCGTTGTAAGGGCCATACAGTCCTGCCAGGGATGGACTGAGCAGTGAAGTTGCTCAGTTGCTTCTTGGCGAGGGCTTTGATCCCTGGTGTGTTGGGGTAGTGAGTTACCAGCCAGGGATAACCGAGCAAGGGCGGGCCCGGTTGCCTCTTGCGAGGGCTTTTGATCCTTAGCACGGGAGGGGCCGTAAGAGGCCTACTAAGGATGGAGCCGAGCAGGGTTGCTACTCGGTGCCTCTTGGTGAGGGCTTTGATCCCTGGTGTGTTGGGGTAGGGAGCTACCAGCCAGGGATATCCGAGCTAGGGGGCCCGGTTGCCTCTTGCGAGGGCTTTTGATCCTTAAGGACGGGCCGGGAAGAGTTGCTGCCCGGTGCCTCTTGGCGAGGGCTTTGGTCGCTGGTGTGTTGGGGTAGGGAGCTACCGGCCAGGGATAACCGAGCAAGGGCGGTCCCGGTTGCCTGTTGCGAGGGCTTTTGATCCTTAGCGCGTGAGGGGCCGTAAGGGGCCTATTAAGGATTGGCCCAGCAGGGTTACTGCACGGTGCCTCTTGATGAGGGCATTGATCCTTAAGGATGGACGAGCAGGGTTGCTGCCCGGTGCCTCTTGGCAAAGGCTTTGATCCCTGGCGTTGTGGGTTAAGGGAGCTACCAGCCAGGGATAGCCGGACAGGGTAGCCGCTCGGCTGCCTCTTAGTGAAGGCTTAGATCCCTGACGTTGTGGGGGTAGGGAAGCTACCAGCCAGGGATAGCCGGGCGGGGTAGCCGCTCAGCTGCCTCTCAGTGAGGGCTTAGATCCTTGGCGTTGTGGGGCAGGGAAGCTACCAGCCAGGGATAGCCGCTCGGCTACCTCTTAGTGAGGGCTTAGATCCCTGGCGTTGTGGGGTAGGGAAGCTACCAACCAGGGATAGCCGGGCAAGGTAGCCGCTCGGCTGCTTCTTAGTTAGGGCTTAGGTCCCTGGCGTTGTGGGGTAGGGAAGCTACCAGCCAGGGATAGCCGGGCGGGGTAGCCGCTCGGCTGCCTCTCAGTGAGGGCTTAGATCCCCGGTGTTGTGGGGTAGGGAAGCTACCAGCCAGGTATAGCCAGGTGGGGTAGCCGCTCGACTGTCTCTTGCGAGGGCTTTTGATCCTTAAGGACGGGCCGAGCAGGGTTACTGCACGGTGCCTCTTGGCGAGGTCTTTGATCCCTGGTGTGTTGGGGTAAGGAGGTACCAGCCAGGGATAACCGAGCAAGGGTGGGCCCGGTTGTTTCTTTCTAGGGCTTTTAATCCTTAGCACGGGAAGGGCCGTAAGGGGCTTACTAAGGATGGGGGCAAGCAGGGTTACTTCTCGGTGCCTCTTGGCGAGGGCTTTTGGGTCCTTAAGGATGGCCGAGCAGGGTTGCTGCCCGGTGCCTCTTGGCAAGGGCTTCGATCCCTGGCGTTGTGGGGTAGGGAAGCTACCGGCCGGGGATAGCTGAGTGGGGTAGCCGCTTAGCTGCCTCTTAGTAAGGGCTTAGATCCTTAGCATGGGAGGGGCCGTAAGTGGCCTACTAAGGATTAACCAAGCAGTGAAGCTGCCCGGTTGCCTCTTAGCGAGGGCTTTGATCCCTGGTGTTGTGGGCTAGGAAACTACCAGCCAGGGATAGCCGAGCAGGGTAGCTCCTGGGCTGCCTCTTAGTGAAGGCTTCGATCCGTGGCGTTGTGGGGGTAGGGAAGCTACCAGCCAGGGATAGCCGAACAGGATAGCCGCTCGGCTGCCTTTTAGGGAGGGCTTAGCTCCATGAGGAAGGACCGAGTTGCGGGTGAAACGGGCGACTGTTGGACTCCCAGGCGTTGTGGGCTATAACATGGAGTGAGTGTTGATTACTCCTTTCCTCACACCCGAAACGCCAGAATGGAGGATTTCCCTTTCACCATCCCTGATATCATAAACTTCGAGGATGTGTACCTCTACGACTAGTACTGCACTGATGACACAGTGCAGTTGGTGATAGGACGCATCAAGGATCACTTCGGCCGATTGCTCCCCCGGCGCTCCCTCCTCCTTCAGCTGTTGATATACTCCATCTGGAGGGCGTCGCCGGGGCTCTACAACCCCTTGTCCGAACAGCTGAAAGACGAGGTCGTTGGAAAGCTGAGGTCTCTGAGGCGTTTCGGCCTGATTTCTGCGAGTCGGCTAAACCGGTCGGAGGCGCTCGTCCTTGAGTGTTACCAGTCGAGGCACGATGCCGACGCTCGCGGGGGGAGTCAGAGGCAGAGGTTAGACGCCGCGAGGGCTCGGCTGGAGGAAATATGCTCGGAGTACCACGAGCAGTGCTCTCTGCACCCCATTCCTCCGCTGTTGTAATAATTTTTTGTACGGATGAGGAGCCTATAGTACCTTTTGAATGAATAAGATTCTTTTTCTTTCCTGCAATGCTTTATTGATCCCTTTAAATATATAAAGAAATGATCTTAAGAAGACGGTACATTTCCTTGGAAAGAAAATGCATGCTACTATATGCTTTTATTCATGCAGCTTGAGCCCCTCGGATGTCTGTTGGCCTCTATGCCCGGCATAGGGTACTGAGCTTCATGGGTATCAGACGTATCCTCGACTGTTACGGCCATGATTTGGCCGATGGTCAGCTCGGCAGGTGGGGGACGCTGCTCCTGCTCGCGGTCAACTTGCCGCTTGTCCCTCAAGTACGCTGCGAGGTACCCCGAACGGATGAGCTCCTCGATGTAGTCTCGAAGCTGCTTTTAGCTCTTCGTGGAGTGGCCTAGTGACCTGTGAAAACCGCAGTAGGGTCCCCAGGTTCGCTTTGAGGCCATGCGCGAGATCAGGGGAAGCTTGAAGAACCCCTCGCCCTTAGTCTCTTCTAGTAGCACTGTCTAGGGGACGTTGAGCGGGGTGTACTCCTAAAACTTCAGGAGTTAGGGCTTTGACCCCTCAGGTCCCCTTCTCTCTTCCCTTGCCCTTTTCTTTTGGTCGGCTTGCTCAACCCGGAGGAGATTTGCGTTCACCTCGGATTCGAGCTGGACCTTGCGCTCGGTCCAGGCCTTTACCTCGGCCATGGTCTTAGGTTGCGCCAATGCAAAGGAGCGTAACCACTCCTTGTGCCTAAGACCAGACCTCAGTGTCGTGATGACCGTCTCATCCCAGTGCTCTGGGACCTCGAGAAGGGCGTTGTAGAAGCGGGTGGCGTATGCTTTGAACATCTCCTTGTCCCCGCTCTTGATCGTGAACAGATGGTCAACCGTGTGTTTTTGCCGCCTGTTCCCGACGAAGTGGCCGAGGAATTGGGTGGCTAGCTCGTCGAAAGTTGAGATCGAGCATGGCTCGAGTCCTCGGAACCAGTCTCGTCCCGATCGGATGAGAGTGGTCGGGAAGGCTCGACACTGGGCGGCATCGGAGTTGTCTTGGAAGCTCATTCCCGCGGTGAATGCATCCAAGTGGTCCTTCGGGTCAGATTTGTCGTCGAAGAGGGAGACCTTCGGGGGCTTGTTGCGAGAGGAGACGTGTACGGAGAGCAGCTCCTCGGTGAACGGTTTGGTGAGCGGGTCGGCAGCGTACTTAGCCCCGTCGCTCGAGCGGTGACCTTCCCGACGCATACCCTCGATCTTCTTCTCGAGGGCGTTGAGTCGGCCGTGGTACCCCGACAATTCGGCGAATTCTGATCCCTGGCCTCTGCTGTTGGAGGCCTGCGTCTGGCCGCGGCCCCAGTTCCTCTCAATGAGGTTCCTCAGATCCCCCGGCGAGGTAGTCTTCGAGCCGCTGTGGCGAGTCCCGTCTGCGCGACCCCGTCGAGGGAGGGGGTGTCGGTCATGCCTGGTAACAAGCGAGCTGACCGACATCTCCTCAGGAGGGACAGGTGCGCGAAGGATCTCAGGGCGAGGTGCTCTGACGACGAACCTCGGCGTTGAACTGTAGGGCGCCTAGCGGGTCTCAGAATGTATTGTCCTGGGAGATCTGTGGCCATGGGAGGTGGGGAGGCGGTGGTCGGCAGCGCCGACGCAAACGGAGTCTTCTTTCTCCCGGTAGGGGTCCCGGTCTCTAGGCGGAGGTGCGGCGACCTAGGGGTCTTGCCCTGCCATTTTGACGCGGATGAGCGCCTCGACGAAGGACGCGAGTCGGTCTATTCGGCCGGCAAGGGTGCTGATGGCATTTGGCGGAGGAGGTTCGTCCGCGCCTCCGTTGAGAGGGAGGCGGCGACTAGTGCTAGGATCGTCGTGATGATCGCTCGCCATTGGACTGAGATCGGAAGATCAACTTTTGTTTTTGTGGAATTAAGGGTTCCCACAGACGGCGCCAGCTGACGGGACCGGGATCGCACCAGGATGTTTCCTTCAGTTGATCTGCTGATGGTTGCGATGGATGACTGATATTGGATCTGGAGGCCGACTGCTGAAGCGTGTGGATCTCAATAGGTTTGAGGTTGGTGTCGCCGAACTACCTGCAAGGAAGTCCCGGGTGGTTGTACCATCGAGGACCCTCCGACGGTCAGGTTAGAGAGGAAATCTGAGCAGTGTAACGGTTTAGTGGAGTAAAAATGGCTTACTTGAACCGTCTAAAGAAGGGGTTTATATAGCGGTGGCAGCAGGCAGGGCAGGCGCGAGAATCACTCTAGCAGTTACACTCCCGACGTCACGCCCTTGTGATGGGCAGGATCTCCTATTAATGGCGAGACAGGCTCGTTAATGGGGGATCGTGATGGCGTGGGACGTGAGATGTGGCCGGCGGATATCTCGCGCATGGCGAGATTCGCGGGATCGCGGTTGCGCCTGTGAACGGTGCTGTTGTTCGGTCGATGAGACCGAGGAAGATGATCCCGGCGGAAGAGCTCGCGGACGAGCCGGAGAGCCAAGGTATCTTGGTTCCGTGGTAGCCCGGAGATGAGCTGTGAGGCCGAGGATGCCAATTGTGCTGGGGGTCGGAGGCGAGCCAGCTTTGTTTGTAGGACGGGCAAGGGAGTGGTCTGGTCGGCCACTGTAGGCCCTTTCTTGCATGCTCTGGGACACGTCATCTGCCACATGTCATGATCTGGGTGATCACCGATATTGAGCATCATCAAGTAGCATGGCAGCACATGGGGCCACGCTTCCATATCATCTTTCTCCTTCTTTTTCATGTCCTAGCGTATACGCCGGACGCAGGGTATAATTTTCCTTGTTAGTTAGATTGGAATAAATGAATTAACAGCCGTAAAAGCCATGTGTAAAATTTATTTTAATAGTATCAAGGTATGGATGACAGACCGGATACTTTCTCAATTGGAAATCCGTACTAGCGATCATATTAATCAAATCCCAAAAATTAATGTTGATAAAAAAAATGTGAATCCATCTGGGATTCGTGCTTTATCAACACCTAAGTTCAAGCACCGTAATTTTTTAATTTCATTGATGGTAGATTAGTTTTGATAGATAGCATAAAACTCAGGCTTGATAGAAAAAGTGAGGCTTCCACCCATTATATTCATGTAAAAAATCATAAAATTCAGCATGAGTGTCATTGCTCACCAATTTACCATTATTATCTACGTTGTTGGTTCTATGAAGTCTGGCAATCTTATGAATAAACCATTAATATTGAAGTTGCTCTCCTGGAGCCATTGAATTCTAGACTTTTCCTTCCAATAAATCTAGTCTTTATCACAAATTTCAGTTAATTCTTTGTGGAGACCTAAATTGAAATAATGCTCTGTACAATGTAAGGTTCTTAACTCTATATATAATTTTAGATCAAGTTCAATAATATTTTCATGAATTATCTTCGTTTTTTGAGTAATGCTTCCGAAACTATTTTTATGCCACTGTTTTAAAAAATAACATAAAAGTTGTGGCTTATTAACAAAACATCGAATACTATCTCCAATAAGCTTAAAATATTTCCATTTGGATTCTACAAATTATAATCCAGTATATCCATCTCGTACAAATGGAATCGTTAGTAACCTCCAATTCCTTAGAACCGTTCGGAAATCTTTGCATTACAATTTACAAGTATTGCCATGAAATTTTAAAATCATAATATTGAGTTAAAATGTAAGTCAAAGTTAACTATATTTCACATGCTATATATATATGGTAGGAAGTACTCGGTTTTCTTGATTAGAGCTGCTAATTCATTTATTCCAATCAAACTAACAGGCAAGCCATTATAGAAACGAATGGTTTAAACGAGATGGATACAGTGGATTATAATATAATTTGTGGAATCCAAATGGAAATATTTTAAGCCTATTGGAGATCCTATTCAAAATTTTGTTAATAAGCCACGACTTTTATGGATTTTTTTAAATTAACACACTGGTACAAAGATGGTTTGTCCCTATGGATAATAAAATCCGTAGGGGCAATTAACGAATGCCCCTACGGATTAATCCGTAAGGACAATTAATGCCTCTATGAATAACACCGTAGGGACATATATAAATAAAAATTTGTTAAAATTTAAGTTATACAATTGCTTCTACGGTGCCGTAAGATAAGCCCCTACGGATATATCCGTAGGGGTAAATTTCAAGATTAAAAAAAACACCAAAGGTTATCGTTTCCGTTACCATATCCTAATTCTCCAATTTCCCCGCGCGCTCGTCGCCTCCGACCTCCTCTTCACCTCCTCCGAGCTCTCATCGCCTCCTCCAACTGCGTCGCCTCCTCCCTCGTTGTCTTCTTCGGCCTCCTATGACTTCCAGCACCGTCGCCATCACCTCCAGCGCCATCCTCTTCATCAACATCGAGCTCTTCCTTGGCTTCTTCTTCATCGTCGAAATCGTCAACCGGTTAGTTAATTTATTGATAAATTTAAATTTTTATTTTCGTAAATTGAATTTGGTGGGTAGAGTTTCAATTTAAAGATTTTGAATTGTGGTGGTGGCTGTGGTGGTAGGTGGCTGTGGTAGAGGCTGTAGTGGTCGGTGGTGGCTGTGGTTTGGAGATGTGGGTGGCGGTGATGGTAGCTGTGGTGGTGGTGACGGTGGCTATGGACGGCGGCGGCGCTGTAATTAGGTCTAGGGTTAAGGTTAATTAGGTCTAGGGTTAGGGTTAAGATAATTAGGGTTAATTAAATCTAGGTTTATGATTAAGATAATTAGGGTTAGTTAAATCTAGGTTTATGATTAAGATAATTAGGGTTAGAGTTAAGAGTGATGGTTATGGTTAGGGTGTTTTAGTGTTAGTGTAAGTGTGTGTGTGTGTGTGAGTGAGAGAGAGAGAGAGATAATGTTGATGAATATATGTGTGTTTGTGATAACGATGATATTGATTTCTCATATTAAACAGGTCAAACTCTAATTTTAAACTTAACACCAGAACTAAATCCAAAATCATAAATTTAAAACCAGATCCAAATCTAAAAACTTAAACTTGATTAAGAAAACCCTTAATTTTAAAAAAAACTTTACCGTAAACTAAAAATTTAAAACCCTTGAAATTGAAACGTAAACGTAAAACCAATTCAAGTTAAATCTTATAATAAGTGTATATATGATAATCGATGATAATATAAAATTTTCATATGCCCATCGATTGTCATATGTGAAAATCAAAGCGCGACTTAATCCCCGTCTATCGGTTAGCATAAATTCGATATTCGTCGTGGCATAAAACTGTATGAAGCTTGTTCAATATCGGACGGTATCGTTTGATGCTAACAACCGTCGTGTAGTCTATGTGACGAGAAGATTCAATCATATGATAACCGATAAATTTTTCCATTTTGGACAAGTTAGGAATGTATAAAGAAAGCACCTGCATTCACTTCGTTTCGAGTTATTTCTTCGGTACTTTTCCACTGGTTCTCCATGTACAAAAATAGATTAGATATTCATTTCAATGTTGTTTCACAGTATTGAAATGATTATCTATTCTATTACAGTGTACTCGAAGAATAGCGGGGAGGTGTTGCCGAAATTTACTCAAAACAGATGAAAACGGAAGAAAATAGGCGTCTGCTCTATACATTCTTAATGGGATAGAAACCTTACCCCCGACAGCTCAAACACACGCATACAACACGAATATACAACACACGCACACACAAAGCACATACACACTAACAACCCTACAACTAAACGAAATCATAAATTGAAACACATATACACAGACACAACTCATACTCGGGTTTTTTCAAACCTAATTTTGTTAATCGATAATTTATCCTTTTTAACGACAAACTTGCCCCTGCGGATTTTCTTCTTTGTCAATAAATATCTCGTTTTTAGATTTCTCAATATAGTCACCATAAAAAACCAAAATCCATAATTTACAATTTATATGTTATACAGTCTAACATTGCCCATGAGTACATCAGAGTTAAGCACTGGATGTACGTGGATTAGCAACAACGCATGTAATCTAAGTTTGTCGCGGGAGTTGCTGCTTTCATTGAATTTGCACGCACACATAATAAGATCATGTTAGAGAAGTTCTCTACCCGTGCGATAGATGTGTGAATAAGTTTTGACAGAAGGTAGAAATCGTAGAGCTTCACACCGTTAAACATGGTTTTACTAGACTTTATATAACTTTGCTATATTACGGAGAAAAACAAGAAGAAGACGGTAATGCGGCGGAAGAAGAAAGAGAAGACGATAATGTTGGCTATAGTGCCCTTAAGTCAATTATTGTAATTGAAGGCACACGATTGTGATAATTGAGGGAGGACCTTTACGGGTAGAACAGCCTTACTCAAGATGATAGTATGCTATCGGGTTTGCCTTTATCATCATGTACATGCATTATATGGTATTACAGATCACTATTACATGTTGATAGAGCCCATAGGATTCTTGCTTGACTACCAGCATTATGATGGTGATCATATACGTGAGAGCTGGGTGGTCTATAAGTACATCCTTAAATGTCTCTAGTCGAGGAAATATCGAGACTGGGCATTGATACTCCCGAGTAGACCAGTGTATACTTTTCGAGACCCCGAAGAAGGGCGGTGGCCGGTCTCACAAGCCATTGGTTTCATTCAGTCACCTAGGATAGTATACAAGTGCTCAATAGGTTATGAGTACACTGGACGGACTCGTCGGGAACATATTAGATGGTATTATACCTATTGTCAGATAGCAGTTCCAAGGTGACATGAGTACAGGTTAGTCTGTCGACCTGAGATCGTCATTTGTTTCGTGTGAGTTCCCACTGTGCTTTGATTGCTGCCCTATCACGGCTTAAAGGAGTCATGCAAACAGGTTTTAGTTGGGTACAGTCCCGAGCCACATAAAGGCAGTGAGCGGATCGTCGGGGATTCGTCTCTCCCTGTATTGGGGATTGATGTCGTGCGGTGCACGGGTGGCCATCACCAGAAATGCTTGGCCAAGATAGACGAGAATTACTGATTTGGATTAGTAGTTTCTCAGTTGGTGATGGGTTTCATACCGACACGAAATATCATGTTATTAGGGGTCTGATTTTATCCACCCCCTAAACTCAATATGCGATACTCTTAGACGAACAAACTGAACTGTACGGAGATTGTCACGGACAGGCTCAGTAGGGGTTTGGATGAGTTTGCTCATCGGCCTTCCTTTCGCTCAATACCTGGGTAACCGTTACGTACAGCTAGTGCCGCTGACGTGCTTGTGGTTAAACCCGCTACAAGCGTATTGATGAGTCTTTAGAATCCCACACAGAGGGTTTCCCTGGTTCTGGGAAATGATGTAGTAGCCGTATTGGATACGTGCAGGGTTCCGATCGATTGATTGTACTATGTACCCGAACTTTCGATCGGACGGTTGATAATACTAGCCGGCTTGGGTTTGAGCCGGATTATTAAATCAGGTATTGATTTAATAATTTACGTATATATATTTTGATATATATATTCTAGTATTTTGTTCTTTGTGTTATTCTATCTCTTTCGGTATTCGTATTTCGGTACGAATACAGGTATGTATATACAGTAGAGTGTAATCCATATTTGTACAGATAACATTATAGAAGGTGGACACCTCATTTTAGATTTCTCTATTTAATTTTAATGGGAAATGAGGTGGAAAAGAAGAGAGGGGAGTATGGTGAGGACCATGCCTGCATAGTGTTGCACAAATAAATTGTTAATTCATTTATGCAAACTATTCAAGCATTGGTTGCATTTTATATTGGAAAAATATGTTTTATAAAACATGCTTGTTTTTTTTTCCACACTTGATGAATGATGAAGGATGGTTGATTTTTCCTTCATGAGTTTTTCTTCTCCTCGCCATTAGCTTCACTCTCCTTTTGAGTTTCTTGTGGTCCTCCACCTTCATCCTCAACCTCCTCTTTACAATCTCATGAGTTGAGAATCAAGAGAGGAGGTGAGATAGTTAAACACTTTGAACACTTCACTATATTATAGGAACTTTAGGTTAGCAATTTAGAGTCTCAAGTTGCTTCACTTGATCTTTGGTGTGGAGGTAGAGCCATGAGCTACATCTCTCGGGTGGATCATCTTCGACGGAGGAAGACCGGCGGTCAAGTTCAATCGAGGATGCCTCAAGGAGCCAAGGAAGATGGTTGAAGACCGAAGGATATGGTTCATTCGGGATAACCATTTCTAACCTTGTAATTTAGTTCATTATAGTTTGCTGGTGTAGGTTTATGGTTTGATTCTAGACGAGTTCGTTTGCGCCAAGTTTTTAAACGTCATTTTTGTTCCGCAGGCCACGGTAGATGGCCAGGGCGCTATCATAACCCAACATGGTATCAAAGCTATTAGGCAGGGATGCCGATCCATGGGGGGTTCTCACTGTGGTGACAGTAGTGGCGAAGCATAGGCTCTTACCCCCAGGGCGCCCCGTGCGGTTATATGGTCCGGCTGGTTGTAGTCCGTCATGAGGGGATTACGTAAAAAGTAGCTGCTGAGGGACCTATGGGGATCACGGCCAGTTTCCGCTGCCCTGACTGACCTAACATGGTATCAGAGCCAGCCCATAAACCCTTAACTAGAAGTTTAAACGATGTTTAAAATTATGAAACCGAAACAACTCCAAAACAATCGAAACAATATTCAAGTTTCTGTTGAATTTTTAAAGTCTTCAAAACAATTTTAAACAATTGCAGAAGGCTACTCATGTGATATCTAGAACACCATTGAAAAATGAGCCCCAAACACCAAGTTTGGACCGGCGAGATTCCTCATTTTACCGGCCTCGCCGGTCCTCCTTGGCATTTAGGTCTTGAAATTTTGGTGGTGTTCTGGACTCTTGAATATTGGTTTTTAGGTATTGTTTGATTTTTCCCAGATTACATATTCTGTCATCTTTGGTTTGAGGCAATACAGAGTATTTCGAAGTCACCATTTTAACACTGTTTATAAGTTTCAGTGCATACATTACTATCTACGACCGTAAATGTCATTGAGCGGTATAACCCGTCTAACTGCTATATGTTCTATTATACGGATTTGCGAACATGACATTCACGTTGATGTTCTGTGATTATGCTGATATTGTGGTTGGATTGTCGTGGTGGATAGCTTGCGGTGTAATGGTAGTAGTACAGTTAAGATTCATTTGTATATTTGTTATTGCGGGGTGAGCATCCGACATGTGGATAGTCGTCTCTGCTAGATTGTATATTATTTGATTGGGGTACGACCGGGTTGAGGTCGATGTCACCTTTGTACATATTTTTTCCTTTTCTGTACTAGAATTATCCCACGGTTGAGTGCTCGAATAGCCGGGTTCTAGAAGGAAACGAGCCCGTATCTCATGGCGTTGAGACGGAAGGGGCTTCACTCTAGAATTGGCGGGCTATTCACCGCACTCATAGGGGGTATAGGATGACCCATGGAGGGGTGCTCAAGTTACCGGATTCCATGAAATACTGGGTGGCCCATTCACTTTGTTGATTGGGGTTGACTCATTTCTGGGATTGGCAGGTAACTTGCCGCGTTAGTAGGGGTCCAGGTTTTCATTGCATAGGCTATCCGCAAGACCGGGAACGTCGGTTCTCATTTGCGGCTCAAATGAAACCCGAGACTCCAAGATTATCCACCATTCTGTGTTGCTTGTTAATGCTCTATGATGTTGCTTATATCATTCCTGAGACGAATGTTATATATATAGATATATATATATATATATATATATATATATATATATATACTAGTAGCTATTGTATATGTTTTGCATCCGCGCTAGTCCAGCCCCCGCTCTGCCGTTACTTAAGTAAGCTAACGGTGCATGACGGGGCCCCATGGCGAATGCGGATGGTATATATGTACATTGTATTTTCGCTCCTTTTTTTGGTGTGATATGGATTAATTGATGGAACTTTGTTAACTTTGATTAATGCAAAGAAAAAAAAACCTAAATGATGTTGTTGGAACCAATTTTTAAAAACTAACATTACAGATGATTCTTTTGCTTTGCACAGCGGTATTTGATTCTGAATATCCAGCACCTCATTTGACGGGGCAAGAATCGAGATCCCTTCTTAGGGAGTGACCTCTTAGGCAAAAGTTTGCGTCAGTGTACTAACTTTACTATAATCGATTTTTTTGTTTTGTATCGTGGTATTCAGTTGGGAATATCATGCACCTCATTCGATGAGGAAAGAGACGATATCCCTTCACAGGGAGTGGCCTTTTTAGCAAAAGTTTATGTCACTATATATTTGTAAAACTGCTCAGGTTCCTTCAACGATATCAAGTTCATTACGGTAAAGGTTTTTCGCCAAAAACCAGCCATAGCCCTCCGTCGTTTCGAATAAAGTAGCACATAGTATTCATGCGGTGTTTGTTGGCCAAACTGAAGGCATCGTGAATGGTAGCTGTGTGTTGCTTATCCGTAGCATAAATAAATGCATTGGTTTAGGACAGTCGTACCACTTTGTTGGCCAAAGTCAATGGTGTGTGCGGGTGGGTCTAAATCAATCTGGATAATGACGGGTAGAACTTGACCTACATGTTATGATTTGTTGGCCAAAGTCAAGGTCATAAGTGCTTGGGGAAAAAACCACATCGGGAGTTTCAAATATACAAGAAACTTGCCAGGCATGCGCATACCTTCTGGAGTGTGGTGACTTGAGTGGCTTCCATCAAGTTATCATGCGAGGATAGTTGGATCCCGATTCCCACTGATGAGTAGGTGTTACTTTTCGGGTGATTTTCGGATGATCCCGACTAATTCTCCTATTAGGATTTGAAGGAGAATTCGAGGAAACAGTGAGAGCCATCCTGTAACGTTTTGAAAATCGTTTCGGTGAAATTTCGGAAAAATCGGTAAAATAAGGAGGTTTTCTGTAAAAAATCAAAATACAAATATCTTTATTTTAAAATTAAATATACATATTCTAGCAATATAATTGCTAGTATTTGGTGTTTATTGAGCCACTGGTGAAATTTCAAATTTTCTGAAAAATTTTCCGAAATTAATTATTTTAATATTATTTTAAGCCGTCACTAATACATTTAATTAGGGAAAATTACAAATTGGAATGAGTTGAAACAAATTTTGTGCATCATAATACATTAAACAAAATTTTATCATGTGGTTTTTGAAATGAAATGGTTTTCCAAAACGGTGTAAGAAAAATATCGAAGAAAAAATCTTAAATGGTGAATTTAGTGTTAATGGATGTTTGGGGGTATAGTATTTATCATTTTTCATCACTCCACACCCATACCCACACTCACACACCACCATTTATCTTTTCTCTTGGCTGAACTCAGCAGCCCCTCCCTCAATCTTTTCCCCACTTGTGTTGCAAAAGAAAAGAAAAGAAAAGAAAAAGGAAATGTAGAAATGAGAGTGGACTTTGACTAGGTTGACTAGATATCATTTCCCCCACCTCCCTCTCTCTCCTCTTTCCCCCTACTTGCAGCCGAGCCCCCCACTTCTTGCTGTCCAGAATTTCCCTCCAAAACCCCACCTCATTTCCCCTTAAAAAAATGTCCAAATTCCATCAAAAATCAAGCTAAAATCCAAATCCGACTCCTACCCATTTTCCCTCATCTTCTTTAGCATGGATCTTGGTGCAAGGATTTCAAATTGGAGGTCTAGATTTCAAGTTTGATTCATGGTTGTGAGGTATAACTTTTGACCCATTGTTCAATTGTTGGTTTAATTCCTTAATGAAGCTTATTAGGTGCTAATTTATGGTTTAATTGAAAGATGTGGGTTTGCAAGAGAAGGTTTAGATTAGGATTTGTGAAAATCTAATTAGGGTTTTGTGTTGTGAGACTATGGTTGTGGGATGTATTTGCCATATCAAGGTTATGCTAAATCAAATTAAGTTGCTAGTTTGCATTTTTGTTGATTTAAATTGTGATAATTATATAAATTGTAAACTAGGTTTTTAAAATAATTATATTTTGGTGAGATAAAATTCTAATTAAGGTTCCATGTCATTATAAATATTATATTGAGTGGTTTAATGCTTTTAGTGTTAGTTATATGTATGCCCTAGAGGCCATTAATATACATAGGATGTATATTGTAGTGGATGCTGGGACATATATAGGGAGGACTTTCTTGCTCGACATGATAGTATGCTATCTGGTTGATCTTTACCTTAACGTGTTTACTGATTGTCTCTCTGTTACATGTTGGTAAAGCCCTTAGGATCTGTACTTGACTACCTGGACTATGATGCGGATCATACTAGTGGGGACATGGTAGTCCATAAGTACATCCTTAAAAGTCCCTAGTCGTGGGTTTATCGAGACGGGGCATCGATATACCAGAGTAGACTAGCGTGTACCTTCTCGACCCATACAGATGGGCGATGGATGATCCCATATCCATCGGTGTTTGACATCAGAGATGATATACGGGTGCTCAGTGAAGACTGGGTACACTGGACGGACTCGCCGAGAACTCCTAGATGGTATTATACCTCACGTCAGATGGCAGTTCTCTGGTGACACTGGTACAGAGTAGTCTGTTGACCCGAGATCGTCATAGAGTCTTGTGTGGTTCCCACTGTGCTTTGATTTCCATCTTACCACGTCCAAGAGGGCGTGCAAAACGGTGTTTTTTGGGTACAGTCCCGAGTCACATGGAGGCAATGAGCGACAAGAGGGGATTCGTCTCTCCCGGTATAGGGGGTTGATGTTGCGCTGTGTTCGATTGGCTATAACAGGAAATCCCTGGACAGGGTTGCTGAGATTTACTGGTAAGTGTTACCAGTAGTTTCTCGAACAGTTATAGACCTCATATCGACACGACTTATCGAGCTATTGGGGTCTGACGTTTACCACCCCTAGGCGAGATATGCGACATATCAGACGATCAGACCGGACTGTACGGTAGTGTTACTGGTCGGATTCACTGGAGTGTGAGCGGGCTTGCTCGTCGATCTTCAGATCGCTCAATACCCGGGTGGCCGTTACGTTTGGCAGACCGCTTGCGGCTTGTGGGTGCTTGATATGATCATCACCTGCTGCCGGCGTATTGACGAGTCTTTAGAGTCCTACACAGAGGTTTCCTGGCTCAAGCGAAACGAAATAGGAGCGCATATGAGATATGTGCGGGACCGAGAATAATGCGTGTATGTGATACCGTATTCCATTCTCGCGATGAATGTATCGAAAGGTTGTATGCGATATAACCTAGTTATCGAATCAAGGGTTGGTTCGATAAGCCGATACATAGAATACTAGTCGGTTATATGCGATATGACCGGATCGTTAAATCAAGTGTTGATTTAATGATTTAATGCATAATTATATATTTGATATATTACTTTGCATTAACTAGTATTGGTTCACTTTAAATGGATTTTCTCACTCGGATTGTACACATTGTATATGTGATATACTTTTGTGCACTTGATTGTATCATGTTTGATGATACATGTTATGCTAGGGTTTTTGTGTAAAGATCAAACCATGGTTACATGATTATGGTTAGGGTTTTGTTTTATTCACTTATTTATTTATCCATTTCATTTTGGAAAATAAATGAGAAGAGAAAAGAATGGTGGCTTTATTTGTTGTTTAGTTGAAGCTTCATGAAGCTTTGACTTTGTCCACCATTCTTATCTCATCCTTAACCCTAACCATTCCTTTAACCCTTGGTTAATTCTCTACACATAACCATAGTTAGAATTATGATAAGTTTTGTTTTTCTATTCTTTTTGATTAACTTATCATATATCATTTTCTTCTTCTTCTTCCTTGAACTCAAGAAGAAAACCATTCTTCATCAATGGTGATTGATGAAAACAAGTGAGAAATCCAATTCTAAAGTCTACCCACTTCCTATTTCTTCATCCTCTACCTCTTGCCAAGTAGTAGAGTGTGTTTCCTTCACAAGTTTTCATGGCTTGGTGAAGGTGGAGCTTGATCTAGTGATGCTTCGACGTAGATCATCTTCGGCACGTTGTCGATGACCTAGCCCGTCCATTCTCCGATGAAGCCGACGCTAGAGCCCGGGATCCGTCTTGGACAGCGAGGAGACTTCATTGCGGAGCTGTGGAGGTGGAGCACCGGATCTACAAAGGTTGTATATCCGTATTCTCATAGTTAAGTGTTAACTAGTTAGCTTTTTCGCCTAGTTTTCTAGCTAACGATCCGTAGTCTAGGGTTTCTCGGCACCGTATTTTTGAAATTGGCATGGTTGATGCCTTGTGAGACCTCATTAGGATGCCTAGGAACCCTACAGTGGTATCAGAGCCTAGCTAGAGCCTTAGGCGAAGTCTAGACGGAGTTTGAAGTCCGAACGACCCGAAAACCCAAACCCAAAATAGCTCTCTGTCCTTTTTTTCAAAAACTGGGATTTTTCCAAATTAAAAATTGCTAAAAAATTCAACAGGGAAAAATAAGAATTACGGTGCAAAAAGTTTCTGGTGAACAGTGATTTGTGCGGCGGAACCGCGGCAGAAGCCTGGCTTCTGCGGCGGTTCCGCGGCCTTATGGTGACGTCAGCCCTTATGTTTTGCACAGTAATTCCTGATAAATTATGCTGAGTTTTCTGGGAATTTTTAAATTAAATTAAGAGTTGAATTTTCTGGAGTTGTTTTGGGGATTCGGTGTTTTGATCGGAGTATCAAATTTTGTCTGTGTGGCTTTCCGGATAAATTTTAGAATATGTTAAAAAGTTCGACCGGATATAAATACCCAATTTTTCCCCTGTCGGGAAATTTCCAAGTGTTGGATTTTTCCGTAGTTTAACGACGTTCTAAGTAGTGCAAGTAACTCGATGGACCCTCTAGAAGACAACAAACCTTAACTCGATTATGTGACCGTCTTGAACTGCCCTTTGAACCTTCGGGTTTGGGGCAGTACGGCGTGCCACATGTGAGGCGTTGGCTTGACCCTTCTACGGCTGGACCGTTGGTACTGAGGCACGAACTGAATGTTGTTAGACTTATTTCATGTGTTGGATTGTATCGGGAAAACTTGGGTGTTCGATTGTTCGATCGGAAAGTTTAATATTTTCTGTTTATCTGGAATGTGATACAATAATTGGAATTCACAAGTAGTTATGTGATAACTGAATGAATGTTATAAACATAGCAGTTTAGTCTCACTTGATCGGTTGCCACGGAATTTTGATGCGATCAAAAGTCTGTCGCAATCACGTAGCGTACGCGGATATTCGCCGGGTAAACTTAATAGACAGCCTCACTCCATAGCCCCGACCAAGTGACTGTAGGAGAACCCCGTCGCCGAAAGCATCCGTTCGGGTGCTTTCGGCAGCGGTGTTCCGCCTTGGTGCACTTCGTCGACGGTATCGGGGGTGCGGCCGCCTACTGAAGTTTGCGACGAGTATTCGATCAGACTGTCGGAAATCTTGTTGAATTGCCCGACTAGATATTGAAAAGTGTTTTCGATAATGAGACTGAAATGCGGGGTTTATAATTGTTAGGCATGTGATGTCTAAGGAATTCATTTGGTTAGGCATGCGATGTCTGAGGAGGTTGCGGATTCCAACTGTTGTAGTTTTACACTTTCTTTTCTGTGACCGTAAGTGTAATATGTGATATCGCCGGTTTCGTTGCTATATGTCAACGACAATTGGGATGCGCATATTTACTTACGATGATGACATGTGATGTTATGTGTTGCTGGATATGTTATATTGGATCGTCGTGTTTGAATAGCCGGGGGTTTTTATGTGAGATGAGTGTTTTTCATTTTCATTCATGTAAAAACTTGTATGTAATATTCTTTTATTGGGATACTTCCAGGTTGCGGAAGATGTCACCGTTTGTATATTATTTACTTTTCCGCACTAGGATAGACCCAAGGAGGGGAGCACAAGTAACCGGGTTCTGGAGTCCAGTGGGAGACCAACTCGAGGAGTCGAGTCCGGGTCTCCTAACTCCAGAATTGGTAGGGTTGCTTGCCGCTCTCGTAGGGGTCTAGGGGTGTGGGTTTGGCTATTCATCGCGACCGTGGAATCCGTGTTTTATACTGGCTCGTATTGAAAACACGGACGTCCTAGTATATCCAATATTTCATATGATTCTTCTGCTGCGATATCTGTGATGTGATCATGTGATGTTATTTGATAGATACAGTATATAGTATATATGATATATTATATAGACGTTACTTATGTTTTACACCCGCGCTAGCCCTGCCCCGCTCTGTCGTTAGTTACCTAACCTAACGGTGCACGAGGGGACATCGAGGCGAATGCGGATGGCATAAGTGTACGTCGTATTTATCTGTGATGTTTAGGTATTTAAATGATGAGACTTCATTAATGTGATTAATGAATTAAAAGAAACCTAAGATGTTGTAGAATCGAATTTCGAAATAAAACAGGTAGCTACAGTTCTTGCTTTGCACAGCGGTATATGTGATATATCCTGCACCTTATTCGATGAGGAAAGGACCGAGATCCCTTCACCGGGAGTGACTCCTTTAGAAATAACTGGCAGATGCTACACACTCGGTTTGTCTTTTGATTGCTTTTAAGTGTTTTTGCTTTGCACAGTGATATATATGATATATCCCGCACCTCATTCGACGAGGAAAGGACCGACGATCCCTTCACCGGGAGTGACTCCTTTAGCAAAACTAGAAAAGCCTCAAAAGCACTCCATTTCAAAATCATTTGATTCTACAACGATATCAAGTTCATTACGCAATAGGTTTTCAGAAAAACCTATCGTAGCCCTCCGTCATTTCAGATAAGTACTGGTTAGTATTCGTGCTACGTTTGTTGACTATGTTAAGGCGTAGTGTGCGGTAGCTAATTAGTGCTTATCTGCATAAGCATATGATGTGATTGGATTAGGGTAGTCGTGCAACTTTGTTGACTATGTTAAGGGTCGTGCGGGTGGGTTTAATTCAATCGGGAAATGACGGGTTGAACTTGACTAGCACTTATGATTTGTTGACTATATTAAGGTCATATAGCTGCTAGGGGCAAAATATTTATCGGGAATTTCAAGTGTTGAAATTTGCAATGAGATTGTATACCTTCTATGAGATAGTTGGATCCCGATACCCGCTGCGAGTAAGAGTTACTCCTGGGAGAGTTTTATACATTACAATTAACCGATCAAGTAGGTGTCTAGAAGGTGTCAACGGGGTTACGCCTCTGGGAAAACGAGGTTTACAGTAATTAGGTTCGTGCGAAAGCACGGGGGACCTCCCTCAAAGTACCAACACTGGCCTGGCTGAAAGATTGGCGAACTTGTAGTGTGTAATTAATCCCGGCTAGTCTTTCCTTTTAGGGTTTGAAGGAAGATTTGATAAAAAGCAGTGGGAGCCATCCTGATTAGATAAAATAATAACCAATCTATTCTTGACAGAGCGCACGCTGAGTGTTTTCTTCTCTCTCTCTCCAGGTAGCGACCATATCACGCCTTAATCAAGATAATAATACGGATAATTGACCGAACCCGCTTGTTATACTGAGCTGGGGAACGTTGGTCCCGCTCCAACTTATAATTGTTATAAGACAGAGCAGGAAATTGGGGAATACCAGATTTCCCGTGCCGCCCAAACGAAGAGAGTGCATGCTGATGCATCATCTTTGGGTGTGTTCATTACAGAGAACTGTTTTCTCAGTATCCTTTACGTCCTGGGTATGTGATACCGGATCAGGATCCCGCATATGTAATATGTTACATGGGCTACAAATAGGTAAAGAACTGAGAACGGGTGATAAGTTTCATGAGACAGAAAACGGGGCAAGTGTTGCAGCCAAGTCTGTTGGTCACTGTCACCCTGTATTACAAATACATTGATTCTGAACGAATGTTATTAGATACCGAACCTGATATACAAAATCATATCAGTCTCTTTATCAGTAAAGAAAGGATATAATTTTGTATTGTTGGATAATGTTTTGAACATTTCCTATATCAAAAGTTGATCGGTTCAGGCACGTTATCTAAAAGCGTTGATGTTCTAAATCAAACTACAGTTCTTAGTATACAGAACACACATAAGAGAAAGAGTTCAGAAATGAACGGATCCTTCTTAAGGTATTGTAGACTAGGTCATATCAATGCGACCCGACTAGCTAGAGTTTCATAAAGATGCATATTTAAATTAGTTTGAATTTACATCTTGTGAAACTTGCCAGTCATGTCACAGAGATGAGATGACCATAGCTCCGTTTATTGGAAACAGAGAAAGAGTTAGTGAACTCTTGGGATGATACATGTTGATGTATAAAGGTCCCCAGTCTACACATGCCAAGACCGGTTCTTTGTACTTCATTACATTCTCTGATGATCTCTTTAGATTCAGACATATGTTCCTGTTGAAACACAAGTCCGAACCTTTTGAGATATTCACAGAATATAAGTTAGAAGTAGAGAACCAATACGGGTATAAGTATTATGTCCTTTGATGTGATCAAGGAGGAGAATACTTGAGCACGGAATTTCTGGACTTTTCTAAAGGAGAATGAGATTCTCTCTCAGCATTACTCCTCCGAATACACCATAGCACGATGGTATATCGGGGTGGAGCAGATACACCCTATATGATAAGGTGTGCTCTATGATAAGTACTACTGAGTTACCTATTTCCTTTTTGGGAGTTATGCACTTGAGAAGCTGCATACCTATTGAATAGGGTTCAAATCAAATCAGTTGCCTACCACTTCATATGTGATATGGAAAGGGAAGAGCCCATGTCTTAAGCTAGTTAAGATTTGGGGTTGTCCGGCCTATGTCTAAAAGCAAAATTCGGACAAGCTCGAGGCAAAGTCTGTAATGTAGAACTGGAAAGGTTCCAGCTATACAAACTGCAGCTGATAATTTGAAAGAACCAAAGGATTCGATAGTTACCAACGAACCTCAGCCTCTCCGCCGATCTAGTAGGGTTCCTCACCGACCTGAAAGATACTTCGGTTTCTCTATGACAGTGGGAGCGAGGATTGCATCATGAGATGATGACCCAACTAGCTTCGAGCTGGCCATCAGGAGTGGGACTCTGTAAGAATGGCTGGATGCTTAGCGATCTGAGATGGAATCCTGATACACCAACAAAGTATGGACTTTAGTTGCTATATCTGAAGGGTTAAATCCCCATCAGGAGCAAGTATATCTTGAGAAGATTACTTGGTGTAGATGGAAAAGTTGAGACTTTCAAAGCTAGACTTGTTAAAAGTGTGCATCATTGACCAGGTGTGGATAATGATGAAACATTTTCAAGTAGCTATGCTTAAGTCCATCCAGATCCTACTTGCCACGGCTACAGACCATGACTACGATATCTGGTGGTTGGGTGTCATGACAGCTTTTCTAAATGTTGTTTTAGAAGAGTGCGTCTATAAGTACACAGCCAGAGAGCTTCGTAGACAGTGGGAGCAGCGGAAACGTGTGCAAGATGCTTTATAGGATAAAACAGGTATCGCGGAGTTGGAACATCTGTTTTGATGAAGTAGTCAAAGAGTTTGACATCATCAAAATGGTAGATGAACCTTGTATAAACAAAAAGGTAGTAGGGAGTATGGTGGTGATCCTCGTAGAGTACGTGGATGACATACTCTTGATGGGGAAGGAGTTTCCTATGCTACGTTCGATCAATCTCCGCTTATCACAATGATTCTCCACATAGGATCAAGATGATACCTCCTAAATCCTGGGTTTTGGATCTATGTGATAGATCTAATTGGATGTTAGGATTCTCACTAGTTGTAGTGAGATGGTATCAATCGATCCTGGGGAGAATCACTGGAAATGTTCCAGGGTGATAAAGACGACTGAGTGTCAGTCACAGGCATTGTCTTTACCCTCAGTAAAGCGACGGTATAGTGGAAGAGTTCCAATCTAGATACCGTGACATACTAGACGATAAAGGCAGGATACATCGCTACTTAAGATGCTACCAAAGAGGCAGTCTGGGTGTATATTGGTTCATGAGATGAACTACGTTCCTACCATTGTGTGACAATGGAGTTGTGGCTTATACCAAGGAACACAGGTCCCATCAGTGATCCAGACATATTCTAAGGCAGTATCACCTGATCATGGAGATAGTTGATCTCCAGGGAGATCGAGGTTAGGAGAGTAGATTCTGAGGACAACACAGCGGATCCACTCACAAAGGCCTGTTCCCAAAGAGAGATTTTTTTAAGGGATGGTTGAGTATGAGATACTGCAACCACTGCTACAGATGGCCCTAGTGCAAGTGGGAGATTGTTAGTTATATGTATGCCCTAGAGGCCATTACTATACATAGGATGTATATTGTAGTGGATGCTGGGACATATATAGGGAGGACTTTCTTGCTCAACATGATAGTATGCTATCTGGTTGATCTTTACCTTAACGTGTTTACTGATTGTCTCTCTGTTACATGTTGGTAAAGCCCTTAGGATCTGTACTTGACTTCCTGGACTATGATGCGGATCATACTAGTGGGGACATGGTAGTCCATAAGTACATCCTTAAAAGTCCCTAGTCGTGGGTGTATCGAGATGGGGCATCGATATACCAGAGTAGACTAGCGTGTACCTTCTCGACCCATACAGATGGGCGATGGATGATCCCATATCCATCGGTGTTTGACATCAGAGATGATGTACGGGTGCTCAGTGAAGACTGGGTACACTGGACGGACTCGCCGAGAACTCCCAGATGGTATTATACCTCACGTCAGATGGCAGTTCTCTGGTGACACTGGTACAGAGTAGTCTGTTGACCCGAGATCGTCATAGAGTCTTGTGTGGTTCCCACTGTGCTTTGATTTCCATCTTACCACGTCCAAGAGGGCATGCAAAACGGTGTTTTTTGGGTACAGTCCCGAGTCACATGGAGACAATGAGCGATAGGAGGGGATTCGTCTCTCCCGGTATAGGGGGTTGATGTTGTGCTGTGTTCGATTGGCTATAACAGGAAATCCCTGGCCAGGGTTGCTGAGATTTACTGGTAAGTGTTACCAGTAGTTTCTCGAACAGTTATAGACCTCATATCGACACGACTTATCGAGCTATTGGGGTCTGACGTTTACCACCCCTAGGCGAGATATGCGACATATCAGACGATCAGACCGGACTGTACGGTAGTGTTACTGGTCGGATTCACTGGAGTGTGAGCGGGCTTGCTCGTCGATCTTCAGATCGCTCAATACCCGGGTGGCCGTTACGTTTGGCAGACCGCTTGCGGCTTGTGGGTGCTTGATATGATCATCACCTGCTGCCGGCGTATTGACGAGTCTTTAGAGTCCTACACAGAGGTTTCCTGGCTCAAGCGAAACGAAATAGGAGCGCATATGAGATATGTGCGGGACCGAGAATAATGCGTGTATGTGATACCGTATTCCATTCTCGCGATGAATGTATCGAAAGGTTGTATGCGATATAACCTAGTTATCGAATCAAGGGTTGGTTCGATAAGCCGATACATAGAATACTAGTCGGTTATATGGGATATGACCGGATCGTTAAATCAAGTGTTGATTTAATGATTTAATGCATAATTATATATTTGATATATTACTTTGCATTAACTAGTATTGGTTCACTTTAAATGGATTTTCTCACTCGGATTGTACACATTGTATATGTGATATACTTTTGTGCACTTGATTGTATCATGTTTGATGATACATGTTATGCTAGGGTTTTTGTGTAAAGATCAAACCATGGTTACATGATTATGGTTAGGGTTTTGTTTTATTCACTTATTTATTTATCCATTTCATTTTGGAAAATAAATGAGAAGAGAAAAGAATGGTGGCTTTATTTGTTGTTTAGTTGAAGCTTCATGAAGCTTTGACTTTGTCCACCATTCTTATCTCATCCTTAACCCTAACCATTCCTTTAACCCTTGGTTAATTCTCTACACATAACCATAGTTAGAATTATGATAAGTTTTGTTTTTCTATTCTTTTTGATTAACTTATCATATATCATTTTCTTCTTCTTCTTCCTTGAACTCAAGAAGAAAACCATTCTTCATCAATGGTGATTGATGAAAACAAGTGAGAAATCCAATTCTAAAGTCTACCCACTTCCTATTTCTTCATCCTCTACCTCTTGCCAAGTAGTAGAGTGTGTTTCCTTCACAAGTTTTCATGGCTTGTTGAAGGTGGAGCTTGATCTAGTGATGCTTCGACGTAGATCATCTTCGGCACATTGTCGATGACCTAGCCCGTCCATTCTCCGATGAAGCCGACGCTAGAGCCCGGGATCCGTCTTGGACAGCGAGGAGACTTCATTGCGGAGCTGTGGAGGTGGAGCACCGGATCTACAAAGGTTGTATATCCGTATTCTCATAGTTAAGTGTTAACTAGTTTACTTTTCGCCTAGAAATCTAGCCAACGATCCGTAGTTTTGGGTTTCTCGGCACCGTAAAATTTGAAATTGGCATGATTGATGCCTTGTGAGACCTCTTGAGGGTGCCTAGGAACCCTACATTTAGTTCATGAAAATCCAAGCTAAATTGTTGTTTGTGCATTTTTGCTATAAAATTGTTAAAATTTGGGTATATTGTAAACTAGAATTTTGGGGTTAATGAAATTTATTGGGATTAAATTATGAAAATTGTTTTTATGACTTATTTAAGATATTTAATAAGTATTATGGCCACTAGATTTGTTTAAACGTCGAGTTTTGTACTAAAACGGGTAATTTTTGCTTGCTAGATTTTCGGAAAAATGGTTTTTAAGGTGAATTTGGGGTTTTTGTGAATTTTAACCTATTTTATATTATAATTAGTATTCGTGAATGCGCAAATGAGAGTGTTTGGGTTTTTCTCGATGGTTTGACGTTTATACATCGACATCGAAGGTTCGTTTGGCTATTCTTGCATGCGTAGGCGATAGATTTTGACCTATGCGTGATGCGCGTGCCGATTTGATTTTCATATGCCATTTCGATTTCGAATTTGGTTTTAATACGATACGGTGCGTTATGATATGTAGGTACCCCATGTGGACTTCGAGACGACAAGCAAGTGCGTGGCGACGTCGGCACCGGCGAGCGAGGATCAGGTGAGTAGATTTAGATCTACGGGGAGAAGTCGGGTGGATGGCGTATAGCACCCCCGCAGATCGTGGTGATGTATACGAATACGTATACACACATATATTTTTATTATATATATTATGTTGATATGAGACTTGATGATAAAGGTAGATTCTAGGTGTTCATGGATTAGTTTAGTGTTAGTTGTGAAACCCTAGAATAGTTGTTACACGCACACACGCACACATACACATGCATACATCTATGTTATTACCTGTGCGTATATGGGGATATGTGTTATGTGTTCACCTGGGTATGGGACTAGGTGTTCACATACTGGATTTGCGAATGATACTTGGGATTGAGATGAGTCGATGAGATTTGAGTTGAGGCCGTGATATCGGTGATATGGCAGGATTCGTACTTGAGATACGTCCTGATGTTATAGCGGATCTTTGGATGACGATGCCGTGTGAATAGTGATTTTAGTAGTGTACTAGATGTAGGTCAGTACCCCAGATGATGATCTTGATAAAGAGGATACCAGATGAACAGTGTGATGAGTATGATATTGACCCGTACCCAGATTTGGGGATGTCGTACGACGGATTTACGTACGAGCTATATATTGATGATTGATCCGCACTCTTGACTTGGGATGATTGATTATAGATATGAAATCGGATATGATATTATTGAGGCGGGATCACCGACTAATATATATACAGGTATGTATACGTATCGACTCAGATATTAGGCGGTTTCCTTACCTGTAGTTCAGCTTGTTGGTTCAGCCGTATAGTTTAGTGTAGTTGTTAGACTAGATTAGACTCCTATCTATTTCAAAACTAACGAATCGTGGGTATTTTAAAAGACAGGTCAAGGGATTTTACGGATATTTCAAAAGACGTATCTTTTCTTAAAAACACCGTAGCCCTTATTTTCAAAACACCGCGATTCGTGTTATTTCAAAAGGCACTATTGTAGGACTTATATTAGGGTAATGCAGTTTAGTTATCGTTGTGTCTAGTGTTCAGCTCCCGCATATTATTGCTGTTGCTCCGTATCGCATACTTATTGTAATTCATATTTCATTATTGATATCATGCTGTTAGGACACCATCACCATTACCGATGATGCGTATGTACCACGTACACTTACTTGCCGGCTCACACACATCTTCATCGGTAATTTCCATGTCAGGTACACTTAGAAAATACTATTTCATTGACATAGGTTGTTAGCTAATAGTTTAGACATGATATTAGTGTACTTGCCTTATATGCCAGTTTAGACATTGTAGTTATTACTTGTCACTTCATGCATACTGTTATTCATTGTTATGCCGCATTCATGGATTCTCATGCATATATTCACTATTTTACGTGCTATTGAGGTTTTGGATTCGGATTTCCATGAGATTTTCTGGATTTGGGGGAAAACCGCAAAACTTATACAAACTTCTTCTCTCTTTTTAAATAAAAAGCGCGGTTTTCCCATGATGTATGAGTCGTCCACCATGAGTTTGCTGATGGATTTCGAGACCCGATTCGAGGAGACGGATGAACCGTTTCGGGTACATGGTGGACCCGGTAAGGTACCCCAGGGCAAGAAGGTCGTGTTGCTGACGTTGAGCCTGGCACGGGAGCACTACCGACCGGTGATATTACCCGACGCGTCGGATATCCGGAGGATACCTTTGTAAGGTTAGTCTAGCACCTTATGAAGAATTTTGAAGCATCACATGTCTCAAAGTTTGCATTTTTAAGGTGCTAAGCTAACATGCAAAGGATAGATCCTAGAAAATTAGGGTTATCAAAAGTTTAAGCTAGTAAAGACTATGGTTTGAAGGCTACAACCTTTGTAGCTCCCCTTTGCAAGACTCCTTGGTGTCTTGGGTGTTGAATCGAGGTCCTCTTGAACTCCTCTTGTGTCCACGACGATCCACCGCGGAGATCTCCGTCCAAGCTCGCTACTTCGGAAAAACGAAGGAAACGCTCTAATCAAGTTGGCTAGACTTGAGTAGAACGATATTGTGGCTTAGGATCTCACTTCAAAAACCTTTCTTTGATGGTGTTTTAACTCACTAGAAAAAGCTAGAGAGGAGAAGATGAAGGAAGATGAAGATGGTGGCCTTATTTGCAAGAGGTAAAAAGATAACCATGAGTTAAGCAAGAGAAAGAAATATATATCACTATATATATTTAATTCCTTCTTGACTTCAACCATGATTAAATGATAGATAGTTAATTTAACTTGGGTTTAGAATGATAAAGAGAAGGATAACCATAGGTTAGTGGTAGTTGAGCCAGGTTAGGTTAGAAGAAGAGTGTGGAAACTAACATGATTATCCTTTTCTTTTTCATTTAACTTTAAAACCAAAATTAAATAATTATCCATTATTTAATCCATGGTGTAAGTCTTGCATTGCCATCATTTCCATATGCTAACAACCATGATGGATGGGTGTATGTATGTATGCATGTATGCACATTCACATGTGCATGAAACTAGAATGAAAATAAAGAAACACATGCATGCATGCTTACATCCATCAAACCCTAGAAAGGTTTCAAGTGAGATAACTTATGGTTAGATGATAAATTAACACTTAATTTATCAATCCAGTCATATCTCATACGACCCCACCAAAAGTAGGCCACCCGATCAATGTTCGGTATCATATACGCACATTTCAATCGGGTGCATGCGCATATCGCATACGCGCACCACAACGTTTCGCCTGGACTGGGTAACTCCTTTGTGTGACTCTAAGACTCGTCAATACGCCGGCAGAGAGTAATGATCATATCAAATACCCTCAAGCCGCAAGCGGTCAGCTAAACGTAACGGCCGCCCGGGTATTGAGCGATCAGAAGACAACAAGCGAACCTGCTACAACTCCCGTCGAGCCATCCGGCAACACTACCGTACAGTCCGGTCTCTTCATCAGATATGCTGCATATCGAGCCTAGGGATGGTCACGTCGACCCCAATAACTCAATAAGTCGTGTCGGTGAATGGTCTATAACAGATCGAGAAACTACTGATAACACTTATCAGCAAATCTCAGCAGCCCTGGCCAGGGACTTGCTGTTATAACCAGTCGAGCACAGCACAGCATCAACTCCCAATACCGGGAGAGACGAAACCCCTCCTATCGCTCATTGCCTTCGTGTGTCTCGGGACTGTACCCAACGGCCACCTGTTTGCACGACTCAGTAGAGCCGTGGTAGGGTGGCAATCAAAGTACAGTGGGAGAACACACAAGACTCCATGACGATCTCGGGTCTACAGACTAACCTGTACCAGTGTCACCTGAGAACTGCTATCCGACGATAGATATAATTCCATATAGGAGTTCTCGGTGATTCCGTCCAGTGTACCCAGTCAGCACTGAGCACCCGTATATGATCTTGATGTCAAACATCGATGAATGTGGGAACATCCATCGCCCATCACATGGGTCTAGTATCATATACACTAGTCTACTCTGGTATATCGATGCCCCGTCTCGATACACCTCCGACTAGGGACATTTCAGGATATGCTTATAGACTACAAATGTCCCACTAGTATGATCTTTATCATAATCAGAGTAGTCAAGCAGATATCCTTGGGACTTTATCAGCATGTATGAATGAATAAAAGCATGATCAAATCAACATGTCAGATAAAGTATAACCAGATAGCATACTATCATGTCGAGCAAGAATGCAAACTGAATATATATACATGTATAGATACATCCACTATCACATAATGGCCTCTAGGGCATACATATATCCAACAACCTTCGTAGTCTTGAGATGGATGGTAGGGGCCGGTCTGGACTGACGGCGCCCTAGATATTGAGATTTGATACATTGAGATTTCGAGATATTGAGGTACTGAGATTTGATGATCCAGCAGTCCGGGTAGCCGGAGCCTGAGATATTGAGATATGTGGATTTATGTTTTTTTGTGTCGATGCTAGACACGGTTTATACTGATTTCCTTATGATACCTCATTTTTTTAAAAATACAGAAATCTCACTGAGTTATGAAAGCAGTTTGTTTAGTACAAGTACTCTGTTTTCATGCATTCATACATCATCCATATGATATATTGCTATCTGAGGCACTGACACGAGCACTTGGTATTACTGTTGTTTGGAGGTATACCCTAGCCATTGTTATAGGCTGCTGGTTATATATTTGAGGATATATATTGATCGTATGACCTAGGATTGCGTCATACATGCGATTCCTGTTCGTAGATGTATTCTATTCACGAGTTGGCAACTCATCCCCGTTGTGCCCCGGTTTCTTGCAGGTTTTGCCATACAGGTTTCATTATGGCTTTGCTGGCACTGCTTCTTTCGGGTGACTTGTTAGTAGGTGGGTTTATTTGTATCGTACCCATCATTATACATTGTATATTATTATTCAGTTGTATCTAGAAGTTCCATCAACCAAACATGTATTTATTTTTGAGCTAGAGACAGTGATGTTATTCTTTCGACCTTAGAGTCGCGCGTTATTTTTTTCTATGGATTTCTTGTTGTTTTGAGTTCCTTTTGAGTTTTGATTCTCGCCCTTGGCGTTGTATATTATATTGCTTGTATGGTTGTGACCGTCGATTGACGAAGAGCTAGCTCCCGCTTAGGGATGCCTTTTATTGATTTCGTATACTATTCATGTTGTATCCCGTTTGGGGGCCAGTATTTACAAAGGAGACTCTGCCGAAATTTTCAGTAAATATTTGATGTTTTTAAAAACGCATAATTCGGTTTATGCTATTAAAACTACTTGATTTGAATTGGTTTTCCTTCACTCTATTACTTTTCTTGGTTTGGATTTCTGGGTTTTCGGCTTACTTAGATTACGTACGCCTCGAGACGTTTTGTAGTTTAACTGCCGGTCATGTTCCGTACTTTCGGGACGTGACAAAGTTGGTATCAGAGCGTTAGGTTTTACCTTCGGAGAGTAGGATGACCCTTGGTTGATGGAATAGGTGACTAAAGTAGAGTGACGTACCGTGAGTATGTTCCGCGGCATACTTACGATACGCTACTCCACTTAAGAAGCCTTACGATGTATATTTCTTTGTTCAGTATCATGTTCATTCCTGATCTAGCCTCATCGATACCAGTTATGGTTTTGCTGCCACGATTACGGGCAGGGAGAGCTACGGCTAGAGTTGCGGTCAGCATGAGCTCGTCACGAACGAGGACTGACCAGGGCGTAATTCCGGCGACACACGATTGCGGAGATGTGTCTTTTTATTGTGTTTTCGCGCCACGAGCGTTGGGTGGATTGGTGTATGAGATTACTCAGACGTGCAGATCAGCCCCAGAGGATTGAGCCAATGACAGAGGCCAACCAGATTTTTATGACCGTTGGTGTATTGCTTATTCATGATGATTGAGGCACTGTTCAGCGTGCAGACGAGTGAGCCAGTCATTGCTGCAAACGATGAGATATCGCCCCAGATGTTGGAGCTATTGCAGTACGGGTTGTACTAAGAGATGATAGAAGGTCGCTAGTCACCCGAGGATGAATGACCAGGACATGTGGTTCGTTCGCCTACCCGATGCGAGGTCATCAGATAGATTGATTCCAGCTAGAGACGACTTCACGCGGAGACGTTGAGAGTCGACAGAGACGATCGAATGTCAGAAACCTATTATTCCAAGTTTAAAGTATTCGGAAAGACATGCAGGCAATTCTATGGACCCTCTAGAAGAATGAAACCCTAACTCGACTTAATGACCGTGTGAAAGCCTTTGAACCTTAGGGTTTGCGGCAGTTCCGCGGCGCCATTAGTGAGGCTTGGGTTTGCCCTTCTACGGCTGGACCATCGATGCTGTGGTACGTACTCGATACTGTTAAACTGTATCCAAGATGTTGAGCTCTTGGGGGATTATGAGGTTTTGATAAATCGATCGGATGGTTCGACTTCATTCGGATGCCAGGTGGTGAGATGCATTTCTTGGGAGACTCCAGATACGAGGATAGCCGTAGGAGCTCAGTCTATGCAGCCACGACGAGATGAGTCCGAAGCAGTCAACATTAAAGAAAGTGGAGTAAGAGGTTCGTACGAGATCTTGATGAGACGACGTTCCACTCCGCCGACATCAGAGATGCGATACGCATGCCGAGACATTGTGCTTGGATATACCTTCCAGAAGGAGTCGCGATGAGTATGCAGCCGTTCCGGAACAAGAAATAGATATAGTAAAGGACGATGACTCCCGGACGGTTCGGCAGAGACGAAATTTGGGAGAGATCTCGACAGGACCTTTCTGGAATGAATTACGAGAAGACTTGGACCCAGGAGTGGTCATGTTGCGCACACCGGCAGGCCAGAGTTCAGGATCGTCAACGAGACATGCTATGAGTGACCACGACAGTTGGCCAGAGATTCTTGGAGGATGTGCTTGAGCGGGACTATTCCGCCATATTTGATTTCTGTATTTTGGGCGGTCTATTTGCATGATTGATTTTGATGATGGAGTTCCATGATATTTGTTTTCATGCGCCATGATTGCACCTACTGAGTATTTACGATTTTTACACAGTTGTTGCACTTGATATCATTTTCGTGCCTTGGTTTCGCATGTTTATGATTTTAGGGGTTTCATACAGTTGAGTTGATTTTGTGCGTATGTACGCACATGATTTGGTTTTTGCACTCAGTATAGTTCATATATACTTGCAGTGCAGTGTTACGTATGTTGTGCACTTAGATGCACTAGACTTCGATTTCGATTGTGATACTCGATATTTGTTTTGTGCATCTTGTGCACCTGATTTGATTTTGCGCATGTTCGGCGCTTGATATTGGATTTCATGATTTCGTGCATGATGGATGCACCTGGTTTTGATTTTCGCGCATGTTGAGCGCATGTTTTGAGAAGCGATTTCGGTGCACACCAGATGCACTAAATCGAGATTCTTCGTGCATGTCAGACGCACATGTCCTTGCTGTCAGGCACACACGTTGCCTATGGCAGATGTTGTGTGCACACCTGATGCACTTAGAGGTTGTTTCTGTGCGCATGTATGGCACATATATGGATTTTGATTTCCGTGCGCACCAGACGCACGTAGTATTCATATGCGTATTTTGGGATTGATTTCTTATAGAGCAGTACGTTTTTATGATATTTGCTATGTGTTTTCTTACTGAGCAGGACTAGTCAGAGGACAGTACCTGAATGTATTCTGCATGCATTGATAGCTATCGAAGGGAATTCCAAAAAGCGAGCTATAGTCTCAGTATTTACCTACGTGTCTGATATGACGCGAAACGTTTAAAACAAGGAAATCCTTCTAAATTGTTTCCCAAAACGGCGGAACGCACATTTAAAAAAAAAGGTATATATGTATATGGTTATTTTCTTATGATAGACGTCCGCCACTGTGCAGTGTTATGCGCATTGCACAGCGACTTTAAAAGATTTGGCATACATTTCCTTCAGATAATTACATATATAGATTTGATATTTACGTGTATAGTTTCGAGTTATATCATATTGGTTTTGGTATTGGATTTGACATTGTGTCTTTACCATGACTCCGATGATTGCGGGATGCTTGACGGAGTTTTGATTTTGAGTTATATGCTCATTTTTCATGCGCATGTGCATACGCTGCGCCACGATTTGTTTTATGTATTTACGATTTCGGAGCCCCGACAACTTGATGGTTTTGCTTAGATATTTTAGTATTTGGAGGAAGTTTTAATTTAAATTCGGGGACCGAATTTATTCAGGGGGAGAGATTGTAACGTTTTGAAAATTATTTCGGTGAAATTTCGGGAAAATCGGTAAAATAAGGGGGTTTTCTGTAAAAAGTCAAAATACAAATATCTTTATTTTAAAATTAAATATACATATTCTAGCTATATAATTGCTAGTATTTGGTGTTTATTGAGCCACTGGTGAAATTTCAAATTTTCTGAAAATTTTTCCGAAATTAATTATTTTAATATTATTTTAAGCCGTCACTAATACATTTAATTAGGGAAAATTACAAATTGGAATGAGTTGAAACAAATTTTGTGCATCATAACACATTAAACAAAATTTTATCATATGGTTTTTGAAATGAAATGGTTTTCCAAAACGGTGTTAGAAAATATCGAAGAAAAAAGCTTAAATAGTGAATTTAGTGTTAATGGATGTTTGGGGGTATAGTATTTATCATTTTCCATCACTCCACACCCATACCCACACTCACACACCCCTATTTATCTTTTCTCTTGGCTGAATTCAGCAGTCCCTCCCTCAATCTTTTCCCCACTTGTGTTGCAAAAGAAAAGAAAAGAAAAGAAAAAGGAAATGTAGAAATGAGAGTGGACTTTGACTAGGTTGACTAGATATCATTTTCCCCACCTCCCTCTCTCTCCTCTTTCCCCCTACTTACAGCCGAGCCCCTCCCCTTCTTGCTGTCCAGAATTTCCCTCCAAAACCCCACCTCATTTCCCCTCAAAAAAATGTCCAAATTCCATCAAAAATCAAGCTAAAATCCAAATCCGACTCCTACCCATTTTCCCTCATCTTCTTTAGCATGGATCTTGGTGCAAGGATTTCAAATTGGAGGTCTAGATTTCAAGTTTGATTCATGGTTGTGAGGTATAACTTTTGACCCATTGTTCAATTGTTGGTTTAATTCCTTAATGAAGCTTATTAGGTGCTAATTTATGGTTTAATTGAAAGATGTGGGTTTGCAAGAGAAGGTTTAGATAAGAATTTGTGAAAATCTAATTAGGGTTTTGTGTTGTGAGACTATGGTTGTGGGATGTATTTGCCATATCAAGGTTATGCTAAATCAAATTAAGTTGCTAGTTTGCATTTTTGTTGATTTAAATTGTGATAATTATATAAATTGTAAACTAGGTTTTTAAAATAATTATATTTTGGTGAGATAAAATTCTAATTAAGGTTCCATGTCATTATAAATATTATATTGAGTGGTTTAATACTTTTAGTTCATGAAAATCCAAGCTAAATTGTTGTTTGTGCATTTTTGCTATAAAATTGTTAAAATTTGGGTATATTGTAAACTAGAATTTTAGGGTTAATGAAATTTATTGGGATTAAATTATGGAAATTGTTTCTTTGACTTATTTAAGATATTTAATAAGTATTATGGCCGCTAGATTTGTTTAAACGTCGAGTTTTGTACTAAAACGGGTAATTTTTGCTTGCTAGATTTTCGGAAAAATGGCTTTTAAGGTGCATCTAGGGGTTTTTGTGAATTTTAACCTATTTTATATTATAATTAGTATTCGTGAATACGCAAATGAGAGTGTTTGGGTTTTTCTCGATGGTTTGACGTTTGTACATCGACATCGAGGGTTTGTTTGGCTATTCTGGCATGCGTAGACGATAGGTTTTGACCTATGCGTGATACGCGTGCCGATTTGATTTTCGTATGCCGTTTCGATTTCGAATTTAGTTTTAATGCGATACGGTGCGTTATGATATGCAGGTACCCCATGTGGACTTCAAGACGACAAGCAAGCGCGTGGCGACGTCGGCACCGGCGAGCGAGGACCAGGTGAGTAGATTTAGATCTACGGGGAGAAGTCGAGTGGATGGCGTATAGCACCCCCGCAGTTTGTGGTGATGTATACGAATACGTATACACACATATATTTTGATTATATATATTATGTTGATATGAGACTTGATGATAAAGGTAGATTCTAGGTGTTCGTGGATTAGTTTAGTGTTAGTTGTGAAACCCTAGAGTAGTTGTTACACCCACACACGCACACATACACATGCATACATCTATGTTATTACCTGTGCGTAAATGGGGATATGTGTTATGTGTTCACCTGGGTATGGGACTAGGTGTTCATATACTGGATTTGCGGATGATACTTGGGATTGAGATGAGTCGATGAGATTTGAGTTGAGGCCGTGATATCGGTGATATGGCAGGATTCGTACTTGAGATACGTCCTGATGTTATAGCGGATCTTTGGATGACGATGCCATGTGAATAGTGATTTTAGTAGTGTACTAGACGTGGGTCAGTACCCCAGATAATGATCTTGATAAAGAGGATACCAGATGAACAGTGTGATGAGTATGATATTGACCCGTACCCAGATTTGGGGATGCCGTACGACGGATTTACGTACGAGCTATATATTGATGATTGATCCGCACTCTTGACTTAGGATGTCTGATTATAGATATGAAATCGGATATGATATTATTAAGGCGGGATCACCGACTAATATATATACAGGTATGTATACATATCGACTCAGATGTTAGGCGGTTTCCTTACCTGTAGTTCAGCTTGTTGGTTCAGCCGTATAGTTTAGTGTAGTTGTTAGACTATATTAGACTCCTACCTATTTCAAAACTAACGAATCGTGGGTATTTTAAAAGATGGGTCAAGGGATTTTACGGATATTTCAAAAGACGTATCTTTTCTTAAAAACACCGTAGCCCTTATTTTCAAAACACCGCGATTCGTGTTATTTTAAAAGGCACTATTGTAGGACTTATATTAGGATAATGCAGTTTAGTTATCGTTGTGTCTAGTGTTCAGCTCCCGCATATTATTGTTGTTGCTCCGCATCGCATACTTATTGTAATTCATATTTCATCATTGATATCATGCTGTTAGCACACCATCACCATTACCGATGATGCGTATGTACCACGTACACTTACTTCCCGGCTCACACACATCTTCATCGGTAATTGCCATGTCACGTACACTTAGAAAATACTATTTCATTGACATAGGTTGTTAGCTAATAGTTTAGACATGATATTAGTGTACTTTCCTTATATGCCAGTTTAGACATTGTAGTTATTACTTGTCACTTCATGCATACTGTTATTCATTGTTATGCCGCATTCATGGATTCTCATGCATATATTCACTATTTTACGTGCTATTGAGGTTTTGGATTCGGATTTCCATGAGATTTTCTGGATTTAGGGGAAAACCGCAAAACTTATACAAACTTCTTCTCTCTTTTTAAATAAAAAGCGCGGTTTTCCCATGATGTATGAGTCGTCCACCATGAGTTTGCTGATGGATTTCGAGACCCGATTCGAGGAGACGGAGGAACCGTTTCGGGTACATGGTGGACCCGGTAAGGTACCCCGGGGTAAGAAGGTCGTGTTGCTGACGTTGAGCCTGGCAGGGGAGCACTACCGACCGGTGATATTACCCGACGCGTCGAATATTCGGAGGATACCTTCATAGTCTTGAGATGGATGGTAGGGGCCGGTCTGGACTGACGGCGCCCTAGATATTGAGATTTGATACATTGAGATTTCGAGATATTCAGGTACTGAGATTTGATGATCCAGGTCAGTCCGGGTAGCCGGAGCCTGAGATATTGAGATATGTGGATTTATGTTTTTGTGTCGATGCTAGACACGGTTTATACCGATTTCCTTATGATACCTCATTTTTAAAAAAAATACAGAAATCTCACTGAGTTATGAAAGCAGTTTCTTTAGTACATGTACTCTGTTTTCATGCATTCATACATCATCCATATGATATATTGCTATCTGAGGCATTGACACGAGCACTTGGTATTACTGTTGTTTAAAGGTATACCCTAGCTATTGTTATAGGCTGCTGGTTATATATTTGAGGATATATATTGATCGTATGAAATAGGATTGCGTCATACATGAGATTCCTGTTCGTAGATCTATTCTATACACGAGTTGGCAACTCACCCCCGTTGTGCCCCAGTTTCTTGCAGGTTTTGCCGTACAGGTTTCATTACGGCTTTGCTGGCACTGCTTCTTTCGGGTGACTTGCTAGTAGGTGGGTTTATTTGTATCGTACCCATCATTATACATTGTATATTATTATTCAGTTGTATCTAGAAGTTCTATCAACCAAACATGTATTTATTTTTGAGCTAGAGACAGTGATGTTATTCTTTCGACCTTAGAGTCGCGCGTTATTTTTTTCTGTGGATTTCTTATTGTTTTGAGTTCCTTTTGAGTTTTGATCCTCGCCCTTGGCGTTGTATATTATATTGCTTGTGTGGTTGTGACCGTCGATTGACGAAGAGCTAGCTCCTGCTTGGGGATGCCTTTTATTGATTTCGTATACTATTCATGTTGTATCCCGTTTGGGGGCCAATATTTACAAAGGAGACTCTGCCGAAATTTTCAGTAAATATTTGATGTTTTTAAAAACGCATAATTCGGCTTATGCTATTAAAACTACTTGATTTGAATTGGTTTTCCTTCACTTTACTACTTTTCTTGGTTTGGATTTCTGGGTTTTCGGCTTACTTAGATTACGTACGCCTCGAGACGTTTTGTAGTTTAACTGGCGGTCATGTTCCGTACTTTCGGGACGTGACACATCCTTATTAGATAAAGTGATTAACCAATCTAATTTAGATTAGAGTGCACGCTGAGTTTTTCTTTTCTCTCTCTCCTTGGCAGCGAACATGACCCGACCTCAAACTAAAACTCATGAACCAAGTTAACCGAAACTTCTTAAAACACTTTGGCTTTTGGATTGTCATTAAGTTGCATATATCTCTGCTGCTCCTATTTTCCCTTTTGCATTTTTCTAGAACACTCCGTATCACTATGAAGATCCATATTGATTGGATATTCTATCGTATAGTTACATACGAACTTGAAGAAACTTGTTTCAGTTCGAGGATGGTTTCCGGTTCGGGAGAAATTGAATAGGATTATTCGGTTGTATTTTCTCTTTACCTTCTCTCAGGTTGTAAGGGCTCTTAGTGTTAGGAGAGTACACCTATTACGCTTATTAGATAGTCTTCTCCCAAACCTTAGGCTGGTGCCGAAAGGTAGGGAAGGAAGAAAACCATTTAACCTAAGTAAGATGTACAGAAGGTAAGAAGTAAAGACATATAAAGGGATTGGAGTGAGGACAGAGAAATATACGGTTACTGTCATGAATCTGGATAGTGGAAGAAGTATTACAAGGAATACCCGGCTATCCCTTCGAAACATTTTCATGTTTCAGTTTTACTATGCGGTGTTAATTGAAAACTATTTTCCCAATTAGATTCTAACTCCAGGGTATGTATTTACTATATTTGATTCTTACATCTGTATGGCGTTACGGATGCTGAGTAAGAGTAGAATATTGGGAATTGGGTGATTAGATCCTCTATTTATCAAAACTCTTTATAATTGGTGATATTTGAGGAAATCACCAGGGTTTTGCCTGACGACAAATATTTAGTTTTGAATATCCGTCGTTATGCATCAATTTTAAAGTGATATATTTGTACGTTTATTTTATAAAGTGAGATATAACTTTTTGAAATTATGTCTATGACGTTTATCTATATCAGTTTATTTTATAAAATGAGATGGACCTGGTAAGAAGGTAGTAGGGAGTGATGTCTTGGTATTTGGATGACATGCACTTAATAGGAAGTGATCTTCCTATACTATGATCGGTTATACTGTGGTTGTCACAAGTTGTTTCTCCACATAGGATCTGGATAAAATATTAGGGATTCTGGTAACTAGATCTATGGTTTTAGATCTAGATTTGGGAAGTGTCCCAATTCGGGTACTTGATACTATTTTAAAGTGTTTTAGAATGGACAACTCCTGGTATGGCGGTGTACCCGCAGATGATGAAGTTACCCTCTCTAAAGAGATGTCTTCTAGACTGATGAGGGGAGGGATTTGCATAATTGGCATATCTCTTGCTTAGGCAATTGAGTCAATCATGAGATGTCAAGTACCACACCGAATATTGATTTTGCACAGGCTGCAATAAGTATATATTAATCCAATCTTGGAAAAACATTAGGAAGCAGTTATGAACATAAGTGGATATTCTTGGAATATGGTAATGGCAGCCTCCTTCAGGAGGCGGATATCATTTCTGGCTTCGAAGGTGACCTGGATGACAAAGTGGCTGTCAGAGTTATAGTTTTCCCTCTTTTTTAGGTGCATTATATTGGACAGGTGGTCCAAGAGGATACTGAGGAAGGCATGGCGCAGGATACTGATTAAATTTAGTGGAAGATACGGTCTAAAAAGTTTGTTGGATTTGGAGTTCATTTGTGAACTGGGTCCCTTCAGATATCCAGACAAATTCTAAGACAGGTATCTCTTTTTCGGGAGATATTCTTTCTCCGCGAAGTTGAGATACAGAGAGATAAATATAGAAATATTGGAGCGGATCCACTCACTAAGGCTATTTCTCGAACGCAATAGACTGATTAGTAGAGAAGTTGGGTGTTCGGTATCATACGAGCTGTGTGTATGCGACACCGCAATAATTAGCCTTAAGTGCAAGTAGGAGATTGTTGGTTATAGTGCCCTCAAGTCAATTATTGTAATCGCAGTCACACGATTGTGATGATTGAGGGAGGACCTATAAGGGTAGAACAGCCTTACTCAAGATGATAGTATGCTATCTGGTTTTCCTTTATCATCATGTACATGCATTATGTGGTATTACAGATCTCGAACGCTACGGAGATTGTCACGGACAGGCTCAGTAGGGGTTCGGATGAGTTTGCTCGTCGGCCTTCCTTTCGCTCAATACCTGGGTAGCCGTAACGTACAGCTAGTGCCGCTGATGTGCTTGTGATAATACCCACTGCCAGCGTATTGACGAGTCTTTAGAGTCCCACACAGAGGGTTTCCCTGGTTCTGGAGAAATGATGTAGTAGCCGTATTGGATACGTGTAGGGTTCCGATCGATTGATTGTACTATATACCCGGACTTTCGATCGGACGGTTGATAATATTAGCCGGCTTGGGTTTGAGCCGGATTATTAAATCAGGTATTGATTTAATAATTTACGTATATATATTTCGATATGTATATTCTAGTATTATGTTCTTTGTGTTATTCTATCTCTTTGGGTATTCATATTTCGGTACGAATACATGTATGTATATACAGTAGAGTGTAATCCGTATTTGTACAGATAACATTCTAAAAGGTGGACACCTCATTTTAGATTTCTCCATTTATTTTTAATGGGAAATGAGGTGGAAAAGGAGAGGGGAGTATGGTGAGGACCATGCTAGCATAGTGTTGCACAAATGAATTGTTAATTCATTTGTGCAAACTATTCAAGCATGGGTTGCATTTTATATTGGAAAAATGTGTTTTATAAAACATGCTTGTTATTATTTTTTCCACACTTGATGAATGATGAAGGATGGTTGATTTTTCCTTCATGAGTTATTCTTCTCCTCACCATTAGCTTCACTCTCCTTTTGAGTTTCTTGTGTTCCTCTACCTTCATCCTCAACCTCCTCTCTACAATCTCATGAGTTGAGAGTCAAGAGAGGATGTGAGATAGATAAACACTTTGAACACTTCACTACATCTTAGGCACTCTAGATTAGCAACCTAGAGTCCCTAGTTGCTTCCCTTGATCTTTGGTGTGGAGCTAGAGCCATGAGCTACATCTCTCGGGTGGATCATCTTTGACGGAGGATGACCGGCGGTCAAGTTCAATCGAGGACGCCTCAAGGAGCCAAGGAAGATGGTCGAAGACCGAAGAACACGGTTCATTCGATATAACCATTTCTAACCTTGTAGTTTAGCTTATTATAGTTTGTTTGTGTAGGTTTATGGTTCGATTCTAGACGGGTTCGTTAGCGCCAAGTTTTTTAAACGTCATTTTTGTTTCGCATCGGCCACGATAGATGGCCAGGGCACTATCATAACCCAACATTTAATGCGGCAGAAGAAGAAGAAGATGAAAACTTCTTTCCAGGAGAAGAAATAGAGGATATGGTATAGGCATCCCTTAGTGATAGTAATCCTACCGAAGAAGACATTTCTTCCGGTCAAGGACCACGTGCGGATAAATATGAAAAGTTCATGAATGATGCTAGAAGATCAATTTATAAGAATGCAAATTATTCCACACTATCATGGTTCGTTCAACTTTTCCAGATTAAGTGCCTAAATGGATGGAGCAACAAGTCATTCACGATATTTCTGAAGTTCCTGAAAGATTCTATGCCCCCGGGAAATAACGTGCCTGAGAGATGGTATGAAGCTCAGAAGATGATATTTGATTTAGGTCTGAACTGTGAGAAGATTCATTCATGTCCCAAAGATTGCGAGTTGTACCGGAAAGAGAATTCAGATTTGAAAGAGTGTCCAACATGCGGAAAGGCCAGATATAAGCTTAAAGAATCTGATAAGAAGCCCGATATACTTGTCAAGATAGCACGATACTTTCTCATAACACAGAGACTGCAGAGGCTATTCAGGTGCAAGAAAATAGCCGAGACAATGATTTGGCATCACCGTGTTGCTCCAAGCGAAGATGGAAAAATGAGTCATCCAAGAGATTCACCGACATGGAAGGATTTTGATAGGAGTAACCAAACATTCAGTAGTGATCCTCGCAATGTCAGGCTCGGGCAAGCTAGTGATGGCTTCTGCCCATTCAACTATATGGCTGGAAGCCATCGCACATGGCCCATTGTAATGATGGTTTATAATCTGTCGTCTTGGTTAGTTATGAATCAATCCTACTTTATGATGCTTCTTCTTGATAAAACAAACTCACCGGGAAACATTATCAACGTTTATCTTCGACCTCTGATCGATGAGTTAGAATCTTTATTCATTGATGGTGTAAAGACTTACGATGCAAACACAAATACAAAATTCACGATGCGTGCACTTTTAATGTGGACAATTAATGACTTTCCTGCATATGGAATGCTATCAGGTTGATCTGTACATGGTCAAAAAGCATGGCCTTGCTGCCATCAAAATACAACATCGAAATAATTGAATTTTAGCAGAAAGGTTTGTTATTGCTGCCATCGGCGTTTCCTGCCACCAGACCATCCCTACAGGTTAGACAATGCTTACTTTAACGGTAATCAAGAGCTTCTTTGGCCTTCAGCCTCATTGTCCGGAGAGCACGTAATTGCTCAGTGGGATGATTACAATAACGTGACCTTCAGGATAGATCCGGCAAAACATGACAAACTATCATACTGGAACGAGTTAATCATTTTCTACGAGCTTCCGTACTGGTCAAAAAAATTATTACGTCATTGTCTGGACGTTATGCACATAGAGAAGGGAGTATCCAAGCATATACTTAACTTGTTTCTTTGTAAAGACGGAAAATTAAAAGACAACCTCCATGCACGGATAGATCTTCAGGACTGGGAAATTAGAAGTGAATTACATTCTAAACCGATAGCGGGTAAACTAGGCAAGTTTGTACTTCCTAATGCCGTGTATCATATGTCACAATTGGAGAAGAAAAGGTTTCTACAAGTGTTGCATGATTTGAAAGTTTCCACAGGTTTATCAGGATCATTTAGTAAGAAAATAAAGATTGTGAAAGGCAAGATCGACGGGCTGAAAAGTCATGATCACCATATTATTATGATGCACATTCTCCCATTAGCCCTCAGGACTTCCATTCCCGAATTGGTTGGTGTAGTAATAAATGATCTTTGTTGCTTTTTTGGGGAATTATGCACTAAAACTTTGGATGTCGGTGATGCTGGAGAATCTAGAAAATTCTATTTTCTTGATACTTTGCAATTTTGAGCGTATTTTTTCGTCGTCGTTTTTCGATATCATAATACACCTGATAGTTCATTTTGCAACAGAGGCTAAGTTTGCCGGACCGGTACAATATTGATGGATGTATCCCGTCAAAAGGTACGTTGAATTTTTCGTTTCACGCATTTTATAAAATTATTGTTGTCTTATATGTCCGTATTTATTTATTTAATATATTTTTCATTAGGTATCTCTACACTCTAAAAAAGTATATACGCAATAGAAATCGACCAGAGGGTTCTATCATGCAAGGTTTTCTTCTAGATAAAGTAACCACATTTTGTTCCCGCTATCTGGACGAGAACATTGAAACGAAGTTTAATCGGCCTCGGAGAATTCAGGACGGGTCATATGGTAAAACTGATTATAAGATAGTAGACCCCATGTTTATCAATAAGATACATCGGTTTATCCTCCTCAATAGCATATGTCTTGAAAAAATTAAAGAGTAATGTGTGTGTGTGTGAAATGATATAATATTAATATAATAATTTATTGTTGAGAACAGAATTCATATTGATGAGGTACGTGAGGGGCAAGCTGATTGGAAGGATGAACAATTGGAAAAATATCATCAAAATAATTTTTGCGATTGAGTTGCAGATTTTATAAGTTGTTCGAATATTATATTATTACGACGGGTTGTCTTAATCTAAACCTACATCATTATGTGTTTGTCATAAAATTTGTTTTGTTAGATCCACTATCCGAACTTATTTGCATCATTAGAGAGAGATTCAAGATATTTAGCTCAGTTTCCTAGTATGGAGCTTGCATACTGTAAAGGATTCGGTATCCTTGGATACAAATTTAAAGTTAAGTACATAGAAACATCTCGAACCACTCAGAATAGTGGAATTCGACCGTATGATTGGATGGTGTGATTTATTATGGATACTTAAATTGCATACTTGGCATCCAATATCCCGGACGATCAGAACCGTTTTATATATTTCAGTGTATTTGGAACGATACACGAACCGATACGGATAAGTGGAGAAACAATCAAGAGATTTGGAAAGATGAATATAGATTGATTAGTGTAAACACACTTCGATTTTACGATCAGGACAATCTATTTATGTTTCCGCAACAAGTGTTTCAAGTATACTACTCACGGTGCTTGAAGCATCCAGAATGGAGTGTTGTATGCAGTTGGAAACTCAGGGATGTTTATGATGTCTCAGAATTTGAGGATTGTATGGAGGACAGCGATGAGGATGAAGAAGAGAGAAGACTTAGAGTGCTCCGACCATCTGTCTCCAAAGACGGGTTGTTTTTGGCTGAACGTGAAGTTACGTCGGTTATAAATGATATCGATGATGAAATCCAAGTAGTTATGTCTAATGCATCTACGAAACGAAAAAGTTATCAGTAATGTTATATTATTACTTCACATTTTATGATCTATACATATATTGCATGCATATGCAATGATTTTATTTTTATCTAGGTCTGACGACGACACCAGGAGAAGTGGTGGGCGGCAAGAGCACCAACAACAGCAGCGGCAGAGGCAGAGTGGTTCTGCCACCCGGAGAGCTGCGTAGGAAGCTCCAGAGGGCTAGTCTTGCACCCCGATTTGTATCCCCTTCGGATGACTCCTTCCGTATGGACATTGCCACACCTGCAGGTATATTGCACGTATATTCATTTTGAATGTAATATTATAGATATACACGCATATTTATTTTAAAGTTACTTATATAGTCAATTTATAATTGTCTAGCTGTAGGTGGTGCGTCCACATCAGAGGCAGAGCCCACCACCGCTGGTATGTTTATATTCTATATTGCATACATATTGATTTAGAATGTTATATTATAAATATACACATATTCTTTTTACAATTATTTATATAATCAATTTTTGATTGTCTTGCTGTTGGTGGTTCCTCCACATCCCGGGCAGAGGCCACCACCGCACCTGTAAGTATGTTTATATATCCTATATTACATGCATATCGATTTAGATTGTTATATTATAGATATACACATATTCTTTTTGCAATTACTTATATAATCTATTTTTAATTGTCTAATTGTAGGTGGTGCATCCACATCTGGCGCAGAGGCCACTTCCATACCCTCCGCGCAGTTTGCAGATTAGTATTCTTAAATATAAAATCTTTTTCACAAAAAAGACGATGACTTGGACTTAGTAGCCTATCCAAAGGGCCCAAATGCAAATAATTTAAGTTCTCAATTAGTTTTACCTTTTTGGTGGATGTAGTTAGCCTTTATTTTTATGAAAATTAGTTTTTTTTATTTTACATATCCTCTAAGAATAACCATGAATTTCATGTAATTTTATCATCAATGTTTATTTTCTAGTTGAAGGGGATGCGTCCACGTCCGGGTCTCCGGATGTTCCTTACCGGAGGAACTACCGTCCCGCTCGTGCTGCTGCTCGGGCCCAGGATGAATCAGTCCCACAGGCTGAGGCCCGATAGAGCTAGTGTTAGTTATATGTATGCCATAGAGGCCATTACTGTACATTGGATGTATATTGTAGTGGATGCTTGGACATATATAGGGAGGACTTTCTCGCTCGACATGATAGTATGCTATCTGGTTACTCTTTACCTTAACGTGTATACTGATTGTCTCTCTGATACATGTTGGTAAAGCCCTTAGGATGTGTACTTGACTACCTGGACTGTGATGCGGATCATACTAGTGGGGACATTGTAGTCCATAAGTACATCCTTCAAAGTCCCTAGTCGTGGGTGTATCGAGACGGGGCATCGATATACCAGAGTAGACTAGCGTATACCTTCTCGACCCATACAGATGGGCGATGGATGATCCCATATCCATTGGTGTTTGACATCAGAGATGATATACGGGTGCTCAGTGGAGACTGGGTACACTGGACGGACTCGCCGAGAACTCCCAGATGGTATTATACCTTACGTCAGATAGCAGTTCTCTGGTGACACTGGTACAGAGTAGTCTGTTGACCCGAGATCGTCATAGAGTCTTGTGTGGTTCCCACTGTGCTTTGATTTCCACCTTACCACGTCCAAGAGGGCGTGCAAAACGGTGGTTTTTGGGTACAGTCCCGAATCACATGGAGGCAATGAGCGATAGGAGGGGATTCGTCTCTCCCGGTATAGGGAGTTGATGTTGCGCTGTGTTCGATTGGCTATAACTGGAAATCCCTGGCCAGGGTTGATGAGATTTACTGGTAAGTGTTACCAGTAGTTTCTCGAACTGTTATAGACCTCATATCGACACGACTTATCGAGCTATTGGGGTCTGACGTTTACCACCCCTAGGCGAGATATGCGACATATCAGACGATCAGACCGGACTGTACGGTAAGTGTTACTGGTTGGATTCACAGGAGTGTGAGCGGGCTTGCTCGTCGATCTTCTGATCGCTCAATACCCGGGTGGCTGTTACGTTTAGCAGACCGCTTGCGGCTTGTGGGTGTTTGATATGATCATCATCTGCTGCCGGCGTATTGACGAGTCTTTAGAGTCCTACACAGAGGTTTCCTGGCTCAAGCGAAACGAAATAGGAGCGCATATGAGATATGTGCGGGACCGAGAATAATGCGTGTATGTGATACCGTATTCTATTCTCGTGATGAATGTATCGAATGGTTGTATGCGATATAACCTAGTTATCGAATCAAGGATTGATTCGACAAGCCGATACATTGGATACTAGTCGGTTGTGTGCGACATGACCGGATCATTGAATCAAGTGTTGATTTAATGATTTAATGCATAATTATATATTTGATATATTACTTTGCATTAACTAGTATTGGTTCACTTTAAATGGATTTTCTCACTTGTTTGTGCACATTGTATATGTGATATGTTCTTGTGCACAAGTTTGTATCATATTTGATGATGCATGCTAACTTGGGTTTGTGTAAAGCTTAACCATAGTCCACTCTCTACACTTAACCATGGTTGTTGTTATGATAAGAATAATCTATTTTCCATTTTCTCATTATTCTTATCATAATATATTTTCATCTTCTTCTTCTTCAAAGATGAAGAAAGCTTGCTTCATCAATGGCAACTTGAGAAAATGAGTGAGAAATCCAATTCTAAAGTGAACCCACTTCCTATTTCTTCATCCTCTACCACTTGCCAAATAGTATAGGGTGTTTTCTTCACAAGTTTCATGACTTGGTGAAGTGGGAGGTTGATCTTGTGATGCCTCGACGTAGATCATCTTCGGCATCGTAGTCGATGACCTAGCCCGCCCATTTCTCCGATTAAGCCGACGCTAGAGCCCGGGATTCGATTTGGACAGCGAGGAGACTTCATTACGGAGGTATGGAGGTGGAGGACCGGATCTACAAAGGTTGTATTTCCGTTCTTGTTGTTAAATTGTTAACTAGTTTCATTTGTTTCGCCTAAAAATCTAGTTAACGATCCGTATTAGGGTTTCTCGGCACCCGTAAAATTTTGAAATTGGCATGGTTGATGCCTTGTGAGACCTCATTAGTGTGCCTAGGATCCCTACAGTGGTATCAGAGCTACTAGACATTGTATGTCGACCTATGGGGGGTTCTCACTGTGTGACAGTGTGGCGAAGCATAGGCTCTTACCCCCAGGGTGTCCCGAGACCGGAAGGTGTTCCGGCGGGTTGTAGTCCTCGCGAGGGGGCATGCGTAAAAAGTAGCGGCTGAGGGACCCGTTGGTGCCACGGCGACCCTATTGGATGGGGTGGCTGCCTGACCTACAGTGGTATCAGAGACTAGCTAGAGCCTTTGGCGATGCGTAGACGAAGTTTGAAACCCGAACGAACCCGAAACCCATTTCCAAAATGCTCTCTGGAAATTTTCTGAAAATTCGGATTTTTGGCAATTAAAAATATGCAGAAAAATAATCAGGGTCTTATTTGAATTACTGTAAAAAACGAGGGTCTAATTCGATTAGTCCACCGCGGAACCGCGGCACATGCCTGGAATGTGCGGCGGTTCCGCGGCCGTTCTGTCACCTTGTCCAATGATTTCTGCACAGTAATTCATATAATTGAATGCTATATTTTCTGGGTATTTTTCTTGTGACTCTACAGTTGAGTATTCTGGGGTTGTATTGGGAATCAATGATTCGATCGGATTATCAAACTTTGTCTATGTGTTTTTCCGGGTAAATTTTAGAATATGTTAAAAAGTTCGACCGGATATAAATACCCACCTTTTCCCCTTTCGGGAAATTTCCAAGTGTTGGATTTTTCCGAGGTTTAAAGACGTTCTAAGTAGTGCAAGTAATGCGATGGACCCTCTAGAAGACAACAAACCTTAACTCGATTATGTGACCGTCTTGAACTGCCCTTTGAACCTTCGGGTTTGGGGCAGTACGGCGTGCCACATGTGAGGCGTTGGCTTGACCCTTCTACGGCTGGACCGTTGGTACTGAGGCACGAAGTGAATGTCTTTGAACTTATTCCATGAGTTGAGCTGTTTCAGGAAAACTTGGGTGTTTGACTGTTCGATCGGAAAGTTTAACATTTTCTGTTTATCTGAAATGTGATACAACAATTGGAATTCACAATAAGTTATGAGATAACTGAATGAATGTTATAAATCTAGCGGTTTAGTCTCACTTGATCGGTTGCCACGGAATTTTGATGTGATCAAAAGTCCGTCGCAATCACGTAGCGTACGCGGATACTCGCCGGGTAAACTTAATAGACAGCCTCGCCCCATAGCCCCGACCAAGTGACTGTAGGAGAACCCCGTCGCCGAAAGCATCTGTTCGGGTGCTCACGGCAGCGGTGTTCCGCCTTGGTGCACTTTGTCGACGGTATCGGGGGTGCGGCCGTCTACTGAAGTTTGCGACGAGCATTCGATCAGGATGTCAGGAATCTTGTTGAATTGCCCGACTTGATATTGAAAAGATTTTTCGATAATGAGACTAAAATGCGGGGTTTATAATTGTTAGGCATGCGATGTCTAAGGAATTCATTTGATTAGGCATGCGATGTCTATGCAAGTTGCGGATTCCAACTGTTGTAGTTTTACACTTTCTTTTCTGTGACCGTAAGTGTAATATGTGATATCGCCGGTTTCGTTGCTATATGTCAACGACAATTGGGATGCGCATATTTACTTACGTTGATGACATGTGATGTTATGTGTTGCTGGATATGTTATATTGGATCGTCGTGTTTGAATAGCCGGGGGTTTTTATGTGAGATGAGTGTTTTTCATTTTCATTCATGTAAAAACTTGTATGTAATATTCTTTTATTGGGGCACTTCCAGGTTGCGGAAGATGTCACCTTTTGTATATTATTTACTTTTCCGCACTAGGATAGACCCAAGGAGGGGAGCACAAGTAACCGGGTTCTGGAGTCCAGTGGGAGACCAACTCGAGGAGTCGAGTCCGGGTCTCCTAACTCTAGAATTGGTAGGGTTGCTTGCCGCTCTCGTAGGGGTCTAGGGGTGTGGGTTTGGCTATTCATCACGACCGTGGAATCCGTGTTTTATACTGGCTCGTATTGAAAACACGGACGTCCTAGTATATCCAATATTTCATATGATTCTTCTGCTGCGATATCTGTGATGTGATCATGTGATGTTCTGTGATGGATACTTTATATAGTATATATGATATATTATATAGACGTTACTTATGTTTTACATCCGCGCTAGCCCTGCCCCGCTCTGCCGTTAGTTACCTAACCTAACGGTGCACGAGGGGACATCGAGGCGAATGCGGATGGCATAAGTGTACGTTGTATTTATCTGTGATGTTTAGGTATTTTAAATGATGGGACTTCATTAATGTGATTAATGAAAATAAAAGAAACCTAAAGATGTTGTAGAATCGAATTTCAAAAATAAAACAGGTAGCTACAGTTCTTGCTTTGCACAGCGGTATATGTGATATATCCTGCACCTTATTCGATAAGGAAAGGACCGAGATCCCTTCACCGGGAGTGACTCCTTTAGCAATAACTGGCAGATGCTACACACTCGGTTTGTCTTTTGATTGCTTTTAAGAGTTCTGCTTTGCACAGTGATATATATGATATATCCCGCATCTCATTCGACGAGGAAAGGACCAACGATCCCTTCACCGGGAGTGACTCCTTTAGCAAAACTGGAAAAGCCTAAAAAACACTCCATTTCAAAATTCATTCGATCCTACAACGATATCAAGTTCATTACGCAATAGGTTTTCAGAAAAACCTGTCGTAGCCCTCCGTCATTTCAGATAAGTAGTAGTTAGTATTCGTGCTACGTTTGTTGGCCTGCGTCAAGGCGTAGTGTGCGGTAGCTAACTATTATTTATCTGCTTATGCATATGATGCAGATTGGATTAGGGTAGTCGTGCGACTTTGTTGGCCTGCGTCAAGGGTCGTGCGGGTGGGTTTAATTCAATCAGGAAATGACGGGTTGAACTTGACTAGCGCACTATGGTTTGTTGGCCTGCGTCAAGGTCATAGGACGCTAGGGGCAAAATTATCGGGAATTTCAAGTGTTGAAATTTGCAATGAGATTGCATACCTTCTATGAGATAGTTGGATCCCGATATCCGCTGCGAGTAATTGTTACTCCTGGGAGAGTTTTACACATTACAATTAGCCGATCAAGTAGATGTCTAGAAAGGTGTTAACGAGGTTACGCCTCTGGGAAAACGAGGTTTACATTAATTAGGTTCGTGCGAAAGCACGGGGGACCACCCTCAAAGTACCGACACTGGCCTGGCTGAAAGATTGGCAAACTTGTAGTGTGTAATTAATCCCGGCTAGTCTTTCCTTTTAGGGTTTGAAGGAAGATTTGATAAAAAGCAGTGGGAGCATCCTGATTAGATAAAATAATAACCAATCTGATCTTGCAAGAGCGCACGCTGAGTGTTTTCTTCTCTCTCTCTCCAGGTAGCGACCATATCACGCCTTAATCAAGATAACAATACGGAATATTGACTGAACCCGCTTGTTATACTGAGCTGGGGAACGTTGGTCCCGCTCCAACTTATAATTGTTATAAGACAGAGCAGGAAATTGGGGATTACCAGAATTCCCGTGCCGCCCAAACGAAGAGAGTGCATGCTGATGCATCATCTTCGGGTGTGTTCATTACAAAGAACTGTTTCTCAGTATCCTCCGCATCCTGGGTATATGATACCGGATCAGGATCCCAGATATGTAATCTGTTACATAGGGCTGCAAATAGGTAGAAAAACTGAGATCGGGTGATAAGTTTCATGAGACAGAAAACGGGGCAAGTGTTGCAGCCAAGTCTGTTGGTCACTGTCACCCTGTATTACCAATACATTGATTCTGAACGAATGTTATTAGATACCGAACCTGATATACAAAATCATATCAGTCTCTTTAACAGTAAAGAAAGGATATAATTTTGTATTGTTGGATAATGTTTTGAACATTTCCTATATCAAAAGTTGATCGGATCAGGCACGTTATCTAAAAGCGTTGATGTTCTAAATCAAACTACAGTTCTTAGTATACAGAACACACACAAGAGGAAGAGTTCAGAAATGAACGAATCCTTCTTGAGGCATTGTAGACTAGGTCATATCAATGCGACCCGACTAGCTGAAGTTACATGTAGATGCATATTTAAATCAGTTTGAATCTACATCTTGTGAAACTTGCCAGTCATGTCACAAAGATATAATGACACCAGCTCTGTTTAATGGAAACAGAGAAAGAGTTGGTAAACTCTTGGGATGATACATGTTGATGTATGTAAGGTCCCCTGTCTACACATGCCAGGACCGGTTCTTTATACTTCATTACATTCTCTGATGATCTTTCGAGATTCAGACCTATGTTCCTGTTGAAACACAAGTCCGAACCTTTTGAGAAACTCACAGAATATAAGTTAGAAGTAGAGATCCAAAATACGGGTATAAGTATTATGTCCTTTGATGAGATCAAGGAGGAGAATACTTGAGCATGGAAATCCTGGACTTTTCTAAAGGAGAATGAGATTCTCTCTCAGCATTACTCCTCCGTATACACCATAGCACGATGGTATATCGGGGCGGAGCAATAGCACCCTATATGATATGGTGTGCTCTATGATGAGTACTACTGAGTTACCTATTTCCTTTTTGGGAGTTATGCACTTGAGAAGCTGCATACCCATTGAATAGGGTTCGAATCAAATCAGTTGCCTACCACTTCATATGTGATATGATAAGGGAAGAGCCCATATCTTAAGTTAGTTAAGATTTGGGGTTGTCCGGGCTATGTCTAAAAGCAAAATCCGGACAAGCTCGAGGCAAGGTCTGTAATGCAGAACTGGAAATGTTCCAGCTATACAAATTGCAGCTGATGATTTGATAGAACCAAGGATTCAGTAGATACCAACGAACCTCAGCCTCTCCGCCGATCTAGTAAGGTTCCTCACCCACCTGAGAGATACTTCGGTTACTCTATGACAGTGGGAGCGAGGATTGCATCATGAGATGATGACCCAACTAGTTTCGAGCTGGCCATCAGGAGTGGGACTCTGTAAGAATGGCTGGATGCTTAGCGATCTGAGATGGAATCCATGTACACCAACAAAGTATGGACTTTGGTTGCTATATCTGAAGGGTTAAATTCCCATCAGGAGCAAGTATATCTTGAGAAGATTACTTGGTGTAGATGGAAAAGTTGAGACTTTCAAAGCTAGACTTGTTAAAGCTTTTCGTCATCGACCAGGCGTGGATAATGATGAAACATTTTCAAGTGGCTATGCTTAATTCCATCCAGATCCTACTTGCCACGGCTACATACCATGACTACGATATCTGTCGGTTGGGTGTCATGACTGCTTTTCTAAATAATGTTTTAGAAGAGAGAGTCTATAAGTACACATCCAGAGGGTTTCGTAGACAGTGGGAGCAGCGGAAACGTGTACAAGATGCTTTATAGGATAAAGCAGGTATCGCGGAGTTGGAACATCCGTTTTGATGTGGTAGTCAAACAGTTTGACATCATCAAAATGGTAGATGAACCTTGTATATACAAAAAGGTAGTAGGGAGTATGGTGATGATCCTCGTAGAGTACGTGGATGACATACTCTTGATAGGGAAGGAGTTTCCTATGCTACACTCGATCAATCTCCGCTTATCACAATGATTCTCCATATAGGATCAAAGTGATACCTCCTAAATCCTGGGTTTTGGATCTATGAGATAGATCTAATTGGATGTTAGGATTCTCACTAGTTGTAGTGAGATGGTATCAATCGATCCTGGGGAGAATCACTGGAAGGGTTCCAGGGTGATAAGGACGACTGAAAGTCAGTCACAGGCATTGTCTTTACCCTCAGTAAAGGGACAGTATGTTGGAAGAGTTCCAAGCTACATACCGTGGCAAACTAGACGATAAAGTCTAGATACATCGCTACTCAAGATGCTACCAAAGAGGAAGTCTGGATGTATATTTGTTCATGAGATGAACTTAGTTCCTCCCATTGTATGACAATGGAGTTGTGGCTTATGCCAAGGAACGTCCGTCCCATCAGTGATCCAGACATATTCTAAGGCAGTATCACCTGATCATGGAGATAGTTGATCTCCAGGGTGATCGAGGTAAGGAGAGTAGACTCAGAGGACAACACGGCGGATCCACTCACAAAGGCCTTTTCCCAGAGAGAGACTTTTATGGGATGGTTGAGTATGAGATACTACAACCACTGCTATCAGATGGCCCTAGTGCAAGTGGGAGATTGTTAGTTATATGTATGCCCTAGAGGCCATTACTGTACATTGGATGTATATTGTAGTGGATGCTTAGACATATATAGGGAGGACTTTCTCGCTCGACATGATAGTATGCTATCTGGTTACTCTTTACCTTAACATGTATACTGATTGTCTCTCTGATACATGTTGGTAAAGCCCTTAGGATGTGTACTTGACTACCTGGACTGTGATGCAGATCATACTAGTGGGGACATGGTAGTCCATAAGTACATCCTTCAAAGTCCCTAGCCGTGGGTGTATCGAGACGGGGCATCGATATACCAGGGTAGACTAGCGTATACCTTCTCGACCCATACAGATGGGCGATGGATGATCCCATATCCATTGGTGTTTGACATCAGAGATGATATACGGGTGCTCAATGGAGACTGGGTATACTGGACGGACTCGCCGAGAACTCCCAGATGGTATTATACCTTACGTCAGATGGCAGTTCTCTGGTGACACTGGTACAGAGTAGTCTGTTGACCCGAGATCGTCATAGAGTCTTGTGTGGTTCCCACTGTGCTTTGATTTTCACCTTACCACGTCCAAGAGGGCGTGCAAAACGGTGGTTTTTGGGTACAGTCCCGAATCACATGGAGGCAATGAGCGATAGGAGGGGATTCGTCTCTCCCGGTATAGGGAGTTGATGTTGCACTGTGTTCGATTGGCTATAACCGGAAATCCCTGGCCAGGGTTGCTGAGATTTACTGGTAAGTGTTACCAGTAGTTTCTCGAACTGTTATAGACCTCATATCGACAGACTTATCGAGCTATTGGGGTCTGACGTTTACCACCCCTAGGCGAGATATGCGACATATCAGACGATCAGACCGGACTGTACGGTAAGTGTTACTGGTTGGATTCACAGGAGTGTGAACGGGCTTGCTCGTCGATCTTCTGATCGCTCAATACCCGGGTGGCCGTTACGTTTAGCAGACTGCTTGCGGCTTGTGGGTGTTTGATGAGATCATCATCTGCTGCCGGCGTATTGACGAGTCTTTAGAGTCCTACACAGAGGTTTCCTGGCTCAAGCGAAACGAAATAGGAGCGCATATAAGATATGTGCGGGACCGAGAATAATGCGTGTATGTGATACCGTATTCTATTCTCGCGATGAATGTATCGAATGGTTGTATGCGATATAACCTAGTTATCGAATCAAGGATTGATTCGATAAGCCGATACATTGGATACTAGTCGGTTGTGTGCGACATGACCGGATCATTGAATCAAGTGTTGATTTAATGATTTAATGCATAATTATATATTTGATATATTACTTTGCATTAACTAGTATTGGTTCACTTTAAATGTATTTTCTCACTTGTTTGTGCACATTGTATATGTGATATGTTCTTGTGCACAAGTTTGTATCATGTTTGATGATGCATGCTAACTTGGGTTTGTGTAACGCTTAACCATAGTCCACTCTCTACACTTAACCATGGTTGTTGTTATGATAAGAATAATCTATTTTCCATTTTCTCATTATTCTTATCATAATATATTTTCATCTTCTTCTTCTTCAAAGATGAAGAAAGCTTGCTTCATCAATGGCAACTTGAGAAAATGAGTGAGAAATCCAATTCTAAAGTGAACCCACTTCCTATTTCTTCATCCTCTACCACTTGCCAAGTAGTATAGGGTGTTTTCTTCACAAGTTTCATGACTTGGTGAAGTGGGAGCTTGATCTTGTGATGCCTCGACGTAGATCATCTTCGGCATCGTAGTCGATGACCTAGCCTGCCCATTTCTCCGATTAAGCTGACGCTAGAGCCCGGGATTCGATTTGGACAGCGAGGAGACTTCATTACGGAGCTATGGAGGTGGAGGACCGGATCTACAAAGGTTGCATTTCCGTTCTTGTAGTTAAGTTGTTAACTAGTTTCATTTGTTTCGCCTAAAAATCTAGTTAACGATCCGTATTAGGGTTTCTCGGCACCCGTAAAATTTTGAAATTGGCATGGTTGATGCCTTATGAGACCTCATTAGTGTACCTAGGATCCCTACAGCTAGGGGGAGGCACCAATCCCCCTTTTCTTTACCCCTGATTATCGTTATAATGGCGATTATGCCAAGAGGTTCGGCTGGTATATGGGGGATGAGAGCCGCATCCAAAAGAAGTATTCTTTTCACGTTGAGTGGGACGATTAGCAACGGCGCTCCTTTGCCCTTGTTGGGGTCAAAAATTACATGCCGGTTGACCAAGTCAAAATCAAAGTCAGCCCCAAGCCAAGTGGGCTCAAGCCCAGGTCAACGGGACCGGCCCCATGACAAAAGGAATGAAGCAATAAATTAGTTTAATTTAATTCTTTTATATATATATATAGAAATAAATGTATGTAAAATAAGCAAAAAGCCAAAATTTTTTAAACCCCATGGCTTATGTGCAAAAAGAGATAAGCACAAAAGGCATGGGGTGGCATAAGTGCAATTTGGCAAAGCCCAGGGGGTTATATGTAAAGTGTGTAGCCTATAAAGGCAACATGATGAAAAATCAATGAGAACTTTTTTCTCTCTCAAAAAAAATTAGGGTAAGTGCCTCCTTCTCCTTCCTCAAAGTTCTAAAGACTTCTTCCTCTTTTTGAATTAAATCAAGAGTTTAACTCTTCCTTTTCCAAAAATAAACAATTTTTCACTATCAAACCCTCGAAGGGGAACTCAGATCTTCCATCAGATCTCAAAAATGGGAGATTTTTAAATCTTGCCCAGCTTTTTCTCCAAGATCCGGCCAACAGAAGAGGAGAAAGAAGGAGACCCACCTCCAAAAATTCTACTTTGGGAAAGATCCAGGGCCAAATGGGAGAAGAAAGGGGTCCCCTTCGGTCATTTCTAAAGATTTCTAGGAGTTTAACTCCATTTAAGATCTATTGGAGTTTAAATCTATAAACAAAACCCTTTTAGGAGTTTAACTCCAAATCTACACATAATCCCTGTTAGGAGTTCAACTTCAAGGACCCTTAAGAGTTCAACTCTCAGCCCAGGGGCTAAGCCCCTTTTCCGCCGGTGTTTCCAGCGGTCGCATGCCGCGCACGTGACCCACGGGCATCCAGCGGTCTCTTTCAGCGCACGTGGCCTACGGCCGCCCATCGCCCACGTGCGCCTCACGTGACTCGCGGGCACCCAGCGGTTGCGTGCCGCACACGTGACTCGCGGGTGCCCAGCGCTCGGCGGTCGTGTGCAGGGCATGTGACCCGCGGGTGCCAAGCGCCCTCACGTCTGGCATATGACCCATGGGCGCGAAGCGCCCACACACCTGGCATGTGACCCGTGGGCGCGAAGCGCCCACGTGCCAGGTATGTGACCCGTGGACGTCTAGCGCCCACGGGCTATTCACGCGTATGTAAAACGCTCCCCACCCCTCATTTTCCATGCACTCCACACCCAAAACATGTCCCCCATTGGAAAAAAATTCTAACGGGGCGCTATCCCGTATCCCGCAAGGGGGCTGCTAGCCCCCTTGACCCCCAGCCCGCTACCCAGGTAGCGAGACCCCAGTAAACTCTGCGAGGGCCCCGATATATCCAAAACCCTTTCAAAACACAACGTACGTACACGGCACATTGAGTTCGCATGATCAGTTTGACCCGTCAATCGGAGCTTCCCTCGCTCCAATGGCGATGGGTAATTAACGGCAGCTTAGTCCGCGGCCGCCGGAGATTTGGATACTCACAATTAATAAACCCCCGCCTACCCTAGGTAGAGGGAATCTGCCGTACGCCTGACAAGCGCGTGCGTATTCCCATCTCAATGAGGTGACGAAAAACACCCTACGGATTCTGGCACTCCTGGTGGGAACTTTCTCTCCTCCCATATCTCGGGTCAAGCGTTCATGCGAACTTATTTAACATATATACCGACATTTGTACTGAAGTAATGTTCCTTTCGTGCAACAATCAACTTTCAACGACGATGTCTCCCAAGATGAATTCAGCTGCCAACGTGACCCCAATCTCGTATGTGGTCAAGATCAATGCTCGTTTGGTTCTCCCTGTAAGTCTCAGCTGGCAATGGGAGGAGCCACCCTGTCAATTTGGTTTCGTCATCATCTACCCTGCCGGAAGCGCTCATCTGGCGGAGGTCACGGCAAACTAAGTGGCCAAACCGACCTTAACGGGTAGGAGGCCGAACATCATGGTCGCTAGAGCATCCCACCCCAAATGCAAATCCGTATTCGAATGGCTTTCCACTATTCTAACTGGGGGAAAGGCCGTCAACACCAATAGGGCCACAAAGCAGCTCCAACAAGCTCAAGCATTGCCCTTGACGATCGAGCGAGCAGGCATATTCTCTGGACCCTCTGTCAGTCGGTCTACGACGTCATCCCGAAGGGCTGAAGCCTGCTAAGTGCTCAAAACAGTAAGGTTGAGAAAGAAGCGGCTCAGGTATCGAGCCAACAAAAGGGCCAGGACTTCGGCCAATTGGAATCTTGTGAGGTTCCAAGAGCAGGGTCACCCCGCGACGGTGGCTGAGTCGGCCGTAAAAGTCAGTAATTCTTTCGAACCCCTGAAATGGGTTCAGAAAAATGCCATGACTGCTAGAATCAAGGAGACAGCAGTCCGAACGATGCTACAATGATACGTGTCCCAGCCCCAACAGAAAAAGCATGACATTGTCTCTTCAAGAGTCTATCAGGCGCTTTGTGCCGTGCGAAAGCAGCGGGGCAAATACAGAAAAGAAGCGCCAGCACTACTCAAGAAGTCGGTCAGGCCAGCCATCTTTAATCAATTGTCCGTTACCAAAACAGAAGGGCCAAGACGGTGGTCCACAAAATCAGCTAGCAATGATGAAAGGACGGCCGGATATGTTATCCACACTTTCTATATGGCGGGCACGCGCCCAGCGGCAACCTCTATAGCAAAAGCAAGGATGGGGCCACTACATCCCAAGCCCAATCTGGCTTGAATGTGGTTGCCGCTTCCCAAGATCAGCCACCTCCGCTGGATGATGAAAATTCTCTCGATGAGGCCGATAGGCAGAAAGACCCCTCAATCCATGTGGAGTCAAGCTCGGACAGTGAGAAAAAACCAATTTTCCGCCCCAGGACCGTGGAGCAAAAGCTGCTTCAAGAGCTTCGAAAACAGCTCAGGAGCAAAGATAAAGAGATGGCCAAGCTTTATTCGAAAATTGACGACCTAACGAACGTTGTGATACAGCTTACGGCTCAAATTGTGATTGACACATTTTCACCGTGTCGTATTTAGAAAGAATTTAGAAATTACCGCAATAAAAAACGGTGTCGCGTGTAGCGAGCCGTGATGAGTACGGGTCGTCCACAGGGAGATGGTAGGGTTTTAGGCTTGTTTTAACGGGTTAATACCGTGTTTTGTGTTATGTTTACACCAAGTGTCGTAACTAGGATATGTTCAATAAAAAGACTCGTTAAGGGTAGTTTTAGGTTAGCTTGCATGAGGATGATATTTACCGGTTCCTTATAGACCCAATTTTGATATTGACACTAAGGCAATAGGAAACAACGTGGATTAGGGAACTTGAAATACGGTATTTACGATTTTGAGCTAAATCCGTATTCCTTCTCCCTTGTCCTTCCGTTGTTGTCTCTTGACCTTAGCCTTCGGTAAACCATTCCCAATCCGGTCACGATTAGGATTCACCGCTACCGTAGTAAGATAAGGTGCCTAACGGAGTGGAATTGCGAGTGGTTTGCTCGGAGTTTCAATTACAAAGTTAAGGTTTTTAAGGTTTTAGCACACACATCTCCTAACACAAACTAACCATATTCTATCCTTAACAAGTAAATCTATTACTCACACATATTCACAATACCAAAATGAAAAAGAAAAGAGTAAAGCAAAAATAGCAAGAAAAGAGAAGTTAAAGTTAGATCAAGAACCGGTAAATTCAATGTGCAAATATCGTCACTTGTTCTTTAATACCATACCAATGTGAAATCAAAATACCAAACTTTAAGCTTGCAAGCTCACTTAAGAGGCTGCAAGATCAAAGTAAAGCAATGATTTCACAAATTCAAAGTATGTAGAAAGCAAGACATATGTAATGAAATGAGAACTTTATTGAATTTTAAACAATATACAACTAATCTTGAAGTCAAGAACCTAAATCTTAAACTTGCAAATTCAATGAAGAAGTTGCAAGGTCAAGACAAAGGGGGAAGAGCTCAGGAGTTCAAAGGAAAACAAGTTACAAATTATAAGAGTTCTAAAACAAAATTAAAGAGAAAGTATCCCCTCCCCTTGCCCCTTGGTCTGGTATTTATAGGCACAAAAGAAGAATAAACAAGCAATAAAAATAAGATGACGTAGTATCAACGGAGGGACCACAGAAAATTAGGGATCTATGGGGCTAGGGGGGCCGTCCAGCTCGGAATTTTGGAGGGTGTGGCCAGCCCAAAACCGAGCAAGCTTGCTCGTATTTGTTGGGTGGTCTTGTGTGCTCTCCCATATCACTATGGTGCTGCTTGATTTCTCTATAGAGGCCTGGGTTGTACCCAGGGATTTGGAGGGAAACCTTGATGCTTCAAATCACATCAACTCTTTTAGCATTTAATACACATGTTCCCTACTTGCACCATTTCATCATGTCATGTAGCCTAGGCAACCCCACCATAGTCCATGTGCACACTTGTATTGTGTTGGACCAAAATTGTGTGCACACATCTATTTGCAAAAAGAACTCTTTGGACAATGATCGGTTTTCTGTTCTGTTTGCAGTGTTGGCTTCCAAACATTATATTCGTGATTTTAAGTGTGTTTCCAGTATTTTATCATGAACGCATGTAATCTGTATTACTGAACAGACACTGGTTAATAGTACCGATATATAACAAAATAGATAATGAATGAGCGGTATTAAAATCAAGTTTTTAGTGATGAACAAATACCCCCAAACTTATCTTTTGCTCGTCCCGAGCAAAACAAAAAAATCCTAACCTCACTTTCGCAGGGAACGCGATTGCACCGAGCTTGTGCAACAAGCCGTTAAACCTTTAGGTGTCCCTAGTAGGAGGGGTGTTGTCTCCTGAGGGTTTTCAGCGGATTTCACCCATAAAATCACGTCAAGCTAGTTTTGCGAAATAACTATGATTCTAACCCTAAGGCTTTGTTTCAAAGCTAGCAATTCTATTATCCTAAGTTTAGAAATATCGAACCTTTATTTTTCACACCTCGCTTCTTATTTAACTTAAGATTCTATATGTCTTTACGTGCGGTGCAAATAATGTCGTTAAGTTTCAAAAGGATCGAGTAAAGTTTGTCATGTCATAAAATAAAGCCCAGATAAAAAACTTAAAAGGGATCACACAAGTTTTATAAAGAGATAAGTACTTCTCAAGCTTCATTTTCCAGTTAGGTTTCAAATTCATAATTTCTATCTTCCTTAATAGGAAACTAGATCTTATTTTTCACTCCACCTTTTACTTGTTTTCGTTTCGTACACACCTTCGTAAACGTGCAATAGTCTTCATCATAAGATAGAACCTTCATATCTCCGTTAAAAATATTTTTATAAAAAACTTGTCTTTTGTCAAGATTATTCTCACACAAAGAACTGTTAGGAATTTTAACTCTGAGAAAACACTTGCTTGACCCTTTTTTAATTTGGACTTTCTAGGTTTCTTAGCGAGTTTTGGGCCAATACTTCCAAACCAGTTGGTTTTAAGGCATTAGGTGTAGAGACACCCCGGTGGACTTAATTGCTCAAGTTACCTAGGCCCTAAAACAAAAGACCAATTTTAGCGTGAAAATCATAACGATTTAATGTGAACAGAGATATAACCAGTTGTTCAATTATTTTTTAGGATAAAAGACGTGTTTAGTGGATCAGGTGTGTAATCACTTCAATCAAGTTCCAGATGGGTTATTCTTCAGAATTAGTTCCTATAAAGGTATCTATAATATCCCTTCATATCCACTTCACTTTTAAAATTATTCTTGGTATTACTTATTTCAAAACAAACCTATTTGATCCTCAAAAATTAGTTTATCAATTTAAACGTTTTCAGACATAAAATACTTGTCATCTAATTTTCAAATCTCATGACACGTGCAGTGTGATGTAAAGACGTATAATAGCTACAGTTAAATTCAAAGGAGGGTTATCTTTCAGGCTTTCAAAATCTAACAATAGGATCTAGTTGTTCCTTTCTTATTAAACAAAAAACCGTCGAAATATCGAATCTTTGTTCTCCCACTAGCTAACTTGACGACAAAGTTTTTATATTTTTGTAAAACTTTTTCGATTTTTATGGGTTTTTTTAAAAATGTATGCAAATGCAGAATATACAAATGAAATGCGAAGGGAGAAAGAATGCGAAGGGAGAAAGCTTACCGAGCATACCTCCAAACTTAAACTGGACAGTGCCCTCACTGTCAATGTACATCAAGAGGGCAAAATAGATGGAGGGTTAAAAGCGGCGGTTCTCCATTTTGTTATATTTTTTTTTGTAATATGAACAAAGACTGAGCATTACCAGACAAGATTGCTCGTCAAAAATAAAGATGGATATGCACCAGACAAGAATATCCATATATATACCAAAAATAGTATATACATACCCCCAAACTTATTTGAAACAGTGTCTCTACTGTTTTTGGCTGGATAACCGAAGTTTGGTGGTAAACAAAGAAAGATTATGCAGGGTAAACCGGCTCCTGCAAGATCAGGAGCTCCTCTGATGGTTCTGCACTAAGCTACGGTTTTAGTCTGTGTCCGTTTAGTTTGAAAAATGAACCGTCCTTCAGATTCTCCAAATCCACAGCGCCGTGCGGGTACACACACCGCACAAGAAAATGTCATTTCCAGCGAGATCGAAGTTTACCGGGATGGAAATGGAGTCGGGTGTCATAAAGAAGTACCTGTTGTCCAGATGTGAAGGTTTTGTGCATAAGGTGTTTATCATGAAACACCTTCGTTCGGTTCTTTAAAACAACCGAGTAGTCGTAAGCCTCATCCCGAAACTCGTTCGGTTCATTCAGTTGCAGCTTCCGATAGCTGCCCGCATCTTCAAGATTGAGATTCAGCTCTTTGATCGCCTAAATAGCACGATGTTCAATTTCCACAGAGAGGTGGCAAGCCTTTCCGTAAACAAGCCGATAAGGAGACATGCCAAGATCAGTCTTATAAGCAATTCGAAATGCCCAAAGGGCATCGGTTAATTTCAAAGACCAATCTTTACGGTTCTTGGAAACCGTCTTCTCCAGAATCTGCTTGATCTGTCGATTTGAAATCTCGGCTTGCCCACTTGTTTGGGGGTGGTAGGGCGTGGATAGCTTATGATTGATTGAGTATATCCGCATTAAGACCTCGAAAGACCTATTGCATAAATGCGTCCTATTATCGCTAATGATAGCGCGAGGGTGCCCGAACCGGGAAAAGATGTTTTCTTTAAGGAATTTAATTACAACCCTATTGTCATTAGTCCAGCTCAGAACTTCCTCGACCTATTTGGAGACATAATCAACAGCCAAGAGAATGTACAGCTTCCCAAAAGAGGTTGGAAACGGTCCCATGAAGTCAATTCCCCAAATATCGAACATCTCAACAACCAAGATTGGTTGGAGCGGCATCTCATTTCGCCTGGAAATCCGACCCAAATGTTGGCACCGGGAGCAAGTCTTGCAGTATTCATGTGCATCTTTGAAAAGTTTGGGCCAGTAAAAGCCACATTGCAAGACTTTCTCAGCTGTCTTTCTTGGGCCAAAGTGCCCGCCACATGCTTAATCGTAGCAAAAAGACAACACACTCTTGAATTTATTTTCCGGAACACACCGGCGGATGATTTGGTCTGAACAGTACTTGAACAGGTAGGGCTCGTCCCAGTAAAAGTGTTTTACTTGGGATAAAAATCTAAGTCTTTCCTGACTTGACCAATCGTCAGGTATGAGTCCAGTCGCCAGGTAGTTCACAATATCTGCGAACCAGGATTCGCAAGATATCGTCAAGAGTTGTTCATCAGGGAAAGTGTCGTCGATTGGGAGAGGAAGCGTCAGCGAAGAAGGAAGTCATGAAAGATGATAGGCTACTACATTTTCACATCCTCTTTTGTCCTTAATGATAAGGTCAAATTCTTGAAGTAAGAGGATCCAACGTATCAACCGAGATTTTGCATCCTTTTTCGCAAAAAGATGTCGCAGAGCTGAATGATCGGTATAGACAACAACTGGGGAGCCAAAGAGATAAGGCCTGAATTTCTATAAAGCAAACACAACAGCCAAGAACTCTTTCTCGGTTGTTGTGTAATTCATTTGGGCTTTATTCAGGGCCCGGCTCGCATAGTAGATTACGTGCGGCATCTTATCGATGTGCTGTCCTAGGACCGCACCGATAGAAAAGTCGGATGCATCGCACATAATCTCAAAAGGATGCGTCCAGTCAGGTGAAGAAAGAATGGGAGTAGTGGTGAGTGAGATTCTTAGTGATTCAAAAGCAGTCAAGCAGCGCGAGTCGAAGTTGAACGTGGTATCCTTTGCTAGAAGAAGAGTCAAGGGTCTAGCAATCTTGCTAAAGTCCTTGATAAACCGTCTGTAAAAACTGGCACGGCCAAGGAAAGATCGGATATCTCTGACGCATTTGGGAGCAGGGAGGTTGGAAATGACATCAATCTTTGCTTTGTCAACCTCAATGCCATTCAGCGATGATATGTCCTAGGACAATACCTTAGCCTACCATGAAGTGGCATTTTTTCCAGTTTAAAGTGAGATTTTTATCCTTACATTGGGGAAGGACAGCGTCAAGATGTTGCAGCCACTCGTCGAAAGAATCACCAAAAATAGAGAAATCATCCATAAATATCTCCAAAAATTTCTCAACCATGTCAGAGAAAATTCCTACCATACACCGCTGGAAGGTAGCGGGAGTATTGCATAGCCCAAAGGGCTGCGGCGATATGCGAACGTGCCGAAAGGACAAGTGAAAGTGGTCTTGTCCTGGTCTTTCTCGGCGATGGGAATCTGGTTGTAGCCTGAGTAATCGTCCAGAAAACAATAATACTCATGTCTAGCTAATCTTTCGAGCATTTGGTCAATGAATGGCTGCGGAAAGTGATCCTTCCGCGTTGCGGCATTGAGTTTTCGATAATCAATGCATACTCGCCACCCAGTCTGGGTGCGAGTAGGGATCAACTCATTCACCTCGTTTGTGATGACCGTAATGCCCGACTTCTTAGGGACAACGTGTATAGGACTGACCCATTGACTGTCTGAAATAGGGTAAATGATACCACTATCCAAACATTTGACGATTTCCTTTTTCACAGCCTCCTTCATGACTGGATTTAATCGCCTCTGTGGATCCCTAACTGGTTTGGCATCATCCATCAGGTGAATGTGATGTTCAACGATCAGGGGACTAATCCCCTTGATGTCTACCATCGTCCAGCCGAAAGCTTGCCGAATGGATTGCAAGACCGTGAGAAGGGCTTTTTCTTGCTCTACAGCTAGAGAAGCCGAGATGATGACAGGGAGGGTCTCGTTCTCACCTAAGTAAGTGATTGGAAGAATTAAAGTTTACCGCAATCAAGACGGTGTCGCTATGCAGCTAGCCGGTTGAGCACGGGTCGATCCACAGGGAGATGGTTGTGTTTCCTCTCTTGTTTTAGACGAGTCAATAAAGAATTTGTGTATGTTCGAGACTATCCTATGTGTAATATTTGCAAGTATAAAGTTGTTAAGAAAAAGATACGAGATTATAAGCTACAGAAATCCGTACTCAAAACCTTTGAGCCGAATCTTGACCAATTGAAGCTAAGCAATCGGCAACAACGTGGATTAGGGGATTTAAGCGCGGTATTCGTGGAATACGGCTTATTTACCCTTGTCCCTCCGTTCTAGTCTCTTGCTTTCGCCTCCGGCCAAACCGAACGCAACCGGTCGCGGTTAGGAATCACCGTTACCTTGTCAGGATACGGTGCCTAACGGAGCGCTTGCGTATGGTTTGGGCGGAGTTCAATGGAAGATACGGGAAAAGGAAATGGGCAAAGAAAATCTTTAACTTATAATATCGTATTTCTTCTTAACAATAATAATTATTACAACATTCACAAAATGGACAAAAGAGAGCAAAAGAAAAGAAAAGAGAAAAGAAAAGATTACAAGAAATTAAGTGCATGAATTAAATTGCAAGAAAGTAAAGACAAGAATGAAAAATGCAAGTAATAAATTATAAGAACCATAGAACTCAAAACAAGCATGGGATCAATAGCCAACCCTTAAACTTGCAAGCTCAATCAAGAGGTTGCAAGATCAAGGGAAGGGTAGAGAACGCATGTGAATTGAAGCGCTAAGGCGAGAACGAAATGACACAACCCCTTGAGACCAATGACCAAAACTTAAACTTGCAAGCTCACTTAAGAGGTTGCAAGATCAAGTTAAGGTAGAGAGCTCAAGGGGGAAGCTAAACAAAAAGAATAATACAAAAACCTTCATCTTTATTCACATCCACAAAAAGCTCTCACTACAATTCATGGAAGAGGAATGAAGAAGAAGAAGAAAAAGAACTAAAACTACAAAAGAAAGAGGAACAAAAGAATGACCCTTGGCTTTGGCAAGATCTGTTGTATTTATAGGCAGAGGGTTGAAGATCTAGGGCAAGAATCTGCCACTATATGAAGTCCCCAAAATACCCCCAAAACACGACAAAGTGAGGACCCCACATGGCCGCGGATCCGCCGCCAATACCCCCTATTGGCCGCGGATCCGCGGCCCTATGATGGAGTCAGGGCATCGTACTTGGTGGCTTTCCCTGGTTCTGTGTGTCCTTCAGTGTGGCATATGTGTTTTCTGAAAATACCTCCACATTTCTTCCAGAATTTCTGTTGAGGAAAGGTGGACTTTTGTGGATGCTTTTGTCATGATTGCCTCGAGCTCCGCGTAGATTTCTTGGAACTTGTTATTGCCATTGAGCCTTGTGCATGAAGGTGACATTGATTTGACATTTTGTCTTCCTAAACTGGTATCTGGAAACATACGGATGACGAGCGGAGACCGTGTTTTCTCAGTGGCTGGCAGGAACCCGGATTTTGTCGTGTTTTCCATGAATTTCACCGTTTTAGAACCGAGAACCTGTATCCTGCAAATATGTAACAAATACGGATTAAAAGCACCTACCTATAAACAACCGAGCGTAAGAATGGGCGGTATAAAATGCAGTATTCTGTGATGAACAAATACCCCCAAACTTAACTTTTGCTCGTCCCGAGCAAAACCAATTATTCACAAAAATAAAATCCTAACCGCACTTTCGCAGGGAACGCGATTGCACTGAGCGCGTGCAACAAGCCGTTAAACCTCTAGGTGTCCCTAGTAGGAGGAGTGTTGTCTCCTGAGGGTTTTCAGCGGATACTACCCACAAAATCCGGTCAAGTTGGTTTTGTACAATAACTAAGATTCAAACCCTAAAGTTTTTGTTTCAGAAAATAACAATTCTATAATCCTAAGTCTAGACTCTCGAACCTTTATTTTTCACACCTCGCTTCTTATTTAACTACAGATTTTATATGTCTTTACGTGCAGTGCAATTAGTGTCGTTAAGTTCCAGAAGGATCGATTAAAGTCATCATGTCGCACAATAAAGCCCAGATAACAATTTTAAAAGGATCACATAAGTTTTATAAAGAGTTAAGCATTTTTCAAGTTTCGTTTTCCAGTAAGGTTTCAACTTCAGAATTTCTATCTTCCTTAACAGGAAACTAAGTCGTATTTTTCACTCCACCTTTTTCTTGTTTTCATTTCATACACACCTCTGTGAACGTGCAATAGTCTTTATCATAGAATAAAACCTTCATATCTCCGTTAAATTTTTTTTATAAAAGCCTGTCTTTTATCAAGATTATTCTCACACAAAGAACCGTTAGGAATTTTAACTCGGAGAGAACACTTGCTTGACTTTGTTTTAAACTGGACTTTCTAGGCTTCTTAGCGAGCTTTGGGCCAATGCACCCAAACCAGTTGGTTTTAGGGCATTAGGTGTAGAAACACCCCAGCGGACTTAATTACTCAAGTTACCTAGGTCCAAATACAAAAGACAGTTTGACGTGAAAATCAGATGATTTAATACGAACGGAGATATAACCGGCAGTTCAATTATTTTTTTGGATAAAAGACGTGTTTAGTGGGTTTGGTGTGTAATCATTCCAATCAAGTTTCCGATGGGTTATTTTTCAGACTTAGCTCCAATTACGGCATCAATAACATTCCTTCATATTCGCTTTACTTCATAAACTATTCTTGACATTACTTATTTCAGAACAAACCTATTTGATCCTCAGAAAATCATTTATCTGTTTAAAAGTTTAAACATGAAAGACTTGTCATCTAATTCCTAAAATTCACGACACGTGTAGTGTGATGTAAAGACGTATATCAGCTATAGTTAACTTCAAAGGAGAGTTATCTTTCAGGTTTTCAAAATCTAAACATAAGATTTAGTTATTCCTATTTTTTCAAACAAAAACCGTCGAATGTTGAATCAGAGTTCTTCCACAATCTAACTTGACAAAATTTTTTTTATATTTTTAGAAAATTTTCAGATTTTTATGGATTTTATGGATTTAATATGCAGATGCAAAATATACATATGAATGCGAAGGAAGAAAGCTTACCGAGCACACCCCCAAACTTAAACTTGACAGTGCCCTCACTGTCAGGCTATACCAAGAGGGTTAAAATTGCCGGCGCTTCCTAGAAACAAATTATATACAAAACAAAAAAGAAAACAAAAATATATACAAAAAAATGTCCCCCCCAAACTTAAGTAAAACAGTGTTTCCACTGTTACGCGTTGAAATTCAGGATTTAGGGGGGAAAGAACAGTATCAAGCTATACAAGGCCTTACACAGGCCAAAAGTGAGCACCAACCATTCAAAGATTTTATCGCTATAATGTACAGGTTGGTGGAAGAAGGCGTAGAGAAAAGAGAAAGACAATACGCGAGACCGTATGCGAAGAGAAGCGGGATACAGTCTCGGTATATGAGAGGAAGAAGAATGGCGGAAGGGAAAAAGAAGTGGAATACGAACTTGAGGGTGCAAATGGAGTAAATAGATTAGCACAATTTGTGATGACCGATGTGTGAAAAGCGATTGTGCTAATATATTTACCCGTCGAGAAATGGGGTCAAATCCCTCAAGGTTCGTGAGAAACCATGGGTACGCCGAACCTGGTAAACCAGACATAGTAAACGAAAGTGAGACGGGTTCTTGCAAGGTCGGAACGATGGAAAGGATGGAGGGAAGTGGTTGAGGAAGGTTATCGGTTAAAGGTTCAGGAGGGTGTACACAGTCAGTGGAAGGAACAGGATGAATTGAAAAATCCGACTCATCATCTAGAACTGTTTCATCCTCAAAAATATCCTCAAAATTCTCCTCAAAGTGAAGCTCATCCATGCATATTTCATCAAAGTCCAGACGCATATGGGGTTCGGAAAAAACATTTAATGACTCGGGATGATGAATTGGAGAGAAAAACTCAGTCAAATCTACGGGTTCATCATCCAAAATATTCCCGGCGTCAATATCCTCAATCAAGTGAAAATCAAGATTTTCTGACACCTCATCAAAAGCATGGATATTAATCGATTATGGTTCTAAGATATAGGTGTAGAGGTCAAAAGGATTAGGTATGGTTTCACTTAGAAGGGACCCTTCACAATCGGGCAAATCAAACACTACGAAGTCGCACAACTCATTCATCATTCTATCTTCAATTGATAAATCATGTGGGATACTCGATAGATTTTCAAAACAGGAGTTGTGGGATTCAATTTGGGACGGGTAGGTTTGATTTGGAAGGGTATACAGCTCACTTTCTCCACTCAAATTCACATCCTGTCCTACCGCCTCTTCATATATTGGAAAATTTGGAGCTAGTTGAAAACTAGCTACCGGGTCACTAGGTTGCATGAGGGCGGCCATGGACGCATTCAAATCCATCATCTGTTGGCTTGACGCTACCCTAAAGTCTTCCAACGACTGTTCCAGACTAGACATGGGTTGTGAAGGGGTTTCAGTAAAAGATTCAAAGTTGTTTGGATACTGAAAACTCCCAAATGGTGGTTCTGAAGCAATGTCTAGGGAAGGTGAAAAAGTAGGGTAGGACTGGTAGGAATTGAATGGTTGGACAGGGGTAGGATCAGCATTTGGATAAGAAGGTGAATGAAATTGTTGATCCCAAGAATTTGAAGTGGTGACAGGAGTGAAAGATCGGCTACGGGATTGTTCAATACGTTCTGCAATAGACATAGGTCTTGGAGTTGCAACATGACTCGAAGAAGGGGTATCAACGTAAGAAGGGGTGAATGTTTGAAATGGTTGATACGAAGTTGATTGCGGAGTCAAATTGTTTGTCCTAGATGCGTCTATCCGATCTCTCAATGAAATTTTTGGCATGGATGGATCGTTCGAAGTTCGGCCAAAACAAGAACCGTAGGAAGTAATGTCTGGTTGTGGGTACCAAAGTTCGGCAAGAGTTTTGCGAGGTGGAGTACCCATGATATGAAGAGAGAAAGAAAGAAAGACAGAGAAAAGGAGGGGAAAAAGAATGTGATAATTTTTTTTTTTTTTAGTTATATATTAACAAAAGAATCAAGTATACACACAAAAAGAATGTGGACAAAAACAATCACGACACAAAAAATACCACACACCTAATCGTTCTAGGGTTAACCTAGGTCAACTAGACCTGCTCCAGAACTTGATTGTCGAAGTAAAACTGTGTCGAGAAACAGGCTCAAGATACACTGATCACGAGGCCAGGTAAGTGCAGAGATAAGGGGAGGTTTTCCAACGCTTTCGCGAAGTTCCTTAATTAAATAACCCTTTCTCTTTTGGCGGTTTCGCCGTTAACACTTTCCTAGACACCCCGTAAACAATATACCGTTAAGCAAGGTTCTAAATACAGTTAACTTCTCCTAGTGAGCGCGAAGTCTTTAAGGCTTAAAGTCTAGTTTCTTTTAAATTTTGTGCGGGTAAACGTTATGCTCAAGTTCGTGATTTGTGGGCTAAGGAAAAGGTGATGAAATCATTTACCGTATGTTGTGGGGTTCGCTTGCCCTTAAGTCCGTATTAATTGATGCAATGCACAATTCAATAAAAATTCTATAAAGAATCAAAAAAATGTTGTTTTTTTTTTAGTTTAAGCGCGGCACTGCAACAAATACGGGTTAGTCAATTTTTTAGCGTTTGCTAGCGAACTTGCAAAGAATCCTGCAAAGAATAGTATATTGGATGCGTCGGATTTGAGAAGAAGGTGTTAGGAAAGTACGTACCGTTAAGTTTTTGGGTTAGGAAACCCCCGTTGAATCAAATACGGTAAGCTTGAAAGGTTCGCTTGCGCGGGTCAAACTACCCGGATCTTTGGCACTGTACTTTGTAATCACCTTTGGCTTGAATGCACACTTTGCTCCCACAATCGCAGTTTGCAAATCCGCAAAAATCTGCACTCTTGCCCACAAAAATGATCAAAAAGACAAAAAGAATATTTTTTTTTAAAATATATACAAAAAGAATATTAAACCGAATAACAAGAAAGAAAATACGCTACCGTCTCCCCGGCAACGGCGCCATTTGATTGGAAGAATTAAAGTTTACCGCAATCAAGACGGTGTCGCTATGCAGCTAGCCGGTTGAGCACGGGTCGATCCACAGGGAGATGGTTGTGTTTCCTCTCTTGTTTTAGACGAGTCAATAAAGAATTTGTGTATGTTCGAGACTATCCTATGTGTAATATTTGCAAGTATAAAGTTGTTAAGAAAAAGATACGAGATTATAAGCTACAGAAATCCGTACTCAAAACCTTTGAGCCGAATCTTGACCAATTGAAGCTAAGCAATCGGCAACAACGTGGATTAGGGGATTTAAGCGCGGTATTCGTGGAATACGGCTTATTTACCCTTGTCCTTCCGTTCTAGTCTCTTGCTTTCGCCTCCGGCCAAACCGAACGCAACCGGTCGCGGTTAGGAATCACCGTTACCTTGTCAGGGTACGGTGCCTAACGGAGCGCTTGCGTATGGTTTGGGCGGAGTTCAATGGAAGATACGGGAAAAGGAAATGGGCAAAGAAAATCTTTAACTTATAATATCGTATTTCTTCTTAACAATAATAATTATTACAACATTCACAAAATGGACAAAAGAGAGCAAAAGAAAAGAAAAGAGAAAAGAAAAGATTACAAGAAATTAAGTGCATGAATTAAATTGCAAGAAAGTAAAGACAAGAATGAAAAATGCAAGTAATAAATTATAAGAACCATAGAACTCAAAACAAGCATGGGATCAATAGCCAACCCTTAAACTTGCAAGCTCAATCAAGAGGTTGCAAGATCAAGGGAAGGGTAGAGAACGCATGTGAATTGAAGCGCTAAGACGAGAACGAAATGACACAACCCCTTGAGACCAATGACCAAAACTTAAACTTGCAAGCTCACTTAAGAGGTTGCAAGATCAAGTTAAGGTAGAGAGCTCAAGGGGGAAGCTAAACAAAAAGAATAATACAAAAACCTTCATCTTTATTCACATCCACAAAAAGCTCTCACTACAATTCATGGAAGAGGAATGAAGAAGAAGAAGAAAAAGAACTAAAACTACAAAAGAAAGAGGAACAAAAGAATGAACCTTGGCTTTGGCAAGATCTGCTGTATTTATAGGCAGAGGGTTGAAGATCTAGGGCAAGAATCTGCCACTATATGAAGTCTCCAAAATACCCCCAAAACACGACAAAGTGAGGACCCCACATGGCCGCGGATCCGCCGCCAATACCCCCTATTGGCCGCGGATCCGTGGCCCTATGATGGAGTCAGGGCATCGTACTTGGTGGCTTTCCCTGGTTCTGTGTGTCCTTCAGTGTGGCATATGTGTTTTCTGAAAATACCTCCACATTTCTTCCAGAATTTCTGTTGAGGAAAGGTGGACTTTTGTGGATGCTTTTGTCATGATTGCCTCGAGCTCCGCGTAGATTTCTTGGAACTTGTTGTTGCCATTGAGCCTTGTGCATGAAGGTGACATTGATTTGACATTTTGTCTTCCTAAACTGGTATCTGGCAACATACGGATGACGAGCGGAGACCGTGTTTTCTCAGTGGTTGGCAGGAACCCGGATTTTGTCGTGTTTTCCATGAATTTCACCGTTTTAGAACCGAGAACCTGTATCCTGGAAATATGTAACAAACACGGATTAAAAGCACCTACCTATAAACAACCGAGCGTAAGAATGGGCGGTATAAAATACAGTATTCTGTGATGAACAGTAAGCATACTTGAAGTGAGACGGCAGAGGCTTGAGTTCGAGCATCGGAGGTGAAACGATTGATAGCTGGGTTGGAGAAAATGTCTCGAACTCGAAAGATTCCAACAGGGCTCAAAGTGAGTGTATGCGACCGAGTTGGATGGTTCAACCAACGCATCCAAAAATTCAAAAGATTCAAACTCAGGTGGTGAAAAGCCAAGATCGTTCGAAAACGTGAAGCACTCGTAATCATTGTCGGGAGCGGAAGTAGCAGGTTCAAAGAAGGACGCACTAGTGGCGTCAAGATCACTGTGATCAAACAAGAATTCCTCAAATTCACAGTCCTCATGGGTGATCTTCTGGATGGAACAAACATTGAGTATATGAGCACTTGGTTCTGATGGCTAATTCCCTAACCTAAAAATGTTGAGTTCAATTTTCATGTTACCAAAAGATAGGTTCATCGAACCATTTCGACAATTGATCACCGCATTTGAGGTTGCAAGGAATGGGCGACCGAGTATTACTGGAATTTGATTCCGGGGGTTAGATACAGGTTGTGTATCTAAAACAATGAAGTCAACGGGGAATATGAAGTCCCCAACTTTTATTAACACATCCTCTAGCTCACCCCTAGGATGGGTGATAGATCGGTCGGCCATTTGAAGAGTACAGTGTGTGGGTTTCAGCTCTTCTACACCTAGTTGCTCATATACAGAATACAGAAGCAGGTTAACACTGGCACCAAGATCCAAAAGAGCACAGTTGATGTTCTTATCCCCAATGGTTATTGAAATCGTAGGACAACCAGGGTCCTTCAATTTTTGAGGTAAAGTTTGGGTAAGAGCATCACTCACAGTACTAGCTAAGAAAACCTTCATTGGTACCTGAGATTTTCTCTTCTTAGTGCACAAGTCCTTTAAGATTTTTGCGTAAGACGGGACTTGCTGGATTGCAACTAAGAGGGGAATGTTGATGTTAACCTATTTGAACAACTCTAGAATCTTCTCCATTTGTGGATTTTGTTTGTTGGACTTCAACCGGTTTGGAAATGGAACGTTTTTGAAATTGGTTGAGTCCAATACTTGTGGAGGAGATTGTGGAGTTGGAATGGATGCCAAAACTGGAGTTTGAGTGGAGTGAGAAGTGGATCCGTTCGGAGCAGCAAAAGAAGAAGAAGAAGAAGAACCTTTTGAAGAATGGAGAATAGGCTCAGAAGAAGAAGGAGTAGAAGAAATGGCCGGGGTGTCGTCATCTATCCATGTGCCAATGTTGTTGTGCAGCATCCTTCTAGATCTCAATATAGTCACGGTACTCACATTATGGTTCTGTTATTCAAAAGCAACATGTACATTATGTGGGTGATCAGGATTTGGGAGTGATTGAGATAGAAGTTTCCCTTTCTCTCGCTCGCTTAAAGCCGCGTTTAGCTGTGCAATCTGGGCTTCGATGGTCTTGATGCTTTGCCCGTGTGCAGCGGTGTGTTGCACCAGAGACTGAATAGAAGTCTGGATGTTGGCGGTGGATTGAGTCGATTGCTTTACAAACGCCTCCAGACTCTGTTCTAGCAAGGAAACCTTATCGTTGTTTGATGGAACAAAGTTGTTTTGAGGAAAAGAATTGTTGCAGGGTACAAAGTTGTTCGTCGAATTTTGAAAAGGTTGGGGTTGGAAGGGCTGCTGAAATTATTGTTGAGTTTGTTGCTGAGCTTGTTGTTGAGGAGGAGGAGGCCTCTGAAAGTTGTTGTGGCCTTGGAATTGATGCTGGTTTTGATTCCAAGGGAAATTGGGATGGTTCCTCCAACCAGGATTGTATGTAGAAGAATATGGATCGTTTCTTTGTCTTTGCTGAAATGCAGTATTAACCTGATCCTTTCCTTGAGATGGTGGATTATAAGGACACTCTTCGGTCAAATGCGATGGATCCGAACAACAAACGCAAATGGTACGAGGGGGAGGAGCAGGGGCAGGACAAGAAGATGAAAATTTGCTCTCAATTGCTTCCAGTTTCCGTGTGATTGCAGCCATCTCAGCTTTCATTGCAATTGAGATATCGAGTTGATGAACTCCTGCCCTAGAGAGACCAGAAGAAGTAGAAGAAGAAGAAGAAGAAGTGTTCGGTCTGGCACTCTCCCACTGAAGCGTCTGTTCCGTGAGATCATCGAAGAATTGCCAAGCTTCCTCGTCAGATTTGTATAGGAAGTGGCCTTGACAAATGGTTTCCAGCAACTGCTTAGTTGCTGGATTCAGGCCCTCATATAAAGTTTGGCAAAGTTGCCATCTCTCAATACCGTGATGAGGGCACTGAACAAGAAGGTTTTTGTATCGGTCAAAACACTTCCAAAAAGGTTCAGTAGGAAGCTGGGTGAATTGGTTAATTTCGTTTCAAATTCGTGCGGTCTTATGATTTGGGTAGAAACACTTTCACAAACTCGTCCCAACTGGTTATCGAATGAGATGCGGTGCTATACAGCCACTTTTCAGCAAAGTCGCATAAAGTGAAAGGAATGACTCGTAGCCGTATAGCATCATCAGACAGTTGGGTTGTCTTCATCATCACACAAACGTTCTGGAATTTATTGATGAAGATATAGGCATTTTCGGATTCAAGCCCGTGAAATTTGGGCAACATGTTGATGAAGTGGGGCTTAATTTCGAAATTATCCCCATTAGCCGGTGGAAGTGAAAGACAGGTAGGGAGGGCGGCGCAGGTAGGATAGAATCGATCTTCGAGCGCAATTCACTGTGGCGCTTCAACAAGAGGAGGTCGTGGGTTATTCGCACCTAATGGAGGTTGAATAATTCCCGGGGGAGGTAAAAGGATGTTAGGAGGAAATCCCGACATCTCAGAAGAAGAGTCTGGTGAAAGTGATGGTGAAGAAGTATGGACAGAATCATGGTCAATGTCGGAGTTGGTCAGCAAGGGTAAAGGTGAAAGAGGCGTGGAAGGAGTTTCGACTGCGGTGTCGGTCACGTAGTCCGTAGCGACTAACGAAACGCAGACTAATCGGGCACTAGGGTCCCTAGTCTAAGTGGACATAAATGAGTTTAGTGTAGTCTAAGTAGACTAAATGAGTTTAGTGTAGTCAAAGCGTAGAATGTGAGGGTAAGAAAACAAAAGTGGAGAAGAAATTGGGTGAAGGTGGTAAAAATGGCGAATTTGTGTTTGTTTCGTAAGAATGGAAAAATAAAATGACAGTTTAACAAACATAATCACAAATGCATAGTCACAAATGCATAATCAATACCTACACTAGGGTTTTCTAAGCCCACTAGACCTGCTCCTAACTGTTTCAAAGTGACAAATTGTGAGATAGCCCTCAAATCGCCTCTTCACAGCCAGTTGTGGCCAGGTAAGCACAAGTGAGGTAAGGACGGTTCTGCTCACGAATCACTATGAGACGGGCCTTTTACAGTTACCTCCTCACTTTTCTAGCCTAGGCACCACAAAAGTCATGTTTAGATAAACGACCGAATACCCACAATCTTCCTTTGTTCTATTGAGCGCGACAAGTCCTTAATTGGCTGAGTCTAGATATTTTTTATTAAGCTTGAGGTGACACTTATGCAATTAGTGATTTCCGGGGTCTTAGGAAGGGTGATGAAATCCCCACCCAATCTGGATTGGTGTTATAGCCCCTTAAGTCCGTATTAAATGATGCAATACGCAAATCAACAAGGTTTTGTTTTCAAACAATCAATCAATTTGTTTTTACTTTAAATGTGGCGCTGCAACAAATACGGTTAGTTTTTTTTTTGCTTTTTGCGGCGATGTTGATAAGAATCCTGAAAAGACAAGAATATTGGAGCATCGGGTTTGAGAAGAGGAAGTTTAGAAAAATACGTACCAAAAAGTGTTGAGTTTAAGAAACTCATGTCGATATTGTATCCGAGTGGTTGAATGGTTTGTTTGCGCAGGTCCAACTATCCGGGTCCTTGGCACTAAGTGTTCATTTCCCTTGTGCTTGAAAAACGCCCCCTATTCCGCACAATCGCTGCTCGTCAATCCGTCAAATCTGCAAATGTCGGAAAAATGCGGATATTTGAGTTAGAAAGCGATATAGATAGCCAAATTTCTGAACACAAGTAATTAAGAAAATCATAAAATAAAAATGGGATACTAACAGAACACTGGAGGCAACACAAAAAAACAACTTTTAAAAACTCACCAGAAAACCGGCAAGATCGAGCATTACCAAGATGTCGCCGGCCAAATTTGCAATTTTGGTGCTAAAATTTTGTGTGTTTCCTCTATGCAATAATAGTATTCCACTTTTATACCTTGATTTTCTTTTTAAAACTCAGTGTGTTAGCAGAGCACAAATCCCGAGAAAATTCTTTTTTTTTAGTTTTTGTGTCGGTTTAAAAAGAATGGTTTTATCCGTTGAATGTGTTAGAATGTTAGTTTTATACAAAATATACACAAATTAACCCGAGACTACAAGTGTAAAAGCGTTACCGTCTCCCCGGCAACGGCGCCATTTGATTGACACGTTTTCACCGTGTCGTATTTAGAAAGAATTTTGAAATTACCGCAATAAAAAATGGTGTCGCGTGTAGCGAGCCGTGATGAGTACGGGTTGTCCGCAAGGAGATGGTAAGGTTTTAGGCTTGTTTTAACGAGTTAATACCGTGTTTTGAGTTGTGTATACACTAAGTGTCGTAACTAGGATATGTTCAATAAAAAGACTTGTTAAGAGTAGTTTTAGGTTAGCTTGCATGAGGATGATGTTTGCCGGTTCCTTATAGACCCAATTTTGATATTGACACTAAGGCAATTGGCAACAACGTGGATTAGGGAACTTGAAATACGGTATTTGCGATTTTGAGCTAAATCCGTATTCCTTGTCCCTTGTCCTTCCGTTGTTCTCTCTTGACCTTAGCCTTCGGCAAACCATTCGCAATCCGATCACGATTAGGATTCACCGCTACCGTGGTAAGATAGGGTGCCTAACGGAGCGGAATTGAGAGTGGTTTGCTCGGAGTTTCAATTGCAAAGTTAAGGTTTTTAAGGTTTTAGCACACACCTCTCCTAATACAAACTAACCATATTCTACCCTTAACAAGTAAATCGATTACTCACACATATTCACAATACCAAAATAAAAAAGAAAAGAGTAAGGCAACATAACAAAAATAGCAAGAAAAGAGAAGTTAAAGTTAGATCAAGAACCGGTAAATTCAATGTGCAAATATCGTCACTTGTTCTTTAATCCCGTACCAATATGAAGTCAAAATACCAAATTTTAAGATTGCAAGCTCACTTAAGAGGATGCAAGATCAATGTAAAGTAATTATTTCATAAATTCAAAGTATGTAGAAAGCAAGACATATGTAATGAAATGAGAACTTTATTGAATTTCAAACAAGATACAACTAATCTTGAAGTCAAGTACCTAAATGTTAAGCTTGCAAGTTCAATGAAGAAGTTGCAAGGTCAAGACAAAGGGGCAAGAGCTTAAGAGTTCAAAGGAAAAAAAGTTACAAATTACAAGAGTTCTAAAACAAAACTAAAGAGAAAGTATCCCCACCCCTTGCCCCTTGGTCTGGTATTTATAGGCACAAAAGAAGAATAAACAAGCAATAAAAATAAGATGATGTGGCATCAAGGGTGGGACCACAGAAAATTGGGGATCTATGGGGCTAGGGGGCCGGCCAGCTCGGAATTTTGGAGGGTGTGGCTGGCCCAAAACCGAGCAAGCTTGCTCGTATTTGTTGTGTGGTCTTGTGCGCTCTCCCATATCACTCTGGTGCTCCTTGATTTCTCTATAGAGGCCTGGATTGTACTCAGGGATTTGGAGGGAAATCTTGATGCTTCAAATCACATCAACTCTGTTAGCATTTAATGCACATGTTCCCTACTTGCACCATTTCATCATGTCATGTAGCCTGGGCAGCCCCACCATGGTCCATGTGCACACTTGCATTGTGTTGGACCAAAACTGTGTGCACACATCTATTTGCAAAAAGAACTCTTTGGACAATGATCGGTTTTCTGTTCTGTTTGCATTGTCGGCTTCCAAACGTTATATTCATGATTTTGAGTGTATTTCCAGTATTTTATCACGAACGCCTGTAATCTTTATTACTGAGCAGACACTGGTTAATAATACCGATATATAACAAAATAGATAATGAACGAGCGCTATTAAAATGCAGTTTTTAGTGATGAACAAATTTCTAGAGCGCCTCCCAATCAAGCACAAGTCTCTACTCATGAGCCGGGTGATGACAACCCGAAGCAGCCGATGCATGTCCCTTTGGGTCCAAGATTGCTCGAGCTGCACGAAAGCCGGCCGCATTCCTTTTCTAGGCCCCAGATAGCACTATCCTGCTAACACAAGATCGGATAATGGATTTGGTCACCAGCAAGGTTAAAACATTGGTGGCCGAAGCCGAAGCTCGGAAAGAAATTGGCAGTAGTGGGCGGCCATGTCCCGTACAGTATGATCTGATCGAGTTCCCAAGTGGCTACGTCATTCCTAAGTTCAGAAGATTTGACGGGACGGGAAACGAAATCAGCACGTCGCCCACTTTAAAGCATCGTGCGGAAATACAGGGCGCAATGATGCACTCTTTCTTCATCAGTTTGTCAACAGCCTGACAGGTGTCGCTTTGGACTAGTACGCGAGTATATCAGACGGGCCCGTCACTACTTTCGCTCAAATGGAGTCTCTATTTCGGCAAAGATTCATGAGTGTTAGTGACAAAATCTCCATTGCCGACCTCGTGAGAACCAAGCCGGGGAAAAACGATATCAAACACGGACTTTATTGCCCGATGGAGCAACCTTACTGTCAAGTGTAAACCGCCGCTAGAGCAGAACCAGTCCGTCAGCCTCCTTATTGGGAACTTCGGCAATTGGATGGTCCCATTCTTGTGTACAGCAGGCCTCAAGATGTTTCAGGAGCTGACCAAGAAAGTCCAAATGCTGGAATGCTCAAAGAAAGAGTCCACCCCGGACTCTCAGAGAGACAAGACTTGGAAGAGCAAGAGGGACGACAACCGTAGAAGCGGGAATTCCAGCAATACTAATGTCTTCAATGCATCCGACAATGAAGACAAGCGAAAAACAAGCGAATCCAAAACCAACCGGTCACGAAAGCCAGTGCTAGAAGGAGAAGGGCCTTCCCTAGAGGATAAAAAGAACAAGGTTTACTCTTTCAGAAGGGACAAGGTGCGCAAGATATTCAAAGAGCCTTGAGCAAAGGTCTACAACTGTCAGAGTCGAAGAGACCTCATAAAGCAAAACTGACCAACAATCCTCTATATTTCCCGTACCACCGAGTAGTGAGCCGTGCGATCGAGGATTGCTATATCTTCAAATACTGGGTCGAGAAGCAGTACAAGACTGGAAAGATTAAGCTGTCCAAGAGTGTATTGGTGAACAATCAAGTTGCAACCACCAACTTTGTACAGACAGAAACTGAAGCCTTCTGGAAGTAGACAGCTGAACCCGCTGCCCTGAGAAATGAAACTGACTCACCACAACCTCCGTGGAGTACACACATATCTAATAAGACAAAGAAGATGATAAAGCTACTTCGGAAAGAGCCCAGAACAGAATGGGAAGGGCAGAAGAAGCCCACCATTCCAGCTGCCAATTTGGCTCAATCAGGCTCAAAATCCAAAAAGCTCAAGAAGAAGAAATGTGCAGCTCGACGTGAAAAAGAGTGTGCAGGGAGATCGACCATTCAAAAATATATCGATTCCCTCGAAGACTATGAACAAGAGGAAAGGACTCTAATTCAATTGAAGGAGTTCTTCCCTGTAGAAGCGGCTAAGATTCTGGAGAAGCTAAAAGAAGATTCCAATGAAGAGATCCCTATAGTGATCTACCATGCCATCCACCTTGGTAGCGACTCTGAAGAAGAACTATGTTTTCCCGAAGAGGAAGAGGAACTCGCCACAAAGGCCAACCAAATCTAGTTCAGAAGCGGCAGGGTTCTACCGCCAAATCAGGGTAACACCCCAAAAGGAAAGGAAAAACAAGTCGTTAATGAAGAAGATGGCAGAGAGCTAGCTCATGAAAACTCAAGTCCTTCCTCAGTGGACTACAATGTCTTGGCCCATCTCCGGAAGCTTTCGTCTCTCCTGAGTATCTACGATGCCTTGGTCCTATATAAGGAGCTTAGGGATGTTCTCATTCACGCTTTACAAAACCCCGAGCGGTACCAGGCTCCCTTTGCGGAAATTAATATGAAAGAAGCCCAGTACGCTCTGCATGCTGCCGCAGTCACGTTTAAGGACGAAGACTTACTACTGGGAATGGCCGAGCATAATCGGCCGCTTTACGTGACTGGGTACAGCGACGGAGATTGGATTAATCGAATATTGATTGATCTGGGATCCTCAGTGAACATCATGAACTTGTGGACACTGAAGAGTTTGTCAATGGACGTCCGACACCTGTCAAGGGAAATAATTGTCATTCAAGGCTTCAATCAAAATTGCCAGCAAGTTCTGGGGTCTATAGCTCTGCCAATCAAATTTAGGGATCTGCAAACTGAAGCTAAGATATACGTGATCGACGCTGACACGTCTTATAAAATTCTTTTGGGGCGGCCGTGGCTCCATGATTATGGTATTGTTTCGTCAACTCTCCATCAATGCATGAAGTATACTAAAAATGGCGAAGAAAGACGCATTGACGGAGACATTCGGCCGTTCGATGTGCATGAAGTCCGATATGAAGATTCTCGGTACTTTATGAACCCCCAAAATGTTAAGCCACAACTGACCGAGGACAGAGCGGCCCCGAAACTCAAAGGCAAATCTGAGCCAGTTGTCACTTTCAAAAGCAAAATACCCCAAGTGCGTCCGCGTTTCGGCAGTGACACTGATGAGTCCGACGCTGGAAGTCCATCCTTCCATGAAACTCACCCTCATTTCGGTAGCGATACGGACGAATATGATACTGAAGGCTCATCAGATAGCAAAATCCGCCCTCGTTTAGACAGCGACACTGAAAAGTCGGAGGAAGAGGACCCGCCTTGCAACAGCTGTGCAGACTGGCCCCCCACGCAATGAGCAAAACTATGAGAGACCTTCAAAATTACAGAAGGGTCCTTAGCCGTCACAAGGGTGCCGGAGCAGATGTACAAAGAGCTCGATGCATTGTCAGTCTCCACCGTGGACCAGCTGAAAACCTTCTACGTTCCCGGGAGAAAGAGTGGGCAGAAGGGTATCCTGTTTTATGGGTCAAATCCTGTCGTGCACCCGGATGATTTGTTTGTCACGTGTCTTCCCTATGAAAGAGGTATAAGAGCCGTCCTAAACCCCAGATATTATACACCCGAGATGCGGGAATATTTTAAAAAGTGCGGATGTCGGTTATATCAAACGGACTCCGAAGTGAAGTTTTATGAGAGGCTGTAGCACCCGCCTCAGGTCCGATCACTCATCGATGGATGAATCCCAGATAGACGGGGCATAGGTTTCATTCAACCTGACATCAAGGCATGTTACATGATTCATATTGGTGAAGCCAGCGAATAGTCAAATGATGAAGACGAGCTAGTTGAGCCAGAAGAGGCCCCTCAAGAGTTCGAAGATGGCGGACAAGCAACCATTGACGAGCTAACCGAGCATGATTTGGGAACGCCTGATAACCCAAGGCCGACCTACATCAACTCACTCTTGTCAAAGGAAATGAAAGAGCAGATAATCGCCCTGTTGCATGAGTTCGCCAACTGCTTCGTATGGACGTGCGAAGAAATGCCTGGCCTATCCCCTGAAGTGGCCATGCATAAGCTGGCTATATCTCTTGATGCCAAGACTGTCAAACAAGCTCCTCGAAGAATGAGAAGGGAGCTGGAAGAAAAGTTCATCGAGGAAACTAAGAAACTTATCGATGCTGGCTTCATCAGGGAAGAGAGGTACGCAGATTGGATCGCATGCATTGTCCCAGTAAAGAAGAAAAATGGGCAGATCCGGGTTTGTGTCGATTTCAGGGACCTTAACAAGGCATGCCCTAAAGATGATTTCCCGCTTCCGGTCATGGAAATGATGGTCGATGACACCTCAAATTACGAGCTGTTCACATTCATGGACGGTTCGTCTGGGTACAATCAGATAAAGATGTCGCCTAAGGATGAGAAGCATACAACATTTCGAACCCCGATCAGCATATACTATTACAAAGTGATTCCGTTCGGACTGAAGAACGCAGGTGCTACATATCAAAGGGCAATGACCAATATCTTTGATGACCTAATCTATAAAGTCGTCGAATGCTATGTTGATGATCTGGTCGTCAAGACTAAAGCCAAGGATGATCACATCCAAGATCTTAGGACCATTCTCACTAGACTAAGGGAATATGATCTGAAGATGAATCCTCTGAAGTGCGCTTTTGGAGTGTCACCGAGAAAATTCCTAGGCTTTATAGTCCGACATCGGGGGATCGAAGTTGACCCATCCAAGATAAAGGCCATCATGGAGATGCCCCCTCCAAAGAGTCTGGCGCAGCTAATATCTTTTCAAGGCAAGCTTGCTTATATACGAAGGTTTATCTCAAATTTATCGGGAGATGTAGGCCCTTCTTAAAGCTCATGAAGAAAGGAGCTCCTTTTGTCTGGGATGCCGAATGTCAAGAAGCGTTCGAAAGCATCAAATAGTACTTGTTGCACCCTCCAGTGCTTGCTGCCCCTATTCTAAATAAATCGTTGATTCTCTATACCGCCGCTCTAAATGGGTCACTCGGTGCGCTCATTGTCCAGAACAACGAGGAGGGAAAAGAAAATGCCCTTTACTACCTCAGTCGAACTCTAGTCGGGGCGGAACAAAACTATTCCCCGATCGAAAAGCAATGCCTGACTTTGATATTCACTGTGAAGAAGCTAAGGCACCATCTGCTCGCTTATCGAGTTATGCTGATCTCCAAGGTCGACCCGCTCAAACACTTAAAGACCAAAGAAAGCCTAGACGGTAGAATGGCGAGATGGGCTGTCATGCTGCTTGAATTTGACATAATCTATACTTCCCAGAAAGCAGTAAAAGGGAAAGCTCTCGCTGACTTCCTTGCTGCTCATCCCATACCGGAAGGGTCACCGCTCAATTGCGAGTTACCCGACGAACAACTGCTGCACCTCAAGAATGATGAGCCATGTTGGGAGCTCTACTTCGATGGAGCCTCATCAATGAGGAGCTCCGGCAAATCAAGCATCCCGCAGATAAAAGCAGGGATAGGATTGATGTTCATCACGCCATCGATGGGAACCCTACGACGTTCTTTTGCTCTCACCGAGCCTCACACAAACAACGAAGCTGAATACGAAGCTCTGATAGCTGGTCTGGAGCTCGCCATAGAAATGGAAATCCTTCGGCTATGGGTTTACGGTGACTCCCAGCTTGTCATCAACCAGGTAAGCAGCGACTTTAAAATACATAAACCCAAGTTAGCCCGATATAGACGCCGAGTGGTGGAACTCATGAAACGGTTCACTCACATTGAACTAATGAGAGTCCCTAGGGTGATGAACGGAAAAGCCGGCATACTCATTCGCCTAGCTAAAGAGCTAGCTGATCCTGACATGGAAGAAATTATAATCATAGTCAAAAGCCGGCAAATTCTGCATCTAGTCTCTCTGCGTGAAGAAGAAAGCATAGAATAAGAGAACAATCCTGCCGAAGAGGCTTCGATCATTCAAGACGAGCCCGATTGGAGAGAACCCTTCATAGAGTACCTTCGATACGACAAGCTGCCCGAAGAAAAATCTACGAGGATTCAGCTAAAGAAGCGAGCTCTCCGATACGTGTTTATAAATAATACGCTATACCGCAGATCATATGACCAACTCTGGCTCAGGTGCCTGTCATCGGCCGAAGCCCAAAATGTTATGAAAGAATTCACTCGGGCATTTGCGGGGCTCACCAGTCCGGCCCCAAAATGCGGCTCCAGATCAAACGGCTTGGATATTACTGGCCCACCATGATAAGGGATTGCGAAGAGCATGCAAAAAAAATACCATCTCTGCCAATTTCATGGTGATTTCATTCACAAGCATCCTAATCCGTTGCATCCTACGGTGGCGTTGTGGACTTTCGAAGTTTGGGGCACCAATATAGTTGGCCCAATTTATCCTCCGTCATCCAAAGGACACCGGTTCATATTGGCCACAACTGACTATTTCTCAAGATGGGCTAAAGCTGTCCCGCTAAAAGAAGTCAATACAGAAGATATTCTGACATTCTTCCGGCATAATATTCTATATCGCTTCAATACACCAAGAAGAATCATTTCTGACAACGGGCCTTCTTTCAAGAGCTTCAAAGTCTCAAAGTTCGTTACCCAACACAAGATAGACTAGAGATATTCCTCCATCTATAATCCAAGGGCCAATGGGCTGGCAAAAGCCTTCAATAAAACTCTGTACAAGCTCCTGAGGAAAAATGCTTCAGCCAACAAGAGAGACTGGAATCTCAAACTTCACGAGGCGTTGAGGACATATCGTACCATACACCGTACTCCAACTCCATCCACTCCATACTCATTACTCTTCGGAGTGAAGGCGATCCTCCCCTTCGAAGTCGAAATTCCAAGCTTAAGAATAGTTATTCAGCACGAGTTGACGGAGGAGGAAAATGTGCTTCTCTGGCTCGAAGAGCTCGACGCCCTCGAAGAAAAGAGGCTCGCAGTATAGTAAAATCCGGAGTTGTACCGAGCCCAAATGTCACGGGGTTATGACAAGATGACCCGTCTCCGTGATTTTAAGAAAGGCGAATTGGTGTTGGTCCTCAAAAGACCGATCATCCCTAATCGACATGCCAAAGAAAAATTCGAGCCAAACTGGGAAGGACCATACGTCATCGAGAAGGTGTTTGATAGAGGGTCCTACCAGCTGATAAATGTCGAGAGAGAAAGGCCCATGCTACCCATCAATGGCCGATATCTCTAGAAATACTATGCGTAAATGCTCCAAGTCACAGACGAATTAAGCACATGGGCCCTACGGTCTGGATCATACATCATGTAAAACCATATACAATCCACGGGCGTAAACGATCCCTATCTCTCCCAAAGTCCTACCGACGAGACAACATGTAAAGTCCTACCGGCCTAAAAATTGGTATGTCCACAAACAAAATGGGCACGGATGAAAACCCGAAAGGGCTCCGTGAGTAAAAACAGCAGGACTACCGGCAAGTTTGTGAAAACCCGAAAGGGCGCAAACTCGTAAAAAGAGATGAAATATACTCGCAAAGTCCTCTCGACCTTATGAGGAGGAAATCCCCGCGTGAGATCCTTACGACTCACAAAGGAGCAACACACTTAGGAATCCCCACGATTCTTAGGGAGAAATACACCTGCGAGATCCCCTCGACTCGTAGGGAGAAAATGCTTTCATGAGATCCTTACGGCTCATAAAATTGAAAAGCCTTAGGTAATAGTGATCTAAACCTGTCTCCTGAGCCATCGCTCCCCAACGGGCAACGACAAATGATGGGTCGCTCCTGGCATTTCGCTTCAGTATTAGCGGTGCTGATGCCGACCAAAAACCCAAATCCCCGGTCTCCCCAACGGCAAATAATGAGTCACTCCTAGCATTACGCTTCAGTGTTAGCGGTGCTGATGCCGGCCCAAAACCCAAATCCCAAGTTTTCCCAACGGTAAATGATGAGTCACTCCTGGCATTGCTTCAGTGTTAGCGGTGCTGATGCCGACCCAAAAACTAAATCCCAAGTCCTCTCGGGGCAAATGATGAGTTGCTCCTGGCATTATTCCAACGTAGAAATACTGATGCCGACCCAAAAACCAAATCCTAAGTCCTCCCGGCGAAAATGATGAGTTGCTCCTGGCATTATTCCAGTGCAGCAATGCTGATGCCAAACAAAATCCAAATTCCAAGTTCCTCTCAAATTCAAAAGTCCTGCCAAATAAGGCAAAAATCAAACAGATCAAATCAATATCCCACCCGGTAGCACTTCCAAGCTCAAAAGTCCCGCTAGATGGGTAGGGAATTCCTAAAATAAATTAAATCAAACAAATCAACCCCAACACCATAGAAAACGAAGCAAGTCAACTTCAACCCCGACACCGCAGAAAGCGGAGCAAGTCAAATCAAATCCCGACACTGCAAGAAGCGTAGTAAGCACCGATCGTCTAAGTCGCTAAAAAGGCAGCACCGACCATCCAAGTCGCAAAAAGGGCAGCACCGATCGTCCAAGTCGCAAAAAGGGCAGCACCGACCGTCCAAGTCGCTAAAAGGGCAGTACCGACCGTCCAAGTCGCAAAAAGAGCAGCACCGACCGTCCAAGTCACAAAAAGGGCAGTACCGACCGTTCAAGTCGCTAAAAGGGCAGCACCGTTGCTAAAAGGGCTGCACTGACCATCCAAGTCGCTAAAATGGCTGCACCGACTGTCCACGTCGCGAAAAGGGTAGCATTGACCTCCAAATCGTCAAAATGGGAGCCAAATCAGTCAACCTCCACGCGAAAGAAGATCTATCAATTTCATGCACATGGACCATATATGTGGTGTGTGTATATTGATGGGAGGCACTTTGTTGGGGTCAAAAATTACATCCCAGCTGACCAAGTCAAAATCAAAGTCAACCCCAAGCTAAGTGGGCCCAAGCCCAGGTCAAAGGGACCGGCCCCATGACAAAAGGAATGAAGCCATAAATTGGTTTAATGTAATTCTTTTTTATATATATGTATACAAATAAATGTATGTAAAATAAGCAAAAATCCAAAATTTTTGTAAACCCCATGGCTTATGTGCAAAAAGAGATAAGCACATAAGGCATGGGGTGGCATAAGTGCCATTTGGCAAAGCCCAAGGGGCTATATGTAGAGTGTGTAGCCTATAAAGGCAATATGATGAAAAATCAATGAGAACTTTTTTCTCTCTAAAAGAAAATTAGGGTATGTGCCTACTTCTCCTTCCCCAAGGTTCTAAAACCTTCTTCCCCTTTTTGAATTAAATCAAGAGTTTAACTCTTTCTTTTCCAAAAATAAACAGTTTTTCACCATCAAAACCTCGAAGGGGAACTCAGATCTTCCATCAGATCTCAAAAAGGGGAGATTTTTAAATCTCACCCCCCTTTTCTCCAAGATCCGGCCAACAGAAGAGGAGAAAGAAGGAGACCCATCTCCAAAAATTCCACTTTGGGGAAGATACAGGGCCAAAGGGGAGAAGAAAGGGGTCCCCTTCGATAATTTCTAAAGATTTCTAGGAGTTTAACTCCATTCAAGATCTGTTGTAGTTTAACTCCATTAACAAAACCCTTTTAGAAGTTTAACTCCAAATCTACACATAATCCCTGTTAGGAGTTCAACTCCAAGGACCCCTGGGAGTTCAACTCCCAGCCCAGGGGCTAAGCCCCTTTTCCGCTGGTGTATCAAGCGGTCGCGTGCCGCGCACATGACCCACGGGCACCCAGCGGTCGCGGTCACGTGCGCCTCATGTGACCTGTGGGCGCCCAGCGCTCGGCGGTTGCGTGCAGGGCACGTGACCTGCGGGTGCCAAGCGCCATGCACTCCACACCCAACAAAGTGCCCCCATCAATACATACACTCCACACCCGCGGGCGCCCATGTGCCATGCACGTGTATTTAAAACACTCCTCACTTCTCATTTTCCATGCACTCCACACCCAAAACATGTCCCCCATTGGAAAAAATTTCTAACGGGACACTGCCCCGCACCCCGTAAGGGGGCTGCTAGCCCTCTTAACCCCCAGCCCGCTATCTGGATAGCGAGACCCCCGTAAACTCTGTGAGGCTCCCGATATAACCAAACAAAGACCGAACGATACACAATTTAAAATCTTTAAGATTCTCGGGATAAATAACAATTATACATAAAAAAACAAACGATAGGTTCACACAAAAAATAAGAAATGACCACTCAATGAGGAGATGGGTCGGTTAGGCTTCTATGAAAGTCTCGCTTTATTTACTCGGGGGTCTTCCCACCGCATACCTCGGAAGACCGTATCGTAAACTCTCCCACGAAGTCAGGGTGCTAATATGCTATCGACTCGGGAAATAGGGGTATATAAACAACCGACCAACCCCCAAAAGAGTTGCCGAACCCTCGGGGAAGCGATACTCGAATATGGCACGATGTGTGGCAACCAAGCCAGCCATAAATACCTCCGCAAGTCTCTAAGAAGCAGTATAGCCTTGCTTGAAGGAATGAGCTCGGCATTGGAGACACTCACATTCATGATCACGGTCGAGCAATAGCTACTCCACCCCCTGTATGTCATCGCGAAGAGAGTCTAGGACTTTATCAGGGTCGGATTGGAGACACAAATGCTCATAGTATCTCGCCTTGAGTTCCTAATACTCTTCTAAAAGCTTTTTATACTCGAGCTTCAGCTTGTCATATGAAGGACCCAGCTCGCTATCCTTACTACCTTCACTCCACTTGTCGACCAGTGAGAAAACCTACGAGAAGGTTAATTTTAGGATCACAAGCACAACAAGAGGGGCAAAAGAAAATAAAATGGGCACGCGTAAAACAAAAGGGGTAACAATAGTACAAGGAAAAATCATTACAAACATGAAGTTGAGCCCTATAAATTCCTACTAAAATAAAGAAGACAAAAACAAGTCTCATTGTTATAAAAGAGGTTTTCATCATGCTTAAAAAGAGCGACCCTCAATTGAGGCATCTATCTAGCTACGGACCATATCCTCCTGCTTAACCCCTTGAGCCACCTCAACACCTCTCTTCCGAAAATCACTTATAAACTTGGGGTGCCAATGCATTCCTCCCTCAGGAAGATGGGGGGTAATGAAAGAATGCGGTGATCCCGAGAGGAGTAAAGGAGCGACCTGGAAGCCCATACTCAACGAGGACTCAATGAGTAGTTATTGATCAGGTAACAAAGCCCTCTGCAAGATATGTTGTGCCATTGTAACTATACTTATAAAGGAAAGATTCGTCCTTAAAGACCTTTTCCTTATGGTTGGTATCTCGTAGTTTCCCTTCAGGCTTAATATCTTAGCCCTTAGTTCATGCAATAATTTGTGGGACTTGACTGGTATTCCAACATCTTGACATATTTTCCTTCCAGGCTAGCATTCTCGTTCACAAGCTCGTCATACAAGCGCCTTAGCTCGTCAAGGTATGGCGCCGGGCTATCATCGTCGCACCCTTCCTCATCGCTGGAGTCACCAATAGCCTGTACGAGAATGGATGAGAAAACTTTTCCTAAATACCCGAGGATAGACATAGATGAATACCAGAACATAAATCCAAATGATTGCTGACAACAGTTACAGTGGATTACAAACTCTCACCGATGTGCTACTCTAATATCCTACTCTCAAACCTATCTACAAAAGAAGGGTCTCCCCTATAAGAAATGGGAATGTTAAATTTCTGAGCTATTGTCCTAATAGTCACATCACGAAGCGTAAAACTAGATCCCTTTCTGCGGATCATGTCCTTAGTCAACAAGACCTCGACGTGAAAGATCTCCCACATCCTCGTAGAAAGCATGTAACCACGATGATAGGCCTCGATGGCTCTCCGATCATACTAGAGGTTAGGACGAGGAGACTTGGGGGTACCAAAGTGCCACAACAGATCCTCACACCTTCACTTGTATTCATCCTTAGCTCGGGTCATGGCCCGACCCCTCTCATTCAGCTCATCGCATAACTAAGATATCTCAGCACAGCGGGCTTGCGGTTCACCTATGCAAGCAGAGAGGTTGGCGATCTATTTTAAACCACACATATTCACTACAAAGGGAGGAACACAAACAAACGCAGATGCATAATAATCAAAGTGACACTACCCAAAGAAAGACACACATTGCAGACGATCATGAAAAATCTAATGGAATGCAAAATCATAGAAAATATATCCAAAAAGATCTTACAAAATTACAAAACAAATCAATGAAAGTAAAGGAAAGGATTTATCTGTAACCTTAGAATTTGTAGCCCTGCCCTGGGATCCTGAGTCATCCTCCCGGAGCACAATCCCTTTATCCTTACTTTGGGCGACCAAAGAAGAGACCCCAGCGTCAATCGGAAGGAGGGTTCGAACCAAATCCTTAGATGCAACGGGAGCCGGAAGGGCAAGCTTCCTTTTCCTTCTTCTCCTTGGCATAGATCAACTTCGGTGTCAGACCAAACAACTTGGGAGAGCACTCCGGAACTCGCTGAGCCACTAAGCAAAGCATAGCTTCAGCACTACCCTAAAAAAACCTCGATGAAATCCGCCACATATTCGTCGGAGGATTTGTATTCCTCCAACCAGTCCGTAGGGGTGCCGGAGCTCGGTAAGGACCACTCCAGCTTCTGCTCGGACTCCGCAAGTTTCTTACTAAGTGATGCGGCATTATTCTTCCAGCTCTCCTTAGCAGCCTTAGCGACATCACGCTCGACCTTCGCTTTCCCCACCTCCAGATCGAGCTTCCTCATACACTCGGAAAGCTCAGCCATCTTCTCTTTCCACTCCTCCTTTTCGCACACCAACGCCTCACCGCAGGCCTAGTCTCTGCATCTAAGGTCGAAAGCCAGGAGAGTGGCATGCATGTTTCAGGCTATATTAGTAAAACTCAAAAGAAAGAAAATCACACACCAAAAGGAAAGTAGTAGGGCCCCCTCACCTCAACCAAACGAGCGACCACCTCCCCCAAAGCCTTCGCAGAGCAAATTCCAGCAAGCAAGGAAGGTGGAGCAGGGGTCAGAAGAGGAGGCAACACCTCTACAACTCGTGCAAAGCCGTCATCGACAAGGATGGAGAGTCTCCCCTTTTTGTTCGGCTCAGGGAGCTATTCCCTCGTTAAATGAGGCGGCGCCTCACGTGAAAGACACATGAGCGCCAGCATGCAAAGCACGTGGACTCTTGTCTCTATTAGGATTAAAATCCTAAGGCGGCGTCTCATGTGAAAAGCACGTGAGCGCCAGCGCCAGCGCCAGTCTTTAATAGGATTAAACTCTAAGGCAGCGCCTCACGTGCAAGGCGCGTGAGTACCGACGTGCAAAGCACGTGGGTGCCTATTAGAGTAAGAATTAAATTCCTAAGTTACATTCTCGTGCATAGCACGTGAGCGTCAGCGCCCAGTTTAAAACGAGCTTGCCTGGATAGAATTAAATTCTACATGGAAAATATTTCCTTAAAATCTGGAGATATTCTCTGTTAAACAGAGCCGTTATATCAAAGATCCAATGGTGATTAAAAATTATCAAATAATAGAACTAAATTCTATTGGAATGATAGAATTAAATTTTATTAGGGAAAAATATCTTCCTGATCAAATCAAATAAGAATAATATTCTCTGTTAAACAAAAAGCCATTGGATCAAAAATCCAATGGTGCTTTTAAAAATCAGTAAAGGATAGAATTAAATTCTATAGGGAAAAAATATTTCCCTAATCTTTCTAAATAAGAAAAATATACTCTGTTGAACAAAGAACCCTTGGATTAAAAATCCAATGGTGATTAAAAATCGCCGTTTGAATTAAGAGATAAAATGAAATTTTATATATAGGAAAATATTTCCCTAATCTTGTTAAATACAAGAAAATATATTCTATAAAACTGGAATCACTGGATCAAATATACAACGGTGAGTAAAATTCTCTGAATAATCTTTGAGACCAATTAAATCAATTAGTATCTCTCAAATGAGAGATTTTCTCAAACTGATCAACAGTTTGCCTTATCTATATAAAAGACCCGAGACTTCAAGTCTCATAGAGAGAGAACCCCCTCATAGGCATCTATAAACAAAAAGATAGAAGCCATAACTGAGAATTTAATTCTCTCGCTGAAGAAAACCCCGTTCTCCTTTCAAATCCTAGGTAAAGAAAAAAAAGAGATTAAAATTATCTCTTTTGCCTAATACATGTAAAATATAAGGTTTTAACCCTTCAAAAATAACTTAGTGCTTTCTTTAGATCTGAGATCCACAAGATAAATTTCCCATAATTTGAGAATTTAATTCTCATCGGGAAGATTTTGTTCTTCAGAACTCAACATCTAGAGGAAAAACTAGGTCCGAGAAAAAGAAAGAAAAAGAAGAAGAAGAAAGAAAAAACGGAACTTACATTTCAGGAATTTAATTTCTCTGAAGACAGGGTTTAACCCTATAAAGAACTTAGTTGTTATAATAAAGAACATAAGAACTTATTTCTCAAAAACTTGATCCCGGATCTTCAAAACAGCGATCTTGATGATCATTAATAGCCAAAACTCCATTAACAGAAGTTTAATTTCTTTTCAAAAGATAAACAGAGAGTAAATCTCTAAAGGGCTTAGCGCCTCACGTGAGCGCCCAAAAGAGAAAATTTAGTGCCTCACGTGAAACGCATATGAGCGCTCAAAACTCAGCGCCTCACGTGACACACACATGAGCGTCTAAAACTCAGTGCCTTATATGAAACACAAGTGAGCATTCAAAAAGAAAACTCAGCGCCTCATGTGCTTTATACGTGAGCGCCCATGAATAAAGATATGGTGCCTCACATGTTCCACAAGTGAGCGCTGTAAAAAAAAAAAGAAAGTGTTTAGCACTCTATAGTCAAAATGATTAAATTCTTAGCACCGATAGGGCAATGCCCAATTCTGAGTGCCTCATGTGATACGCACATGAACGCCAGAGTAGTAATTGGATATCATATCCATGATCAAAAGACTAGGTGCTTAGCACTTCTGATGAGGGAAAAAGCTAAAGACTCGGTCCAAATTGGCTAAGTCTATGAAAGTTCCTTACAACCGAACCCATTGCTAAGTTGATCTTAGTCTCATACAAGAATGTATCCTTGGTTAAAATAAATTGAGCCCAAATGCTCACATATATATTTAAGTCGATATTAATCTCAAACCTGATTAACATCCCTTAAATTAAATAAAATATTCTTTGAACTGATGGAACATACAACCTAAGTTTAAAACCCAGATTTATAAATATACTGGTTTGGACTAATTCGCGCCCTACGGGCAACGACATTAAATAGTCTCCATATACAATCTATGGACAACCAAAATAAACAAAATACAATACGACACGAAGTGAACTACCGGAGCAGGAGAAAGTTGTTATTACAATACGATAACTTAATTAACTGTAGGGGCTTGCGCCTGCAGGGAAGAGCGTCCCTACAATAAAAAAGACCTCATAAACAAGGGGGAATCTAATAAAGTCTACTACATCGGTCGCATCTATCCAAAACTCCGATATATGGTGCCATAAATCAACTTGGTATTTTCGGAGAGGTGGGTGGATATGCCCAAATAGTATCTGTCCCTAAATTCAGGCTAGATGTCCCAACGTCTCAGCCCAGTCTTCGGCGGTAAAAAAATTCTGGAACCCCCGGTGGGACCCCTTCCTCTTTTCACTCCACACTATATGTATCGTGTTTTATGAACAAAATCGTGGTTCGCTGTATGTTGGTTGCCCTTGGGTTCGAGATACTAAAACTTGGTATTTCATTTCTGTGCTGAATCAATGGCAAGCAACTACAAATGCAACTCTCACGCCGTCCCATCGGGAAGGGTGACTTAAGAGACTAACGCGGCCTCTATTTTCTCAATACCGGTGGGGCAAGTCACACAGGCCACTACCGGAATATTCTTTAGGACTATGCTCCCACCCATAAGCTTTGGCGCCTGAACGCCACAAGACGAAGCTCCCCGAAGGTCGGTCTTTGATCGACTGGCAACCGAGACGGCTCCTATCAGCAAGTCGTCTAACTCTAAAGTCTCTTTCTTCAACAGGCTGGTGAAGAACTCAAACGGGCCTGTAAAGAAGCCCATGATACCAGAGAGAGTTACCCCAAAATAGCTAGCTTTCTCTACTCCTGCTACGGGTGAAGCCGGTAAAAGTGTTTCCCTTCCAAGACGGTCGGTCTTCGAAAAATTGGCCAACTCTGCTCCAACTCCAATAAGGACGTTAGTCTTCAATAGGCTGACGCCGAGCAAAGCTCCCCAGCAACGCCGTGGGTATGATGAAGTTCCTCTAATACGAAGGCCGTTCCTACCCCAAGACATGCTCGACATCGCCACTAACGCCGGGTGAGACAAGCTGGGAGCAACTCCACCTCTGAGCTCACCCCACCAGCTCCTATGGTGGATATCAACGCTGTTGTTCCAACTGGAAACAGTTTTGACCCGCTCAGGAGGGTACGTAAGAACTCCCCAACAGCGGTACTAAAAAAACCACCTCTGCCGACAGAAACCCTAGTACAGAAGCAGCCGGAGCAGCCTCACCAATGGCTCTCCTCGCAGATACATAAAGTCTGGCAAAAAGTCTAAGACTCCGTGCTTGATGAAAGCTACTCTCATTGACCCACAAAATCTAAAGGCCGAGAAGAAAAAGACTGCTCCTTCACCATATAATAGGGGAGTTCTTCTAATCAGGCGCCTGTTATAATGGCTCCTTTAGCTCCAACCTCTAATAAAAGAATGGGGACGGAGAAAATTCTACCACCATCAGCAAAATCCAAATGCAATGGATATAAATACCTTAAGTCTGGGAGCATAACCGTACATACAGTCTACATAGACAACGGGAAAGAAGAGAGCCGTGTTTCGGTGAGTCATATGCTGCATACTCGGTTGCTCACAAAAGTTCAGCAGCAAAAGCTTCAAGTGATGCTGACCAAAATGACAACACTTACTGGACCAAAAGAAAGTCCGGACAAAAATGCTGAACAGTGCCTGGAGCAAGAAACTGATATGGAGTTCTTGCGACGAGTGCTGAAGTAAAAAGACAAAGAAGTTGCAGAGCAGGCGGCCAACATAAAGCGTATGGCTCTGTTATTCCAAGATATTGTTGGGATGATGATCCAATCAGAATCGCCGGCAGAAGATCCTCCGGTGATTATCGAAGATGACAGAGGAGAAATATCAAATCCTCCCCAGGCCTTATCAGCGGCTAACGAGAAAACAATCTCCAAGATGGCATTGGACGCCTATATTGCTCAGCAAATTAGAGCTCACCAGGCCTATGAAGCCAAAAACTAACTTGTCAAAACCGGGCGACCATATCCGGCCTGGTATGACCAAATAAAATACCCACCAGGATATACAATCCCGAAGTTCCATGTTTATAAAGGAACGGGTAATCCCCACCGGCACGTCATACAATTCAGAGCTCTATGCAGCAATACTGGAGGCGACGATAAATTGTTGTTTCGCCAATTCATCGGAAGCGTATCAGAAACAGCTTTCGAATGGTACTCGAAGCTCTCGAACGGTACTTGGAGCTCCCGAACGACTCCATGAAAAAATTCTCTAAATTAGAGTTATTATTCACGCAACGTTCTCCAGCACGAGTGAGCGCACTCCGATCATCACCCTGATCAATGCTAGGGTAAAGCCAGGAGAAATTTGGGTCAATACGCGATCCGATGGCGGAACATGTGGTCTAAATGCGAACAATGCATTGAAGAGCCTCCAGCTGTAGGCATGTTCATTGGGACCCTCGATTCTCAGTCGACTGTGCCCCAGTTCATGACCTTCTTCAAACCCACAACCTTCTAGGCGCTGATAGAAAAGTTGGCCTAAATGGATCAGATGGATCATGAACCTTCCTCCTCAAATAAAGACCCTCGAAATAACAAGGGAAAAGGAAAGGCGACCTTCATTGCCAATACGCAACAACAACCGAGCGGTCCAAAACTAGCTGCTCGCCAAAACAACCCTCGTACGCGCCCGTCCTTAGAAGAAAGGCTGGGACGTGCATACTCGTTTCCACGTGATAAAATGAGGAGATTGTTCGAGCTGGCGATGCGAAATAATCTCATCACATTGCCAGACCCGTAGCGACCCGCACAAACCGACGACGTCAACAACCCCAACTACTGCTCCTATCACAGGATGGTGAGCCACCCAATTGAAAATTGCTGCATCTTCAAAAATTAGGTCGAGTACCAGTACCAACAGGGGAAGTTCGCACTATTCGATAGCTGGAGGGTAGATCCGCCCTAAAAACACGCTCTGAAAAAGGTGGATGCGCAGGGGGGCATCATGCTCACTCGTGGAAGAAGCTCCATGGGAAGTGGTTCTTTCAGGAAAAACTAGAAAAATGTTGAAGGATCTGCTAGCATGTCCGGCGATCATATGGAAGAGTCCGCTTGAACCTGAAATCATAGAAGGGATGCTGAAACCACATCCTACACTGAAAGCTGTTGACAAGGGGAAAGGCCTCCAAATCAAGCCTTCAAAGTCTTCTAAGAAAAAGAAGAAGACTAAGAAACCTGTGCAGCCGGCTGAGTATGACAACAAGCGAACAGACCTCCAAAAATACATAAATGTGCTGGAAGAATATAACCAGAAGGCGTGAACACTGGTCATGCTCGAAGAATTCCTCAAGCACATTCTTGAGGACGGAGACGGTGACGATGATGAGGAAAATGACTTATCAGAAGGAACAGAAGACCGTGTAGCAAGTTGCTGCATGGTCTCTCACTCATCGTTATATGATGAAGAAGCTCCGCCAGTGTCAGAAAGTGACATGGAGGAACTGGAAATAGAATCGGCGCTAAATTCCCCGAAAATGCCGAAAGAAGACCCGATTGAGAAGTTTTTAAACGAAAGCTTTCAAAAGAGTAAAGACGACCGAGAACGCGAAATGGCCATGTATGAAAAGGCCCAGCAGCAGCGTCTAAACAAAAAAGCTACAACGAGGACAGGTCATGAGGTTCTCCGGACAAATCAAAGTACGCCTGCGACAAATAAAAGCAGGACTAAAACTGAGAAGCGGTTCACCAAAACCCTATCAATGGGATGAAGCTACCACCTCTCATGATGTACACTTCTGGAGTCTTATATTTCGACGGGGGAGAATCACATCCAAAATACTGCATATATCATCGAAGGGTCGCCCACCCCATCGAGGAATGCAGTGCCTTCAAGAAGTGGTGTCAAGGATATGTTGCCCATAAAAAACACTTCAAGAAGAAGAAGCGCGAACCTCGCACTCGCTGATGTAAAAGTGGCTAAACAAAAACGCATAAAAAACAATTGGCAACTGTCATATGGTTGGTACAAGTTCAGAAGGGGAAAAAACTCAAGTTCTCACCTTCGGAAGTGATTCCGATGATGAAATACCCCTCTACTCTCTCTTTGAAAACTCCCCCTTGGAGAAACAAGAAGAGGGGAAGGATTGCAAGAACATTCAGCTGCGTAACCGCATGCTACCTGAGAAGAACCTTGAACCTGCAAACAAAGGTTTGAAAAAAAAAGACAAAAGAAAAGGGATGATATCCGAGGAAATCTCCTTTGATGAAGAAGCAGTCAAAGAACTCGCCATAAAGGACCCGCCTAAGAAAAACAAGATGGATTACAATGTCCTTTCATATTTGAGGAAAATACCCTCACAACTGACCATACTGGACACTCTCCTCCTATCTATAGAGGCACGAGATTCCCCGATTAAGGCCTTACAAGAGTCGGATCAGTTCCAAACTTTCCTCGCAGAAGAGAAGATAAAAGATAAACCGGCAGTGGTCTACACGGCTGATATTACATTCAGCAATGAAGATCTACTCCTCGGTACGTGTGAACATAATCGACCGCTATACATCACCAGGTACGACGACGACGTCAAGATAGGGAAAATCCTTGTCGACGGCGGATCCTCCGTCAATCTGCTCAACGTGAGAGTACTGAAGGAAATATGTGTGAACGTTTAGAATCTTTCCCGAGATAAAATTACCATATCTGGATTTGACTCACTGTCATCACGAACACTTGGGTCCGTAATACTAATGCTACGCTTTGGGCTTCTCGTCATTGACATTAAATTCCATGTCATTGACGCCAAAACTTGCTACAACGCCCTACTCGACAGGCCTTGATTACACGAGTACAACATCATTCTTTCTAAATAACATCAATGTATGAAGTATTTCAAGGATGGATTGGAGTACACTATCATGGGAGAACTCAATCCGTTCTCGGTAAATGAAGTACGAAAGTATGAAGATGCGAAGTACTTTTTGCCGGACTTCGAGGATACTAAAAGGTGCCACAAGCCGGAGAATAAACAAAAATCCACGGCCACCATCCCGATCTTTAGAAGCGATATCGAGGAAGACGAATAAATAGTCTACTCGGGGCAACCTCAAAGGTAAAACAATAAGACCGGGCTATCTACACCTATCCTGATATTTGGTAGCGATTCCGAAGACGGGACCAATACAGTGTTCTCCATCCGTCCATCGACCCAGGCTCTTACCGAAGCAGATCAGAGTCTAAAAATTATGATGGCTCTGTATTAATATTATAAGAAACTTGATGTGCTCGATACATATAGTGTACAAGAACTACAAACTTTCTACGTGCCTCCTAGGCGAAAAGGTGAAAAGGCGATCCTCTTTTACAAATCTATGGAGACCAGTATGGAAAAAGAAGTCTGGCATGGTGCCAACCCCACTCTTGACAGGTTCTTGCCCATACGTATGCTAAGATATTATGCGGAGGGATTAAAGAAAGTATTAAAGCGCCAAGGTGTACCTTTCTAAATGACGGTTCGGCAAGCCCAATTCTATAAAAAAATTAGGATATTACCGGAACTCAACAAAAGAATCCCAACGGGAAGATAGAAACAACTGGGCTGGGATATGTTCGGTCCAAGAAACGGGAACAAATCTACAGCTGCCATATCATAAACAGCTTTAGTGAAGAAGAAAACGCTCTGCCAAGTAGCCATGGCGTTTAATCGGAGCAAGATCCATGTTCCCCGCCGAAAGACGTGACCGGGACGTTGGGGCGTCCGGCCTGAATTTTGGGGGCAGATACTATTTGGTTTTATCCGCCCAGCTCTCCAAAGATGCCAAGTTGATTTATGGCACCGTATATTGGAGGTTTATACGGATGCGGCCGTTGTAGCAGACTTCGTCAGATTCCCCCTCGTTTGAAAGGTTTTTGATTGTGGGGACGCTCTTCCCTGCAGGCACAAGCCCCGGCAGTTAATTACGCTACCGCATCGCGGCAACAACTTTCTCCTTCTTCAGATGGTCACTTCGTATCGTGTGTGTTTGTTTTGTTTTTGGTTTCTCGTGGATTGTATACGGAGACTAATTTATATTGTCGCCCGTAGGGCGAGGATTAGTCCAAATCCGTATTTTCTTAGATTTAGGTTTGGGTTGGGTTTAAGGATCGTTAGTCTTGTTTTAGACTAAGATCAACTCAAACGTTTGTTAAGGATACGTTAGTCTAATTTTAGACTAAGATCTACTCAACAGGATCATTTAGATCCAACAAAAGAGCATTTGGGCTCTATTGTTTTAGTTTAGGGACATTGCGGTCCAGAAGTTTAAGGACATCATAGTCCGTGACAGTTTAAAGACATCATAGTCTGTAAAGTTTAAAGACATCATAGTCTATGAGTTTAAGGATCTCACGGTCCATGGTAGTTTAGAGACATCATATTCTGTAAAGTTTAAGGACATCATAATCCATGAGTTTAAGGACCCCACAGTCCGTAAAGTTTAAGGACATCATAGTCCATGAGTTTAAGAACCCCACAGTCCGTGAAATGTCTGGTTATCGGGACCCATCACCTCTCTGAAGACGTTGAAGGATTACAACGACACATATCAGCGGAGTGAAAATATGTACCCTTGAACCAATATTTTTTGGGAGATCTGTAGTCAAGTTTGGGACTAAGATCAAAGATTTATGAGCATATGGGCTCAATTAATCTGAATTAGGGATCTGTGGCCAACTTGGGCTCGGCCCATTCGGTTAAAATGTTGGACATTTAATTAGACTCGGTCCTTTTTCATTTAACAATGCTGAGCAATGGTTTGGGTTCTGACAACCGTTTTTGTCTTTTATTGAGTGCTGAGCACTCATTATAGTTCTAGGGCTTTATTTAAAGAACAGTTTATGTTCGCTCAGCGCACACGTGAGAAGCGCGTGGTGCACTTGGTGCTGAGCATCAGTCAATGAGCGCAGAGCGCTTCTGTTAAGTAGCGCATACGTGAGGAGTACGTGGCGCGCTTGGCGCTGAGCGCCAGTCAATGAGCGCAGAGCGCTTCTGTTAAGTAGCGCACACGTGAGGAGCACGGGCGCGCTTGGTACTGAGCGCCAGTCAATGAGCGCAGAGCGCTTCTGTTAAGTAGCGCGGACGTAAGGAGCATGTGGCGCGCTTGGTGTTGGTCACCAGATTTGGAGCGCTAAGGTGCTTCTTATGAAGTAGCGTACACGTGAGGAGCACGTGGTGCGCTTAGCGCTGAGCGCTTGACAATGAGCGCAGAGCGCTTCTGATCAATTTCGTGATCTGAGAAATAAGTTCTCGCTTACAAGAGACTTTGTCTCATGGTTCTAAGAACAAAGTTCTTATTTTTATAAGAGATGTTACAATCTTTTCTATTTTCTTTTGTGAAATACTTTGTCTTTGTAGATCTATGATCTTAAGAGAATGAAATTCTTCTCCCCCCTTTTTATGGTGAGATGCTATGATCTCTTTTTGTGAAAGACCTCTGTCTTATAGATCTATGATCTGAAAAAAGAACTATGTTCTTCTTCCTTGATGGGATGTTTTTTATCTCTCTGGTTTTACCTTGAATAAAAGTTCTTCTTCTCAGAGCTTGCTCTTTTCTTTAAAATTTCTCAAAGCTTGTGGAGGGGTTCCTCCTCTACGAGACTTGAAGTCTTGGGTCCTTTATATAGTAGAGGCTGATTTGTTGAATCAGTTGAAGAGATCTTTTCTCTAATTGATTTGGGGATGTTTCCCACCGTTGGATTTTTGATCCTAGAGCTTCTGTTTTACAGAAGGCAATCTTCTTGTTTTAGACAAGATTGGGAAAATCTTTTCCTATACAGAGCTTATTCTGTATCTTGGTGATTTTTTTTAATCACCATTGGATTTTTTATCCAACGGCGGGGACCATTTAGTTCCAATGCTAGCGCTCTCCTTCTTTACACGTGAGCGCTACAACAGAGTCTTTGACTCTTAGCGCTGGCGCTGCTAGCGCTGGCGTTGCTAGAGCTCTCATGCTTTGCACGTGAGCGCTGCATCAGAGTCTTTGACTCTAAGCGCTGGAGCTTCTAGCGCTCGCGCTCGCGTGCCTTGCACGTGAGCGCTGCAGCAGAGTCTTTGACTCTTAGCGCTGGCGCATGAAGCGCTGCTTCATTTCAAATTTCAAAAATTTGAATAGAGCATTGCTCTGATTGGGGGAAACAAATGCCCCCCCACCGTTGCACTCACATGGCCTACACGTGAGTGCAGCGGTGGCAGCATCTTTGCCTTTAGATCAACTTAGAAGTTGAAACGGTTCTCAGTGCCTATAAATAGGGCCTTTGGCCCTTAAGATGATCTCTGTTCATCTTCTTTCTTGTTTTTTCTGAGAATTAATTCTCTTTCAGAGCATAGCTCTTTGTTTTAAGAACTCTCTTAGAGACAGAACTCTGTCAAATTTTTAGTAAGATTTGAACCCATTAACAGAGCTTTGCTCTACTTAGATCATAGATCTTTTAAAGCTTTTAGGGTTTCTTAACCCGTTAAAACAGAGCTTTGCTCTCTCTAGATCATGGATCAAAAAAAAATCTTTTTAGGGTTCTTTTAACCCATTAACGAAGAATTCTTAGAGTCCTCTTTAGATCTTAAAGATCCTGAAGTTTTTACTTCTGTAGAAAGTTTTGCTTTTAGGGTTTTAATGGATGATTCCATCGTCTTCACAGAGCAATGGCTCTTCAGAATTTTTTCTTTGGGGAATTTTTATTCCCTTCATGATTAATTATGACAGATATCATATTTGTTGCAGAGCACTGCTCTCAAGGGAGATTTACTCCTTGGCCCAAGGGGCGCTCATTAAATGAGAATCCTTTTTGGATTTCTTCATTTAATAACTGTCTCATCAAATGATGAGGCTGTTTTATTAATGATGAACTATCATCTAGATTGTGTGGGTCCCCTTTGGTCCCTTTCCACTGCATTGCAGTGCGGTACGAATTTAAAGTACCAAGTGACAGAACTTAAACTGTAGCATTTGACGGCTAATTTTTTTTGTTCTTTTTCGTGCAGGTACTATGTCTTTCGACATTTCTTTCCCGTTCGTCCGTTCAGAAAGCGGATTCCCTGAAGCACCTGTGGACAGGGAAGTCTTGAAGTTGATCAAAGATCATGACCCGGAGCAAAAGAATCTCTATTTATGAGGCAGATGGTACAGTCAAATTATCAGGGGCCGTCGGAGCTTTTCTTGCACGGCACCTTCGGAGCCTATTTCGGCGATCCCTTATGCTGACGCACCTCCGGTGAACTATGCCGTGGAGGAGGTCAACTGGACATCAGAGGGTCTCCTTCAGCCTTCTATGGCTGCAATACCCGTACAGCCGCCGACGGCTTTGGATACCTTAGGACGGTGTATATGTCAGGGCGAGTCGCGTCCATGGGGACAGCCGTACATGATAGGCCTAACTCCTTGCCATCCAGCTGGGTATTTACAGTGGGCCCGCTACATCTTGTCGGCTAAGAAGTCACAGATGCTGAAGCTCAGCTTGTATCCCGCGATTTACGCTTCTCTCTTTCAATATTCCGCGCCTCCAGCATGGTGGGTCAAGGCTTTTCTGGAGTAATGGAATATTCCGACCCATACCTTCCTTCTATCGGATCGAGAAGTCTCAATATCTTTGGAAGAGTTTGCAGAGATCTCTGGATTACCCGTTAGGGGAGAACACTATGAGGAGTTGCTTCCTCCGGACAAGTATATCTTTGCCACCAAATCAGTGGTAATGGGTCTTATCCCGGAGAACGCCATTCAACACCAATTCCCGAGCTTGATCAAGGTGTTTAATATATACGAAAGTATATTTCTGGAGTCCGAAGGGCATGGAGTTAGCTACGCAGACTTCATCGCTTGTTTTCTTCATCCAGAAGCCTTATCAAAGTAAGCTGCACTGTTCTCCTAGCTTGATGACCCGTTCGGTTTTGGTTTGGATAACCAACCGACGGCGGAGGCGGATTTAAAAGGTTTCTTTATTCCGGCTGCTCCTGTTGTTCCCTTCGTGGAGCTTGCTGCTCCGGACGTCGATGAAAAGACGTTCGTGCTGGGGTTCATTGGCTTATGGCTGAACTGGTTCGTGCTTCCAATGCACCCTCGTTATATGAGGCCATCAGTCTTTTACCCAGCCCATCGTATGGTTGCGGGAATGCAAGTGGTTATCGGAATTGCTGGGTTGGCACACCTGTACCAAGGTCTCAGTTTGGCGGCGGATACCATTCAGCTGGGGGTACAGTTTGTCACTTTCTCGCTGCATTATTTTATGTCATGGATCGAGCTGCACGTACTTGGCACTTTTGGTGTCCATAAACGACCTCGTTTCTACGACAACTATAACTTCCCTCGGATTATGCACTTAGTTAACGCATCCGTTGTGAATCCGACACAGCGGGAGGCTAGGGCGTGCTCCTTCATCCGCGTATGGTTAGAGATGGCATGACCTTTGTCGATAAGGTTTTAACTATTGGCAAAGAATCCGCAAAAATGGTGCAGCCACTGCGGGACACTTTTAAAAACGGAGCCTCCACTTTGAAAGCTCGGGAGATTCTTCATCTATATTCAATCAGACCGGGCTTTCTCATGTTTAGGCAGAACGATTCAGCGTTGTTCATGCGGTACAACCCGCACTGTTTCGCCCAGCAATCAAGTTCTAATCAGGGCGTCCCGCTCGAAGCCTTCCTAGTTAAGCCAGCTGCTACAGAAGAAGGTATTCGGAATGCATTGCACCATTTTATGTGGTTGAACACCGGCTCCAATTTCTTTATCAGTGAGCCGAGCTGCGTTCCGCGAATCTTGAACGCATATGTGGCGTGGTATCAACATTCGATGGGCGCCGTTATTAGGGAAGAAAATCGATTGCTGCTTGATCGCAAGGGCACCGCCCCGGCTGGTAATCCAGTCGTTCCCTTGAAGCGACGAACCATCGTCCGTCCTCCCTTGAGGGAAGCTGCTGTGGCTGTGGTACCACGTGTTATGCCTGAGCCGCCCCTACCCTACGTGCTTATAGAAGTGGTAGCTGTGGCGTCTCCCGAATCTAGCGTGGGTACTGAGATCGGGACTCGTCGCCCCAAATTGCCCGCCAAGCGCAAGCTCGTGTTATCGGCTGCCGGCGTTAAGTCGCAGAAGAAAAAGAAATCGATACTTTCTGCAGACGTTGTATTTGGCCAGGAGCCTCATGCACCTTACAGTGAGGGCCTAAGTGAGTACGGGACTAATGAAGGCTTATTTATGGCGCCAGATGACACCGATCTGGAGGTTGCTATCACGGTTTCAAAGCAGCTAGCTCGCGATGAAGCAGCATTAATCACCATCGCACGATAAGGTATCCTTCAAGCATACCTTTCCGCGGCTATTTTAACTATTATGTGTTGACTGACGCTTTCTTCTTCAACGGGTATCTCTGCCGAAGAGGCTCTCGCAACTTCCCTCAAGACTTTTGAAGAGGAAGAGAGGCTTCGCGCTTCCTAGGACCTCGGTATCTTTCGGCTCATTGTGTCTTCATTCCTTTTTTTCTTTATGGATAGTCTGACCCTCCTTTTTTTATTACAGGGACTACTTCGACTCAGGTTATCCCGAGTGCAGTGCCAATCCCATATCGTGGTGCAGCAACGCTTCCAAAGCCGGCTGCCGAAATCTCAGCTCCCCCAGTATTGCCAGAAGAGGCTTCGCTTAAGCAGCCGATGATAGACGCCGTAACGGCTCCAGAGGTAGCTCCTGGCTCGGACAATGACGTCACTTTGACAGAAGTCTTGAGGAGATCCTTTCTCACTGCCAAGGCTGACAAGAAGCACAGAAAGCGTGCGGCGAGGGAACATGATGTCAGCTTGGCTGTGGGTGCAGGTTCAAGCACTACTCCATCCGTCGCTATTTCTTCCGAAGATGCTCCAGTTGCCCTGTCTACTGTCCATATACATATTGTGCGCGCGGCTCGGGAAGCAATTGCAAAGCTGCCCCAAGGTAACGTAATACTGGGTCTTTTTATTAGAATTTTATCTTCAAATTCTCACATATCATATCCTGCAGGGCCAAGTCCTGGTGATGAGGAGATAGGTGAGATGATGGCAACCATCGAGCCTGAAGCGGCTACTCTCTCTTGGGAGTCCGGGACTGTCCAAACCGCCGCTCTTTCCCTCTGTGGTTCCCCGCCATCACCTGGCATTATGAGCGTCACGACGGCTCTTGTAGAATCAGGGGATGAAGCCACTGGAGCTGAAACCATTCTACTGAAGGAGAGCGAAGAAACCGCAACGTCCCGTCATGCTTCCGTCGCAATTTTGGCTGATGACCCATCAGGTGAGTCTCGGGTCGCTGTTCATTTTCAATTTCGCAATCCTTTTAAACTTTTTCTGACGGTATTTTAATTGTAGGTATAGCGAACATTGTGTCATCTGAAACACTTGCGTTCGCTGTCATGACGGTTGCTCTCTCGCCTTCTCCTATGTCCTCTAAGATGATGGAAGGTATAGACTTGCGATCCATTTAATTGAACTATGACCAACGTCTTTCTTGTACTGACCATGTATCATCATAACCTTGCAGGAGTTCTCTTTGATCATCTGTATCAAGTGCTGAACCCGCATTTCTCCTTCCAGTCGGAAGTTACTTTGCCTGCTGGTGCCGGTTGTAAGTGCACGGCGGCGCCCCGGCCTCCATCCCGAGGCCAAATGCGGAAGCGATGGTTAACTTTAAATTTTTTTCTGAACCGGCACCACCGCGCACTAGAACCCGGATCGAACCATTAACTAGTCCTAACTAACTACAAGATGGGGAAGAGAGATATACCGACTGATCCGTGTCTTCCGGTCTTCTCGTCGTCGTCCCGATCTCCCGCGGAAGCTCCGGTCTCCACCTCGTCGCCGGAAGAGCACCACGTCGCCGACTTCTTTTACGGGCTCCCGCCTCTATACCGAGGCAACTCGGGCACGAAGCTGGCGAGTCGACGTGCCCAAGGTTTGCTGCAGAATGGTGTAGAACCATGTCTCATTTGGGGTTATGGAGGTTTCCATTTTTGGTGAAGGGATGATACATGGAATTTTGTGGAGCTATATGATTTTTCCAAAGCCAAAAGAGATGAAATCCCCTTGCACAAAATTGGGACAGCCCCCTTGGAGCTTGGCCGGCCATGCATATGGTGAGGGGAGAGTGAGAATGGAGAGACTGTTGTATGGATGATGGAACCACTATCATAATGCAAGAGAGAAAAGAATGGTGATAAGAAACAATCATCACAAACAAATCTATACTCCACCAACAACCATCATCAAAACCATGATGATAAAGAAAGTCAAGCAATCATGAGGTTATGAAGTCAATGGAGCAACAATCATGATGTCACAAGTCAAACCATGATGACAAGAAGAAGTCAAATGGTGCACCCATCATGACACACCAATATGCAAAGACCCCCTTCCAAATTACTTATTTGCACAAATGCAAATAAGCCCTCCTCCACCAATCTTCGGCCAATGAAAGATACAAATGAAAATGGCCGAAACGGAAAGCAAACTGGGAACTCCAGAAAACTGGTACCGTAATAAATTACAGGAAAACCCCGCTACTGTGTATACACACCCGCATCTGTATTCCGACAGAAATACAAATGCAATGAGACAAATCTACACTGTACTATACTAGGATCCGGCTTAAACCAAAGCCGGCTAGTATTATTCGTTCGATCCTGATCCGTGCAATACCGCACGTATCTGATCGAACCCTGCCATATCTCCATACGGCCTCTACAGCTTTTCGCCCGAAAACTTGAGCAACTGAATGTGGGGGACTCTAAAGACTCGTCAACGTCTTGGTTGTGGATTTAACCACTAGCACGTCAGAGGTATAAGCCAATACGTAACGGGCTACCAGGTATTGACCAAAAGGGACGTCGATGAGCGAACTCATCCTGATACCCTACTGAGCCTGTCAGTGACAATATCCGTACAGTCCGGTCCGTTCGTCTATGAGCATCGCATGGCGGGCCTAGAGGGTTGGTAAAAGTTAGACCCCCAAAAGCGGTACAAGTCGTGTCAGAGATCAGCCCAGAACACCCTGAGATACTACTGGAATACCTACCAGTAAATCTCCTGCCTTGGCCAAGGACTTTTCATGTTCTGGCTCTCCTAGACACAGCGCGACCTCACCCCCAATACCGGGAGAGACGAACCCCCGAAGATCTGCTCACTGCCTCCATATGGCTCGGGACTGTACCCAACTAAAACCTGTTTGCACGTCTCCTTTGAGCGTGGTAGGGTAGTAATCAAAGTACAGTGGGAACTCACACGAGACAAATGACGATCCTCAGGCCGATGAACTAACCTGTACACATGTCACCAGGGTACTGCTATCTAACATCAGGTATAAGACCAACTAGCATGTTCCCGGCGAGTCCTGTCCGGTGTACTCATAACCCAATGAGCACCTGTATATATCTCAGGTGATCCAACTGACACCAATGGCTTGTGAGACCGGCCACCGCCTCTCGACAGGGTCTCGACTGTATACACTAGTCTACTCTGGAGTATCGATGCCCTGTCTCGAAACTCCCACGACTAGGGACCTTTTAAGAATGTGCTTATAGACCCCAGCTCCCACTTATATGATCGCCCTCATACTGCTGGTGGTCAAGCAAGAATCCTAGGGGCTCTATCAACGTGTAATAGCGACATGTCAGGTCACCTAAAGCAGTACACGATGATAAAGATAAACCAGATAGCATACTATCATCTCGAGTAAGACTGTCCTACCGGGATAGGTCCTTCTTCAATCATTGCAATCACGTGCCTGTGATCCAATAATTGACTCTGAGGGCACTATCTCCAACAATCTCCCACTTGCACTCAAGGGTAATTATTGCGATGTCGCATACTCACAGCCCGTGTGATACCGAACACCCAACTCCTTTACTAGTCAGTCTCACACAGCTCGTTTGCGAAACTATTGCGTTCGAGGAATAGCCTCAGTGAGTGGATCCGCTTTGATGTTTCTTTCTATGTCTCTCTAGATCTCAAGTTCACGGAGAAAGCCATCTCCCGAAATGAGCAATACTTGTCTTAGAATGTGTCTGGATGTCTGATGGGACCTATCTCATAAATGAACTCCAAATCCAAACTTCTTAGACTGTATCGTCAACTGAACTTAATCAGTATACTGCGCCATGCCTCCCTCAGTATTCCCTTGGACCACCTGTCCAAAATACTGTCCCTCGTCAGAAGGAAAACTATAACTCTGACAACCTCCTTGTCATCCATGTCACCTTGGAAGCCTGGAATGATAACTGTCTCCCGAATGAGGCTGACGTTATCATATCCTTAGAACATCCACTTATGTTCTAAAACTGCTTTCGACTGTTTCTCTAGGATTGGATCAACATCAACTTATTGCATCTAGTGCAAGTACAACATCTGGTGTGGTACTTGACATCTCATGATTGACTAATTTGCCTGAGCAAGTGATCTGCCAATCATGCACATCCCTCTCCCCTTTAGTCTGTAAGACATCTTTAGAGAGGGTGACTCCATCACCTGCAGGTACACTACCGTGCCAGGAGTCGTCCATTCTAAATACTCTTAGAATGCTGTCTAAGTACCCTGATTGGGAAACCACCCAAATCTAGATCTAATACCATAGATCTAGTAACCAGAATGTCTGATATAATGTCCAAGTCCCATGTGGAGAAACCACTGTGTGACGACCAAAGTATAACCAATCGTAGTATAGAAATATCACATCCTACTCTGTGCATGTCATCCAAATACCATGACATCACACCCTACTACCTTCTCAACAGATCCATCCCCTATTCTGATGAAGTCAAACCTATGACTGTCATGTCAGAAATAGATGATCTATCTCCGCTATATCTGCTTTAGTCTATAAATAGACATAAGCCACATGTCCACCATGCTTCCGCTGCTCCCACTGACCACGACAACCCTCTGGCAGAGTCATATAAACATACACTTCTCAAGCCAGTTTAGAACGACGCTATACTCATTCTCCTGCCGGGTCTCACAGTCTGGAACAACAGCTATGGCAAGTGTGGGTAAACAAGAACTTCCCTGTCACCGTCCTTGAGGCTACCGGAGTACCTCTCGGGTGCCTGAAGTTACCCACCGTATCTGCGGAGTGGCCAATGGAATGTTAAACCAGATTGAATCTATAGGTTCCTTTCAAAATCTTCAGTAATCGTTTGTGGTTCTGGAATTACTTCCAGTTCTACCATACTCCCACTACTGTTTTCTGAAAAAAAATCCATTTTTATTAAAACTGTGGCGAGTCAAGAACAATATCACTATTGATCTTTCTTATGGTAGAAAGTCAACCCTCGTCATAGCCTGGGTCAACCCACAAACAGCCATTACAGAAACATGCCTTGAGTTATCCAGAGTCTGGTTTTAATCATAAGCCAGACAACTCCCCGTACCTTAACAACGTTAAGATATGAACTGTTCTATATCCAATATAGAAACTGTAAGTGCACGGCGGCGCCCCGGTCGTCAATCCGACGGCCAAATGCGGAAACGGTGATAAACTTTAATTTTGCGAACTTAGCAAACCGGCACCACCGCGCACTAGACCCCGGATCGGGCCATTAAACTAGATCTAGCTAACTACAAGATGGGAAGAGATATACCGAGTGATCCGAGTCCTCCGGTCTTCTCGTCGTCGTCCCGATCTCCTGCGGTATGTCCGGTCTCCATCTCCTCGCCGGAAGGGCACCACGTCGCCTGCATCTTTTACGGGCTCCCGCCTCAATACCGAGACAACTCGGGTGCGAAGTTGGCTAGCCGACGCGCCCAAGATTTGCTGTAGATATAGTGTAGAAGGTTATCTCTTTGGGGTTTATGAAGTTGCCATGTGGGAGGAATTTGGCACAATGATTTTCATGGATGAAAACTTGATGAAGAATGGAGCCTCCTAGCAAATGAGCTCGGCCAGAAGCTATTTGTGTTCACTGGAAAATGAATGAATCCCACTCTAATAAATTAATCCTCATACCCTCATGTGCCACTCCAGCACACTCAATTTAAACACATAGCAATCCTATAAAAATTAATTCATCAAACCAACACAAATAGTGCCAGCAGCCTCATTAAGCATTTGAAGAATATTATTCCTCCAAAAACTTCACTCCATACTCATACAGTGGCCGGCCCATACATCCATCACAAATAGTGGCCGGCCCTACCACAAAACCAATTTCCAACACAAAATCAAAAACCCATACCCTCTCTAATCATAATAAATGCATCAATAGCAAAGATGATATCATAAACAAACCTTTTGCAAGAAACCCCCTCAACAAAATGTTAATTGCAAACTTGCAATTAACACCCCCCAACGATAAGTCCGACCGGGAAGGAAAAAGAGAAAACCGGCCGGAACGGAATGCAAACTGGCAACCCCAGAAAACTGGTCCCATAATAAATTACAGGAAAACCCCGATACTGTGCATACACACCCGCATTTGTATTTCGACCGAAATACAAATGTAAAGAGACAAAATCTACACTATCAAATACTAAGATCCGGCTTAAGCCAAAGCCGGCTAGTAAAAACCGTCCGATCACCATCCGTGCAATACCGCACGTATCTGATCGAACCCTGCCATATCTCCATACGGCCTCTACAGCGTTTCGCCCGAAAGCTTGAGTAACTGAAAGTGTGGTGGACTCTAAAGACTCGTCAATACTATGGCTGTGGATTTAACCACTAGCACGTCAGAGGTATAAGCCAATACGTAACGGGCCACCAGCTATTGACTAAAAGGGACGTCGATGAGCGAACTCATCCTGACACCCTACTGAGCCTGTCAGTGACAATATCCGTACAGTCCGGTCCGTTCGTCTATGAGCATCGCATGTCGGGCCTAGGGGGTGGGTAAAAGTCAGACCCCCAAAAGCGGTACAAGTCGTGTCGGAGTGTAGCCCAGAACACCCTGAGATACTACTGGAATACCTACCAGTAAATCTCCTGCCTTGGCCAAGGACTTCGTGTAATGGCTCTCCTAGACACAGCGCGACCTCACCCCCAATACCGGGAGAGACGAACCCCCGAAGATCCGCTCACTGCCTCCATGTGGCTCGGGACTGTACCCAACTAAAACCTGTTTGCACGACTCCTTTGAGCCGTGGTAGGGTAGTAATCAAAGTACAGTGGGAACTCACACGAGACAAATGACGATCCCCAGGTCGATGAACTAACCTGTACACATGTCACCTGGGAACTGCTATCTGACGTCAGGTATAAGACCAACTAGCATGTTCCCGGCGAGTCCTGTCCGGTGTACTCATAACCCAATGAGCACCTGTATACATCTTAGGTGATCCAACTGACACCAGTGGCTTGTGAGACCGGCCACCGCCCCTCGTCGGGGTCTCGACTGTATACACTAGTCTACTCTGGAGTATCGATTCCCTGTCTCGAAACTCCCACGACTAGGGACCTTTTAAGGATGTGCTTGTAGACTCCAGCTCTCACTTATATGATCGCCCTCATACTGCTGGCAGTCAAGCAAGAATCCTAGGGGCTCTATCAACGTGCAATAGTGACCTGTCAGGTCACCTAAAGCAGTACACGATGATAAAGGTAAACCAGATAGCAAACTATCATCTCGAGTAAGACTGTCGTACCGGGATAGGTCCTCCCTCAATCATTGCAATCACGTGCCTGTGATCCAATAATTGACTCTGAGGGCACTATCTCCAACAATCTCCCACTTGCACTCAAGGCTAATTATTGCGATGTCGCATACTCACAGCCCGTGTGATACCGAACACCCAACTCCTCTACTAGTCAGTCTCACAAAGCTCGTTTGCGAGACTATTGCGTTCGAGGAATAGCCTCAGCGAGTGGATCCGCTCTGATGTTTCTTTCTATGTCTCTCTAAATCTCAAGTTCGCGGAGAAAGCCATCTCCCGAAATGAGCAATACCTGTCTTAGAGTGTCTGGATATCTGATGGGACCGAGCTCATAAATGAACTCCAAATCCAAACTTCTTAGACTGTATCGTCAACTGAACTTAATCAGTATCCTGCGCCATGCCACCCTCAGTATTTCCTTGGACCACCTGTCCAATATACTGCCCCTCGTCAGAAGGAAAACTATAACTCTGACAACTTCCTTGTCGTCCATGTCACCTTGGAAGCCTGGAGTGATAACCGTCTCCTAAAGGAGGCAGTCGTTATCATATCCCTAGAACATCCACTTATGTTCTAAAACTGCTTCCGACTGTTTCTCCAGGATTGGATCAATATCAACTTATTGCATCTAGTGCAAGAACAACATCTGGTGTGGTACTTGACATCTCATGATTGACTCAATTGCCTAAGCAAGTGATCTGCCAATCATGCATATCCCTCTCTACTTTAGTCTATAAGACACCTTTAGAGAGGGTGACTCCATTACCTGCAGGTACATTACCATGCCAGGAGTCGTCCATTCTAAATACTCTTAGAATGCTGTCTAAGTACCCAGATTGGGAAACCACCCAAATCTAGATCTAAAACCATAGATCTAGTAACCAGTATGTCTGATGTAATGTCCAAGTCCTTTTGTGTAGAAACCACTGTGTGACGACCAAAGTATAACCGATCGTAGTATAGGAATTTCCTTTCCTACTACCTTCTCAACAGATCCATCCCCTATTCTGATGACGTCAAACCTATGACTGTCACATCAGAAATAGATGATCTATCTCCGCTACATCTGCTTTGGTCTATAAATAGACATAAGCCTGATGTCCACCAATGCTTCCGCTGCTCCCACTGACTACGACAACCCTCTGGCAGAGTCATATACACGTACACTTCTGAAACTAGTTCAGAACGACGCTATACTCATCCTCCTGCCGGGTCTCGCAGCCTGAAACAACAGCAATGGCAAGTATGGGTAAACAAGAACTTCCCTGTCACCGTCCTTGAGGCTACCGGAGTACCTCTCGGGTGCCTGAAGTTACCCACCTTATCTGCGGAGTGGCCAATGGAATGTCAAATCAGATTGAATCTTTAGGTTCCTTATCAAATCTTCAGTAATCGTTTGCAGTTCTGGAATCACTTCCAGTTCTACCATACTCCCACTACTGTTTTTGAAAAAATCCATTTTTATTAAAACTGTGGCGAGTCAAGAACAATATCACTATTGATCTTTCTTATGGTAGAAAATCAACCCTCGTCATAACTTGGGTCAACCCACAAACAGCCATTACAGAAACGTGCCTAGAGTTATCCAGAGTCTGGTTTTAATCATAAGCCGGACAACTCCCCGTACCTTAACAATGTTAAGATATGAACTGTACTATATCCAATATAGAACCAGAGGCACTGATTTAATTGAGCCAGATTCAAATCATGCAGCTGTCTCCAGTGCATGTCAACTAAATGGAGAGAGGCCTATCAGCGTTACTCAACTTAGGAATGCTTCCAATTATGAGTAACCTGAAAGAGAAGCAATTACTCTTTATCATTACTATCAACTGAATACTATACACAAGTATCTACATCTTCGATCACCTTGAAGAATCCCCGATACTTGCTACACCTGGTTCTCTACTCTATTCAAATACCTATAACTCCTCAAAACTTAGACCCTGTGTTTCTACGAAACACATGTCTAAGAACTAGAGAAGTTAAAAGTAAACAGAATATAGTATGAGGACCAACCCCTCTGTCCTAATGGACACTGGACAACATACATTACTCTGTATAAGTCCGCTGAGTCTAACAACTCTTTCACTGTGCGTCGTAGGTTGAAAACTGTACTTATGGTTAAGAAGAATTACACCGCTGTTTAATGCTCCTTACCTAACCATCCACTGATATAGGTAAATGTCATCGACATAATATCAAAAGGTATATCTCACTCTATAAAAATAGACGTACAGATATATCAATTTGAAATTGGTGCACAACAGCGGATATTCAAAACCAAAAATTTGCCGACCGGCAAACAGCCCAGGTGATCTCCTCAAATATCACCGATTACAACGAATCCCGATATAATGAGGATGATCACCCAATTCCCAATAACTTACTCCCACTCATCATCTGTAAAGCCATACAGATGTGAGAATCATACCTGGTAAATTCATACCCCGGAGCAAGTGTCTAATCGGAAAATCAATTTTCTTTTAACAGTACACAGTGAAACTGAAACATTGAAATGTTTCGATGGGGTATCCTGGTATTCCTAGTAATGCCTCTTCCATTATCCAGATTCACAACTGTAACCGTGTGTTTCTTTGCCACCTCTCCAAATCCCTTTATATGTCTTTAGTCGTAACCTTCTGTACACCCCTTTAGCCCAAATGGTTTTCTTCCTTCCCTACCGTTCGGCACCAGCCTATGGTTTGGAAGAAGACTATCCAATAAGCATAATGGGTGTACTGTCCTAGTCCTAGGAACACTCGCAATGCGAGAGAAGGTGAGGATAAAAGACAACCGAATAAACCTTATTCCTATTTCTCCTGGACCAGAATCCATCCCCGAACTGGAACAAGTTCCTTTCGAGTTCGTATATAACCATACGATGGAGTATCCAGTAAACTGTGGATCTTCGTAGTGATACGGAGTGTCCTGGAGAAATACAAAGGTGATTTAGGATTGGCGAAGAAATACTTGGTTTGGTCGTGAATATCAGTCGCAATTCACTTTGCCCTCTTACTAATCCCTTGCTTTGTCTTAATCTTAATACCTTCTGCACACCGCTTAGGCTAATTGGTTTTCTTCATTCCCTACCAGTCGGCACCAGCCTAAGGTTTGGAAGAAGACTATCCAATTTGCACAATAGGTGTACTATCTCCTAAACCAAGGAGTACTCACAACTTGAGAAAAGGTAAAAGGGAAAAGACAACTGAATAATCCTATCCGTTTTCTCCAGAACCGGAAACCATCCTCGAATAAGTTCTTTCGAGTTCGTATCTAACCATACGATGGTTTTGTCCAATGGAAGTGGACGTTCGTAGTAATACGGGGTGTCCTGGAGAAAAGGGTAAAAGTAGGAGTGGCAATGAGGTCTGCAACTCTGACAATCCAAAAGCCGGTGTCAAGAAGGTTCGGTTAATTTGGTCACTGAGTCATAGTCTTAGGGTCGGGTCAATGGTCACTGCCAGAGAGAGAGAGAGAAAAGAAACACTCAGCGTGCACTCTAACCAAGATCAGAATGGTTACCAATTTATCTAATCTGGAAACCTCCCACTGTACCTCAAATTCTCCTCCAAACCTGAAAGAAGAATTAGTCGGGGTCACCCGAGGAGTAAACCAACTCATCAGTGGGAATCGGGATCCAACTATCATCGCATGATAACGTGACGGAATCCGCTCACGGTATAACACTCCAGAAGGTATGCGTATATCTGGCAAGTTTCAGTTCTTTTGAAACTCCCGATGTGATTTTTACCCCATGCTCTTATGACCTTGACTTTGGCCAACAAATCATAAGTCACATGTCAAGTTCTGCCCGTCATTCTCCAGGTTAATTTGAGCCCACCCGTACAAGCCCTTGACTTTGGCCAACAAGGCTATACGACTGCCCCAAACCAACGCATCTATCTATGCTGCATATGAATAACCAACAGCTACCAAACACTGTGCCTTGACTTTGGTCAACAAACACAGCTTGAATACTATTGACTGCCCATATGAAACGACGGAGGGCTACGAATGGTTTCTGGCGAAAACCTTTAACGTAATGAACTTGATATCGTTGAAGGAACGGATAGCTTTTTAGAAAATATAGTGACGAAAACCTTTACTAAAGAGGTCACTCCCGGTGAAGGGATCTCGGCTCTTTCCCCGTAGAATGGGGTGCTGGATATTCATAACCGAATATCACTGTGCAAAGCAAAAGTAATCGGCTATAGTGAAGTTAATGCCCTGACGCAAACTTCTGTCCAAGGGGTCACTCCCGGTGAAGGGATCTCGGCCCTTGCCTCGTCGACTGAGGAGCAGGATATTCCAAATGAATACCACGATGCAAAACAGAAATGAACGTCCTTGCAATAACAGCTTTTTGAAAAGTGTTCCAACAACATCAGAATAGGTTTGTTTAACTTGCATTGATCCGAATCAACGCAGTCCCATCAATTGATCACACCACAAAGAACGAAAATATACTGACGTACGTATATGCCATCTGCATTCGCCACTGGGTCCCGTCATCACCCGTTAGGTTAGCTAACTAACGGCAGAGCGGGGACTGGACTAGCGCGGATGAAAAACATATACAACATCTACTAATATATATACCAATATATTATATTTCGCTCAAGGCGTGAATAAAATGCAACATCACAGAAATGTACAGCATCACAGAACAATACAGATATCTGGGATCCCCGGGTTTCACAGAGCCACTACTGAAACCCGACGTTCCCCTGGTCGTGTGGATAGCCTGTGCAATGAAATCCTATACCCCCTACGAGTGCGGCGAATAGCCAGCCAATCCTGGAGTGAAGCCCCCTCCGTCTCAATGCCATGAGATGCGGGCTTGTTGCCTTCTAGAACCCGGCTATCCGTGCACCCCTCTGCGGGGTAATCCTAGTACAGAATGTAAAATATACATACACCGGGTACATCGACCGCAACCAGGTCGTGCCCCAAAAGAATAATACAAACAGGCAGTGACGGCAGTCCACATGTCGGACGCTCGCCCCGCAATATCAAATGTACATAATACAACAGCACAGTACTAGCATTGCATCCAGGCTATCCCCCACGACCGATCCGCAACATCACAGCAAAAACAGAACATCAACGTGAAAGTCACGTTCGCAAATCCGTCTAACCGGGCTATAGCAGTTAGACCGGATTTACCGATCGAGTGACATTCACGGTCGCAGATATAATGTAAATACTGTGAAAAATGTGTTTAAAATTTTCCGATTGATCAAACAATTAACAAGTGGGCCCCCAAAACAATACTGTAGCAGTTACAGAAAATATGGGCCCAATTTTAATGTTCCAGAAAGCACATTTTCAACTCAGGAACATTCTGCAAATTTTTGGGGGCATGAACAGTAAACATTGCCGCGGAAGCGCGGCCCAAGTAGGGGTTTGGCCGCTCTTCCGCGGTGGAATGGTGGGTTCATGGTACCAAATTTTTACAGTATGCTTCTAATTCCCTGCACATCACTCTGAGACAACCTGAAAAATTTTTGGACTCAAAAAAAATTCGACAGAAACTGATGTGCTTGAAATACGCGTTTTCGGGATTTTGTTCGATCGGAAACGTAAAACACATTAAACAAAGCTAGACTATGTTAATGGCGAGGCTCTGATACCACTGTAAGTGCACGGCGGCGCCCCGGTCGTCAATCCGACGGCCAAATGCGGAAACGGTGATAAACTTTAATTTTGCGAACTTAGCAAACCGGCACCACCGCGCACTAGACCCCGGATCGGGCCATTAAACTAGATCTAGCTAACTACAAGATGGGAAGAGATATACCGAGTGATCCGAGTCCTCCGGTCTTCTCGTCGTCGTCCCGATCTCCTGCGGTATGTCCGGTCTCCATCTCCTCGCCGGAAGGGCACCACGTCGCCTGCATCTTTTACGGGCTCCCGCCTCAATACCGAGACAACTCGGGTGCGAAGTTGGCTAGCCGACGCGCCCAAGATTTGCTGTAGATATAGTGTAGAAGGTTATCTCTTTGGGGTTTATGAAGTTGCCATGTGGGAGGAATTTGGCACAATGATTTTCATGGATGAAAACTTGATGAAGAATGGAGCCTCCTAGCAAATGAGCTCGGCCAGAAGCTATTTGTGTTCACTGGAAAATGAATGAATCCCACTCTAATAAATTAATCCTCATACCCTCATGTGCCACTCCAGCACACTCAATTTAAACACATAGCAATCCTATAAAAATTAATTCATCAAACCAACACAAATAGTGCCAGCAGCCTCATTAAGCATTTGAAGAATATTATTCCTCCAAAAACTTCACTCCATACTCATACAGTGGCCGGCCCATACATCCATCACAAATAGTGGCCGGCCCTACCACAAAACCAATTTCCAACACAAAATCAAAAACCCATACCCTCTCTAATCATAATAAATGCATCAATAGCAAAGATGATATCATAAACAAACCTTTTGCAAGAAACCCCCTCAACAAAATGTTAATTGCAAACTTGCAATTAACACCCCCCAACGATAAGTCCGACCGGGAAGGAAAAAGAGAAAACCGGCCGGAACGGAATGCAAACTGGCAACCCCAGAAAACTGGTCCCATAATAAATTACAGGAAAACCCCGATACTGTGCATACACACCCGCATTTGTATTTCGACCGAAATACAAATGTAAAGAGACAAAATCTACACTATCAAATACTAAGATCCGGCTTAAGCCAAAGCCGGCTAGTAAAAACCGTCTGATCACCATCCGTGCAATACCGCACGTATCTGATCGAACCCTGCCATATCTCCATACGGCCTCTACAGCGTTTCGCCCGAAAGCTTGAGTAACTGAAAGTGTGGTGGACTCTAAAGACTCGTCAATACTATGGCTGTGGATTTAACCACTAGCACGTCAGAGGTATAAGCCAATACGTAACGGGCCACCAGCTATTGACTAAAAGGGACGTCGATGAGCGAACTCATCCTGACACCCTACTGAGCCTGTCAGTGACAATATCCGTACAGTCCGGTCCGTTCGTCTATGAGCATCGCATGTCGGGCCTAGGGGGTGGGTAAAAGTCAGACCCCCAAAAGCGGTACAAGTCGTGTCGGAGTGTAGCCCAGAACACCCTGAGATACTACTGGAATACCTACCAGTAAATCTCCTGCCTTGGCCAAGGACTTCGTGTAATGGCTCTCCTAGACACAGCGCGACCTCACCCCCAATACCGGGAGAGACGAACCCCCGAAGATCCGCTCACTGCCTCCATGTGGCTCGGGACTGTACCCAACTAAAACCTGTTTGCACGACTCCTTTGAGCCGTGGTAGGGTAGTAATCAAAGTACAGTGGGAACTCACACGAGACAAATGACGATCCCCAGGTCGATGAACTAACCTGTACACATGTCACCTGGGAACTGCTATCTGACGTCAGGTATAAGACCAACTAGCATGTTCCCGGCGAGTCCTGTCCGGTGTACTCATAACCCAATGAGCACCTGTATACATCTTAGGTGATCCAACTGACACCAGTGGCTTGTGAGACCGGCCACCGCCCCTCGTCGGGGTCTCGACTGTATACACTAGTCTACTCTGGAGTATCGATTCCCTGTCTCGAAACTCCCACGACTAGGGACCTTTTAAGGATGTGCTTGTAGACTCCAGCTCTCACTTATATGATCGCCCTCATACTGCTGGCAGTCAAGCAAGAATCCTAGGGGCTCTATCAACGTGCAATAGTGACCTGTCAGGTCACCTAAAGCAGTACACGATGATAAAGGTAAACCAGATAGCAAACTATCATCTCGAGTAAGACTGTCGTACCGGGATAGGTCCTCCCTCAATCATTGCAATCACGTGCCTGTGATCCAATAATTGACTCTGAGGGCACTATCTCCAACAGAAACAGAGGCACTGATTTAATTGAACCAGATTCAAATCATGCAGCTGTCTCCAGTGCATGTCAACTAAATGGAAATAGGCCGATCAGCGTTACTCAACTTAGGAATGCTTCCAATTATGAGTAACCTGAAAGAGAAGCAAGTTCTCTTAATCATTACTATCAACTGAATACCGTACACAAGTATCTACATTTTCGATCACTTTGAAGAATCCCGATACTTGCAACATCTGGTTCTCTACTTTATTCAAATACCTATAACTTCTCAAAATTCGGACCCTGTGTTTCCACGAAACACCTGTCTGAAAACTAGAGAAGTCATAAGTAAACCGAATATAGAACGAGGACCAATCCCTCTGTCCTGATGGACCCTGGACAACATACAATACTCTGTATAAGTCCCTTGAGTCTGATAACTCATTCACTGTGTGTCGTAGGTTGAAAACTGTACTTATGGTTAGGAAGAATTACACCGCTGTTTAATGCTCCTTACCCAACCATCCACTGATATAGGTAAATGTTATAGACATAATTTCAAAAAGGTATATCTCACTCTATGAAAATAGACGTACAGATATATCAATTTGAAATTGGTGCATAACAGCGGATATTCAAAACCAAATATTTGCCGACCGGCAAACAGCCCAGGTGATTTCCTCAAATATCACCGATTACAACGAATCCCGATATAATGAGGATGATCACCCAATTCCCAATAACTTACTCCCACTCACCATCTGTAAAACCATACAGATGTGAGAATCATACCTGGTAAATACATACCCTGGAGTAAGTATCTAATCGGGAAATCAGTTTTCGTTTAACAGTACACAGTGGAACTGAAACATTGAAATATTTCATTGGGGTATCCGGGTAATCCTAGTAATGCCTCTTCCAGATTCATGACTGTAACCGTATAATTCTTTGCCACCTCTCCAAATCCCTTTATATGTCTTTAGTCATTACCTTCTGCACACCCCTTTAGGCCAAATGGTTTTCTTCCTTTCCTACCGTTCGGCACCAGCCTATGGTCTGGAAGAAGATTATCCAATAAGCATAATGGGTGTACCATCCCAACCCTAGGAGCACTCGCAATGCGAGAGAAAGTGAAGATAAAAGACAACCTGAATAAATCTTATTCCTATTTCTCCTGAACCAGAATCCATCCCCGAACTGGAACAAGTTCCTTTCGAGTTCGTATATAACCATACGATGGTTTTGTCCAATGGAAGTGGACGTTCGTAGTAATACGGGGTGTCCTGGAGAAAAGGGTAAAAGTAGGAGTGGCAATGAGGTATGCAACTCTGACAATCCAAAAGCCAGTGTTTAAGAAGGTTCGGTCAACTTGGTCACTGAGTCATAGTCTTAGGGTCGGGTCAATGGTCGCTGCCAAAGAGAGAGAGAAAAAAGAAACACTCAGCGTGCACTCTATCCTAGATCAGAATGGTTACCAATTTATCTAATCTGGAAACCTCCCACTGTACCGTCAAATTCTTCTCCAAACCTGAAAGAAGAATTAGTCGGGATCACCCGAGGAGTAAACTAACTCATCAGTGGGAATCGGGATCCAACTATCATCGCATGACAACGTGACGGAATCCGCTTATGGTATCACACTCCAGAAGGTATGCGCATATCTATCAAGTTTCAGTTCTTTTGAAACTCCAGATGTGATTTTTTGCCCCATGCTCTTATAACCTTGACTTTGGCCAACATATCATAAGTCACATGTCAAGTTCTACCCGTCATTCTCCAGGTTAATTTGAACCCACCCGTACCTACCCTTGACTTTGGCCAAAATGGCAGTACGACTGTCCCAAACCAACGCATCTATCTATGCTGCATATGAATACCCCAATAGCTACCAATCACTGTGCCTTGACTTTGGCCAACATACACAGCTTGAATACTATTGACCATCCATATGAAACGACGGAGGGCTACGAATGGTTTCTGGCGAAAACCTTTAACGTAGTGAACTTGATATCGTTGAAGGAACGGATAGCTTTTATAAAAATATAGTAACGAAAACCTTTGCTAAAGAGGTCACTCCCGGTGAAGGGATCTCGGCTCTTTCCCCATAGAATGAGGTGCAGGATATTCCAACTGAATACCACGATGCAAAGCAAAAGTAACCGGCTATTGTGAAGTTAATGCCCTGACGCAAACTTTTGTCCAAGGGGTCACTCCCGGTGAAGGGATCTCGGCCCTTGCCTCGTCGACTGAGGAGCAGGATATTCCAACTGAATATCACGATGCAAAACAAAAGTGAACGTCCTTGCAATAACAGCTTTTTGAAAAGTGTTCCAACAACATCAGATTAGGTTTGTTTTTAACTTGCATTGATCCGAATCAACGCAGTCCCATCAATTGATCACACCACAAAGAACGAAAATATACTGATGTACGTATATGCCATCCGCATTCGCCACTGGGTCCCGTTATTACCCGTTAGGTTAGCTAACTAACGACAGAGCGGGGACTGGACTAGCGCGGATGCAAAACATATACAATATCTACTAATATATATACCAATATATTATATTCGCTCAAGGCGTGATAAAATGCAACATCACAGAAATGTACAACATCACAGAACAATACAGATATCTGGGATCCCCGGGTTTCACAGAGCCGCTGAAACCCGACGTTCCCCAGGTCGTGTGGATAGCCTGTGCAATGAAAATCCTAGACCCCTACGGGCGCGGCAAGTTACCCGCCAAAACCTGAAGCGAGGCAGCCCCCTTCAGCAACGTGAATGGACCACCCAGCACTTCACGAAATCCGGTAACTTGGGCACCCTTCCTGGGTCAACCTGTACCCCCTACGAGTGCGGCGAATAGCCCGCCAATTCTAGAGTGAAGCCCCCTCCGTCTCAATGCCGTGAGATGCGGGCTCGTTGCCCACTAGAATCTGACTGTCCGTGCACCCCTCCGCTGGGTAATCCTAGTACAGAAAGTAAAATATACATACAACGGGTACATCGACCGCAACCTGGTCGTGCCCCAAAATAATAATACAAACAGGCAGTGACGGCAGTCCACATGTCGGACGCCCGCCCCGCAATATCAAATGTACATAATACAATAAAACACTGTACTAGCATTGCATCCAGGCTATCCCCCACGACCAATCTGCAACATCACAGCAATACATAGAACATCAACGTGAAAGTCACGTTCGCAAATCCGTCTAGCCGGGCTATAGCAGCTAGACAGGATTTACCGATCAAGTGACATTCACGGTCGCAGATATAATGTAAATACTGTGAACTAATGTGTTTAAAATATCCGATCGATCAAATTTTACCAAGTGGGCCCCAAAGCACTACTGTAGCACATCAAGAAATTCTGGGCCAAAAAATAATATTCCAAAACCCCTATTTTTAACCCAGAAAGCGACTGCAGAAATTTGATACAGCAAGGACATCATTGTACGGCGGAACCGCGGCCCAAAGGGGGGTTTGGCCGCGGTTCCGCGCTTCAGTATTCGAGTTACTGTGTCGAATTTCTACAGAGTGCTTAGAACTTCCAGTACATCACTATTTTACAACCTGAAAAATTTTTGGACTTCAAAAAATTTCAACAGAAACTGATGTGAAGAAAACGCGGGTTTTTGGAATTTTGTTCGATCGGAAATGTAAAAAATATTAGACAAAGCTAGACTATGTTAATGGCGAGGCTCTGATACCACTGTAAGTGCACGGCGGCGCCCCGGCCTCCATCCCGAGGCCAAATGCGGAAGCGATGGTTAACTTTAAATTTTTTTCTGAACCGGCACCACTGCGCACTAGAACCCGGATCGAACCATTAACTAGTCCTAGCTAACTACAAGATGGGGAAGAGAGATATACCGACTGATCCGTGTCCTCCGGTCTTCTCGTCGTCGTCCCGATCTCCCGCGGAAGCTCCGGTCTCCACCTCGTCGCCGGAAGGGCACCACGTCGCCGGCTTCTTTTACGGGCTCCCGCCTCTATACCGAGGCAACTCGGGCACGAAGCTGGCGAGTCGACGTGCCTAAGGTTTGCTGCAGAATGGTGTAGAACCATGTCTCATTTGGGGTTATGGAGGTTGCCATTTTTGGTGAAGGGATGATACATGGAATTTTGTGGAGCTATATGATTTTTCCAAAGCCAAAAGAGATGAAATCCCCTTGCACAAAATTGGGACAGCCCCCTTGGAGCTTGGCCGGCCATGCATATGGTGAGGGGAGAGTGAGAATGGAGAGAGTGTTGTATGGATGATGGAACCACTATCATAATGCAAGAGAGAAAAGAATGGTGATAAGAAACAATCATCACAAACAAATCCATGCTCCACCAACAACCATCATCAAAACCATGATGATAAAGAAAGTCAAGCAATTATGAGGTTATAAAGTCAATGGAGCAACAATCATGATGTCACAAGTCAAACCATGATGACAAGAAGAAGTCAAATGGTGCACCCATCATGACACACCAATATGCAAAGACCCCCTTCCAAACTGCTTATTTGCACAAATGCAAATAAGCCCTCCTCCACCAATCTTCGGCCAATGAAAGATACAAATGAAAATGGCCGAAACGGAAAGCAAACTGGCAACTCCAGAAAACTGGTCCCGTAATAAATTACAGGAAAACCCCGCTACTGTGTATACACACCCGCATCTGTATTCCGACCGAAATATAAATGCAATGAGACAAATCTACGCTGTACTATACTAGGATCCGGCTTAAACCAAAGCCGGCTAGTATTATCCGTTCGATCCTGATCCGTGCAATACCGCACGTATCTGATCGAACCCTGCCATATCTCCATACGGCCTCTACAGCTTTTCGCCCGAAAACTTGAGCAACTGAATGTGGGGGACTCTAAAGACTCGTCAACACCTTGGTTGTGGATTTAACCACTAGCACGTCAGAGGTATAAGCCAATACGTAACGGGCTACCAGGTATTGACCAAAAGGGACGTCGATGAGCGAACTCATCCTGATACCCTACTGAGCCTGTCAGTGACAATATCCGTACAGTCCGGTCTGTTCGTCTATGAGCATCGCATGGCGGGCCTAGGGGGTTGGTAAAAGTCAGACCCCCAAAAGCGGTACAAGTCGTGTCAGAGATCAGCCCAGAACACCCTGAGATACTACTGGAATACCTACCAGTAAATCTCCTGCCTTGGCCAAGGACTTTTCATGTTCTGGCTCTCCTAGACACAGCGCGACCTCACCCCCAATACCGGAAGAGACGAACCCCCGAAGATCCGCTCACTGCCTCCATGTGGCTCGGAACTGTACCCAACTAAAACCTGTTTGCACGTCTCCTTTGAGCGTGGTAGGGTAGTAATCAAAGTACAGTGGGAACTCACACGAGACAAATGACAATCCTTAGGTCGATGAACTAACCTGTACACATGTCACCAGGGAACTGCTATCTGACATCAGGTATAAGACCAACTAGCATGTTCCCGGCGAGTCCTGTCCGGTGTACTCATAACCCAATGAGCACCTGTATATATCTCAGGTGGTCCAACTGACACCAATGGCTTATGAGACCGGCCACCGCCCCTCGTCGGGGTCTCGACTATATACACTAGTCTACTCTGGAGTATCGATGCCCTGTCTCGAAACTCCCACGACTAGGGACCTTTTAAAGATGTGCTTATAGACCCCAGCTCCCACTTATATGATCGCCCTCATACTGCTGGTGGTCAAGCAAGAATCCTAGGGGCTCTATCAACGTGTAATAGCGACATGTCAGGTCACCTAAAGTAGTACACGATGATAAAGATAAACCAGATAGCATACTATCATCTCGAGTAAGACTGTCCTACCGGGATAGGTCCTTCTTCAATCATTGCAATCACGTGCCTGTGATCCAATAATCGACTCTGAGGGCACTATCTCCAACACCGGTGAGTATAGTTTTAAACCGACGTCCTTTCCTTTCTTTGATGGACGACCCTGCCATTGTTAATTTTTAAATTGATTGCAGCACTACAAATTGAAGGAGGGGACGAGAGAATCATCACACCACCAGTAATCCCAACTCTGCCCCTTGTCGCATCCAGTATAGTAGACTCTATTGTTCATGCATTTTCTTTATCTCTTGAGCCGACATTTGATCATAATTCGTTTTGTAGCAATCGTACCGGCTCCTGCTCTGTTCAAGTCTCACATCCTAATGCCGGCAGGGCCCTTTTCTAGACGTCCATCTTCCAAAGGCGCTGTGAACAGCCTGCGTATGTTGCGTGAATACGTCGAGGAGCTTGACGCGGAGGCCCCTACACTCGCTGCAGATTTTGCTGCCGAGGTTAATCCAATGCTGGCGACGCTTGTGAACTTCCATAATGAAAGCGTCGTTGAGTCTTGGGTTAATCACTGCAGGAAGATTGAGGCATGTCTATATGAGATTTAGCTCAGGCGTCCTGCTCCGGAGGTGTTGGCTTCGAACTCCCGGCGGGCTGTATGGGTTGAGCAAAGTGCCCTTTTCATTCGCCATTTTGAACAAGAGGCGACCCTTAAGCAAAAGGAACGTGAGGCGACTTCCGCTGAGTCTGTCCAACTGCATGCCCATGTCGAAGCGAATGCTGCGCAGCTGAACTGCATCTTTGAAAGCCTTCAACGATGTATTTCCGACGGGCTGGTGCTGAGGAAAAAGCTTGACTTTACTGAACAGGTCGCGCAGAGTCAGGAGGCTGTTCAGCAAGAAATTGATGAGAAACTTTCATCCTGTCTGCAGCAAGGGGCCTGAGTTGAAGCGGAGCTGGCCGCAGTGGCTGATCGCGAAAAGGAGCTGAGAGGAGTGCGCGAGCAACTGGCTGATTTATTGAAAACGCCTCCTTCTCAGTAGCTGCCTTTGTATCGATTGTACATCATTTTTTATTCCATTCATTTTCATATAATGTAACTTGTATCCAATTGAATTTATGAATAAAGGACACATTTCTTTCCTATCTTATGTTGTTGGCATGTGATTTCAGCGAGTGTAACTTGTGGATGATAGATAACAGTTCATCTTGAACTCTTTGTAGAGTAGCGATGGCTTAGGAACAGGTTCAGATCTGCTGCCTAAGACTTTTCAACTTTATGAGCCGTGAGGGTCTCATAAAGACTTCTCTCCCTACGAGTCGAGAGGATCTCGTAGGTGTATTTTCTCTTTAGGACTCGTGAGGATTCCTAAGTGTGTTCTCTCTTTAAAGTCGTAAGGATCTCACAAGAGAATTTCCTCTCCCTTACAAGTCGAGAGGACTCGTAAGTGATTGTTTCCCTCCTTATCAATGTTCGACTTCGAAGAGTGTGGCCCGTAGATAGTCTATCTTGACCTTCCTGCAGGGCAATAATGTCTTAGGAGACGGGGTTAGGATCTGCCGCCTAAGACTTTTCAACTTTACGAGCCGTGAGGGTCTCATAAAGACTTTTCTCTCTACAAGTTGAGAGGATCTCATAGGTGTAATTTCTCCTTAGGAATTGTGGGGACTCCTAAGTGTGTTTTCTCTTGAGAGTCATAAGGATCTCACAAGAAAATTTTCTCCCTTACAAGTCGAGAGGACTTGTAAGTGATCGATGAGTTGGCCTTTTTCCGAGTCGAAGCACTGCTCCGACGAGGAGATCATTTGGTTGACGTACTTCCGCGACGGGGTCATTGGATGATGTATTTCCGCGACTGGGTCATGTGCTGACGTATTTCCGCAACGGGGTCATTTGATGACGTATTTCCATGACGGGGTCATTGGATGACGTATTTCCGCAACGGGGTCATTTGCTGACGTATTTCCGCGACAGGGTCATTTGATGACGTATTTCCATGACGGGGTCATTTGGTGACGTGTTTCCGCGACGGGGTCATTTGGTGACATGTTTCCGCGACGGGGTCATTGGATGACGTATTTCCGCGACGGGGTCATTGGATGACGTGTTTCCGTGACAGGGTCATTTTCTGACGAATTTCCGTAACGGGGTCATTGGATGACGTATTTCCGCGACGGGGTCATGTGCTGACGTATTTCCACGACAGGGTCATTTGCTGACGTATTTCCGTGATGAGGTCATTGGATAACGCTAGGTTGTTTGTGAACCATAGAATCTTAGAACTGGGGACTTTGTCGTGGCTCCGATTGGTAGTGTCACGTCCGTATCTTGCTGGAATGAGGAGGAACGCTGTTGATGATCTCTAGGCTGTCGCCATCGAGATTTGGAACTAGAGACTTTGCCATGGCTCCGAGATAGTCTTTAAGTTATCTGTGAACCGTCGAGATTTAGAACTAGGGACTTTGTCGTGGCTCCGCTTTGTTAACGTTGTGTCTGCATCTGATTGGAGTACGGAGAAACGCCGGTGCTGATCTCTGGGTTGTCGATGTTGACGTTGAGACCCTGAAGCTAGGAATCTTTCTTTTCTTCGTTTGTTGACATTGTGTCTACAATATTGCGACGAATGTCGAGGTTTTCTCTAGGTTGTCTATGAACCGTCGAGATTTGGAACTAGGGGATTTTGTCGTGGCTCCGTTTTGCTGACGTCGTATATTCTTGCAGAGACACTGATTTCTCTGCAGGTCGGCGTGAATCGAGATGTTCTCATCAAGGACGCTGATTTCCCTGAATCGAGGTATTTTCCAAGGACGCTGATTTCCCTGGGGGTTGAGACGACAAAGACACTGATTTCCTTGCAGGTCGACGCGAATCGAAATGCTCTCGCCAAGGATGCTGATTTCCCTGAATCGAGGTATTTGCCAAGGTTGGAGTTGAGACGAATCGAGATATTCCTGCAAAGACACTGATTTCCTTGCGGGTCGACGCGAATCGAGATGCTCTCGCCAAGGACGCTGATTTCCCTGAATCGAGGTTTTGCCAAAGACACTGATTTCCCCGGGGTTGAGATGAATTGAGGTATTCCTACAAAGACACTGATTTCTCTACGAGTCGACACGAATCGAGATGCTCTCGCCAAGGGCGCTGATTTCCCTGAATCGAGGTTTTGCCAAGGACACTGATTTCCTGGGGGTTGAGACGAATCGAGGTATTCCTGCAAAGACACGGATTTCCTTGCGGGTCGACGCGAATCGAGATGCTCTCACCAAGGACGCTGATTTCCCTGAATCGAGGTTTTGCCAAGGACACTGATTTCCCGGGGTTGAGACGAATCGAGGTATTCCTGCAAAGACACCGATTTCCTTGCGAGTCGACACGGATCGAGATGCTCTCGCCAAGGACGCTGATTTCCCTGAATCGAGGTTTTGCCAAGGACACTGATTTCCTTGGGGTTGAGACGAATCGAGGTATTCCTGCAAAGACACCGATTTCCTTGCGGGTCGACGCTAATTGAGATGCTCTCGCCAAGGACGCTGATTTCCCTGAATCGAGGTTTTGCCAAGGACACTAATTTCCCGGGTTGAGACGAATCAAGGTATTCCTGCAACACTGATTTCCTTGCGGGTCGACGCAAATCGAGATGCTCTCGCCAAAGATGTTGATTTCCCTGAATCGAGGTTTTTGCCAAGGACACTGATTTCCTCGGAGTTGAGACGAATCGAGATATTCCTGCAAAGACACTGATTTCCTTGCAGGTCGACGCGAATCGAGATGCTCTCGTCAAGGACGCTGATTTCCCTGAATCGAGGTATTTTGCCACGGACACTGATTTCCCTAGGGTTGGTGGACTTGTTTCCGAGACGGAGCATTGATCCGGCGGGAAGGTCATTGGTTGACTCTAGGTTGTCTGTGGGCCGTAGAGTCTTAGAACTAGGAAGTTTGTCATGGCTCCGCTTTGTTGACGTCGTGTCCGAATCCTGCTGGAATGAGGAGGAACGCCGTTGTTGTTCTTCTGGGATGCAGATGTTGCTGTCAAGATCTGACTCTCCCTTTGACAAGGTCTGGTGGGGAAATGTGGTTCCCTTTCGTTTATGCCCATAGATTGTGTACAGGGTCAGTATGGACTTACCTGCAGGGCAGAAATTTCATTTTTTCATTTTTTTGTTTTCTTTCCACGATGCTCTATCATTTCAGCTTTTTATATCGCGAAAGTCGCGATTGCCCAATCATTTCGGCTATTTTTCGCGGTGCCCAATCATTTCGGCTGTTTTTTTACTCGCTGCTTTTTATTGCGAGTTGGGCAATCATTTCGGCTATTTCATATGCATATATTTTACTCGCTGATTTTTATTGCGAGTTGTCCAATCATTTCGGCTATTTCATATGCATTTATGGCTCACTGATTTTTTTTATCGCGAGTATGGAACTCAGAATCTGGTGCCAGTCTTAGCATTAGCATTGCTACAACTGGGATATTGTCAGGAGCGAATCATCATTTGCCGTGAAAGGACTTGGAATTTGATTCCGATTCAGGCATCAGCATCGCTACAACTGGGATATTGCCAGGAGCGAATCATCATCTGCCTTCGTCGGTTCGTACAAAGGTGGCTTAGCAAACAGGGTTAAGATCCTGTCGACTAAGGCTTTTGACTTCATGAGCCGTAAGGGTCTCATAAAGGTGTTTCTCCCTACAAGTCGTGAGGATCTCGTAGATGCATTTTCTCCTTATGAATCGTGAGGATTCCTAAGTGTGTGTTCTCTTATAAGTCGTAAGGATCTTACAAGAGTGTTTTCTTCTTATAAGTCGAGAAGACTTACAAGTGTTTATTCATCAAATGAGGGCATTCCTTGTCGTTGGTGGGACTCGGCAAGGAAACGATTAATTATGCCCGTGGATTGTATACAAGGGTCAGTATTGAACCGCTTGTAGGGCAATCTGGGAAAGGTGATGGCTTAAGAACAGGTTCAGATTCCTGTAGCTTAAGACTTTTGAATCTTATGAGCCATGAGGGTCTCATAAGAGGGTTCACCTTACGAGTCGTGAGGATCTCGTAAGTGTAATTTCTCCTTAGGAATCATGGGGATCCCTAAGTGTGTTGCTCCTTTGTGAGTCGTAAGGATCTCACGCAGGTAGTTTTCTCCTTACAAGGTCGAGAGAACCTTGCAAGTGTCTTTTAACGAGATTTCTCCCTTTCGGGTTTTTACAAACTCGCCGGTGGTCCTGCTGTTTTTACTCACGGAGCCCTTTCGGGTTTTCATCCGTGTCCGTTTTGCTTATGGACGTACCTTTTTTTTGTTTTTTTTACGCGTCGCCCCAAGGATGCTGCGGGTTTGTAGTAGTTTAAAGACGTTTCGGTCAGTAGTTAGTTTTTAGGACATTTCGGTCCATTGTTGCCATATTTGAGGCGAATTTCTAGTTTACGGACTTTTCAGTCCATAGTAGCTTTGAGGAGAAGTTACGCCGGATGCTCTATGAACAAGTAGATTTCCCCTTGATAGACCTTGTCACATAATCCAAGGATTTTGGCACTGCTCCTGCCCCCAGCTCCTTTATGTTATCTTCTAACGCCGAGTGAGCTTCTTTGTTACTTAACGACGAATGAGAGATCATGTGGCAACTTGCCACATAATCTTCGGGTTCCTCTGACGAGTCGTCTCCCTCATCATTGTCATTATCTTCACTTTCAAGGATGTGATTGAGAAACTCTTGAAGCGTGACTGGAGTTCGTGCCTTCTGGTTGTATTCCTCCAGCGTGTCAATATGCTTTTGCAGATCCATGCGCTTGTCGTTAGACTGCGCAGGCTTTTTGGTCTTCTTCTTTTTCTTCGAAGACTTTAACGGCTGGGCATGGGCGTTTTGACTATCGCTACTAACTCCCGATGTTGGGCGTGGTTTCAGCATCCCATCGATGATCTCCGGTTCTTGCGGGCTTTTCCACCTGATCGCCGGACATGTTTGAAGATCTTTCAGCATTCTTTTAGTCTTTTCTGAAAGAACAACTTCCCATGGAGCTTCCTCTATGAATGAGCATGATGCCCCCGGCATGTCCATCTTTTTCAGAGCATATGGTTGTGGCGGGTTCACCTTCCAGTTTTCAGACAACGCGAATTGCCTTGCTGGTACTGGTCTTCAACCCAATTTTTGAAGACGTAGCAATCTTCGATTGGATGACCCATTACTCGATATTAGAGATAATAGTTAGGATGGTTGGCATCACCGGGTTGTGATAAGTGTCTCGGCTCCGGCAAGGTGATGAACCCATTGCGTATTTCCAGTTCAAACAGTCTTCTTGTTTTATCTCGGGAAAATGAGTAAGGACGTCCCAATTTCTCCTCGAGGGATTGGCGTGGGCGCACATTGCTTTGGCAAACAACCGGTTTTATGTTACTCGGCTTTTGTTGAGTGTTGGCGACAAAGGTCGCTTTCCCTTTCCCCTTTTCATTTCGGAGCTCCATTTTTGGAGAGGATGTCCTGTGGCCCATCTGGTCTATCTGGGCCAGCTTATCTATCATGGCCTGGAAGGTAGTTGGCTTGAAGAACATCATAAATTGAGATATGGTCGCCTGCGGATCGAGGGTTCCCACGAACATGCCTACTGCAGGAGCTTCTTCGATGCGTTGTTCGCATTTGACCATAGGTTCCGCCACCGGATTGCATACTACACCCATGTCTCTCCCGGCTTCACCCTGGCATTGATCAACGCCATGATTGGGGTGCGCTCGCTAGCGCTCGTGAAACGCTGTGTAAACATTAACTCCATTTCTGCAAATGTCTTGACAGAGTCATTCGGGAGCTCGGAATACCGTTCGAACGCTGTCTCCGACAAGCTGCCAACAAACTGGCGAAGCAGCAGTTTGTCGTCACCCCCAGTATTACCGTACAAGGCTCTGAATTGAGCAACGTGCTGGTGTGGATTTCCCGTCCCCTTATATACGTGGAATTTAGGGATCGTATATCCTGGCGGGTACTTTATTTGATCTTACCAACCCGGATAGGGTCGTCCAGTCTTAACGATTTGGCCAGCCGCTTTGCTCGCCTGATGAGCTCGTATCTGTTGAGCTATATAGTCATCCAGGGCGACTTTGGAGATCGTCTCCTCTTTGGTCGTTGATAGAGACGGAAGAGGGTTCGATGTCTCCCCTCTGTCGTCTTCAAGGACAATCGGAGGGTCTTCAGCTGGAGGATCCAGCTATATCATCATCCCGACCATATCTTAGAATAAAACCGTCATTCGTTTTGTGTTAGCCGCTTATTCCGCGGCCTCTCTGTCTTTCTTCTCAAGGATTCTGCGGAGGAACTCAGCATCGGTTTCTTGTTCTTGATGTTGTTCCGACGACGTCTCCGGACTTTCTTTTGGCCCAGTGAGTGCGGCCATCTGTGTTAGCATCTCTTGGAGCTTCTATTGTTGCTCCAGAGCTTTTGTTACCGATCGTGTGAGTGGTCGATGACCCGTGAAGATACGGCTATCCTCTTTCCTGAATGCCATATAAATAGTGTACACCACCATGCCCTCAGACTTGGGGCGTTTAGGTTCAAAGCCTTTTAAATTCATCGCAGACACGGGGATTTTCTCCGGCCTTCTTCTTCTGTGAGCGGTCGAAGTTGAGGAGGCCGTTGCGGTGGGCACCCAAGTAGACGACACCTTCTGTGGTACGATTGGACGGTCCTTCTCTTGCCGAACTTTCATCTTCTTCGGTCGGCAGGAGTAGTCTTGATTGATCACCGAGTCTTGGATCTGTCGCCAGACCTTATGAATTTTAGAGGACGGCCACTGAGGGGGCTGCTCTAGCTTTGCCTTTATCACGTTCTCCACAGGCAGAAGAGATCTTTTTAGCACGGCCATCAGAGAGTTCTTACACACCCTCCTAAGTGGTTCAAAGCTGTTCCCAGTTGGAACAGCGGCATCAATTTCCACCGTTGGAGCTGGTGGAGTCAGTCCAGAAGGGGAACTGCCCCCAGCCTTCCTCACTCAGCGCCAGTGGCGACGTCGAGCATGTCTTGCAGATGGTATCTGCTCAGTTATGGGGGTGACTTCGTCATGCCCCATGTTCAGGTCAAGGGCTGTTATTGGCGCCAGCCTATTGAAAACAGACGTCCACTGAGAGAGGATAGCCAACCTGTCGAAGGCAGACTTTTGCGCAGGGGTAGCAGTCTTAGTGACTTCGCCTGGAACGAAAGTTGGAGTGGTCAGTCTTGCAAAGACTGATTCTTTAGCAGGAGAAGCCGATTTGGCGACTTCAAAAGCAGAAATGGCTATTCGTTTCGGAATAACTCCTTCAGGTATGGTAGGTTTCTTCACAGGTCCATTGGAGTTTTGGCCCAGTCTGTTAAAGACTGGGGCATTGGATTTGGGCAACCCGTTGAAAGGGGCCGCGGTAGTCGTAAGCCGATCAAAGACCGACTTTTTTGGAGCTTCTTGCAACGGCAGTGGGGTGTTGAAGCTCATTGGTGGGAGCATGGTCCCAAAGAACAGCCCAATAGTGGCTTACGTCATATGTTCCACTGGCATCGTAAAAAGGGAGGCCGCTTGAGGCCCATAGGTCACTCCTCCAGCAAGGATGAAGTTGGAGTTGTTGTCGTTGTTGCAGTTGGTGCAATTGAAAGCCATTGATCTTCTATTTTCTGTACGGAGCAAGACACCAAATCTTAGTACCTCGAATCCAGGGGCAACCATAGCAAACCGCGATTCGTTCGTGAAACACGACACATAAAGTGTGGAGTGGAAAGAGGAAAAGGTCCCACCGGGCGTGCCAGAATCTGTTCCCCGCTGAACGCGACCAGGACGTTGGGACGTCCGGCCTGAATTTTGGGGGCAGATGCTATTTGGTTTTCTCCGTCCACCTCTCCGAAGATACCAAGTTGATTTATGGCACCGTATATCGGAGGTTTAGACGGATGCGGCCGTTGTAGCAGAATTAGTCAGATTCCCACTCGTTTGAGAGGTTTTTGATTGTGGGGACGCTCTTCCCTGCAGGCGCAAGCCCCTGCAGTTAATTACGCTACCGCATCGCGGCAAAAACTTTCTCCTTCTCCAGATGGTCACTTCGTATCGTGTGTGTTTGTTTTGTTTTTGGTTTCCCGTGGATTGTATACGGAGACTAATTTATGTTGTCGCCCGTAGAGCGTGGATTAGTCCAAATCCGTATTTTCTTAGATTTGGTTTTGGGTTGGGTTTAAGGATCCTTAGTCTTGTTTTAGACTAAGATCAACTCAAACGTTTGTTAACGATACGTTAGTCTAATTTTAGACTAAGATCTACTCAACAGGATCATTTAGATCCAACAAAAGAGAATTTGGGCTGTATTGTTTTAGTTTAGGGACGTTGCGGTCCAGAAGTTTAAGGACATCATAGTCCGTGACAGTTTAAAGATATCATAGTCGGTAAAGTTTAAAGACATCATAGTCTATGAGTTTAAGGACCTCACAGTCTATGGTAGTTTAGAGATATCATAGTCTGTAAAGTTTAAGGACATCATAGTCTATGAGTTTAAGGACCCCACGGTCCGTGGAATGTCTGGTTGTCGGGACCCGTCACCTCTCTAAAGACGTTGAAGGATTACAACGACACATATCAGAGGAGTGAAGAGATGTACCCTTGAACCAATATTGTTTGGGAGATCTGAAGTCAAGTTTGGGACTAAGATCAAAGATTTATGAGCATATGGGCTCAATTAATCTGAATTAGGGATCTGTGGCCAACTTGGGCTCGGCCCATTCGGTTAAAATGTTGGACATTTAATTAGACTCGGTCATTTTTCTTTTAACAATGCTGAGCAATGGTTTGGGTTCTGACAACCGTTTTTGTCTTTTATTGAGTGCTAAGCACTCATTATAGCTCTGGGGTTTTATTTAAAGAACAGTTTATGTTCCCTCAGCGCACACGTAAGGAGCACGTGGCGCGCTTGGTGCTGAGCGCCAGTCAATGAGCGCGGAGCGCTTCTGTTAAGTAGCGCACACGTGAGGAGCACGTGGCGCGCTTGGCGCTGAGCGCCAGTCAATGAGCGCAGAGCACTTATGTTAAGTAGCGCACACGTAAGGAGCATGTGGCGCGCTTGACGCTGAGCGCCAGTCAATAAGCGCAGAGCGCCTCTGTTAAGTAGAGCGCACGTGAGGAGCACGTGGCGCGCTTGGTGTTGGTCACCAAATTTGGAGTGCTAAGGTGCTTCTTATGAAGTAGCGCACACGTGAGGAGCACGTGGCGCGCTTGGCGCTAAGTGCCAGACAATGAGCGCAGAGCATTTTTGATTAATTTCGTGATCTGAGAAATAAGTTCTCGCTTACAAGAGACTTTGTCTCATGGTTCTAAGAACAAAGTTCTTATTTTTATAGGAGATGTTACAATCTCTTCTTTCCTTTTGTGAAAGACTCTGTCTTTGTAGATCTATGATCTAAAGAGAATGAAATTTTTCTCCCCTCTTTCTATGATGAGATGCTATGATCTCTTTTTGTGAAAGACCTCTGTCTTATAGATCTATGATCTAGAAAAAGAACTATGTTCTTCTTCCTTGATTAGATATTTTTTATCTCTCTATTTTTACCTTGAAGAAAAGTTCTTCTTCTCAGAGCTTGCTCTTTTCTTTGAAATTTCTCAAAGCTTGTGGGGGGTTCCTCCTCTACGAGACTTAAAGTCTTGGGTCTTTTATATAGTAGAGGCTGATTTGTTGAATCAGTTGAAAAGATCTTTTCTCTAATTGATTTGGGGATGTTCCCCACCGTTGGATCTTTGATCCTAGGGCTTCTGTTTTACAGAAGGCCATCTTCTTGTTTTAAATAATATTGGGAAAATCTTTTCCTATACAGAGCTTATTCTGTATCTTGGTGATTTTTTGATCCAACGGCGGGGAACATTTAGTTCCAATGCTAGCATTCTCGTGCTTTGCACGTGAGTGCTGCAACAGAGTCTTTGACTCTTAGCGCTGGCGCTGGCGCTGCTAGCGCTCTCGTGCTTTGCACGTGAGCGCTGCATCAGAGTCTTTGACTCTTAGCGCTGGCGCTGCTAGCGCTGCAGCAGAGTCTTTAATTCTTAGCGCTGGCACATGAAGCGCTGCTTCATTTCAAATTTTAAAAATTTGAATAAAGCATTGCTCTGATTAGGGGGAACAATCCCACCTTGTGATCGTTAAATCCGTCGCTCGAAGAGAAAATTGACAAGCTAATAAAAGAAGCTCATCTGGTGAGCCGAGACAACCACAGCCGTGAAATGGGTATTTTTGAAAAGGCCAAGACGCAACGTCTCAATAAGCAGTCAATAGAAAAAGTAGACCGCAATGCTCTTCATCTACAGCTCGTTGAGTAATTTAGCGAAGAGAGAAAATCCCGAAGCAGAGGTAAAAATAAGGCGAAGAACACAAACAACGTTCAAGGACAACAAAGCAGATCCAAGACGCCGATTAATCGAGAAAAGCTAGATTGGAGCCCATCCTTTATAAAGAAGATGGGGCAGAAATATTCATTCCCTCGAGATAAGACAAAGAAAATATTCAGCCTTGTCATGAAGTACTAAATGATGACGGTTCCAGAGTCTCGGCACCCCAAACAAATGAATGAAGTCTATCATCCGGATTATTACTCCTATCATTGAGCAATAAGCCATCCCCTTGAGAACTGTTTTATGTTTAAAGACTGGGTGGAGGACTAGTACCAGCAAGGCAGATTTATATTATCCGATAGCTGGAGGGTAACCTCACCACAAAAACACGAGCCAAAGAAGACTTATACCGTTAGGAAAGGTCCAGCTTGATTGCGAAAATGGAAGCGGACTCGTACTTTTTATATGGTAGCACTCTCAAAAGAGAGAGGGCACGAGAACATGATTAACCTTTTCAGATGCTTCATAAATGAAGATGACAACGAGAAGATCTCAGAATTTCCGCCAGCGCCAAAAAAGCTAGAGGATGGAATACATACCACGACCGACAACCTAAGAAAAATCGACTTAGGTACGAAGGATGATCCGAGGCTGACATTTGTCAGTGAGCTGCTATTTGAAAAACAAGTAGCCACACTGAAAACGTGCTTATGCAGTACAAAGACTGCTTCGCCTGGAACTATTCCGAAATGCCGAGTCTAGATCCAGAAGTAGCGGTACATAAACTGGCTATATCGCCAAGAATAAAGCCAGTCAAACAAGCACCAAGAAGAATGTGGCTTGAACTTGAGATGAGTATCCACGTTGAAGTCAAGAAACAAATTGACTCCGGTTTCATCCAAGAGGTTCAATATCCCGACTGGATCGCTAACATCGTCTCGGTGATGAAGAAAAGTAGGACAGTTCGTATCTGTATGGACTTTTAGGACCTTAACAAAGCATGCCAGCAAGATGACTTCCCGGTATCTATTACCGAGCTGATGATCGATAACACATCCACCCACGAGGTCTTCTCTTTCATGGATGGATTTTCAGGATACAACTAAATAAAATGGATCCTGAGGACCAGAAGCATACCGTCTTCCGGACTCCGTTGGACGTTATCTGCTAATGCCCTGCAGATTGAAAAACGCTGGAACCACTTACCAAAGGGCCATAACAAAGATCTTCGATGACCTCATACACAAGATCGTCGAGTGCAATATTGACGACCTCGTCGTTAAAAGTAAATCTCATGAGGAGCATTGTGAACATCTAAAAATAGTGTTCCAACGTCTTCGGAAGTATAATCTGAAGATGAACTCTCTAAAATGCACGTTCGGAGTCTCCTCAGGCAAATTCCTGGGATTCATCCTTCGTCACCGAGGCATAGAAATCGATCCCTCAAAAATCAAGGCGATTATGGAAATGTCTTCGCCAAGAACCCTCAAAAAACTGCGGTCTCTCCAAGAAAAGCTCACGTATATCAGGTGGTTCATAGCCAACCTCTCCGGAAAATGTCGTCCCTATAGCCATCCAATGAAGAAAAGGACCTCGTTCGTCTGGGATCAGAAGTGCCAAAACGCACTAGACGAAATCAAACAATACCTGCAAAATCCGCCGGTATTAACCGCTCCAGTTAAGGGAAATCCCCTTATCTTATACACGACGGCCTTCGAAGGTTCTCTAGGCACATTATGGGCACAAGAGAATGATCAAGAAAAAGAGAGAGCTCTCTACCATCTAAGCCAAGTTCTCCTAGGGGAAGAAAGCAAATACTCCTCCGGGGGAAGAAAGCAAATACTTTCCCATCGAAAAGCACTGCTTGGCGCTGATCTTCGCAATAACGAAGCTCAGACACTATGCCTTGGTGCAAGAGGTCTATCTCATATCAAAGGTGGATCCTCTCAAATATCTGATGTCCAAGGTCGTACTGACAGGAAGGCTTGCCAAATGGGTCCTCCTATTGAAGGAATTCTCGATAACGTATCGACCCCTCAAAGCGGTGAAAGAACAAGCTATCGCCGAATTTCTCACGGAACATCCGATACCGGTAGACTCTCTCCTAAATTGCGAGTTACCGGATGAATACTCGTTCGACACAATCGAAGAAGATAAAGAAGAAGATGAGTCTCAATGGGAGCTCTACTTCGATGGAGCGTCTTCCATGAAGCGGCAAAAGAAGAACACTCCCTTAATCAAAGCCGGGGTGGGTCTTATCTTCATAACCCCGCAAGGAGAAATATTGCATTACGCCCTTTCCTTGATGGAACCCGGGACAAATAACGAAACAGAATATGAAGGTTTGATAGCCGGTCTTGAGATCGCTATCGATATGGGAATCAAAGACTTTCTCATATATGGAGACTCCCAGCTGATCATTAGTCAAGTAAATGGCGACTATCAGACATGTAAACCAGAACTAATAAGGTATGGCGAAAAAGTGCAGCAACTGCTGACCCAAATCCCTTTATATACCCTACAAAGTGTATCACGGGTGGAGAACAGCAAAGCGGATGCGTTAGCCATGTTGGCTAAAGAATTAGCCGACGAAGATCTCAATGACGTAAGGATCATTGTACAAACCCGTACGGTCCTCATGCCAACAGATACATCTTCAGAAGATCTAATAGAGCCACCCGAAGGAAAAGAAATGACCGAACAAGTAGTCCTTCAAATAGAGGACAAAGAAGAGGTCTAAGAATGGAAGGAAGTCTTCATAGACTACTTCATGTCCCAACGAACGCCTGAAGATGCGTCGTCTAGACATCAGCTCATGAAACTAGCTTTGTCATTTGCCTTCGTCAATGATACTCTATATAAGAGATCATTCGACTTCCTATGGTTAAGGTGCCTAGGGCTGAAGGAAGCAAAGAAAGCCATCCAAGAAATACACGATGGACTTTGCGGTTCCCATCAAGCTGGGCCAAATATGAAGCTGAAGATAAAAAGAATGGGCTACTATTGGCCCACGATGATTCGGAGCTATCTCGAATATGCGAAATAGTGTCACTCATACCAAATTCACGGGGACTTCATACATCAACACACAAATCCGCTGCATCCGACAGTGGCCAGCTGGCCATTCGAATTGTGGGGAACCGATATAATTGGTCCTATCGAACCGGCATCATCCAAAGGATACCAGTTTATATGGGTAACAACTGACTACTTCTCTAAATGGGCAGAAGCAGTGTCGTTAAGGGAAGGGAAGGCGGAGAATATCCTCCACTTCTTCAAAATCCATGTCATCTACCAGTTCGGGACTCCGCGACGGATATTCTCGGATAACGATCTTGCTAATAGAAGACACAAAATAAGTCACTTCAAACAGAAACATAAGATAGACTGGAGATACTCATTGGTCTATAATCCTCGGGCCAATAGTTTAGCTGAAGCATTTAATAAGACCTTGACTAAGATTATAAAAAAACGGTGTCCAGAAACAAAAAGGACTGGCACGAAAGCCTGCATGAAGCTCTGGGCGTACCGAACAACGTTCAAGACGGCCACAAATACAACACCATAAACATTAGTGTTTGTCACTGATGCAGTGCTCCCGCTGGAGATAGAACTCCCCTCATTACGAGTAGCGGCTCAATACAAGCTAACGGATGAAGAAAATGCCCATCTCAGGCTTGAGGAGCTCGATACTCTCGATGAAACCCGCCTTATAGCACAACAAAACCTGGAGGCTTATAAGGTAAGGATGACACGGTCATATGAAAGACTGACCAGGCTGAGAACATTCCGCCAAGGCGAACTCGTGATGGTTATCAAAAGACCGATGATTCCCAATCATGCAAAATGAGGAAAGTTCGAAACGAACTATGAAGGCCCGTACGTTATAGATAAAGTCTATCAAGGTAGAGCATATCTACTCATAGACATGCATGGAGAAAGGCCATTCCGGTCGATAAACGGTCGATTCCTCAAAAAGTACTATGCCTGAAGAGTCATGACTTAGGTCAATGGTAAATGATGACGCTTGTGTCCGCCCGCTATCTTCCTGAGTCAAAACTCTAAAAGTGGTCCTTAAACTAATACTTGCCCCAAAACACGGCGGTATTGGACTGAAACGTCCCTAAACTAAAAATGGACCGAAACGTCCTTAAACTAAAACTTTGTCCCAAACATGGGAATATTGGACTGAAACGTCCCTAAACTAAAAATGTACCGAAACATTCTTAAACTAAAAATGGACCGAAACATTCATAAACTAAAACTTTGTCCCAAACATGGGAACATTGGACCGAAACGTCCCTAAACTAAAATTGGACTGAAACGTCCCTAAATTAAAAATGGACTAAAATGTCCTTAAATTAAAACTTTGTCCCAAACATGGGAACATAGGGCCACTACGTTCTTAAACTGGCTGTTCAGTCGAAAATAACACATATTTGATATAACATTTTCCTCACTTTTCTTAAATATTTAAAGATGTTTATTATAAATATGAAACATATGAGGGTTTATCTGCAAAATACTATTTACCATATGTTTATATATTAAAATTAATATTATGAAGGAAAATATATGCATATAATATTTATATAATATTTTTATTATGCATATCATATCAAATAATCTTAATCAAATTGCTTAAAAAATATAATATCATACAAATGGATAGGATAATATCTCAAGATATAACAAATATTACTAATATTATAAATTGAGATATTGTGTAGATTTGGCTCAGGTCTGGAGATCGGGATATCCAAGATATCGGGAATAAAATCTGCCGATGAAGTTAAATAAAATTGCAAAATCAATAAAGGCAGAGACTCAGAAGAAGATATGAAGAATCCAGACATCACATAAATCCCAACGTGTTAACACCAGGCAGCACCAGAAGATTGAAGCCACGATCTCACCAAACCGCCGCACTTCCGCGGAAAATACCCCATAAGCGCGGTGGATCCGCCACCGTTCTAAGGAATTAGGGTGTGGGGTTTTGTGGGTAGGATCTTCTCAACAAACACTCGCATATGACATATAGGGTTTGTATCTTCTGTGACTATAAATAAGACCGAGAGCTTCACTTGGAAAGGCATCAAACTGAAGAGATCACGAGATCACAGACGATCCACGCATCCAGATTGATCATCAGCTGTTCATCTATCTCTTTCAAGAGAGATCGAGAAGCAAACAAGAGTTTTATATTCCACTTTCTAAATGATCAAAAAGTGTAATTGATTTAGTTGATTAATAAAGGTAGCTGTTTTATTCTTATCGCATTTTTACTTTCTGTATTTTACAATATGATCTCCTTCTCTATCCTTACTTCTTCTTTTCAAACTATGCGCGAGTAATTCTCCGCTTGTTAGGGTTCATAGAATTATGGTAGATTAATGGATAATGAAAATTCTTAACTCCTTTTACGTCTTATATAGTTTATAAACTTTACCAAAAGAATTGTTAACATCCTTATCGGGCGCGCTACCAAATTATTGATAATATCGACCGCAATTTGATATTAATTAACAATTGTTTTGGTAAAGGCCAGACATGAATAGAGGTCAATGAAAAGATAAGGGTTAAGAGTGGGAACCTTATTCCCTCCAAAAACCCTAATGTTCATTCATTACTATCGATCTAGTTTTAAATCCATTAAAAGATAAAAGGAGTAATCTTTTATATTCATCCATGACTACAAAATCCAATGAACCCTACAAGCCTTTTTCCATATAAATTCTACATCCATGTTTAACATAGATCTATAAACTATTCTCCTTTCTTCTTTTATTTTATTCAACTCATCTAAAACAAGATTAGAAATTCCACGCATCCCTGCGGACGACCTGTATTCATCTCGACTAGCTACACGCGACACCTTTATTGATTGCGGTTACTATTAAAACTCTTTTTTCACATCAATCAAATGGCGCCATTGCCGTGGATACGTGCGTAAATTTTTTTCTTGCTATTCGGGTTGATTTCTTATTTGATCCATAAAAATACTATAAAAGAGAACCAAAACCGCATATTGTGTATTTAACAATTAGTGTGAGAATTTTTGCAAGGGAATCTGGAGTCACTATAGCGAGGAGATAAAGATTCAGAGACATTCATCATGACCCGGAGAAACTTAGAAGGCTACTGAAGAAAAATCATCAAAAGAATGCACCATAGCACGGTGGAACTGCCGTAATATTGTTCATTTAGCCGCGGAACCGCGGCCACTTGGTGGACTTGCCTAGCCAAAATCCTCTGGTAACTTCCACAACTCTTTCTCTCTCCTCTGAAAATCCAATAATATATTTTTCTGCAGGATTCTTTGCAAATTTAGCCGCTCAAAAAAAAAATCTTTTGCGTGTTTTGAAAGTGGTTTGTTTGTGCATATTTTAATACGGACATTAAGGGGCAAAGACCAAAATTCATATTAGGTGGGGATTTCATCACCCTTCCTCGGCCCCACAAATCATAAAACGAGTATCCGCATAACCTTATATTAATTAAAAAATATCTAGACAATGACTCTAAGGACCGTCACGCTCAATTAGAACAGAGAAGGATCGTGGGTAATCTATCGCTTATCCGCATTTCTTTTGTGGTGTCTAGGCAAGTGTGACTGAGGAAAGTGGTTACTTAATTAGGCCCGCAATTTTCGGTGATTCGTATAGCAGATACCTCTCACTTACCTGGCACTTATCTGGCCACAAGAGCGATAAAGAGGTGGTAGAGAATTTATCCTGCGGCTTGTCCTTTGGAAGTCTATGAGCGGTCTAGTAACTTGACCTAGGTGACCTTAGTTCTAGGGTTGATTGTGCATTTTTTGCGTGATTTGTCTCACGTCCAACATTTTTCAAACAAACCATTTTAAATAGTTCTCATACACGCTGCCTCTTCCGCTAAACCCGCTTAGTGCATGCTCGGCTGGACACGGGATTCTAGTGCTCGTCTTGTCCGCGTTTCTGCTATCGACTCTGAAGTCGGTACTTCTTCATCTTCTTTTTCCCCTCCACCCACCACATCGACCGAGATGGACGGTTCTCCATCAGATTTTAATAACACCACTCTGCCACCACCCGTAAGTGCGCAGAATCTACCGTGCATCTCTCTCTAAGAGAGATGCTACCCGATACACGGTCCCCTTCCTACTTGTCTATCCCTTCCACCGGCCAATGGGGATAATTTTGAAATTAAACCCCATTTCATCAACCTTTTGCCCAAATTTCACGGGCTTGAGTCTGAAAACGCATATGTTTTTATCACCAAATTCAAAAACGTATGCGCAATGATGGGCACTTCACAACTTTCAGTGGATGCTATGTGCTTACGTCTTCTCCCTTTTACTTTGTGCGATCTAGCAGAAAAATGGCTTTATAACACTGTCCCACACTCTATTTCCAATTGGGATGAATTCGTTATAGCATTCCTTAAGAAATTTTATCCCAATCATAAGACTGCCCGTGTTCGGAGCGAGATCAACCAGTTTACCCGGCTTCCCAATGAACCATTTTTGAAATGCTTTGAACGGTTTAAAGATCTGCTTGTCCAATGTCCTCATCACAGAATCAATAGATGGAATCTGTGCCGAATTATATATGAGGGTGTTAATCCAGCAACAAAACAGATGCTTGGAACCATTTGTCAATGCCATTTCATGTCTAAAGACAATGGTGAAGCTTGGCAATTCCTGGAAGATCTCGCTGGACAAAATTTGCAGGGAGAAAGCGTTAGACCAATATTGTCTAGGGGAGGTATCCATCAGCTCGACGTTTCCATCGCAGTGAAAGCCAAAATGGCTGCGATTCAAAAGAAACTCGACGCTATCGAAAACAAATTCTCATCTGCCCCTCTAAACCAAGTTACGCTCCCTAAAACCATGTGTGGTTCCTGTTCCGACCCATCACACTTAACGGAAGAATGTCCTTTGAGTCCACCGTTTCAAGATCAAGAACAAATTAATGCTACTTTTCAGCAACGGCCTAGAAACGATTCTTATTCTTCCACATACAATCAGGGATGGAGGAATCATCCTAATTTTGCTTGGAACCAAGACCAAACTCAAAATCAAAATCCGTTCCCAATCAAAATAACTATCAAAGGCCTCTTCCACAGCAACAGCAACCACCATAACAGAGTCAGCACCCCTTTCAACCTCAAACTTTTCAAAATCCGGCCAATAACTCTACATCTTATAATAATTCTTTCCCAACGGCCGGTACTGAAAAATCCTCTGCACTCAAACGTTGCTTGGAAACGTTTATTAAACATTCCACGCAAACGACGGCTAATTTAACATCTTCTATCCAAACGTTAGTGCAGCACACCGCTTCCCACGGTGAAAGCGTAAAATCGATAGAAGCACAACTTGCACAGTTAAATGCCGAGATGGATGAGAGAGAGAAAAGTAAACTTCCATCTCAACCTCTACCGAATCCTGGACACTCACAAAGTCATAATGTGAGTGCCATAACCACATTGAGATTGGGAAGAGTGCTGAACAATAAAGTCGGTGAACAGGTTGATGATGTTGAATCAGATAAAACCACAGCTTCTTCGTCTAACCCTATTTCATCTAGACCATCTTCTTTTGAGCCTATTCTCCGTTTTCCACTAGGCTCAAACCCTCCGCCCACTCCCTTGAGTCAACCTAAAATGATTCCAACTCCAAACCTGGGATCGATTCCATCCTCACAAACTTCTCCTCCAATGTTGGACCCAACCCTTATTGATAAAGCTCATTTTCCCAACATATTGAAGGCCAACAAACCTAATGCACTAATGGAAAAGATTATGGAAATGTTTAAGCAAGTTAACATAAATATTCTTCTCCTAGATGCTATTCAACAAGTTCCATCTTATACGAAAATCCTTAAGGACTTGTGCATTAGAAAGAGGAAAACTCAAGTGCCTAAAAAAGTTTTCCTTGATAGTAATGTAAGCACTGTTTTTATTGGGGGTAAAAGCATAAATCGTGCTCTACTTGACCTAGGTGCTAGTGTTAACTTACTCCCGTATTCTGTTTATGAGCAGCTAGGTATTGGAGAGTTGAAACCTGCACACTGCACTCTCCAAATGGCCGATCGATCTGTCACCCAACCTAGAAGTGAGCTAGAGGACGTGTTAATCAAAGTCGGGGAATTTATATTCCCTGTGAACTTTATTGTTTTAGATACACAGTCTGAGACGAACCTACGAAACCAAATCCCGGTGATACTAGGTCAACCTTTTCTAGCAACTTCCAATGTTGTAATTAATTGTTGTAATGGTTCTATGAAATTATCCTTCGGGAAGATGACAATTGAGCTTAATATTTACAAGCTAGGAAGTTAACCATCTGAACCTTCTGCTCATCTAATCGATATCTGTTCGATCAACGAGATAGATTCTGACAGCTGCGAAGTTGAGGAACTTTGCTATAATGACCTCGACGACACTAGTGCGACATTGTTTGATCTAGCAAATTATTATAGTGACGACACCTTCAATGATTCCACCCCCGAGTTCGAATCCTTTGACTCGTCGCCAAAGTCAGTAGCGCTTTCCGAGTCAATATCCTACGCAAGTTATGAATCTCTTAGGGAGTCCGAGTATCATTCCCATACCCCACCTTCTATCGTCTCTCCGCCGACACTAGATCACAAACCACTACCTTTTCATCTTAAATATGCATATTAGGTGAGAATGAGTTTTTTCCCGTGATCATATCCGCTTCTCTAGTTTTAGAGCAAGAGAACGCTCTTTAGACGGTCTTATGATCAAATCGGCAAGCATTTAGTTGGACAATGGTGGACATCAAAAGGATTAGTCCCTTGATTGTTGAACATCATATACATTTGATGGATGAAGCCAAACCAGTCCGAGATCCACAAAGACGGTTAAATCCTGTCATGAAGGAGGCGGTAAAGAAGGAAATCGTTAAATGCCCAGACAGCGGTATAATTTACGTAATATCTGATAGCCAATGGGTAAGTCATATTCATGTGGTCCCTAAAAAGTCTGGCATCACGGTTATAACCAATGAGGCTATTGAGTTGATCCAAACACGTACCCAAACTGAGTGGCGCGTATGTATTGATTATAGGAAACTCAATGCCGCAATGAGGAAAGATCACTTCCCACTACCTTTCATTGACCAGATGTTGGAACGATTAACTGGACATGAATACTATTGTTTCTTGGACGGATAATCTGGCTATAACCAGGTCCCCATCGCCTAAAAGGATCAAGATAAAACAACATTTACTTGTCCTTTCGGTACTTTTTCTTATAGACGCATGCTCTTTGGGTCATGCAACGCTCCCGCTACATTTCAGCGGTGTATGATGGGGATATTCTTAGACATGGTCGAGAATTTTTTGGAGATATTTATGGATGATTTTTCAATATTTGGGGACTCTTTTAAGGATTGCCTATGTCATCTTGACGCGGTTCTTACCCGCTGTAAACATAAGAACTTAACTCTAAATTGGAAAAATGTCATTTCATGGTCCAAAAAGATATTGTTCTTGGACATATCATTTCACGAAAAAGCATTGAGGTAGATAGAGCTAAAATAGATATCATCCATAACTTTTCTCCTCCCAAATGCGTCAAAGATATACGATCTTTCCTTGGTCATGGAGGATTTTATAGGAGATTCATTAAGGACTTTAGTAAAATTGCTAGACCTTTAACCCTTCTCTTGGCCAAGGATACAACATTTCACTTCGATTCGGATTATGAGGCTGCTTTCGAATCACTTAAAAGTTCTCTCACTACAGTCCCCGTTCTATCGTCTCCGAATTGGAACCACCCATTCGAGCTTATGTGTGATGCATCAGATTTTTCTATTGGAGCAGTCTTAGGACAGCACATTGATAAGATGCCACATGTAATTTATTATGCAACTAAGACCTTGAATGATACCCAAACTAATTACACGACTATCGAGAAAAAACTCTTGGCAGTTGTATTTGCGTTAGAAAAATTCACGCCCTACTTCATTGGCTCACCAATATTGGTTTACACCGATCACTCCGCCCTAAGACACCTTTTATCGAAGAAGGATGCTAAAGCCAGTCTAATACATTGGATCCTGGTATTACAAGAGTTTGACCTTGTCATACGAGACAAGAGTAGATGTGAAAATGTCGTAGCCGACCATCTTTCACGCATCAATTCTTCACCAACGTTGACCTTGCCAATAAACGACTCCTTCCCTGACGAACATCTCTTGACCGTATCCTACGAATCTTGGTTCATGGATATTATGAATTATCTAGCGACGGAACTTATTCCCAGCGATTGGTCGAAATAAGACAATCATCGATTTCTATCACAAGTAAAACATTTTTACTGGGATGAACCTTATTTGTTTAAGTATTGTCCCGATCAAATCATTCGCAGATGTGTCGCTAATGATGAATTCAAGAGTGTATTGTCTTTTTGTCATGATCAGGCATGTGGCGATCACTTTGGTCCACGTAAAACGGCGGAGAAAGTTTTGCAATGTGGCTTTTATTAGCCAGCATTATTTAAAGATGCATATGATCATTGCAAAACTTGCCCACGGTGTCAACACATGGGTCGGATTTCACAAAAAAATGAGATGTCACACCAACCTATCTTGATTATGGAGATATTCGATATTTGGGGTATTGATTTTATGGGCCATTTTCTCAACTCTTTTGAGAATTTATATATCTTGTTAGCGGTTGATTATGTTTCAAAATGAGTAGAAGCAATACCGTGTCGCACTAATGACAACAAGGTTGTTATTACATTCCTTAAAGAAAATATCTTTTCGCGATTCGGACACCCTCACGCTGTAATTAGCGACAACAGGACGCATTTCTGTAATCGGTCTTTCGAGGTTTAGATGCGGAAATATTCAATCAACCACAAACTTTCTACGCCCTATCATCCCAAACGATCGGGTAAGCTGAGATTTCCAATAGACAGATCAAACAAATTTTGGAAAAGACGGTTTCTAAGAACCGTAAAGATTGGTCAACCAAATTGACGAATACTCTTTGAGCATTTCGTACTGCTTATAAAACCGATCTTGGTATGTCTCCATACCAACTTGTGTTTGCAAAGGCTTGCCACCTTCCTGTCAAGATCGAACATAAAGCAATGTGGACTATTAAAGAGCTTAACTTCTATTTTGATCAAGCATGCAGCTATCGGAAGCTGTAATTAAATGAGCTAAGCAAACTCCGCAATGAAGTTTATGATAATACGGTTATAGTAAAGAACCATACTAAAGTGTTCCACGATAAAAACCTTTTTAGAAAAACCTTTTTAGAAAAACCTTCACACCGGGACAACAAGTCCTTCTTTACGATTCCCGTCTCCATCTTCATCCGGGTAAGCTAAAATCTCGTTGGAAAGGACCTTTGGTGGTGCGGTATGTGTGCCCGCACGGGACAGTAGAAGTTGAAAATATTATTTTTAAAGTAAATGGGTATAGATTAAAACCGTATTTTTCTGCTGACCCAGCGGAGGAGCTCCTGTTTTTACAGGAGCCGCTTTATAGTAACTAAATTTCCTCCGCCTTACCTCCATGTTTCGGTAACATTGTCTGATTTTAAGAATGGAGGTGAGTGAAAAAAGACTTAATTGAATATCCGTGCATGCCAAAGTATAAATTTGGAGGTAGTTTTCATTTAACTATTATTTTACCCTTATTATTTTCTCTTCCCAAGTCTACAGGTCTATGTGCTCAAAGAACAATATCAGTGAGGACACTGCTGAAAACAAATTTGGGAGGGAGGTTTGTATTTACTAAATTATCTTTTGGCACTATGCACTATAAAAAAATGTTTTTTGATAATGAAATTTAGAAAGTGAAAACTTACATGTAAAAGATATGCTGATATTTAAGAAATGCAAGAAAATTAGATATTTAGAACGAAACTAGTAATAAATAGTTATGAGTCGTTGTCCCAAGAGTTAGTAAGATGAAGGAAATTACTAGTCTGAGAATAAAAATAAGTCTGAAAAATAGTATCTATTCTTGAAGCCAAACATTTGAAAGTTGATACCCTGCTATACGCACTTGCACACATCTTGAAACTTGGGATAGTAGAGGATGCCTTGAAATACTCTTGTCTAAAAGCCTTCGTATGAAGAAAAATATAAATAAAAAAATGGTGAAGAAAAATGAACACTGGTTTTGTAATTGCTTAAGGCAGCATAAACAAATATAGCAAGGGTGCTTTATCACCTAGTGTCTTAGACCAACTGGTTTGGGAGCCACTGCTAAGCCTTAGGTGTTGCAAGACGAGAAAATTGCTAATTACGCCTTAATAAGTAAGCACATTTAGTAATCGGTCGATTAATATCTCAAGAAGTATTAACGGTCGCATGAAAAATGTGTGAGCAATTCCATCTAAAATATTCACCGACTAAAAAGTATTAAGGAAGATGGACAAGAGTATGATAGTTTGAATTGAATTTTTTAAGTGTAGAGATGTCTTTTAAACACACGTAGGGGTATATGATCAATGTTTGGAAGAAAGGTAGGGAGGAAGACTAAAATCGGTATTTTATTGAGGGATGATGTGATTTTCGACATCTTTTCATTACCATTAAGATAGGGCTTATGGCAACCGAAAAGCTTGTGCAGTTGGAAACTCTTCTTTTTCAAGTTCTTTCTTTTATATATTCTTATGTTTGTATATAACTTTCATTTTCTTTTTTTTATTATGAGATTTTGTCGGTATAATCCGCTGAAAAACCCTCAGGAGACAACACTCCTCCTACTAGGGACACCGAGAGCTTTAACGGCTTATTGCACGTGCTCAATGCAATCGTGTTGCCTACGAAAGTATGCTACTTAGGTTTTTCTTTTACTTTTTCTCTCTCTCTTGAATAACTAGTTTTCTTGGGATGATCAAAGTTAAGTTTGGGGTATTTGTTCAGTCGAAAATATCGCACATTTGATATAACATTTTCCTTACTTTTCTTAAATATTTAAAGGAGTTTATTATAAATATGAAACATATGAGGGTTTATATGCAAAATACTATTTACCATATGTTTATATATTATAATTAATCTTATGAAGGAAAATATATGCATATAATATTTATATAATATTTTTATTATGCATATGATATCAAATAATCTTAATCAAATTGCTTAAAAAATATAATATCATACAAATAGTTAGGATAATATCTCAACATATAACAAATATTACTAATATTATAAATTGAGATATTGTGCAGGTTTGGCTCTGGTCTGGAGATCGGGATATCCAAGATGTCGGGAATAAAATCTGCCGATGAAGTTAAATAAAATGGCAAAATCAATATAGACAGAGAATCAGAAGAAGATATGAAGAATCCAGACATCACATAAATCCCAACGTGTCAACACCAGTCAGCACCAGAAGATTGAAGCCACGATCTCACCATACCACCGCTCTTCCACGGCAAATACCCCATAAACACGGCAGATCCACGACCGTTCTGAGGAATTAAAGTTTGGGATTTTGTCGGTATGATCTTCTCAACAAACCCTCACATATGACATTTAAGGTTTATATCTTCTGTGGCTATAAATAAGACCGTGAGCTTCACTTGGAAAGGCATCAAACCGAAGAGATCACGAGGTCACTAACGATCCATGCATCCAGGTTGATCATCAGCTGTTCATCTACCTCCTTCAAGGGAGATCGAGAAGCAAACTAGAGTTTTGTATTCCACTTTCTAAAGGATCAAAAAGTGTAATTGATTTAGCTGATTAATAAAGGCGGCTGTTTTATTCTTATTGCATTTTTACTTTCTGCATTTTACAATATGATCTCTTTCTCTATCCTTTCTTCTTCTTCTCAAAATATGCGCGAGTAATTCTCCGCTTGTTAGGGTTCATAGGATTAGAGTAGATTAATAGATGATGAAAATTCTTAACTCCTTTTACGTCTTATATAGTTTATAAACTTTACCAAAAGAATTGTTAACATCCTTATCGGGCACGCCACCAAATTATTGATAGTATCGACCGCAATTTGATATTAGATTAACAATTGTTTTGGTAAAGGCTAGAAATGAATAGAGATCAATGAAAAGATAAGGGTTAAGAGTGGGAACCCTATTCCCTCCAAAAACCCTAATCTTCATTCATCGCTATCGATCTAATTTTAAATCTATTAAAATATAAAAGGAGTAATCTTTTATATTCATCCATGACTACTAAATCTGATGAACCGTACAAGATTTTTTCCATATAAATTCTACATCCGTATTTAACATAGATCTAGAAATTATTCTCCTTTCTTCTTTTATTTTATTCAACTCGTTTAAAGCAAAATTAGAAATTTCACGTATCCCTGCGGACGACCCATACTAATCTCGGCTAGCTACACCGACACCGTTATTGATTGCGGTTAGTACTAAAACTCTTTTTTCACATCAATCACTAGCTCGACCGAAACGTCCTTAAAATAAAACTTTGTCCCAAACATGGGAACATTGGATCGAAACGTCCCTAAACTAAAAATGGACCAAAACGTCCTTAAACTAAAAATGGACCATTACGTCCTTAAACTGGCCATGGACCGAAACGTCCCTAAACTAAAAACGGACCGAAAAGTCCCTCAACTAACTTGTTTAGCCCTACGGTAGATCCCTATATTAATCACCGTATATAATCCACGGGTATAAACAATTCATACCTCTCCTAGGTCTACATAATGCGGTCCTTTGAAAAAGATCGGAGTCTACAGCTAATACTGCGTTACCTTACGGTCCGCCTAACGGTATGTTCACAAGCGGAATGGGTATGGATGAAAACCTGAAAGGGCGCCGTGAGTAAAAACAGTAAGTCTACCAACGAGTTTGTGAAAACCCGAAAGGGCACGGGCTCGTTAAAAAAACGCACTTGCAAAATCCTCACAACTTTGTAAGGAGAAAACATCTGCATGAGATCCTTACGACTCACAAAGGAGCAACACACTTAGGAATCCATACGACTCCTAAGGAAAAAATGCACTTACGAGATCCTCACGACCCGTAAAGAGAATATACCCTCTATAAGACCCTCACGGTTTATAGAATTCAAAAGTCTTAAGTTATAAAGATCTAAACATGTGCTTAATTCATCAAAACCCCACAAATTTTTGCACTATAAGCGCTCCAATATTGACCCTTGTATATAATCCACGGGCGTAAATAAATATATTCTCGACCAAGTCCTACTGAGAATGAGAAATATCATTCAATATGGTGAATGGCACTTGCGAGTCCTTATGACTTACAAGAGAAAATACCACTTAGGAGTCCTCACGACTTCTAAGAAGAAAATAAACCTATGTGATCCTCACGACTTGTAGGGAGAAATACCCTTATGAGACCCTTATGACTTATAGGGAGAAAATATTTTTCCTTGGTTGACAGGATCTTAACCCTATTTGTTAAGCCTCTTTTGTTCAAATCAACAAAGGCAAATGCGGATTCGCTCCTGGCAACATTCCATTTGTAGCGATACTGATACCAAGATTGGTATCAGATTCCGAATCCTCAACTCGCAATAAAATCAGTGAGCAAGGAAAAATATGCATGTGAAATAGCTGAAATGATAGGGCAACTCGCAATAAAAAGCAGCGAGTAAAAAAAATATAGCCGAAATGATTGAGCACCGCGAATAAATAGCAGAAATGATTGGGCAGTCGCGACTTTCGCGATATAAAAAGCTGAAAAGATAGAGTATCGCGGAAATATAAAAAAGATAATAAAATAAAACTTTTTCTGCCCTGTAAGTAGGTCCATACCGACTCTTGTACACAATCTATGGGCACAAATGAAAGAAAGGGAACTATATGTTCTCACCATGCTTCGTCAAAAGAAGTTCCATATCTCGATGAGAATATCTACAGCCTAGAGATCATCTTGACGTTCTTCCATATTCCAGCAGGGTGCGAACGCAACGGCCAAATAAATGGGGAGTGGCGGCATATTCCTAATTCCAGATCTTGATGGCAACATCTACAGCCTAGAGATCATCTCGACGTTCTTCTTCATTCAAGCAGGGTGCGGACGCAATGGCCAAATAAAAGTGGAGTGATTGCAAAATCTTAACTCTAGATCTTGATTGCAATACATACAGCATAGAGGTCATTCGGATGTCTACCTTGCTTTAGTGAAGAAATGGTGCGACGCCAAAGTGAAAACGAAGTGACAACATATTCCTAGCTTCGAGTTTTGACGGCAATACATACAAAGCCTAAAGACCATTGGATGTCATCCCATCGCAGAAGGGTGCGGTTATGACTCATCAGGGCTTCAAATTAAGCCTGACCTCAAGTAAAAAGCACCATGGCAAATACCTAACGCTTGATCTTCCGACGATAATACGGATATTCCAACCTAAGAAGATTACTTGAAAACGTCTTGTCCAGCCTCAGAAGAGAATTAGAGACACGAAATTCGCAGGACTACTCGAGCAGCAACCTAAGGGACTGCATAACGAGAAATACATCACCCAACACGACGATACGATGGACTTAAACCTAGTATCAAAAATCTAACGGACCCCTGTTATAAAAGAGTGGGGTTATCTACATCCAATGTTAGGGCGAGTTTGCTTGTAAACCTAAGGGAGGTAAACTAAAAACACTCCGAAATGAGTAAATAAACTAATATATGCCAGCTCGGGACAAATAAGAGATAGAGATGTGCAAATATGAAAAAATGCCTTTTCATTTATACTTCAAAAAAAAAAGGGAATTACATACTGCCGGCTAAGGATGACTACAGAGGAAACAAAAGATATAATTAAAAGCAAATGCTACTACATCGTTTAGGGTCTACAGTGGCAGAACGCTAAATTCTGGACAAGGATTCTCAAATTTAAAGGCAAGTTTGATTAAAGGACTTCTAGCTTCATTGACTATCTTCTTATGCATCTTCTTCTGAATGCAAGCTTCGGGATCATCGCTGATGTCTTCCATCCTCTGGTATGAGGATATTATCACTTTTTGTTGGAAGACGCAATGCAAAATAATGACAAGATCATCTTTCCGTTTCTTCGAAATCAGGCCGATTAGATATACTGAATGTATCTTGTCTTCAGCATCATTGAGTGCCTGGAGTAGCATGGCCTCAGCAAGTTTAGGTAGAGCTTCCCAGATCGATCCAACGACAATCTTCAAAAAAGCGAAGCGGTAGGGAAGCAACCGACCGTTGTAATCATTGAAGCGACGTATCACCTCATTGTTAGAATTTATTAGCACTCTCACTAGGGTTTCAAGGTGTATCAAGTATACAATTTTAACATATTAGTATGCTAATGAACTCAAACTTACAATCAAACTAGAGAATTAGGGTTTAACATCAAGTAAGCAAGCATAAACCTAAGTGATTATGGAATACAACCTTTGTAGACTGGTCCATCACTTCAAATGCTCCGTGTAGAAGTCCCTTTGCTTCAAGTAGTGGTGTCCCAGACTCTCCGTAGGCTCCACTAGTCGAAATAAACGAGCTTGCTCAATGATCTTCGAGGCCGAAGATAATCTACTTTGAGGAGACTCTAACTCAAGCTATCTCTTCACTAATGGATGAATTAGTGAAGCAAACAACCTACACTATATGGCTAATATGGTATAGATTGATGAAGTAGGAATTTTTCTCACTTCAGAATATTTTTCCTCTCTTTATTTTTCCACCTCAAGAAAATCAAGTGAAGAAAATTGAGATGAAGAAGATGAACATCATATGAACCATGGGTGAGAAAATATCTAATATAAACTCTTGTAGAGACTTAACTAAGGCTAAAATAATGGTTAGGTTAATAAATATCTTGAGTAAAATAAAAATTAGTGGAGTTTAGTCAAGATTTCCACAAGCTTCTCCAAGCTTCACAACCATGCTAATTTCCACCTCAATTTTGGTTTTCTCTAAATAAATAAATACCCACATTATCTTAACTAAGGTGTGAGTCTCATACACCCAAGTTCCATATATCATCAAGCATGATACAAAATAAATAAATACATTTATATATATGTATATATGTTGTGTGTGTGTGTGTTAAATGTAATATAAGAAAAGAAATATTTAAGTGAGCTAATTTATATTAGTTAATATATATTAATATATCTAATATATATATATATATATTAAATTATTAAATCAACGCTTGATTTAATAATCCGGCTATATCATATATACCCGACTAATATCAAATCATCGAATCAACACTTGATTCAATAATCCGGTTATATCATATATAACCTATATCGCGAGATTAGAATACGGTATCATATACACGTATTTATCTCGGTCCCGCACATATCACATATGTGCCCTACTTCGTTTCGCTTGAGCCAGGAAACCTCTGCGTAGGACTCTAAAGACTCATCAATACGCCGGCAGTAGGTGACGATCATATCAGTCACCCACAAACCGTCAGCGGTATTAGCTGGACGTAACGGCTACCCGGGTATTGAGCGATCATAAGATCAACAAGCAAGCTTGCTCATACTTCCGTGAATCCAATAAGTAACACTACCATACGGTTTGGTCTCTTCTCTGATATGACGTATATCGAGTCTAGGGGTGGTTAAACGTCAGACCCCAGTAACTTGATAAGTCATGCCAATGTGAGGCTCATAATGGGTCGAGAAACTACTGATAACACTTACCAGTTAATCTCATCATTAGCCCTGGCCAAGGACTTCCTCTTATAGCCAATCGTGCATAGCGCAACATCAACCCCCAATATCGGGAGAGACGAAACCCCTCCTATCGCTCATTGCCTCCATGTGATTCGGGACTGTACCCAAAACCCACCGGTTTGCATGTTCTCTTGAACGTGGTATGATGGAAATCAAAAAACGGTGGGAATCACACAAGACTCTATGACGATCTTGGGTCTACAGACTAACCTATACCAGTGTCACCAGAGAACCGCTATCTGACATTAGGTATAATACCATTTAGGAGTTCTTGGCGAGTCCTGTTCGGTGTACCCATTCTCTAATGAGCACCTGTGCACATTCTCTGATGTCAAACACCAATGGTTGTAGGATCAACCATCACCCCATACAAGGTCAAGAATCGTACACACTAGTCTACTCTGGAATATCGATGCCCTATCTCGATACTCCCTCGACTAGGAACAATTAAAAGATGTACTTGTGGGCTACCCTGGCCCCACCAGTATGATCTACATCATAGTCCTGGTAGTCGAGTCCACATCCTAAGGGCTTTATCAACATGTAACAGAGAGAAAGTATATAGATACATAAGCGTACATGTTAAGATAAAGAGTAATCAGATAGCATACTATCATGTCGAGCAAGAAATTCCTCTCTATATATGTCTAAGCATCTATAAGTCCATGTCACGCACCCCACGTGTTCGCGGGGAGGCGGAATATATGAAAAACAATTATCAAATCTTCGTAACACGGACTTGAGCATACGGATCATGTCTAAACCATTACTAGCAAACTACGAGAGGTTTAACTACTCGGATTCGAAGTTATACCTCACGTTACTTGTCCTTCGGGTCTTCATCGTTGTCATCCACACCTCGTAGGCTCTATGGAACATGGGCACCTCAACGGCCTCCTCGAGTCAAAGACGATCCACCCGAGAGTCTATAGTCCGAGCTTCTATCTCGAATCTGAGATAACTACGGCTTCTAGTTTGCTAATCTAGAAGTCCTAGAGGGTGTAGAGTATTTAGATGGATTACTTAGTCACTTAAACCCTAGGATTCTCAACTCATGAGAGCTTTTAGGGTTTGAGGAAGAAGATGAAGACTTGAGGAGAGAGAAGTGTTTTGTGATAATGAAATGAATAATACTCATGCTAGAATAATATGAAGCATAATAATATCTCTCTTGATAATATTAAGATAATATCTAGCATGCTTCATTTAATTCTAAGGGTGAATCACCTCATGAGTCATCAAGTATTTAATGTAAACATACACCTCATCCTCCACCTCATTTAGTTTAAATCCTAAAAGGAAATAAACACAAACGAGTCACCTTCTTCTAGAAGCTTCCTGAGAAATTATGAGACTGCCCCTCCCATCCGTATTTCCGAAAAACAAAGATAATCTTTGACTGAATAAATTCATCTGTATAATACTAGAATCTGGCTTAAACCAAAGCCCGCTAGTATTATCTGCCCGATCATAGTACGTGCACAAGTGGACGTAAGTGATCGCGGCCCTGCCGTAAAACCATACGGCCTCTACACCTTTTGCCCGGTGCAGGGAAACTCTCTGTGTGGGACTCTAAAGACTTGACACTATGCTGGCAGTGGGTTTAACCACAGGCCACAAGCGGTACTAGCTGCACGTAACGGTCCCCAGGTAGATGTCGATAAGAAGGTCGATGAGTAAACCCATCCGAACTCCTACTGAGCATGTATGTGACAATCTCCGTACAGCCCGGTCTGTTCGTCTAGAACTATCGCATATCGGGCCAGGGGGGCGGCAAGCGTCAGTCCCCTAATAGCGGTATAAGTCGTGTCGGAGTGAAGCCCATTACACCTTGAGAAACTACTGGAGCACCTACCAGTAAATCTCGTTTGCCCTAGCCAGGGACCTTGCGTAATGGCTCTCCATACACAGCATGATATCAACCCCCAATACCGGGAGAGACGAATCTTGTCTAACCGCCACTGCCTCCAAGTGCTTCGGGACTGCACCCAACCACTACCTGTTTGCATGACTCTTTTGAGCCGTGGTAGGGTAGTAATCTAAGTACAGTGGGAACACACTCAAGGCGAAGTAGCAATGTCAAGTCGATGGACTAAGTTGTACTCATGTCACCTGGGAACTGCAATCTTACGATAGTTATAGTACCAACCTGCAGTTCCCGGCGAGTCCTGTCCGGTGTACTCGTAACCTAACGAGCACCTGCATACTATCTCCAGTACGACGTACTAATGGCTGTGGGACAGACCATCTCCCCATGCTGGGATGAGAAGCGTATACACCAGTCTATTTTGGAGTATCGATGCCCCGTCTCGATAATCCAACAACCAGGGACCTGTATAGGATGTACTTGTAGACGACCCAGCCCCCACTAGTGTGACTGCCATCACAACGCTGGTAATCAAGCAAAGATCCTAAGGGCTCTACTAATATGTATAAGCGATATGTTAAAAGAAACATATGCACATATTAAAGTAGAAACAAACCAAGTAGCATACTACCATTTTTAGCAAGACTGTCAATACAACTGTGAATATCCCAAGCTTCCATTAAGTAATATACAATCTAGTATGATACAATAATGGCCTCTGGGGCATAAACACTAACAATCTCCCACTTGCACTAGGGCATGTACTGGCATATCGCAGACCTATCATCTCGAATAGCCTCTCAAACTGCGTCTGAGGAATGGCCTTTATGAATGGATCAGCAGTGTTATTCTCCGTATCTACTCTCTTCACCTCGATCTCCCGGCGATCTACGATCTCCTTGATCAGGTGATACCGCTTTAAGATGTGTCTGGACTTCTGATGGGACCTGAGTTCCTTCGCTAAAGCTATAGCGCCATTGTTGTCGCAATACAGAGGTATTGGATCAACACTGATAGGAACCACCTAAAGTTCTGTGAGGAACTTCTTCATCCAGACAGCTTCTTTTGCAGCATCGCAAGCAGCTATGTACTCCGCTTCCATCGTCGAGTCAGCAACGGTGTCCTGCTTGGAACTCTTCCAACAGACCGCCCCTCCATTGAGGGTAAAGACATAACCCGACATAGACTTGGAATCATCCTTGTCACTCTGGAAGCTGGAGTCAGCAAAGGCCTCGATCTGGAGGTCCTTTCCTCCATACACCAAGAACATCTCCTTAGTCCTCCTCAGGTACTTGAGAATGTTCTTTACTGCTATCCAGTGCTTCTCCCCTGGGTTTGCCTGATACCGGCTTACAATACTCAATGCGTATGCTACATCTGGTCTGGTACATAACATCGCATACATTATAGAGCCTACGCAGAAGCGTAGGGTATAATCGACATGCGAGCCCTTTCTAAATCAGTCTTGGGAGACATCTCTTTGGAGAGGGTGATTCCGTGACAAGCCGGTAAGTTACCGCGCTTAGAATCTTCCATACTAACTCTTTTCAATATGGTGTCTATGTACCTGCACTGCGAAAGTCCCAACATCCTCTTTGATCTATCATGATAGATCTGGATCCCTAGAATGTAGGAAGTATCACCCAGGTCCTTCATGGAGAACTTTTGTGACAAGAATCGTTTGACTGACTGTAGTATAGGAATATCATTTCCTATTAAGAGAATGTCATCCACGTACAAGACGAGGAATACTACAGTTCTCTCTACAATCTTACTATATATGCATAGTTCATCTGGATTTTTGATAAAGTTGAATTCTTTAACAGTATCATCAAAACAGATGTTCCAACTCCGTGATGCCTGCTTTAGTCCATAAATGGACTAAAGTAACTTGCACACTTTACCGCTGCTCCCACTCTGAATGAATCCCTCTGGCTGATCCATATAGACGCACTCTTCCAAATTACCATTTAGAAAAGTCGTCTTTACGTCCATCTGCCAGATCTCATAATCGTGGAAGGCAGCAATGGCAAGAAGGACCCGAATGGATTTGAGCATAGCCACTGGAGAAAAGGTTTCGTCATAGTCCAAACCAGGTCTTTGACGAAAGCCCTTTGCAACAAGTCTAGCCTTATAGGTTTCAACCTGTCCATCTGCACCAATCTTCTTTCTGAAGATCCATTTGCATCCTACGGGTTTTACCCCATCTGGAGCAATGTCTAAAGTCCATACTTTGTTAGTGTACATGGACTCCATTTCGGTCCGCATTACATCCAGCCATCTTACTGAGTCGCCGCTCTGAATGGCTTGCTGGAAGCTAGTAGATTCATCATTGTCAATGATGCAATCCTCTCGATCTCCATCTATGAGAAAACCGTAGTATCTCTCGGGCGGATGAGACTGCCTACTACTTCTGCGGATAGGCGCTGGGATGTCCCTTTCTTCTGAAACTTCTGGTTCTACCATACTTTCAGTAACAGCTTGTGGTTCTGGAATTTCTTCCAGTTCTATTGCGCTCCCACTCTTCTAATTTTCTAAAAATTCAGCTTCTAAGAAGTGGGCATGACGAGAAACAAAAACCTTTTGTTCCTCTGCGTAATAGAAATAATACCCCTTGGAGTTCTTTGGATAACCCACAAACTTATACTGTACTGAGCGTGCCTCGAGCTTGTCCGCATGCTGCTTTTTAACAAAAGCTGGACATCCCCATGTCCTAAAGTGTTTAAGACAGGATTTCTTCCCACTCCACATCTGATATGGTGTGGTAGGCACAATCTTGGTCGGAACCTGATTCAAAAGATATGCAGCTGATTCTAGTGCATAACCCCAGAAAGATCGCGGTAACTCAGCCTTACTCATCATAGAACGAACCATATCCAATAGGGTTCAATTCCGACTTTCCGATACACCATTGTGTTGTGGTGTGTATGGAGGAGTAAGCTGAGAGAGAATTCCATTCTCTTTTTAGTATCCTAGGAACACAGCACTTAAGTATTCACCACCTCGATCAGATCTCAGTGTCTTGATACTTTTTCCTGTCCGTTTTTCTACTTCGTTCTTGTATTCCCGGAATTTCTCAAAGGTCTTGGATTTATACTTCATCAAGAAGATATGTCCATACCTAGAGAAATCATCCATAAAAGTAATGAAGTAGGAATAACCACCGCTCGCATGTGTAGACATTAGACCACACACATCGCTGTGTATGAGTCCCAAGAGCTCGCTCGCTCTTACTCCGTGTCCAGTAAACGGAGTCTTTGTCATCTTTCCCATGAGACAAGATTCACAAGTAGCATAAGATTGATATTCGAACGGATTCAAATATCCTTCTCTATGTAACTTAGTCAACCGTGTTTCATTGATGTGACCTAGTCTACAATAGCATAAGAAAGCCTGATTTACTTCCGGAGACTTTCTTTTAAGTGTGTTCTGGACATTGAAAACCTGAGCTTGATTTAATACGTATATACCGTTATCTAATGTACCGGACCCAATCAGAACTTTATTTAGGTGAATGTTTACTACATCGCTTACGAATGTAAAATCATATCCCTCTCTAGAAAGTGAGGATACCGATATGATATTATAAGTCAAACTAGGTACATACAAACAGTTACGTAGAATCAATATCTGCCCACTTATCAGTCCTAGGCAATATTCCCCTACGGATTCAGCGTCCATGCTCATTCTGTTCGCAACTCTGAGAGACATATCACCTACCCTGATAACTCTACGGTTTCTCAAAGCATGTAACAAATTACAGATATGAGATCCTGATCCGGTATCTAGTACCCAGGAAGTAGAGTTAATTGATAAACAGTTCTCAATTACAAACACACCCGAGGCCGAAACCACAACATGCTTTGAATCCTGGCTACTGGCTTCCAAAGCCCTACAATCTTTCTGCCAATGCCCCTTCCCATAACAATAGGAACATCCCTCCTTCCCCACACCAAGTCCCGAAACTTTAGCTCTTCCCTTTCCTTCTACTTCACTGACACCATATATCGGCTTTGTGGAGGTTTTCTTCTTTTCACCCTTTGCTTTCACCCTGGATGCAGAAGAAGAAGGTCCCCCATTAAGCAGAGCGGGTGTCTCCCTGGTTTCTTTCAGGGTGTAAGTAGAGGGTAGGGACTGTGGAAATAAGTTAGCATATGACATGTTTCCCAACGTGGTCTCCAGGTCCGTGAGCTCATCAATATAGCTAGTCATCGTAAGGATGTCGTCCCTTACACATGACCCGACAGCCAACCTCGCTTGAAGCAATTCGTTCGAGGTCTCATATCTTGTGATACGAGATTGCTCTCCATATAAATCTTTGTTATGGAGGAAGATGGAAACTAAGTCCGTCTTCTCGTGCTGATTCTGGTATACACCATCAACTGAAGCCAACACAAGGCACTTGGCATTCGTACTATCCTTTTTCCTTGTCTGACGGATATCCATATCGGTGACGGTGGAAACTGGACCTGGGACAGCGGGGGCTTGAGTAGTAATAGGGTGGTCCAGCTTGTTATAAGCAATGAACATCTGGACAGACCTTTACCAGTAATAAAAGTTAAATTCAGTCAACTTGTTATCTAGATGTAACCTAGTCATGGTCACAGGGTCGCTGCAGTTGAGAGAGAGAGAAGAAAACACTTTAGCATGATGCTCTTGCAATTTTAGATTGGTTTTTAGTTTATCTAAACAGGATGGCTCTCACTGTTTCTCGAATCCTTCCTCAAACCATAAAAGAAGAATTAGTCAGGACTGATCTCACCGTACAATACTTGCTTAACCGTTCAGCCAGGCTAGTGTCGGTACTTCGAGGGAAGTTTTACGACACTTTCACGAAGTTCCTTAATTAAATAACCTCTTTCCCCAGAGGCATAGCCCCGCTGACACCGTTCTAGACACCTACTTGGTTTATAGCATTGATCGTTAAGTGACGAATCTCCTGATGAGTAGCATATATTCACAGTAGGATCGGGATCTAGATATCATCGTATGATAATGCTAAAGGAATCCTACCAACATTATCAAACTCCAAATGGTATGCAACACTAGCAAGTTTCAGTTTCTTTAGAAACTCCTGATGTGGATTTTTGCCCCATGCTCTTATGACCTTGACTAAGGGCCAACAAATCATAAGTCACATGTTAAGTTCTACCCGTCATTATCCAGGTTGATTTGAACCCACCCGTATATACTCTTGACTAAAGGCCAACAAAGTAATACGACTGTCCCAAACCAACGCATCTATCTATGCTACATGTGAATACCCCAGCAGCTACCAATCACCGTGTCTTGACTAAGGGCTAAACAAACATAGCTTGAATACTACTGACCATTCATATGAAATGACGGAGGGCTACGACTGGTTTTGGCGAAACCGTGAACGTGGTGAACTTGATATAACCGAAGGAACCTGATAGCTTTTTAAAAGGATCGGTTAAAGCTCCGCAATTAAAAATTCTGCTCTTTTAAAATAACCGAGTGATTTCTTTTAAATTTGTTCCAACGATTCAGCTTTGGTTTGTTTTCTTTGCATTAATATAATGCGTCCCATCATTTATCCTATCATTGCAGAAAACAACGAAAATACAACGTCCGCTTATGCCATCCGCATTCGCCACTGGGCCCCGTCATTCACCCGTTAGGTTACTTAACTAACGACAGAGCAGAGGCTGGGCCAGAGCGGATGAAAAATATAAGCAACGCCTACTAGATATCATATATAGATATTGTACATTCGTCAGACGCAATAATAGGCATTCCAGATCACAGATGAACATATTGGATATACTAGGAATCCGCGTTTCGTTTGAGCCTGCAACAAAAGATGGATTACACGGTCGTGATGAATAGCCAAACCCCACCCTAGACCCCTACGGGTGCGGCAAACTACCCGCCTAGTACCAGAAGTGAAATAGTCTCTCTCAACGACGTGAGTAGGCCATTAAACACTTCAAAGTACCCGGTAGTTTGTGCACCCCATCTTGGGTCTATCCTAGGAGCATAAAATAGTAAATGAAATAATACAACGGTGGCTACAATCTCAACCCGGATGTGCGCCGCAAAAGAATATTACAACATATTACAATTTACATCGAATGAAAGATAAAAACCATCATCTCACATCCCCGGATATTCATCTATGACGATCCAATAGAGTTCATATACACAAACCAATATCCATCACAGAAATGTGCAACCCCCAACTAACCGACATACTAGCAATTAGCGGAGGTTTACGAACACATTAAACATCACATATAAAACCTGATTAGCAAATAACTTAGAATTTCGAACGACAACCTTTTTCCGTGTCTACCCTAAATGCAAGCCAGCACTGAAAAAACCTGGGCAGAAATAAAATATATATGAAAACAGAACACCCAAAAATAAGACAAACTGTGTAAATACGATTCAACTCGGAGTCGACTCGGTCGCGGATCCGCGGCGTATTGCACCAATCCGCCGCGCTTCCATGGTCATGTCACCGAGTTAGCAACTCGTATTTCTCCAGTATTCTTATAATTCCCTGCTGTGAATTTTCATGCCTCTGAAATAATTTTTTCGACAGGTTTAAAATCGACAGAAACTTGAGGGTTCCGGGGTTAAGTTTTCATGTTTTTCCGACGATCGAAGTTCTAATTAGTTGCTAACAAGCTAGTAAAGGTTTAGTAGGCTCTGATACCACTGTAAGTCCATGTTACGCACCCTACGTATTCGCGGGGAGGCGGAATATATGAAAAACAATTATCAAAGCTTCGTAACACGGACTTGAGCACACGGATCGTGTCTAAACCATTACTAGCAAACTACGAGAGATTTAACTACTCGGATTCGAAGTTATACCTCACGTTACATGTCTTTCGGGTCTTCATCTCTATCCTCCACACCTCGTAGGCTCTATGGAACATGGGCACCTCAACGGCCTCCTCGAGTCAAAGACGATCCACCCGAGAGTCTATAGTCCGAGCTCCTATCTCGAATCTGAGATAACTACGGCTTCAAGTTTGCTAATCTAGAAGTCCTAGAGGGTGTAGAGTATTTAGATGGATTGCTTAGTCACTTAAACCCTAGGATTCTCAGCTCATGAGAGCTTTTAGGGTTTGAGGAAGAAGATGAAGACTTGAGGAGAGAGAAGTGTTTTGTGATAATGAAATGAATAATACTCATGCTAGAATAATATGAAGCATAATAATATCTCTCTTGATAATATTAAGATAATATCTAGCATGCTTCATTTAATTCTAAGGGCGAATCACCTCATGAGTCATTAAGTATTTAATGTAAACATACACCTCATCCTCCACCTCATTTAGTTTAAATCCTAAAAGGAAATAAACACAAATGAGTCACCTTCTTCTAGAAGCTTCCCGAGAAATTACGAGACTGCCCCTCCCATCCGTATTTCCGAAAAACACGGATAATCTTTGACTGAATAAATCCATCTGTATAATACTAGAATCTGGCTTAAACCAAAACCCGCTAGTATTATCTGCCCGATCATAGTACGTGCACAAGTGTATGTAACTGATCGCGGCCCTGCCGTTAAACCATACGGCCTCTACACCTTTTGCCCGGTGTAGGGAAACCCTCTGTGTGGGACACTAAAGACTCGACACTATGCTGGCAGTGGGTTTAACCACAGGCCGCAAGCGGTACTAGCTGCACGTTACGGTCCCCATGTAGATGTCGATAAGAAGGTCGATGAGTAAACCCATCCGAACTTCTACTGAGCCTGTATGTGACAATCTTCGTACAGTCCGGTCTGTTCGTCTAGGACTGTCGCATATGGGGCCTAGGCGGCGGCAAGCGTCAGTCCCTTAATAGCGGTATAAGTCGTGTCGGAGTAAAGCCCATTACACCTTGAGAAACTACTGGAGCACCTACCAATAAATCTCGCTTTCCCTGGCCAGGGACCTTGTGTAATGGCTCTCCATACACAGCGCGATATCAACCCCCAATACCGGGAGAGACGAATCCTGTCTAACCGCCACTGCCTCCAAATGCTTTGGGACTTCACCCAACTACTACCTGTTTGCACGACTCCTTTGAACCGTGGTAGGGTAGTAATCTAAGTACAGTGGGAACACACTCGAGACGAAGTAGCAATGTCAAGTCGACGGACTAAGCTGTACTCATGTCACCTGGGAACTGCAATCTGACGATAGGTATAGTACCAACCTGCAGTTCCCGGCGAGTCCTGTCCGGTGTACTCGTAACCTAACGAGCACCTGCATACTATCTCCAGTACGACGTACTAATGGCTGTGGGACAGACCATCTCTCCATGCTGGGATGAGAAGCGTATACAACAGTCTACTCCGGAGTATCGATGCCCCGTCTCGATAATCCAATGACTAGGGACCTGTATAGGATATGCTTGTAGACTATCCAGCCCCCACTAGTGTGACTGCCATCACAACGTTGGTAATCAAGCAAAGATCCTAAGGGCTCTACTAATATGTATAAGCGATATGTTAAAAGAAACATATGCACATATTAAAGTAGAAACAAACCAAGTAGCATACTACCATTTTTAGCAAGACTGTCAATACAACTGTGAATATCCCAAGCTTCCATTAAGTAATACAATCTAGTATGATACAATAATGGCCTCTAGGGCATAAACACTAACAACATCCACTATAATATACAATCATATACAATAATGGCCTCTAGGGTATACATATAACTAACACTTATCGCATTGGGTGGCAGTATATTCTTGGCCTTGAAGGCGACCTTGAATGTGAATTTCTTTATAGGAGACAATTTCCTTGATATCATACAAATGACCGGCCATTTTACCTAAAAAGGGGCAAAAAAAGCGTCAGCCAATGGACATGAGTTCATTTATGGATCTAGTGGCAGCTCATTAATGATTGGTGTAGGGTTAGCTTAGCACCTTATGAAGGTTTTGGCAAGCATCAATCATACTACTTTAAAATTTTTGGGGTGCTAAACAAACCCTAACCAAGATCTTAACTAGAGACTTAGGGTAAAACATAATATGTAAACACTTTACATCTAAGTGAACAAGAAATACAACCTTTGTAGACCGGTCCTTCACTTCAATAGCTCCGTGTAGAAGTCCCTTCGCAGCGATCACGATCGTACGGACTCTAGAGAGGCTCCCACGAAGAAACGAATAAGTTTGCTTCGAAGTCTTCGAGGCCGAAGATGATCTACGTCGAGGAGACACTGGCTCATGCTATCTCTTCACTAATTGTGTAGATTAGTGAAGCAAACACCCTAAACTAAATGGCTAATAGTATAGGATGATGAAGTAAGAATTTTGCTCACTTTATTGTTTATTTTCTCACTATTTTCTTCTCTTTTCTCAAAAGCTAGAGAGCAAAAATCAAAATGAGGAAGAAGATGAATAATGAAAGAGATGAGGTTAGAAATGCAACCCTTGGTTAGTGTATGCCATCCACTAACTCTTGTAGAGAGTTAACCATAGCTATGTGTCATGGTTGAGTTTAGAAATATCTTAAGCAAAACAAAAAGAGAAGACTTTGTCAAAGTTTATCATGAAGCTTCACAATGACTCATTTCTTCCTTTTTGAATTACTTAAGAATTTAAACTCAAACATAATATATAGCATGGTATAATTCTCATACATCCATGTTGCATGTATAACCTAGCATGTCACAATATTATATATCACATATATAATATTTATGCAACAAAAGAAAAAAAACAATACAATAAACATATATCATATATAAGTTAAATGTATTACAAGTGAGAATAATAAATATTTAAGTGAGCATAATATATATATATATATATATATATATATATTATTTCATCGAATAAACACTTGTTCCGATAACCCGGCTATATCACATATAACCGGCCGATATCACATATCGCGAGAATAGAATACGGTATCACATACTCGTATTAATCTCGGTCCCGCACATATCATATATGTGCTCCTACTCCGTTTTGCATGAACCAGAAAACCTCTATGTAGGACTCTAAAGACTCGTCAATACGCCGGCAGAAGGTGATGATCATATCAAACACCCATAAGCCGCAAGCGGTCTGCTAAACGTAACGGCCACCCGGGTATTGAACGATCAGAAGATCAACAAGTAAGCCTGCTATAACTCCTGCGAATCCAATCAGTAACACTACCGTACATTCCGGTCTCTTCGTCTGATATGTCGCATATCACAGCCTGGGGGTGGTTTAACGTCAGACCCCAATAGCCCGATAAGTCATGCCGATGCGAGGTCCATAACGGTTCAAGAAACTACTGGTAACACTTACCAATAAATCTCAGCAAGCTTAACCAGGGATTTCCTGTTATGGCCAATTGAGCACAGCGCAACATCAACCCCCAATACCGGGAGAGACGAAACCCCTCCTATCGCTCATTGCCTCCATGTGATTCGGGACTATACCCAAAAGACACCGTTTTGCACAATCTCTTGACCGTGGAATGGTGGAAATCAAAGCACCGTAGGAATCACACAAGACTCTATGACGATCTCGGGTCTACAGACTAACCTGTACCGGTGTCACCAGAGAACTGCTATCCGACGATAGGTATAATACCATCTAGGATTTCTCGGCGAGCCCGTCCAGTGTACCCAGTCTCCACTGAGCACCCGTATACCTTCTCTGATGTCAAACACTAATGGATATGGGATCATCTATCGCCCATTATATGGGTCAAGAAGCACATACGCTAGTCTACTCTGGAGTACCGATGCCCTGTCTCGATACTCCCACGACTAGGAACATTTGAAGGATGTACTTATCGACTACCATGTCCCCACTAGTATGATCTGCATCGTAATCCTGGTAGTCAAGTATTCATCCTAAGGGCTTTATCAACATGTGATCACAAAACAGTATTTGTTTACATGTTAAGATAAAGTGCAACCAGATAGTATACTATCATGTTGAGCAAAAAAGTGCTTCCTATATATATCCAAGCATCCACTACAATATATATCGCATGTACAGTAATGGCCTCTAGGGCATACATATAACTAACAATCTCCCACTTGCACTAAGCCCATTTGTTGTAGTATCCAATACCTAACAATTTAGCAGAGGTTGTAGTATCCCATACTCAACCATTGTAGAGAAGTCTCTCTAGGGGTAAGGCCTTTGTGAGTGGATCCGCTGTGTCTACCTTCTGGTCTACTCTTTTAACCTTGATCCCTTGGAGATTAACCATCTCCCTGATCAGGTGATACTTGCCTCAGAATATGTCCGGAACGCTGATGGGACCTGCGTTCCTGGGCCTAAGCCACAACTCCATTGTTGTCACAATAATAGTTATTGGACGCTCAATGGTATGAACAAGAAATGTTCATCTTATGAACAAGAAATGTTCAGACAGCCACTTTGGTAGTATCGTTGGTAGCAATGTATTCAGCCTTTATCGTCTAGTCTGCCACGGTATCTATCTTGGAACTCTTCCAACATATTGTCCCTCCACTGAGGGTAAAGACAATGCCTGTGACTGACATTCAGTCGTCCTTATCACCCTGGAACCTTTCCAGTGATTCTCCCAAGGATCGATTTATACCATCTCACTACATCTAGTGTGTCATCTACATCTAGTCTGGTACATAACATTGCATACTCTGATAGAGCCTACTGCCGAAGCATATGATATCACTTGTACGCGAGCTCTCTTCAAATCAGTCTCGGGAGACATCCTTTTGGAGAGAGTGATCCAAGAGTAAGTGGGCGAACCACCACGCTTAGAATCGTCCATACTAAACCCCTTTAGTATGGTGTTTATGTATCTGGATTTGGGACACTCCCAACATCCACTTAGATCTATCTCATAGATCATAATCCATAAGATGTAGTAGGTATGATCCAGATCTTCTATTGAAAATCCCCGTGATAAGAGGAGCTTGACCGAGTGTAGCATAGGAAACCATTTCCTATCAAGAGTATGTCATCTACGTACAATGCGTGGAAGACAACCTTACTCTCTACAACCTTCTTGTATATACAAGGTTTATCTACCATTTTAATGAAGTCAAACTCTTTGACTATCACATCAAAACAGACGTTCCAACTGCCTGAACCCGGTTAGGCCATCATCTTATGATGCAATCCTCTCTCCCACTGTCACCGAGAAGATCGTAGTATCTCTCGAGTGGATGACGAACCCTACCAGATTCACGGAGAGGCTGAGGTTCGTCGGAAACTATTGAATCCTTTGGTTTTACCAAATCATCAGCTGTTAGTTTGTCTAGCTGGAACTCCTTCCAGTTCTACCTCATGACCACTTAATTTCTTCACAAGAAATTCCTTTTCTATAAAGGTGGCATGCTGAGAAACAAAACACCTTTTGCTCCTCGGTTTGGTAGAAGATATTCCCTTACTAATGTTTGGGATATCCCAACAAACTCTCACAACTGACCTTGCTTCGAGCTTGTCCGGATTTTGCTTTTCAACATAGGCCGGACAACCCCATATCTTAACTCGTTTAAGACATGGTCTCTTTCCATTTCATATCTCATATGTAGTAGTAGGCACTGATTTGAATGGAACCTTATTCAATATGTATGCAACTTCTTAAGTGCATAACTCCCAAAAGAAAACAGGTAACTCAATAGTACTCATCATAGAGCGCGCCATATCTCATAGGGTGCGATACCTCCGCCCCGATAAACCGTTGTGCTGTGGTGTATTCAAAAGAGTAAGCTGAGAGAGAATCACATTCTCCTTTTAGAAAATCCAGGAACTCCATACATAAGTATTCGCCTCCTCGATCACATCGTAGGACTTTAATACTTTTACCCGTTTGGTTCTCAAAAGAACCAACCTTGGCATTTGTAGACATGGGACCATATACATCATCATGTATCTATCCCAAGAGTTCAGTAACTCTTTCTCTGTTTCCAGTAAACGGAGTACTGGTCATTTTATCTTTGAGACAAGACTAGCAAGTAGCATAAGATGAAAATTCGAATAGATTCTTATATTCATCCTTATGTAACTTAGCTGGTCGTGTCGCATTGATATGACCTAGTCTGCAATGCCTCAAGAAGGATTCGTTCATTCCTGAACTACTCCTCTTGTCTGTGTTCTGTATGCTTTCAACCGTAGTTTGATTTAGAACTTATATGCTATTATATAACGTGCCTGATAGAGTCAACTCTTGATCCAGGAAAATGTTCACAGCATTATCCTCCAATACAGAATTATATCCTTCTTTAACTCAGTAAAGAACATGATGTAATGTTGTATATCAAGTTCGGTATGTAATAACATTTGTTCAGAATCAATGTATTAATACAAGGTGATATCTGCCAACTGATTTGGCTGCAACAATTGCACCATTCTCTAACACTTAGAGACATATCACTCATTCTCAGTTCTCTACCTTTCTGTAGCCCATATAACATATTACATATGCGGGATCCTGATCTGGTATCATATACCCAGGATGTAGAGGATACTGAAAAACAGTTCTCGGTAATAAGGACACCCGAAGAATATGCATCAACATGCACTTTCTTCGAATTGAGTGGCATGAGAATCCGGATATTCCACTATTTCCTGTTCGGACTTATAACAATTATAAGATTGAGCGGAACCAACGTTCCCTAGCTCAGTATAATAAGCAGGTTCGGTCAATGCATTCATATTATTATCTTGATTAAGGCGTTACATAGTCGCAACCAGAAGAGAGAGAGAAGAAAACATTCTGCGTGCACTTTTGCAAGATTAGATTTGGTTATTATTTTATCTAATCGGGATGGCTCCCACTGTTTTAGTCAAATTTTCCTTCAAACCCTAAAAGGTAAGACTAGCCAGGATTAATTACACTCTACAAGTTCGCCAATCTTTAGGCCAGGCCAGTGTCGGTACTTTGAAAGAGGTTCCCCGTGCTTTCGCACGGACCTAATTAAAATAAATCTCGTTTTCCCAAGGGCGTAACCCCGTTTAACACCTTTCTAGACACCTACTTGATTGGCTAATTGTAATGTGTAAAACTCTCCCAGAAGTAACTCTTACTCGTAGTGGGTATTGGGATCCAACTATCTCATAGAAGGTATGCAATCTCATTGCAAATTTCAACACTTGAAATTCCCGATAATGTTTTTTACCCCTAGTACCTATGACCTTGGCTATGGTCAACATATCATAAGCACTAGTCAAGCTCTATCCGTCATTTCGTGGTTAATTAGACCTACCCATATGACCCTCGACTATGGTCGATATAATCATGTGACTATCCTAACTAATCGCATTATATACTGTATAGGAAAAACATCACTTAGCTACCGTACACTACGCCTCGGCTATGGTTGACATACGCAGCACGAATACTAAGTACTCTATTTCCTAAAATGACGAAGGGCTACGCAGGTTTTTAAGAAAACCATGAGCGTAATGAACTTGATATCGTTGTAGAGTCAAGTGATTTTGAAAAGGAGTGTTTTTGAGGCTTTTCTAGTTTCGCTAAAGAGGTCACTCCCGGTGAAGAGATCTCGGCTCTTTCCTTATCGAATAAGGTGCGGGATATTTCATAAATACCACTGTGCAAAGCAAGAACTATAGAAGCAATAAAAAACAAAACCGTGAGTTTGTAGTATCTGCTAGTTTCGCTAAAGAGGTCACTCCCGGTGAAGGGATCTCGGCTCTTTCCTTATCGAATAAAGTGCTGGATATTCTACAAGGAATACCGCTATGCAAAGCAAGAACTAAAGCTACCATTTTTTAAACAAGTTTCTACAACATCTTTAGGTTCCTTTTATTTCATTAATCTCATTAATGAAGTCCCATTTTATTATGCTTCACAAGCATCACATTTGAAACGAAATCAGCAATATAACATATATCTCATATATATAATATAAACATTCGCCTCAGGCAGTAATATGATCTCATCACAGAATATTGCAGCAGAAGAAACACATATGAAATATTGGATATTCTAGGAATTCCGTGTTTTAAGTTAAGCCAGTATAAAACACGGATTCCACGGTCGCGATGAATAGCCAAACCCACATCCCTAGACCCCTACGAGAGCGGCAAGCAACCCTACCAATTCTAGAGTTAGGAGACCCGGTCTCGACTCCTCGAGATGGTCTCCCACTGGACCCTAGAACCCGGTTACTTGTGCTCCCCGTATTGGGTCTATCCTAATGCGGAAAAGTAAATAATATACAATGGTGACATCATGCTCAACCCGGAAGTGCCCCAATAAAAGAATATTACATACAATTGAATTTTACATGAATGAAAAAGAAAAACTCTCATCTCACATAAAACCCCCGGCTATTCAAAACACGACGATCCAATACAACATATCACAGCAACATATAACATCACATATTATCAACGTAAGTAAATATGCGTATCCCAGTTGTCGTTGACATATAGCACCGAAACCGGCGATACACCATATATTACACTTACGGTCGCAGAAAAGAAAGTGAAAAACTACAACATTTGGAATTCACAATCACTTTAGACATCTTAAATCCGAAATATCATATACTTCGCATTTCATGCCTAACTATATGAATTCCACATATTGTATCATATTCCAGATAAATAGACAATGTTAAACTTTCCGATCGAATAAACAAACACCCAAGATTTCTCAAATAGCTCAACATTTGAGCGGAGTTCAAAAAGTCCCAGAACATGTCACAGCCGCTATGAACCAGCCATAGAAGGGTCAAACCAACGCCTCACATGTGGCAACGCTAAACTACCACAAACCATATGGTTTAGTGGCGGTTTTGACGGTCACATAATCGAGTTAAGCTTACGTTCTTCTAGAGGGTCCACAAATTCGCTTGCATGATTTTCTGAAAGTTTTAAACTCAGGAAAAATCCAACACTTGAAAGTTTTCTGACAGGGGAAAAAGTGAGTTATTGATATCCGTTCGAACTTTTTAACACGTTTTAAATTACCCGGAAAAACTTAAACGAAGTTAAACATTCCGATCGAATCAACGAGTTTCAAATATTTCCCAGAAAACTCAACACCTGAGTAGAATTAAAAATTCCCAGAAGCATGAAAAAGTACCCAAGAATAAACCCCTGAAGTATTAGCCCCTAACTCCAAAAGTTGGTCGCGGAACCGCCGCCAAACACATGGTTTGGCCGCGGTTCCGCGGTCACTTGAGTGGGTTATGGCTTCGTACTTCACAGTAATCCTTAGAATTCCCTGCATGATTTTCTGAGTATTTTTAATATGAAAAATTTCAACTTTTGAAAAAATTTCCAGAAAGTGGGTCTTCTCGGGCTTTCGGAGTTCGATCGGACTTTAAACTTCGCCTAGACAACGCCTAATGCTCTAGCTTGGCTTTGATACCACTGTAGGGTTAGCTTAGCACCTTGTGAAGGTTTTGGCAAGTATCAATCATGCTACTTTAAAATTTTTGGGGTGCTAAACAAACCCTAACCAAGATCTTAACTAGAGACTTAGGGTAAAACATAATATGTAAACACTTTACATCTAAGTGAACAAGAAATACAACCTTTGTAGACCGGTCCTTCACTTCAATAGCTCCGTGTAGAAGTCCTTTCGCAGCGATCATGATCGTACGGACTCTAGAGAGGCTCCCACGAAGAAACGAATAAGTTTGCTTCGAAGTCTTCGAGGCCGAAGATGATCTACGTCGAGGAGACACTGGCTCATGCTATCTCTTCACTAATTATGTAGATTAGTGAAGCAAACACCCTAAACTAAATGGCTAATAGTACAGGATGATGAAGTAGGAATTTTGCTCACTTTATTGTTTATTTTCTCACTATTTTCTTCTCTTTTCTCAAAAGCTAGAGAGCAAAAATCAAAATGAGGAAGAAGATGAATAATGAAAGAGATGAGGTTAGAAATGCAACCCTTGGTTAGTGTATGTCATCCACTAATTCTTGTAGAGAGTTAACCATAGCTATGTGTCATGGTTGAGTTTAGAAATATCTTAAGCAAAACAAAAAAAGAAGACTTTGTCAAAGTTTATCATGAAGCTTCACAATGACTCATTTCTTCCTTTTTGAATTACTTAAGAATTTAAACTCAAACATAATATATAGCATGGTATACTTCTCATACATCCATGTTGCATGTATAACCTAGCATGTCACAATATTATATATCACATATATAATATTTATGCAACAAAAGAAAAAAAACAATACAATAAACATATATCATATATATGTTAAATGTATTACAAGTGAGAATAATAAATATTTAAGTGAGCATAATATATATATATATTATATATTATTTCATCGAATCAACACTTGTTCCGATAACCCGGCTATATCACATATAACCGGCCGATATCACATGTCACGAGAATAGAATATGGTATCACATACTCGTATTAATCTCGGTCCCGCACATATCACATATGTGCTCCTACTCCGTTTCGCATGAACCAGGAAACCTCTATGTAGGACTCTAAAGACTCGTCAATACGCCGGCAGAAGGTGATGATCATATCAAACACCCACAAGCCGCAAACGGTCTGCTAAACGTGTCACGCCCCGCTTCCCAGAGTGCGCTAAGATAGGCACATGACAGAGCCAACCATGCTACCTGTGGATAGGAAATATCCCTCCACAGTCACATTACGGCTGTAGAGATATCAAGAACAAAAAAATAAACTATCTAACACATGTCCATAGGCCAAGATAAACGAGTCAAGAATAAAATAATATGCGGAAGCAATAGATCCAATAAACAAAACACCTAGAAAGTAAAACTGGATACCAACTGGATCCTCACTGCTCGGCTTAACGGTGGAAGTACTCCTGATTAGCCTGCGACAAAGGTAGAGGATGTGGGCCATGAAAAACCCAGACGTCAGTGCGTCATAACATCAAGCAATAATATAATCAGGGGGTAACAAGACATGCAGGCACGAGTATGAACGGTAATAAAGGTATAACAGTAACATAAATAAGAACAGTGAAGGGTAAGGCACAGGTGATGTGCAGTGAGTAATCTAAACTGGTCTATTGGGTTAACTACTCTCAAGTCTTTGAAATCAATTTGATGAATTATCGATGTAACTCAATAGTATCCCGTGCTTGCCCGGGACCACGGTCAAGATTCTCGGGCTGAATCCGAGACGTGCCGCTAGGCAGTAAAAGGTAGTATGTAACGATGAATGATGTCAGCCGCATCATCCTGGGGCTGGCCTAGCTCGTAAAACTGATCAGTATAAGTATCGAACTGTCGAGTTACAAGTCAGGTTTCATCATTGATTTCCCCATACCCCCAAGTTATGTGTTCAAGTCAGGTATTGATAAATCTGGAACTAATGCCAACACAGGATCAAGCAAGTACAGGTTTGTCTGAATAGACAACAGGAACTGTCCGTAGGACAACAGGTCAAGATTGTTGGCATTAGTAACAAGATCAGGTAACAAGTCAAGCTATGGTACATCAGGTCATATCAAGTAGTTTACAAGGATCAAATCATGTTAAGAAGTGCACAAGTATCAAGTCGTGTCAAGTAGTAGTGTGTCAAGTCATGTCAGGGGTACACAAGTATCACGTGAGTGCTCATAATCAAACTGTAATTAGCATGAGTACACAAAAACAAGTATGGGGTACCAATATAACAATAAAATGGAATAATGTGATATGGTATGCAAATAGGTATAGATTCAAACATATGGAGGCACAATTATCAATTAGGGTTACGTTTATAGTTCCAATATTAATTAGGATGCACTTTATTAAACATGGAATGTTAATATCACAGTATTATGTCTTAATATGATCTATGGATGCAATTATCTATATTCTAAATGAGATGGATGCAAACGGGTATCTGAAACATTATAAAAACTATAAAATGGTAATGTGGGATATATAACTAAGCAATATGTGATATAAATATTGGTATGGATGCATTGTAATGTAATCTACTATGTAACAAGATTAGTTTTCATGATCTAGATCTAAAATGATGTAAACGGATGCAAATGGAACATCGAAACGTTATAAAAATGAAACATGGGGTGCTAGATTTAAACTACAGGTATGATATATATTTAAATAGGTATAAAATGAATTATATAGCATGTAGCAAGATTAACTTGCCTGATCGGATCTCAAAGCGGTACGTACGACACGTCGGATGTCGGGAAAACATCGCGATGTGTCCACGCGAGCACAGAACAGAACCAGGTAAGGCAAGAACACGACCGCGCTGTCTGGGAACGTCCTCAGGATCACCCGGATCAACAGCGACGGGCACGACTCCGTTGATCACCGGAAAACGTGAATCAAGAAAAGAAAAGAGAAGGAGAGAAGAAGAAGAAGAAGAAGAAGAAGAAAGAGAAGAAGGTTGGGGTCCTCCGGGTTCTCTGGGGCAGAAAAGAAGGCGAGGAGGGCCGTCGACGGCAAGGTGTAGGCGGGGTTTTTCCGGCGAGGCAATGGATCAAGGTTCTTGGTTTCATGTGGTCAGTTTCTGTGCAGGGTTCCTGCTGGGTTTGAGAGTGTAGGAGAGAGGAGAAGAAGTAGATGGAGACGTCGATGAGTGGAGTCGACGAGGTCGATGGGGCAGGCGAGGTCGTAGGCCAAGGCAGTGGCTGCGGGGAGTTGCAGCGTTTCCACAGGGAAAGCTCGGGTGTGCAGGGTTCGTCGGGGTGTTTGCAGGGAGGAGGAGAGGAGGTCGTGGTGATGGGGATGGCGAGGCTGGGACGGCGCCGACGAGGGCAGCGATGGGTTCCTGGGTTCTAGGGTTGCAGGAGATGGCGGGAAAGAATGAAGACGTAGATGAGAGAGAGAAGAACGTGGAGAGGAGGTCGAGGAGATGGGATGCCGACGAGGGTGGAGGCGGCGTCGGCGAGCGAAGGCAGGGGGCGTGGGTTAGGGTTCATGCGAGGCAGGGAGGCAGTGACGAAGGAAGAAAGAGAGGAGAGAGAGAGAGAAGTGAGAAAGAAAGAGATAGAGAGAGATCGAGATGAAAGAGAGAGGGAGAGAGAAAGAGGTAGAGAGAGATCGAGATGAGAGAGAGAGAGAGAAATGAATAGTGAGGAGAAAGAATTTTGGTTGGTAGCGGGAGAGAGAGAAAGGAAGAAAAGAAGAGAGAGAGAAAGAGACAGAGAGAGGGAGAGTGGGGCCACGGCCAGGCTGGGGGTGAGCTGGGTGATTTAGGATTTCGATTTTTAAATAAAAAAAGATTATAGTTAGTTGTATAAATTTTAAGTCGTTGATTATATTTAATTAAAAATTGGATTTTCAGGTAAATACAAATCTAGTCCAAAATACGCCCGGGTCGGGTCTAAAAATTCAGATTTAAAATACGAAAATTATATGCGACTTACAAAATTCAAAATGAATGCTCGGCTAACGAAAATGCATACCCCCAAGAACGGATGCACGTACGTGCGCGTAGCCATCCAAACACGTCCGTTTCACTGAACGGGACGAGAACAAGATGCGCGGATGCTACCACGGGGTTAGGGTATCAAGCAGGCCATGTTATGCAATTTTAAAATATTTTACGTGACCTAAAATGTTATATGGTAAAAGATGCAATGCCAGATAAAATGCCAGTATATACTAAATATGAAAATACACCAGTCTACGTAATAAATCAGGATAATCCATAAATATAAATCAAACAAGCTCAAGCAAGCGGGTCGGGTCGAATGCAAAGTCAAATGTAAAATACCATTCGTACCCAAAACACGATAAATCAAGAAAATACCACAAATAAGGAAATACGAGAACTGGAATAGGTATAAATGAACTAGGTTGTTACAAAACGTAACGGACACCCGGATATTGAGCGATCAGAAGATCAACAAGCAAGCCTGCTATAACTCCTGCGAATCCAATCAGTAACACAACCGTACAGTCCGGTCTCTTCGTCTGATATGTCGCATATCACAGCCTGGGGGTGGTTTAACGTCAGACCCCAATAGCGCGATAAGTCATGCCGATGCAAGGTCCATAACGGTTCGAGAAACTACTGGTAACACTTACCAATAAATCTCAGCAATCTTGGCCAGGGATTTCCTGTTATGGCCAATCGAGCACAGCGCAACATCAACCCCCAATACCGAGAGAGACGAAACCCCTCCTATCGCTCATTACCTCCATATGATTCTGGACTGTACCCAAAAGCCACCGTTTTGCACGATCTCTTGACCGTGGTATGGTGGAAATCAAAGCACAGTGGGAATCACACAAGACTCTATAACGATCTCGGGTCTACAGACTAACATGTACCAGTGTCACCAGAGAACTGCTATCCGACGATAGGTATAATACCATCTAGGAGTTCTCGGCGAGTCCGTCCAGTGTACCCAGTCTCCACTAAGCACCCGTATACCTTCTCTGATGTCAAACACTAATAGATATGGGATTATCCATCGCCCATCATATAGGTCAAGAAGCGCATACGCTAGTCTACTCTGGAGTACCGATGCCCTGTCTCGATACTCCCACGACTAGGAACATTTGAAGGATGTACTTATCGACTACTCTGTCCCCACTAGTATGATCTGCATCATAATCCTGATAGTCAAGTAATCATCCTAAGGGCTTTATCAACATGTGATCACAAAACAGTATCTGTTTACATGTTAAGATAAAGTGCAACCAAATAGCAAACTATCATGTTGAGTAAGAAAGTCCTTCCTATATATGTCCAAGCATCCACTACAATATACATCGCATGTACAGTAATGGTCTCTAGGGCATACATATAACTAACAATTGGAACATGTGCCCAATAGAGAAATCTAAAAGGATTCTCAATAGCTGGTTTTATAATATATTTTTTCAGAGTTAAGCTTTGTTTTATAAAAATGGTATAAAATACTAAAAATTTACCCAAAAGGATAAACGATCAAGATTAGGGCACTCTACAAAATAAATAGAGTTGATTTCTAAAAATCCCCAAACAGGAGATTTGTTATTAAAATTGTCAGAGCAAAGCTCTGTTGAATAAAAACTTTAAGAAAATCCCCAAAGGGGAGACGATTTAAGATTAAAAATTCCTAGAACTAAGTTCTATGATTATAAATGAAGTCAAAACTTCAAGAAAATTCCTAGAACTAAGTTCTATGATTATAAATGAAGTCAAAACTTCAAGAAAATTCCTTTAACTAAGCTCTGTGATTAAAAATAGAGTCAATCTTCTAAAAAATTTCTAAAGGCAAGAGCTAAGCTCTGCTGAAGAAGATTCTTACCAAAAAAATTTTGGCAGAGTGGGTTTACAATGTAGATCTGTGAAAAATGAAGAACTAAGCTTCAAGAAATAAGAGCTAAGCTCTGATGGAGAATAAAATTCTCAAGGAAAATGGAAGATGGGAGCACAGCTATCGCCTAGGGTTCAATGCTCTATTTAAACTGATAAGGGTCGGTTCAGGTTCCCCGAATCCTAAGGCGGATCGGATGGCTCAAAGTTGGGCACCGTTGCACTCACGTGCAAGCCACGTGAGAACAACGGTAGGGGGCATTTGTTCCCTCATAAAATGAGACGGTGCCTCATGTAAAAGACACATAAGCGCCGGCGTGTAAAACATGTGGACGCTTGTTTCTATTAGGATTAAAATCCTATGGCGGCGTCTTATATGAAAGGCACGTGAGCGCCAGCGCCAGTCTTTAATATGATTAAATCCTAAGGCAGCATCACGTGCAAGGCACGTGAGCGCCGACGTGCAAAACATGTGGGTGCCTATTGCAGTAAGAATTAAATTCTTAAGCTTCATTCACGTGCATAACACGTGAGCGTCAGCGCCCAGTTTAAAATGGGTCTGCCTGGGTAGAATTAAATTCTATATGGAAAATATTTCCCTAAAATCTGAAAATATTCTCTTTTAAGCAGATCCGTTGGATCAAACATTCAATGGTGATTAAAAATCATCAAATGATAGAATTAAAATCTATTGGAATGATAAAATTAAATTCTATTAGGGAAAAATATCTTCCTGATCAAATCAAATAAGAACAGTATTCTCTGTTAAACAGAGAGCCGTTAGATCAAAAATCCAATGGTGCTTTTAAAAATCAGTAAAAGATAGAATTAAATTCTATATGGGAAAATATTTCCTTAATCTTTCTAAACAAGAAAGATATACTCCGTTGAACATAGAACCCTTGGATTAAAAATCCAATGTGGTTAAAAATCGCCGTTTGAATCAAGAGATAGAATAAAATTCTATATGTGGAAAAATATTTCTCTAATCTTGTTAAAAACAAGAAAATATATTCGGTAAAACAGAAATCACTGGATCAAAGATCTAACGGTGGGTAAAATTCCCCGGATAATTTTTGAGACCAACTAAATTAATTGGTATCTCTCAAATGAGAGATTTTCTCAAACCGATCAACAGTTTGCCTTACCTATATAAAGGACCCAAGACTTCAAGTCTCATAGAGAAATAACCCCCATAAGTTTCTGTAAACAAAAAAATAGAAGCTACAACTGAGAATTTAATTCTCTCGCTGAAGAAAGCCTCGTTCTCCTTTCAAACCCTAGCAAAAGAAAAAGAAGAGATTAAAAATATCTCGTTTGCTTAGTATATGTAAAATATAAGGATTTAATCCTTCAAAAAGAACTTAGTTCTTTGTCTGGATCTGAGATCCACAAGACAAATCTCTTATAAGTTGAGAATTTAATTCTTATCGGGAAAATTTTGTTCTTCTGAACTCAACATCTAGAGGAAAAACTAAATCTGAAAAAAGAAAGAAAAAAGAAGAAGAAAGAAAGAAAAAATGGAAGTTACATTTCAGGAATTTAATTCCTCTGAAAACAGGGTTTAACCCTATAAAGAACTTAGTTCTTATAATAAAGAACATAAGAACTTAGTTCTCAAAAACTTGGTCTCAGATCTTCAAAATAGAGATCTTGATGATCATCAATGGCCAAAACGCCATTAACAGAAATTTAACTTCTTTTCAAAAGATAAACAGAGAGTAAATCTCTAAAGGGTTCAGCGCCTCATGTGTTTCATACGTGAGCGTTCAAAAGAGAAAATTTAGTGCCTCACGTGAAATGCATGTGAACATTCAAAACTCAGCGTCTCACGTGAAACGCATGTGAGCGCCCAAATCATAGCGCCTCACGTGAAACACACATGAGCGTTCAAAAAGAAAACTTAGCGCCTCATGTGCTTCACACGTGAGCGCCCATTAATAAAAATCCGGCGCCTCACGTGTTCCATACGTGAACGCTGTAAAAAAAAGAAAGTGCTTAGCACTCTATAGTCAAAATGATCAAGTGCTTAGCACTGATAGGACAATGCCTAATTCTAAACACCTCACGTGATACGCACGTGAACGTCAGAGCAGTAATTGGATATCATATCCATAGTCAAAAGATTAGGTGCTTAACACTTCTGATGAGGGGAAAAACCCCGAGAGTCAGCCCAAATTGGTTAAGTCTCTGAAATTTCCTCATAACCGAGCTCATTGCTAAGTTGATCTTAATCTCATACAAAACTAACGTATCCTTAGTTATAATAAATTGAGCTCAAATGCTCACATATATATTTAAGTCGATCTTAATCTCAAACCAGAATAACAGTCCTTAAATTAAATAAAATATTTTTTGAACTGATGGAACATACAACCTAAGTTCAAAACCTAAATTCATAAACATACGGATATGGAGTAATTCGTGCCATACGGGCGACGACATAAAATAGTCTCCGTATACAATCTACGAGCAACCAAAATAAACAAAATTCATCACGACACGAAGTGAACTACCGGAGCAGGAGAAAGTTGTTATCGCAACAAGATAACGTAATTAACTGCAGGGGCTTGCGCCTGCACGAATAAGCGTCCCCACAATTAAAGCCCCCCTCATAAACGAGGGGAAATCTGATAAAGTCTTCTACATTAGCCGCATCTATCCAAACCTCCGATATACGGAGCCATAAATTAACTTGGTATCTTCCAAGAGGTGGGTGGATATGTCCAAATAGCATTTGCCCCCAAATTCTGGCTAGACGTCCCAATGTCTCGGTCTTGTCTTCGGCGGTAAATAGGAGCCTCTCATCCATTCGACGCTTGGAACCCTTGGAAGAGTTTCTAGGGACCGGTGGCTTCGAACCACCCGATGCAGAAGTTTTTCTCCTAAAGATTATGTTCATGTCGACCTGATCTGAAAAGAGAAGAAATAAAACAACGTTAGATAAGGTCATAACCAAGCACCTGAACGCTCCATTAAGTGGCTAGATCGGAGGGAGGGGTATCTCCTACACGAACTACAGAACTTGAAGGGCTCGATCCTTTCTCCCCTAGTTGAGAAGGGGGACAGACGACAATCTCTCCAGTGGGGTCGGGAGCAGAGGAAGCTCTCCTTTTTTGGACCTTGCCACCCCCAGGGGTGGAAGAGACCTTCTTTGATCTACTTATCAACCTCTTACCACTTCAACGAGTTCCCGGACTCTAGGAAGGAGAATTCTTCAAAGAATGAACAGGAGGGTGCGGAGTGGATTCAACACTAGAAGCTTTAGAGAGAATAGGATCGAGGACATGGCTGGCGGGCGGAAGAGCCTCCCCCGTTGGATCCACGGAATGGGTCGGGGATGTCTCAGGAGGAGGAGGAGGGAGGGAGGGGTGTCACAGCTCTAAAGACATTCCTTCCTCCCACATGGGGAGCTTGATACTCTCCCCATAGTTAACTGTCCGCGATTGTACTACTAGCTCTAGTGACCCCGAGAAAGATCAATTTCAGGGTCAGGAAAGACGAGACCGCACATGAAGAAGTTAGCATCGGTGAAAAAATCCTCTACACTCAATCTTCCTATTTGAAAATCCATGAGGTACACGGCTATGATCTTGAGGCCAGAAGTAAGATTCTTTATAGATGTCTTGAAGATAGCGCTCTTATTCTCTCCGCTTCAAGTCGTCAGAAATTCGGAAGGGAGTCGGAGTTGCAATAAAAAATGAACCGCTTTTACTAGTTAGTGATCTTACACTCTAGCCCCTTGACTATTTTGATCTTGCCCTGAAGATGAGCCCAGAGATGTTGGCCATCGATAGGGGAGCTAACCCTTATGAAGGCGTAAAGAAGTCAGGCAAGTAATACTCCCTCACCATGAAAAGAGCAAAGACAAAAGCAACAATCTCATACCAACCATTGGCCACGATTTGAAAGGAAGCAAGATTTAAATCCCTAACAATATATAGAATGATCGAGGGAATGGGAAATCAAAGTCCGGAGAGGACGGACTCGTAGTGCAAACCAATATACCATTCGGGAGGGTCGAGGATAGAGAGTGTAGAGTTAGCTTTGAAGTCAATAGAAAAAGAAGAAGACCTACATGAAAGGTTCCTAGGCACTCTAGTAAGGTCTCACAAGGCATCGAACATGCCAATTTAAAATTTTTTGTGCCGAGAAACCCTAGACTACGGATCTTAAACTAGATGTTTAGGCGAAACGGAAAACTAGTTAACTATTTAACTAAAGTTGAGATGCTACAACCTTTGTAGATCCGGATTTCTGCCTCCTTAGCTCCACATGGTCATGTCCTCACTGTCCATCATGAATCCTCGACTCGATCATCGGCTTCATCGGGAAAACAAGTGGAATAGGTCGTCGGCTTTGTGTCAAAGACGATCTACGTCGAGGTTGCACAAACTCAAGCTCCGACTTCACAAACTTGTGAAACTTATGAAGTAAACACCCAAAACAACTTGGCAAGAGGTAGAGGGTGAAGAAATAGGAGGTGGGTTCACTTTAGAATTGGATTTATCTCACTAGATCTCAAGTTGCCATTGTTGTAGCAAGCTTGAAGAAGAAGAAGAAGAAGATGAGCTAGTTATGATAAGTTTTGATAAAAAGAAAATAGAAAATCAAATACTTATCATAACTAAACTAGGGTTAAGTGTAGAGAATAAACCATGGTCACTTTAGAGGGTTAGGGTTAAGCATGAAGATAAGGATGGTTAGCAAAGTCAAAGCTTCATGAAGCTTCAACTTAAAACAAAAAGAGCCACCATTCTCATCATAATCCATTTCAAATAAATAAATAAACAAATAAATAAATAAATGAATATGCAAAACCCTAATTATCAAATTAACCATGGATTAATTCTATACACTTAACTAAATGATCAAGTATCATCAAACATGATACAAAAAAGTGCACGAAAGCATATCACATATACAATGTGCATCAAGTGAGAAAAATCCGTTTAAAGTGAACCAATACTAGTTAATGTAAAGTAATATATCAAATATATAATTATACATTAAATCATTAAATCAACACTTGATTCAATGATCCGGTCATGTCGCACATAACCGACTAGTATTCAATGCATCGATTTATCGAATCAATGATTCGATAACTAGGTCATATCGAATATAACCAATCGAAACATATGTTGCGAGAATGAAATGCGGTATCACATACACGCATTATTCTCGGTCCTGCACATATCTCATATGCGCTCCTATTTCGTTTCGCTTGAACCAGGAAACCTCTGTGTAGGACTCTAAAGACTCGTCAATACGCTGGTAGCAGATGATGATCATATCAAGCACCCACAAGCCGCAAGCGGTCTGCTAAACGTAACGGCCACCCGGGTATTGAGCGATCAGAAGATCGACGAGCTAGCCCGCTCACACTCCTGCGAATCCGACCAGTAACACTTACCATACAGTCCGGTCTCTTCGTCTGATACGTCGCATATCAAGTCTAGGGGTGGTATACGTCAGACCCCAATAACCCGATAAGTCGTGCTGATGTGAGGCTCGTAACGGGTCGAGAAACTACTGGTAACACTTACCAGCAAATCTCTGATCAGCCCTGGCCAGGGACTTCCCTGTTACGGCCAATCGAGCACAGCGCAACATCAACCCCCAATACCGGGAGAGACGAAACCCCTCCTATCGCTCATTGCCTCCATGTGACTCGGGACTGTGCCCAAAGACCACCGTTTTGCACGCCCTCATGGACGTGGTAAGGTGGAGATCAAAGCACAGTGGGAATCACACAAGACTCTATGACGATCTCGGGTCTACAGACTAACCTGTACAAGTGTCACCTGAGAACTGCCATCTGACGTGAGGTATAATACCATCTGGGAGTTCTCGGCGAGTCCGTCCAGTGTACCCAGTTTCCACTGAGCACCCGTATACCATCTCTGATGTCAAACACCAATGGATATGGGATCATCCATCGCCCATCACATGGGTCGAGAAGCGTATACGCTAGTCTACTCTGGTATATCGATGCCCCGTCTCGATACACCCACGACTAGGGACCTTGAAGGATGTACTTATGGACTACCATGTCCCCACTAGTATGATCTGCATCATAGTCCAGGTAGTCAAGTACAAATCCTAAGGGCTTTACCAACATGTAACTATAAGACAGTATAAAGAGACCAGTGTACATGTTAAGATAAATAGTAACCAGATAGCATACTATCATGTCGAGCAAGAAAGTCATCTCTATATATGTCCAAGCATCCAATATAATATACATAATCTGTACAATACTGGCCTCTAGGGCATACATACAACTAACAATCTCCCACTTGCACTAGGGCCAGCTGCTGTAGTATCTCATACCGAGCATCCCGAAGAGTCTCTCAAACTGTATCTGGGGAATGGCCTTCGTGAGTGGATCCGCCGTGTTGTTCTTCGTGTCAACTCTCCTGACCTCGATCTCCCGGCGATCAACTATCTCCCGGATCAGGTGATACCGCCTCAGAATATGCCTGGATCGCTGATGGGACCTGGGTTCCTTGGCCAAAGCCACCGCTCCATTGTTATCGCAATACAAAGGTATTGGATGCTCAATGGATGGAACCACTCCAAGTTCAGTAATGAACTTCTTGATCCAGACAGCCTCTTTGGCAGCATCGTTGGCAGCGATGTATTCAGCCTCCATCGTCGAGTCTGCCACGGTTTCCTGCTTGGAACTCTTCCAGCTAACCGCCCCTCCGTAAAGGGTAAAGACAAAGCCCGACTGCGACTTAGAGTCGTCCTTATCACTCTGGAAGCTTGAATCGGTAAAGGACTCCACTTGGAGTTCTCCATTACCATACACCAAGAACATATCTCTAGTCCTTCTCAAGTACTTGAGAATGCTCTTCACAGCTGTCCAGTGACTCTCTCCAGGATCAGCTTGATACCTGCTCACTATACTTAGTGAGTATGCTACATCGGGTCTGGTACATAGCATTGCATACATGATAGAGCCTACTGCCGAAGCATAGGGTATACCTTGCATGCGAGCTCTCTCCAAATCAGTCTTGGGAGACATCTCTTTGGAGAGAGTGACTCCAGAGATCGTGGGCAAGTTCCCACGCTTGGACTCTTCCATACTAAACCTCTTTAGTATGGTGTCAATGTACCTGGATTGGGATAATCCCAAAATCCGTTTGGATCTATCTCTATAGATCCTAATTCCCAATATGCAGGAGGCATCACCAAGATCTTTCATTGAGAATCTTTGTGATAAGAAGAGCTTGACCGATTGCAGCATAGGAATATCATTTCCTATCAAGAGTATGTCGTCTACGTACAATACGAGGAAGACAACCTTACTCTCTGCCACCTTCTTGTAGACACAAGGTTCATCCGGATTTTTGACGAAATCAAACTCTTTGATAACGACGTCAAAGCAGATGTTCCAACTCCACGATGCTTGCTTTAATCCATAAATGGATTTAAGCAGCTTGCACACCTTCCCGCTGCTCCCACTGTCTACGAAGCCCTCTGGCTGAGTCATGTACACGCACTCTTCTAAATCACCATTTAGAAAGGCGGTCTTAACATCCATTTGCCAGATTTCGTAGTCATGAAAGGCAGCAATGGCAAGCATGATTCGGATGGATTTAAGCATAGCCACTGGAGAAAAGGTTTCGTCATAGTCCACACCTGGTCTTTGACGAAAACCCTTTGCTACAAGTCTAGCTTTGAAAGTCTCCACTTTCCCATCTACACCAAGTTTCTTCTTAAAGATCCACTTGCTCCCAATGGGTTTTACCCCTTCAGGAGCAACTTCCAAAGTCCATACTTTGTTGGTGTACATGGAATTCATCTCGGACCGCATAGCATCCAGCCATTTCACTGAGTCCCCACTCGTGATGGCCTGCTCGAAGCTAGTTGGGTCATCATCCTCCATGATGCAATCCTCGCTCCCACCGTCCATGAGAAAACCGTAGTATCTCTCAGGTTGGCGAGGAACCCTACTAGATCGGCGGAGTGGCTGGGGTTCATCGGGAACTATGGAATCCTCTGGTTCCGCCAGATCTTCTGTTGTAGCTTGTGCAGCTGGAACCTCTTCCAGTTCTACCTCATGACCACTAATCTCTTTTTCAAGAAATTCCTTTTCTAAAAAGGTGGCATGCCGAGAAACAAGCACTCTTTGTTCCTCAGGGTGGTAGAAGATATACCCTCGCGAATGTTTGGGATATCCAATAAACTTACACAGAATGGACCTTGCCGCGAGTTTGTTCGGATTTTGCGTTTTTACATAGGCCGGACAACCCCATATCTTAACATAATTAAGATATGGTCTCTTTCCTTTCCATATCTCATATGGAGTGGTCGGCACGGTTTTGGTGGGAACCATATTCAATAGGTCTGCAGCTGTTTCCAGTGCATATCCCCAGAAGGAAATAGGTAACCCAGCTGTGCTCATCATAGAGCGCACCATATCTAATAGGGTGCGGTTCCTCCGTTCAGATACACCGTTGTGCTGTGGTGTATATGGAGGAGTCAGCTGAGAGAGAATCCCATTCTCTTTTAGGAAGTCCAGGAATTCATTGCTTAAGTATTCTCCTCCTCGATCAGATCATAGGATTTTAATACTTTTTCCGGTTTGGTTCTCAACTTCTTGTTTATATTCCCTAAATTTCTCAAAAGCTTCTGATTTGTGTTTCATCAGGAACACATACCCGAACCTAGAGAGATCGTCAGTGAATGTAATGAAGTATGAAGAACCATCCCTGGCATGTGTAGACATAGGACCGCATACATCACTATGTATCAGTCCTAAGAGTTCGGTAACTCTTTCTCCGTGTCCCGTAAACGGAGTTTTGGTCATCTTGCCTTTGAGACATGACTGGCAAGTGTCATAAGATGAAAATTTAAACGGATTTAAATATCCATCTTTATGCAACTTAGCTAGTCGTGTCGCATTGATGTGACCCAGTCTACAATGCCACAAGAAGGATTCGTTGAGTTCAGAACTCTTCCTCTTGTGTGTGTTTGTTATGCTCAGAACTGTTGATTGATTTAGAACATAAATGCCATTGCATAACGTGCCTGATCCAACCAACTTTTGGTTATGGAAAATATTCATAACATTGTCCTGTAATACAAAATTATATCCCTCTTTACTTAATAAAGAAACCGATATAATGTTGCATATCAGGTTCGGCATATAATAGCATTCATTCAGAACCAATGTATCACCAGTTGGTAATACAAGGTGATATTCCCCGACAGTCTTAGCTGCAACAATTGCACCATTTCCAACTCTAATGTCTTTATCACCTTCTCCAAGTTCTCTACCTTTCCTTAGCCCATGTAACTGATTACATATATGGGATCCTGACCCGGTATCCAATACCCAGGACGTAGAGCAAATGGAGAAACAGTTCTCAGTAACGAACACACCCGAAGAAAATGCATCAACATGTACTTTCTTCATTCGGGTGGCATGGGAATCCTGGTATTCCCCTATATCCTGTTCATTCCTATAACTCTTATAGGAAAGAACGGAACCAACGTTCCCCAGCACAGAATAACATGCGGGTTCGGTCAATACATCCATATTATTATCTTGATTAAGGCATGAACTGGTCGCTACCTGGAGAGAGAGAGAAGAAAACACTTTAGCGTATGCTCGTGCAAGATCAGATTGGTTATTATCTTATCTAATCAGGATGGCTCCCACTGCTTTTTATCAAATCTTCCTCCAAACCCTAAAAGGAAAGACTAGCCGGGATTAATTACACACTACAAGTTCGCCAATCTTTCAGCCAGGCCAGTGTCGGTACTTTGAGGGAGGTCCCCCGTGCTTTCGCACGAACCTAATTAATGTAAACCTCGTTTTCCCAGAGGCGTAACCCCGTTGACACCTTTCTAGACACCTACTTGATCGGCTAATTGCAATGTGTAAAACTCTCCCAGGAGTAACTCTTACTCGCAGTGGGTATCGGGATCCAACTATCTCATAGAAGGTATGCAATCTCATTGCAAATTTCAACACTTGAAATTCCCGATAATGCTTTTGCCCCTAGCGTGCTATGACCTTGACGCAGGCCAACAAACCATAGTGCGCTAGTCAAGTTCAACCCGTCATTTCCTGATTGAATTAAACCCACCCGTACGACCCTTGACGCAGGCCAACAAAGTCGCACGACTACCCTAATCCAATCTGCATCATATGCATAAGCAGATAAATACTAGTTAGCTACCGCACACTACGCCTTGACGCAGGCCAACAAACGTAGCACGAATACTAACTACTACTCATCTGAAATGACGGAGGGCTACGCCAGGTTTTTCTGAAAACCATGAGCGTAATGAACTTGATATCGTTGTAGAATCAAATGAAGTTTTGAAATGGAGTGATTTTAAGGCTTTTCTAGTTTTGCTAAAGGAGTCACTCCCGGCGAAGGGATCTCGGTCCTTTCCTTGTCGAATGAGGTGCAGGATATATCATATATATCGCTGTGCAAAGCAAAAAACCCAAAAGCAGTCAAAAGCAAACCGAGTGTGTAGCATCTGCCAGTTATTGCTAAAGGAGTCACTCCCGGTGAAGGGATCTCGGTCCTTTCCTCATCGAATAAGGTGCGGGGTATATCATATATACCGCTATGCAAAGCAAGAACTGTAGCTACCTGTTTTGTTTTAAAATCTGATTCTACAACATCTTAGGTTTCTTATCTTTCATTAATCACATTAATGAAGTCCCATCATTTAAATACCTAAACATCACAGATAGATATGACGTACACTTATGCCATCTGCATTCGCCTCGATGTCCCCTCGTGCACCGTTAGGTTAGGTAACTAACGACAGAGCAGGGCAGGGCTAGCGCGGGTGTAAAACATAAGTAACGTCTATATAATATATCATATATACTATATACTATATCCATCACAGAGTCACAACACAGATATCGCAGCAGAATAAACATATGAAATATTGGATATACTAGGACGTCCATGTTTTCAATACGAGCCAGTATAAAACACGGATTCCACGGTCGTGATGAATAGCCAATCCCACACCCCTAGACCCCTACGAGAGCGGCAAGCAACCCTGCCAATTCTAGGGTTAGGAGACCCGGACTCGACTCCTCGAGTTGGTCTCCCACTGGACCCCAGAACCCGGTTACTTGTGCTTCCCTCCTTGGGTCTATCCTAATGCGGAAAAGTAAATAATATACAAAGGGTGACAACTTCCGCTACCTGGAAGCGCCCCAAATGAAAGAATATTACATACAAGTTTTTATACATGAATGAAAATGAAAAACACTCATCTCACATAAAAAACCCCGGCTATTCAAACACGACGATCCAATATAACATATCCAGCAACACATAACATCACATGTCATCAACGTAAGTAAGTATGCATACCCCAATTGTCGTTGACGTATAGCAACGAAACCGGCGATATGAACATACTACACTTACGGTCACAGAAAAGAAAGTGTAAAACTACAACAATTGGAATCCGCAACTTCTTTAGACATCGCATGCCTAACAGATATAAATCCCGCATTTTAGTCTCATTATCGAAAACTCTTTTCAATATCATATGGGACTAAATTGCTAGATTTATAACATTCATTCAGTTATCTCATAACTACTTGTGAATTCCAATTATTGTATCACATTCCAGATAAACAGAAAATGTTAAACTTTCCGATCGAACAATCGAACACCCAAGTTTTCCCAATACAGATCAACACATGAAATAAGTCTAACAACATTCAGTTCGTACATCAGTACCAACGGTCCAGCCGTAGAAGGGTCAAGCCAACGCCTCACATGTGGCACGCCGTACTGCCCCAAACCCGAAGGTTCAAAGGGCAGTTCAAGACGGTCACATAATCGAGTTAAGGTTTGTTGTCTTCTAGAGGGACCATCGAGTTACTTGCACTACTTAGAACGTCGTTAAACTACGGAAAAATCCAACACTTGGAAATTTCCCGACAGGGGAAAAATTGGGTATTTATATCCGGTCGAACTTTTTAACATATTCTAAAATTTATCCGGAAAGCCAAATAGACAAAAATTTGATAATCCGATCGAGTCCATGAAATCCCAAAACAACCCAGAAAAAATCAACTCTGGAAAAAATACTAAAAATTTCCAGAAGACTCAGCACTACACTACATGAATTACTGTGCAAGCCACGTGCTGTAAATCAATACACTGGCCGCGGAAGCGCCGCGTTTTGTATAGAGGAGGCCGCGGATCCGCGCTTGGGTTGGCGAGTTATCAGCACGTGTTTCACAGTAACTCACTATATTCCCTGCTGAATTTTTTGGCAATTTTTAATATGGAAAAATCCACGTTTTTGGAAAAAGTACAGAGAGCATGTTTGTAATGGGTTTTCGGGTTCGTTCGGACTTCAAACTCCGTCTGGATTTCGCCTAAGGCTCTAGCTAGGCTCTGATACCACTGTAGGGTTCCTAGGCACCCTAATGAGGTCACACAAGGCATCGAACATGCCATATTAAATTTTTAACGGTGCCGAGAGACCCGACTACGGATCGTTTGCTAGAATTCTAGGCGAAACAAAAAGCTAGTTAACAGTTAACTACTGGGATACGGAAATTACAACCTTTGTAGATCCGGATATCCACCTCCACGGCTCCGCAAGGGCGTCCTCTCGCTTTCCATCATGAATCCTCGACTCGATCATCGGCTTCATCGGGAAAACAAGCGGAATAGGTCGTCGGCTTTGTGTCAAAGACGATCTACGTCGAGGTTGCACAAACTCAAGCTCCGACTTCACAAACTTGTGAAACTTGTGAAGTAAACACCCAAAACAACTTGGCAAGAGGTAGAGGGTGAAGAAATAGGAGGTGGGTTCACTTTAGAATTGGATTTATCTCACTAGATCTCAAGTTGCCATTGTTGTAGCAAGCTTGAAGAAGAAGAAGAAGATGAGCTAGTTATGATAAGTTTTGATAAAAAGAAAATAGAAAATCAAATACTTATCATAACTAAACTAGGGTTAAGTGTAGAGAATAAACCATGGTCACTTTAGAGGGTTAGGGTTAAGCATGAAGATAAGGATGGTTAGCAAAGTCAAAGCTTCATGAAGCTTCAACTTAAAACAAAAAGAGCCACCATTCTCATCATAATCCATTTCAAATAAATAAATAAACAAATAAATAAATAAATGAATATGCAAAACCCTAATTATCAAATTAACCATGGATTAATTCTATACACTTAACTAAATGATCAAGTATCATCAAACATGATACAAAAAAGTGCACGAAAGCATATCACATATACAATGTGCATCAAGTGAGAAAAATCCGTTTAAAGTGAACCAATACTAGTTAATGTAAAGTAATATATCAAATATATAATTATACATTAAATCATTAAATCAACACTTGATTCAATGATCCGGTCATGTCGCACATAACCGACTAGTATTCAATGCATCGATTTATCGAATCAATGATTCGATAACTAGGTCATATCGAATATAACCAATCGAAACATATGTCGCGAGAATGAAATGCGGTATCACATACACGCATTATTCTCGGTCCTGCACATATCTCATATGCGCTCCTATTTCGTTTCGCTTGAACCAGGAAACCTCTGTGTAGGACTCTAAAGACTCGTCAATACGCCGGTAGCAGATGATGATCATATCAAGCACCCACAAGCCGCAAGCGGTCTGCTAAACGTAACGGCCACCCGGGTATTGAGCGATCAGAAGATCGACGAGCTAGCCCGCTCACACTCCTGCGAATCCGACCAGTAACACTTACCATACAGTCCGGTCTCTTCGTCTGATACGTCGCATATCAAGTCTAGGGGTGGTATACGTCAGACCCCAATAACCCGATAAGTCGTGCTGATGTGAGGCTCGTAACGGGTCGAGAAACTACTGGTAACACTTACCAGCAAATCTCTGATCAGCCCTGGCCAGGGACTTCCCTGTTACGGCCAATCGAGCACAGCGCAACATCAACCCCCAATACCGGGAGAGACGAAACCCCTCCTATCGCTCATTGCCTCCATATGACTCGGGACTGTGCCCAAAGACCACCGTTTTGCATGCCCTCATGGACGTGGTAAGGTGGAGATCAAAGCACAGTGGGAATCACACAAGACTCTATGACGATCTCGGGTCTACAGACTAACCTGTACAAGTGTCACCTGAGAACTGCCATCTGACGTGAGGTATAATACCATCTGGGAGTTCTCGGCGAGTCCGTCCAGTGTACCCAGTTTCCACTGAGCACCCGTATACCATCTCTGATGTCAAACACCAATGGATATGGGATCATCCATCGCCCATCACATGGGTCGAGAAGCGTATACGCTAGTCTACTCTGGTATATCGATGCCCCGTCTCGATACACCCACGACTAGGGACCTTGAAGGATGTACTTATGGACTACCATGTCCCCACTAGTATGATCTGCATCATAGTCCAGGTAGTCAAGTACAAATCCTAAGGGCTTTACCAACATGTAACTATAAGACAGTATAAAGAGACTAGTGTACATGTTAAGATAAATAGTAACCAGATAGCATACTATCATGTCGAGCAAGAAAGTCATCTCTATATATGTCCAAGCATCCAATATAATATACATAATCTGTACAATACTGGCCTCTAGGGCATACATACAACTAACACTACACGTAATCGACAGAGAATACTTAAAACCCTTAACTTTCTCCTGATCCTCCACACTCAAGACGCCAGAAGATATAGCTATAAAAAATAGAGAGAAGCGGAGAAGAAGACTCACTGTAGAAACGCTAGAAGAGAAAGATGGATTTTCACGGGCGAAAAAATCGCCGGCGACGCGCGGATTTTGGAAACCCTAAGCAAGAGAAATGGCGACGCTTCCTCTCCAAGTTTCTCCTTTTTCTCTAAGAAAGAGACGGGATTGATTAGTGACCGCATGATAAGACAGGGATACAGAACCAATGGATGAAAGACATAGATAACGAGGGCGAGAGACCACGATCGCTGTATCCCAACCGTCATGATCCAGTTCTATCTCGAGCACTCGGAACCGACAGCTCGAGATAGGGGGTACTGATACTGCATGGAATAACCAACGACGGGTCCGGCTGTTAGTGTATATGCCCTAGAGGCCATTACTGTATCATACTAGTTTGTATGTTACTTAATGGAAGCTTGGGATATTCACCTTGTAAATACAATCTTGCTCAAAATAGTAGTATGCTACTTGGTTTGTTTCTACTTCAATGTGTACATGTGTTTATTTTAGTATATCACCTATACACATTAGTGGAGCCCTTAGGATCTTTGCTTGATTACCAGCGATGTGATGGCAGTCACACTAGTGGGGCTGGGTAATCTATAAGCACATCCTTATGCAGGTCCCTAGTCGCAGGACTATCGAGACAGGGCATCGATACTCCGGAGTAGACTAGCGCATGCGCTTCTCATCCCAGTGTGGGAGACGATCTGTCCCACAGCCGTCAGTACGTCGTACTTGAGATAGTATGCGGGTGCTCGTTAGGTTACGGGTACACTGGACAGGACTCGTCGGGAACTGACTAGTTGGTATTATGCCTATCATCAGTTATCAGTTCCCAGGTGACATGAGTACAGCTTAGTCCGCTGACTTGACACTGTCACTTCGCCTCGAGTGTGTTCCCACTGCACTTTGATTACTACCCTTCCACGGCTCAAAGGAGTCGTGCAAACAGGTAGTAGTTGGGTGCAGTCCTGAAGCACTTGGAGGCAGTGACGGTTAGACAGGATTCGTCTCTCCCGGTATTGGGGGTTGACATCGCGCTGTGTCTAGGAGAGCCATTACACGAGTAGTCCCTGGCCAGGGCAAACGAGATATACTGGTAGGCTTCTAGTGTTATCTCAGGGTGTTTTGGGCTTCACTCCGACACGACTTGTACCGCTATTGGGGGACTGACGTTTACCGCCCCCTAGGCCCGCCATGCGATGTATCAGACGAACAGACCGGACTGTAGGGAGAATGTCACATTCAGGCTCAGTAGGAGTTTAGATGGGTTTCGCCTCGTCAGTCTTCTTGTCGGCATCTACCTGAGGACCGTTACGCACAGCTAGTGCCGCTTGCGGTCTGTGGTTCAACCCACTGCCAGCGTAGTGTCGAGTCTTTAGAGTCCCACACAGAAAGCTATTCGCCTTTAGGCAAAAGAGTAGAGGTCGCATGGTTTTACGACAGGTCGCATGGTTTTGCGACAGGGTTCAGCCACATTCCGTGCACTTGTGCACGTACAGTGTCCGGACAGTTTACACTAGCGGGCTTTGGTTTAAGCCAGATCCTAGTGTACCTTTTGGGATTGGATTTATCCAGTATGCATTCGTGTTCCTCGGAACGCGGATGCGGGTGTGTATGCATAGTTGACGGAGAGACAGAGGCAGAGGATTTTTATTAGGGTTGTTGACCGTTGACAGTTGACTATTGACTTTTTGCTCAACCCTAATGAGAATATGATATGTGATTAACAATTATATTAATTAAGTATTATGGTGACATGGTTGTTGAGGGGTTGACTTTGTTGACTTGTTGACTTTGTTGACTTGTTGACTTTGTTGACCGGTTGACTAGGCTTGACTAGTTGACCATCATGATAACTATAGCTATCATTTCATGGCAAAGACTTTTGCTTGCTTGCTCTTTTGTGCAAAATGAGTGCATGAAATGATATGGCTATGGTTGCTTAAACCATCACATAACACTTGATTGATATGATATGTTATCATTGTTTTGGATTATGAGAGCCAAATGAGAAAAGTCTTCTCTCATTCTTTGATGCTCATTCTCTCTCTTGTTCTTGAGCTCTCATCTCCTCCTCTTGCTCTCCCTCTCTTGACTCTATGGTTCACTTGTCTCATGAGTTGAGAACCAAGAACCATAGATAAAATCCCATACAAACTCTTCTCTACTCACTCTAGTTCACAAGGTTTAGCAAATCGAGTGAACTAGTTTTCTTCAAAGATCGAAGAAGGAGCCAAAGGTTGAAGCTTTCAGGTGGATCTATCTTCGGCGTAAGGAGACGACGGGAAGAAGCCGATCCGGACCACCATCGAGGTTTGAAGACGAAGGAGTTCAAGACAAGAAAGGTATAAACCCCCTAACCGAGTAGTTAACGACTCCTAGTTAGGTTGTTAGTTAGATGTTTAACAAAGATCCGGGTTTTTAAGTCCATGTTACCACCTCTAAGAAAATTGTTTTTCATTAAATTCCGCATGCCCGAAAGTACCGGGAGAGGTAGCATGGACTTACAGTGGTATCAGAGCCTAGTTAAACTCTATCTAACATGTTAGCAAAGTAGCTAGAAGATCGATCAAAGAAAAAGTCCCGAAATGAACCCCGTTTTCAAAGTTGCTGTCGATTTTTTATGTTCTGTAAAATTAATAAATCATACACCAAAAATCGACTCAGGGTTTTCTGAGCATACTGTAGAAATTTGGTCCCATGATCTCATCAATGAGCCGCGGAAACGTGGCAATAGCTTGCTATTGCCGCGGTTCCGTGGCCGGCATGACCCCTCTCTATGATTTCTTTGCTACAGTATACTCATAGGGGTATTTTGGGAATTTTGGTATATGTATTTTCAGCCCAGATTTTCCAGAACGAAAATTTTGTGTTTGGGGCCTAAAAATCCGTATTTTTGATCGAACTTCTAAAAAAAAACTTTAGCTGACGGGTTTTTTCTGTAATGTGATATTTGTATTGAACGTCTGCTAATCGCTATATGTCGATTAGTGGGGGTTATACAAATCTGTGATCTGTAATGTTGCTGGAATGTGTATATGAATATGTTGGATTGTCGCGGGTGAATAGCCGGGGGGTTGTGAGACGAGAGTTTTTCTTTTCTTTCAATTCATGTAAATTTGTAAATTGATGTAATATTATTTGTATGACCGCACAACCGGGTCGGGGTTGTAGCCGTCATTGTATAATTTCTTTTTACTGTTTTTGCTCCTAGGATAGACCCATGGAGGGGGTGCACAAACTACCGGGTATCTCGAAGTGCCGAGTGGCCTACTCACGGTGTTGAGGGAGGTTGCTCCACTTCGGGTACTTGGCGGGTAGTTTGCCGCACCCGTAGGGGTCTTGGGTGGGGTATTGGCTATTCACCGCGACCGTGTAATCTGCCTTTCGTTACAGGCTCGTACGAATTGCGGATTCCTAGTATATCCAATGTATTCATCTGTGATCTGAAATGGCTATCATTGCAATATATCTATATATGATATTATTTAGGCGTTGCTTATGTTTTACAGCCGCGCTAGCCCAGCCCCCGCTCTGTCGTTAGTTAAGTAACCTAACGGGTAATGACGGGGCCCGGTGGCGAATGCGAATGGCATAAGCGTACGTCATATTTTGGTTGTTTTCTGCAATGGTAGGATTAAATGATGGGACGCATTAAAAGAACTAATGCAAGAATATCACGCATTAAAAGAACTAATGCAAGATAATAAACCAAGTAAAAGTCTATGGAACACTTTCGAAAAACCACTCGGTTCTTTTCAAAACTAACTTTTAAACGCGGAGCTTGAGCCACTCCTTTTAAAAGCTATCTCGTTCCATCGACTATATCAAGTTCACTACGTTCACGGTTTAGCCAAAACCATTCGTAGCCCTCCATCATTTCAGTTAAATATTCGGTAGTATTCAAGCTATGTATTTTGACCTCACGCCAAGGCATAGTGATTGGTAGCTACCGGATATTTATCTGTTGCATAGATAGAATGCGTTGTTTTGGGACAGCCGTACTACCATTTTGGCCTACGTCAAGGGTAGGTACGGGTGGGTTCAAATCAACCTGGATAATGATGGGAAGAACTTGACATGTGACTTATGACATTTTGATCTCACGCCAAGGTCATAAGAGCATGGGGCAAAAATCCACATCGGGAGTTTCATAAGTACTGAAACTTGCTAGATTTGCATACCATTTGGAGTGTGATGATTCTGGTAGGATTCCTTCAGTTTCGTCACGCGATGATATTTAGATCCCGATCCTACTGTGAGTATATGCTACTCCTCGGGAAATTTCTCACTAAACGATCAATGCTATAAACCTAGTAGGTGCGTAGAAAGGTGTTAGCGGGGCTACGCCCCCAGGGAAAAGAGGTTCTTGAATTAAGGAACTTCGCGAAAGCGTTGGAAAACCTCCCTCGAAGTACCGACACTGGCCTGGCTGAACCGTTAAGCAAGTATTATGCGGTGGGATTGATCCCGACTAATTCTTCCTTTATGGTTTGAGGAGGGATTCGAGAAACAGTGGGAGCCATCCTGTTTAGACAAACTAAAAAGCCACTCTAAACTTGCAAGAGTATCATGCTGAGTGTTTCTTCTCTCTCTCCTAATTGCAGCGACCAATCGACATGACTGGACTTAAGTTACTTCTAGATAAAAACATACTGACAGGGCCAAACTACAAAGATTGGCTCAGGAATGTCAAAATGGCAATCACTTACGACAAGCTGGGGTATCTTCTTACCACCAAAGCTCCCCCTGTCCCAGGTCCCACTTCCAGCGTTGCGGATAAGGAAATCCGTAAGACTTAGGAGATTGATAGCGCGAAGGCCAAGTGCCTCGTGCTTGCCTCTATGGACAATGAACATCAGAGGAGGCACGAGAATATGGACTTGGAATCCATATTTCTTCATACAAAAGAACTGTATGGAGAGCAGTCTCGTATCGCAAGATACGAAGCGTCGAAAAAGTTATTTTCGGCAAAGATGGCCGTCGAATCATCAGTAGCAGAACACGTGCTTAAGATGATCGGCTACATTGAGGAGCTCGCGGACCTAGGGACCACATTGGAGAGTGAGCTCTATACGGACTTAGTTCTCCAGTCCCTTCCTTCCACTTACGCCCAGTTTATACTGAACTTCAACTTGTAAGAAAAAGAAGTTGAACTTTCAGAGCTCCTCAACATGCTGAGGAGCGCAGAGGGCACCCTACAGAAAAGTAGGGAAACATCCACTTTGTTTGTAGGAGGATCATCTTATTCTAGGTCCAAGGCGAAAGCCAAGGGAAAGAAAAAGAAAGCCCCCGCCAAACCAAGGGGCGGTGTTAGTAAAGTGGATACGAAGAGAAAAGCCAAAGCTACAAAGAAAGCGGGGAAGCTTGTGGACAAGGAAGAATGCTTCTATTGTCATAAGAAAGGACACTGGAAGAATGATTGCAGGGCCTGGAAGGCCAGAACACAGGAATTGAAGCAGGTTGCAGCTTCAGCTTCAGGTGTGTATGTTATTGAAAACTGTCTTTCAATAAACTCTACTTCCTGGGTATTGGATACCGGATCAGGATCTCATATCTGTAATTCTTTGCAGGCGTTGAGAAACCGTAGGGTTTTGAAGGCAGGTGACATGACCCTCAGAGTTGCAAACGGAGCTAGCATGGATGCTAAAGCCATGGGGGACTATCACCTGGGAATGTCAGATGGACATGTTTTGGTTTTGCGTAATTGCTTTTTTGTACCCAACGCAACTTGTAATATCATTTCTGTATCTTTGGTTTCTAAAGAATGTTATGAATTTGCGTTTGTAAGCAATGTTGTAAACATTCACCTTAATCAAGTTCTGATTGGGTCAGGTGCATTGAGCAATGGTATATACGTAATAAACCAACCACAGATTTTCAATGTCCAGAATACACACAAAAGAAAGTCTCCAGAAATCAATCAGGCTTTCTTGTGGCATTGTAGACTGGGTCACATCAATGAGAGAAGGTTGACTAAGTTACATACAGAAGGATATTTGAATCCGTTCGAATATCAATCGTATGCCACTTGTCAATCCTGTCTCAAAGGAAAGATGACAAAGACTCCGTTCACTGGACACGGAGTAAGAACGAGCGAGCTCTTGGGACTCGTACACAGCGACGTGTGCGGTCCAATGTCTACACATGTGCGAAGCGGTTTTTCTTACTTCATTACTTTTACGGATGATTTTTCAAGGTTCGGACATGTCTTCTTAATGAAATATAAATCCGAAGCCTTTGGAAAGTTCCAGGAATATAAGAATGAAGTAGAAAAACAAACCGGCAAAAGTATCAAGATTCTAAGATCGGATCGAGGTGGTGAATACTTGAGTGCCGAGTTCCTGGACTATTTAAAAGAGAACGGAATTCTCTCTCAGCTTACTCCTCCATACACTCCGCAACATAACGGTGTATCGGAGAGACGGAACCGAACCCTATTGGATATAGTACGGTCCATGATGAGTAACGCTGAGTTACCGCGATCATTCTGGGGATATGCGCTAGAATCAGCCGCATACCTTTTGAACCGAGTTCCCACTAAGACTGTGCCTACCACACCATATGAGTTATGGAGTGGGAAGAAACCCTATCTTCAATATCTGAAGATCTGGGGATGTCCAGCTTTTGTCAAAAAGCAGCATGCGGACAAACTCGAGGCACGCTCAGTGCTGTGCAAGTTTGTGGGATACCCAAAGAACACCAGGGGGTATCTTTTCTACTACGCAGAGGAACAAAAAGTCCTTGTTTCTCGTAATGCCCACTTTCTAGAACACCAGTTCTTGGAAAAGGAAATTAGTAGGAGCGCAGTAGAACTGGAAGAAATTCCAGAACCACAGACTATTACTGAAAGCTTAGTGGAACCAGAGGGTTCAAAGGAACAGGACATTCCTACGCCGCTCCGCAGAAGTAGTAGGCAGTCTCATCCGCCCGAGAGATACTGTTGGAGATAGTGCCCTCAGAGTCAATTATTAGGTCACAGGTACGTGATTGTAATGATTGAGGGAGGACCTATCCCGGTAGGACAGTCTTACTCGAGATGATAGTATGCTATCTGGTTTACCTTTATCATCGTGTACTGTTTTAAGTGACATGACACGTCGCTATTACACGTTGATAGAGCCCCTAGGATTCTTGCTTGACCACCAGCAGTATGAGGGCGATCATATAAGTGGGAGCTGGGGGTCTACAAGCATATCCTTAAAGGTCCCTAGTCGTGGGAGTTTCGAGACCGGGCATCGATACTCCATTAGTAGACTAGTGTATACAGTCGAGACCCCGACGAGGGGCGGTGGCCGGTCTCACAAGCCACCGGTGTCAGTTGGATCACCTAAGATGTATACAGGTGCTCATTGGGTTATGAGTACACCGGACAGGACTCGCCGGGAACATGCTAGTTGGTCATATACCAGACGTCAGATGGCAGTTCCCTGGTGACATGTGTGCAGGTTAGTTCATCGACCTGGGGATCGTCATTTGTCTCGTGTGAGTTCCCACTGTACTTTGATTACTACCCTACCACGGCTCAAAGGAGTCGTGCAAACAGGTTTTAGTTGGGTACAGTCCCGCGCCACATGGAGGCAGTGAGCGTATCTTCAGGGGTTCGTCTCTCCCGGTATTGGGGGTGAGGTCGTGCTGTGTCTAGGAGAGCCATTACACAAAGTCCTTGGCCAAGGCAAGGAGATTTACTGGTAGGTATTCCAGTAGTATCTCAGGGTGTTCTGGGCTACACTCCGACACGACTTGTACCGCTTTTGGGGGTCTGACTTTTACCAACCCCCTAGGCCCGCCATGCGATACTCATAGACGAACGGACCGGACTGCACGGATATTGTCACTGACAGGCTCAGTAGGGTGTCAGGATGAGTTCGCTCATCGACGTCCCTTTTAGTCAATAGCTGGTGGCCCGTTACGTATTGGCTTATACCTCTGATGGGCTAGTGGTTAAATCCATAGCCATAGTATTGACGAGTCTTTAGAGTCCACCACACATTTCAGTTACTCAGCTTTCGGGCGAAACGCTGTAGAGGCCGTATGGAGATATGGCAGGGTCCGATCAGATACGTGCGGTATTGCACGGATCAGGATCAGACGGTTTGTACTAGTAGCCGTATAGGTATATGGCAGGGTTCGATCAGATACGTGCGGTATTGCACGGATCAGGATCGAACGGATATTACTAGCCGGCTTTGGTTTAAGCCGGTCCTAGTTTAGTACAGTGTAGATTTTGTCTCATTGCATTTGTATCCGGACGGAATACAGATGCGGGTGTGTATGCACAGTATTGGGGTTTTCCTGTAGTTTATTACGGGACCAGTTTTCTGGAGTTGCCAGTTTGCATTCCGTTCCGGCCGGTTTTCCTTTGTTCTTTCCCGGCCGGACTTTTTCGATGGAGGGTGTTATTTGCAGTTTTGCAAATAACATTTTGTGGAGGGTTTTTATTGCATATATATTGATTATGATAGTTTTGTTTCTTTTGCTCCATGCTTTTGAAATGAGAGATTTGAAAGGTTATGGGTTGAATAGTGTGAAGCATGGTTGTATGTTTATTTGTCTCTTGATGTGGTTACCTCCACCATTCTCCTACACTCACCTTCCTCCTTTTGTTATGCTTCATATTCAATCCTCCACCTTTCATTCTCACTTGATGATAAGTCTTTCATGGTTGTGAGAAGAAGAAGAGAGAGCTTCATTCATGAGAGTTTTCTTTCTTGATCTAGTTTTCATGCTAGAAAAATGCAAGCACCATTTTTCTAATCCTTGTTTCCTCCATCATCCTCATTGGCAACAACATAACCCCAAAGAGACAAGCATCTTCTACACTACATTCTACAGCATATCTTGAGCATGTCGAGTTGCCGGCTTCATGCTCGAGTTGCCTCGGTATTGAGGCGGGAGCCCGTAAAAGACGAAGGCGATGTGGTGCCCTTTCCGGCGAGGAGGCGACGAGGAGGAGAAGGACGGAGATCCCGCGAGGAGATCGGAGTGGAGATGAAGACCGGAGGACTTGGATCATCGGTATACATCTCTTCCCTTTCTTTTTGATAGCTTAGACTAGTTAATGGTTCGATCCGGAGTTTAGTGCGCGGTGGTGCCGGTTTGCAAAGTCCGCAAAATTTTAGTTATTCACCGCTTCCGCATTCCGGCGTCGGATTGACGGCCGGGGCGCCGCCGTGCACTTACAGTGGTATCAAAGCCTCCCCATTAACTTAGTCTAGCTTTGTGTAATGTGTTTGCATTTCCGATCGATCAAAAAGTTCCAAAACTGCATTTTACCCACGACAGTTTCTGTTGAAATTTTTCAGTCTCGAAAAATTTTTCAGGTTGTAAAATATTGATGTACTGGATAATCTAAGAGTTCTGTAAAAATTTGATGAAGTAACTCCACAGTTGGAGCGCGGAACCGCCGCGAAAACCACCTTTGTGCGGCCCTTCCGCCGCGCACTATTCACATCACTTCACCATTTTTTTACAGAGGCCTTCTGGGCTTAAAATATGGGCTTTGGAATATTAAAGTTGGGCCAATTGTTTCTGTGAGTGCTACAGTTTTCTTTGGGGCCCACTTGTTAATTGTTTGATCAATCGGAAATTTTTTAAACACATTTTTCACAGTATTTACATTATATCTGCGACCGTGAATGTCACTCGATCGGTAAATCCGGTCTAACTGCTATAGCCCGGTTAGACGGATTTGCGAACGTGACTTTCACGTTGATGTTCTATGTATTTGCTGTGATGTTGCGGATCGGTCGTGGGGATAGCCTGGATGCAATGCTAGTACTGTGTTGTCGTATTATGTACATTTGATATTGCGGGGCGAGCGTCCGACATGTGGACTGCCGTCACTGCCTGATTGTATTATTCTTTTGGGGCACGACCTGGTTGCGGTCGATGTACCCGGTGTATGTATATTTTACTTTCTGTACTAGGATTGCCCCGCGGAGGGGTGCACGGATAGCCGGGTTCTGGAGGGCAACAAGCCCGCATCTCATGGCATTGAGACGGAGGGGGCTTCACTCTAGGATTGGCGGGCTATTCGCCGCACTCGTAGGGGGTACAGGTTGACCCAGGAGGGGTGCCCAAGTTGCCGGATTCTGTGAAGTGCTGGGTGGTCCATTCACGGCGCTGAAGGGGGCTGCCTCGCTTCAGGTTTTGGCGGGTGACTTGCCGCGCCCGTAGGGGTCTAGGATTTCATTGCACAGGCTATCCACACGACCAGGGGAACGTCGGGTTTCAGCGGCTCTGTGAAACCCGGGGATCCCAGATATCTGTATTGTTTCTGTGATGCTGTTCCTTTTCTGTGATGTTGCATTTTATTCACGCCTTGAGCGAATATAATATATTGGTATATATATTAGTAGATGTTGTATATGTTTTGCATCCGCGCTAGTCCAGTCCCCGCTCTGTCGTTAGTAAGCTAACCTAACGGGTAATGACGGGACCCAGTGGCGAATGCGGATGGCATATACGTACATCAGTATATTTTCGTTCTTTTTGGTGTGATCAATTGATGGGACTGCATTGATTCGGATCAATGCAAGTTAAAAACAAACCTAATCTGATGTTGTTGGAACACTTTTCAAAAAGCTGTTATTGCAAGGACGTTTACTTTTGTTTTGCATCGTGGTATTCATTTAGAATATCCTGCTCCTCAGTCGACGAGGCAAGGGCCGAGATCCCTTCACCGGGAGTGACCCCTTGGACAAAAAGTTTGCGTCAGGGCATTAACTTCACTATAGCCGATTACTTTTGCTTTGCATCGTGGTATTCATTTGGAATATCCTGCACCTCATTCCACGGGGAAAGAGCCGAGATCCCTTCACCGGGAGTGACCTCTTTAGTAAAGGTTTTCGTCACTATATTTTTTAAAAGCTATCCGTTCCTTCAACGATATCAAGTTCATTACGTTAAAGGTTTTCGCCAGAAACCATTCGTAGCCCTCCATCATTTCAGTTAAATATTCGGTAGTATTCAAGCTATGTATTTTGACCTCACGCCAAGGCATAGTGTTTGGTAGCTGCCGGGTATTTATCTGTTGCATAGATAGATGCGTTGGTTTGGGACAGTCGTACTACTATTTTGGCCTACGTCAAGGGTATGTACGGGTGGATTCAAATTAACCTGGATAATGATGGGCAGAACTTGACATGTGACTTATGATATTTTGACCTCACGCCAAGGTCATAAGAGCATGGGGCAGAAATTACATCGGGAGTTTCAAAAGAACTGAAACTTGCCAGATATGCGCATACCTTCTGGAGTGTGATAGCGTGAGCGGATTCCGTCACGTTATCATGCAATGATAGTTGGATCCCGATTCCCACTGATGAGTTAGTTTACTCCTCGGGTGACCCCGACTAATTCTTCTTTTAGGTTTGGAGGAGAATTTGAGGTACAGTGGGAGGATTCCAGATTAGATAAATTGGTGACCATTCTGATCTAGGTTAGAGTGCACGCTGAGTGTTTCTTTTCTCTCTCTCTCTGGCAGCGACCATTTGACCCGACCCTAAGACTTTGACTCAGTGACCAAATTAACCGAACCTTCTTAAACACCGGCTTTTGGATTGTCAGAGTTGCAGACCTCATTGCCACTCCTACTTTTACCCTTTTCTCCAGGACACCCCGTATTACTACGAACGTCCACTTCCATTGGACAAAACCATCGTATGGTTAGATACGAACTCGAAGGGATTCGAGGATGGTTTCCGGTTCTGGAGAAAACGGATAGGACTATTCAGTTGTCTTTTCCTTTTACCCTCTCTCAGGTTACGAGTACTCCTTGGTTTAGGGGTAGTACACCTATTACGCAAATTGGATTGTCTTCTTCCAAACCTTAGGCTGGTGCCGACCGGTAGGGAATGAAGAAAACCAATTAGCATAACGATGGTGTGCAGAAGGTATTAAGTTCAGACAAAGCAAGGGATTAGTAAGAGGGCAAAGTAAATTGCAACAGATATTCACGACCAAACCAAATATTTCGTTACCACTCCCACATCACCTTTGTATTTCTCCAGGACACTCCGTATCACTACGAAAATCCACAGTTTATTTGGATACTCCATCGTATGGTTATATACGAACTCGAATGGAACTTGTTCCAGTTCGGGGATGGATCATGGTTCAGGAGAAATAGGAATAAAGTACATTCAGGTGTCTTTTATCTTCACCCTCTCTCATTGCGAGTGTTCCTAGGATTGGGACAGTACACCCATTATGCTTATTGGATAGTCTTCTTCCAAACTATAGGCTGGTGCCGAACGGTAGGGAAGGAAGAAAACCATTTGGCTTAAGGGGTGTACAGAAGGTAAAGACTAAAGACATATGAAGGGATTTGGAGAGGTGGCAAAGAACTATACGGTTACAGTCGTGAATCTGGAAGAGGCATTACTAGGAATACCAGGATACCCCAACGAAACATTTCAATGTTTCAGTTTCACTGTGTAATGTTAAAGGAAAACTGATTTCCCGATTAGATACTTACTCCAGGGTATGTATTTACCAGGTACGATTCTCACATCTGTATGGTTTTACAGATGATGAGTGGGAGTAAGTTATTGGGAATTGGGTGATTATCCTCATTATATCAGGATTCGTTGTAATCGGTGATATTTGAGGAAATCACCTGGGCTGTTTGCCGGTCGGCAAATATCTGGTTTTGAATATCCGCTGTTATGCACCAATTTCAAATTGATATATCTATACGTCTATTTTTATAGAGTGAGATATACCTTTCTGAAATTATGTCTACGACATTTACCTGTATCAGTGGATGGTTAGGTAAGGAGCATTAAACAGCGGTGTAATTCTTCTTAACCATAAGTACAGTTTTCAACCTACGACACACAGTGAATGAGTAATCAGACTCAAGGGACTTTTACAGAGTATTGTATGTTGTCCAGGGTCCATCAGGACAGAGGGGATGGTCCTCGTACTATATTCGGTTTACTTATGACTCCTCTATTTTTTAGACAGGTGTTTCGTGGAAACACAGGGTCCGAATTTGGAGAAGTTATATGTATTTGAATAGAGTAGAGAACCAGGTATAGCAAGTATCGGGATTCTTCAAAGAGATCGAAGATGTAGATACTTGTGTATGGTGTTCAGTTGATAGTAATGATTAAGAGAAATTGCTTCTCTTTCAGGTTACTCATAATTGGAAGCATTCCTAAGTTGAGTAACGCTGATCGGCCTTCTTCCATTTAGTTGACATGCACTGGAGACAGCTGCATGATTTGAATCTAGTTAAATTAAATCAGTGCCTCTGTTTCTATATTGGATATAGAACAGTTCATATCTTAACGATGTTAAGGTACGGGGAGTTGTCCGGTTTATGATTAAAACCAGACACTGGACAACTCAAGGCACGTTTCTGTAATGGCTGTTTGTGGGTTGACCCAGGCTATGACGCGGGTTGATTTTCTACCATCTGGATGAACAATAGCGATATTGTTCTAGACTCGCCACAGTTTTATTAAAAATGGATTTTTTCAGAAAACAGTAGTGGGAGTATGGTAGAACTGGAAGTGATTCCAGAACCACAAACGATTACTGAAGATTTGATAAGGAACCTAAAGATTCAATCTGGATTGACATTCCATTGGCCACTCCGCAGATAAGGTGGGTAACTTCAGGCACCCGAGAGGTACTACGGTAGCCTCAAGGACGGTGACAGGGAAGTTCTTGTTTACCCACAAATACCATTGCTGTTGTTCCAGGCTGCGAGACCCGGCAGGAGGATGAGTATAGCGTCGTTCTAAACTAGTTTTAGAAGTGTACGTCTATATGACTCTGCCAGAGGGTTGTCGTAGTCAGTGGGAGCAGCGGAAGCATTGGTGGATAGGTTGCTTATGTCTATTTATAGACTAGAGCAGATGTAGCGGAGATAGATCATCTATTTCTGACGTGACAGTCATGAGTTTGACTTCATCAGAATAGGGGATGGATCTGTTGAGAAGGTAGTAGGGTGTGATATCCTGGTATTTGGATGATATACACAGAGTAGGAAAAGAAACTCCTACACTACGATCGGTTATACTTTGGTCGTCACACAATTGTTTTTCCACAAAGGAAATGGATTTTACATCAGACATACTGGTTACTAGATCTATGGTTTTAGATCTAGATTTGGGTGGTTTCCCAATCAGGGTACTTGACAGCATTCTAAGAGTATTTAGGATGGACGACTCCTGGCACGGTAGTGTACCTGCAGGTAATGGAGTCACCCTCTCCAAAGGTGTCTTACAGACTAAAGGGGAGAGGGACGGGCATGATTGGCAGATCACTTGCTCAGGCAATTGAGTCAATCGTGAGATGTCAAGTACCACACCAGATGTTGTTCTTGCACTAGATGCAATAAGTTGACATTAATCCAATCCTGGAGAAACAGTCGGAAGCAGTTTTAGAACATAAGTAGATGTTCTAGGGATATGTTAACGACAGCCTTATTCAGGAGACAGTTATCATTCCAGGCTTCCAAGGTGACATGGACGACAAGGAGGTTGTCAGAATTATATTTTTCCTTCTGATGAGGGGCAGTATTTTGGACAGGTGGTCCAAGGCAATACTGAGGGAGGCATGGCGCGCAGGATACTGATTAAGTTCAGTTGACGATACAGTCTAAGAAGTTTGGATTTGGAGTTCATTTATGAGCTATGTCCCATCAGACATCCAGACACATTCTAAGACAGGTATTGCTCATTTCGGGAGATGGGTTTCTCCGCGAACATGAGATATAGAGAGACATAGAAAGAAACTTCAAGGCGGATCCACTCACTGAGGCTATTCCTCGAACGCAATAGTTCCGCAAACGAGCTTTGTGAGACTGACTAGTAGAGGAGTTGGATGTTCGGTATCACACGGGCTGTGAGTATGCGACATCGCAATAATTAGCCTTGAGTGCAAGTGGGAGATTGTTGGAGATAGTGCCCTCAGAGTCAATTATTAGGTCACAGGTACGTGATTGTAATGATTGAGGGAGGACCTATCCCGGTAGGACAGTCTTACTCGAGATGATAGTATGCTATCTGGTTTACCTTTATCATCGTGTACTGTTTTAAGTGACATGACACGTCGCTATTACACGTTGATAGAGCCCCTAGGATTCTTGCTTGACCACCAGCAGTATGAGGGCGATCATATAAGTGGGAGCTGGGGGTCTACAAGCATATCCTTAAAGGTCCCTAGTCGTGGGAGTTTCGAGACCGGGCATCGATACTCCATTAGTAGACTAGTGTATACAGTCGAGACCCCGACGAGGGGCGGTGGCCGGTCTCACAAGCCACCGGTGTCAGTTGGATCACCTAAGATGTATACAGGTGCTCATTGGGTTATGAGTACACCGGACAGGACTCGCCGGGAACATGCTAGTTGGTCATATACCAGACGTCAGATGGCAGTTCCCTGGTGACATGTGTGCAGGTTAGTTCATCGACCTGGGGATCGTCATTTGTCTCGTGTGAGTTCCCACTGTACTTTGATTACTACCCTACCACGGCTCAAAGGAGTCGTGCAAACAGGTTTTAGTTGGGTACAGTCCCGCGCCACATGGAGGCAGTGAGCGTATCTTCAGGGGTTCGTCTCTCCCGGTATTGGGGGTGAGGTCGTGCTGTGTCTAGGAGAGCCATTACACAAAGTCCTTGGCCAAGGCAAGGAGATTTACTGGTAGGTATTCCAGTAGTATCTCAGGGTGTTCTGGGCTACACTCCGACACGACTTGTACCGCTTTTGGGGGTCTGACTTTTACCAACCCCCTAGGCCCGCCATGCGATACTCATAGACGAACGGACCGGACTGCACGGATATTGTCACTGACAGGCTCAGTAGGGTGTCAGGATGAGTTCGCTCATCGACGTCCCTTTTAGTCAATAGCTGGTGGCCCGTTACGTATTGGCTTATACCTCTGATGGGCTAGTGGTTAAATCCATAGCCATAGTATTGACGAGTCTTTAGAGTCCACCACACATTTCAGTTACTCAGCTTTCGGGCGAAACGCTGTAGAGGCCGTATGGAGATATGGCAGGGTCCGATCAGATACGTGCGGTATTGCACGGATCAGGATCAGACGGTTTGTACTAGTAGCCGTATAGGTATATGGCAGGGTTCGATCAGATACGTGCGGTATTGCACGGATCAGGATCGAACGGATATTACTAGCCGGCTTTGGTTTAAGCCGGTCCTAGTTTAGTACAGTGTAGATTTTGTCTCATTGCATTTGTATCCGGACGGAATACAGATGCGGGTGTGTATGCACAGTATTGGGGTTTTCCTGTAGTTTATTACGGGACCAGTTTTCTGGAGTTGCCAGTTTGCATTCCGTTCCGGCCGGTTTTCCTTTGTTCTTTCCCGGCCGGACTTTTTCGATGGAGGGTGTTATTTGCAGTTTTGCAAATAACATTTTGTGGAGGGTTTTTATTGCATATATATTGATTATGATAGTTTTGTTTCTTTTGCTCCATGCTTTTGAAATGAGAGATTTGAAAGGTTATGGGTTGAATAGTGTGAAGCATGGTTGTATGTTTATTTGTCTCTTGATGTGGTTACCTCCACCATTCTCCTACACTCACCTTCCTCCTTTTGTTATGCTTCATATTCAATCCTCCACCTTTCATTCTCACTTGATGATAAGTCTTTCATGGTTGTGAGAAGAAGAAGAGAGAGCTTCATTCATGAGAGTTTTCTTTCTTGATCTAGTTTTCATGCTAGAAAAATGCAAGCACCATTTTTCTAATCCTTGTTTCCTCCATCATCCTCATTGGCAACAACATAACCCCAAAGAGACAAGCATCTTCTACACTACATTCTACAGCATATCTTGAGCATGTCGAGTTGCCGGCTTCATGCTCGAGTTGCCTCGGTATTGAGGCGGGAGCCCGTAAAAGACGAAGGCGATGTGGTGCCCTTTCCGGCGAGGAGGCGACGAGGAGGAGAAGGACGGAGATCCCGCGAGGAGATCGGAGTGGAGATGAAGACCGGAGGACTTGGATCGTCGGTATACATCTCTTCCCTTTCTTTTTGATAGCTTAGACTAGTTAATGGTTCGATCCGGAGTTTAGTGCGCGGTGGTGCCGGTTTGCAAAGTCCGCAAAATTTTAGTTATTCACCGCTTCCGCATTCCGGCGTCGGATTGACGGCCGGGGCGCCGCCGTGCACTTACAGATACTACGGTTTTCTCATAGACGGGGATAGAGAGGATTGCATCATAGATTATGATGAGCCTACTAGCTTCCAGCAGGCCGTTCAGAGCGTTGACTCGGTAAAATGGCTGGATGCAATGCGGAACGAAATGGAGTCCATGTACACCAACAAAGTATGGATGTTGGACATTGCTCCAGACGGGGTAAAACCCGTAGGATGCAAGTGGATCTTCAAAAGGAAGATTGGTGTAGATGGACAGGTTGAGACCTATAAAGCTAGACTTGTAGCAAAGGGTTTTCGTCAAAGACCTGGTTTGGACTATGACGAAACCTTTTCTCCAGTGGCTATGCTGAAATCCATTCGGATCCTTCTTGCCATTGCTGCCTTCCACGATTATGAGATTTGGCAAATGGACATAAAGACAGCTTTTCTAAATGGAAATTTAGAGGAGTGTGTCTATATGGACCAGCCAGAGGGTTTCATTCAGAGTGGGATCAGCGGAAAGGTGTGCAAGTTGCTTAAGTCCATCTATGGACTAAAGCAGGCATCGCGGAGTTGGAACATCTGTTTTGATGAGACGGTCAAGGAATTTGGCTTTATCAAAAATCCAGATGAACCATGCATCTATAGTAGATTTGTAGCGAGAACTGTAGTATTCCTCGTTTTATACGTGGATGACATTCTCTTAATAGGAAATGACATTCCTATGCTACAATCTGTCAAGGGGTTCTTATCGCACAGGTTCTCCATGAAAGACCTGGGTGATGCCTCATACATCCTGGGGATCCGGATCCATCGTGATAGATCCAAGAGGATATTAGGACTTTCACAGTCCAGGTACATCGACACCATACTGAAAAGATTCAGTATGGAAGATTCCAAGCGCGGTAACCTACCGGCTTGTCACGGGATCACCCTCTCTAAAGAGATGTCTCCCAAGACTGATTTGGAGAGGGATCGCATGTCTGTTATACCCTACGCTTCTGCGGTAGGCTCTATAATGTATGCGATGTTGTGTACCAGACCGGATGTAGCTTATGCACTGAGTGTGGTAAGCCGGTATCAGTCAAACCCTGGGGAGAAACACTGGATAGCAGTAAAGAACATTCTCAAGTACCTGAGAAGAACTAAGGAGATGTTCTTGGTGTATGGCGGAAAAGACCTCCAGATCGAGGCCTTTGCTAACTCCAGCTTCCAGAGTGACAAGGATGATTCCAAGTCCATGTCGGGTTTTGTCTTTACCCTCAATGGAGGGGCGGTGTGTTCCAAACAGGAAACCGTTGCAGACTCGACGATGGAAGCGGAATACATCGCTGCATCTGATGCCGCAAAAGAAGCTGTCTGGATGAGGAAGTTCTTGAAAGAACTTCAGGTGGTTCCGTCCATTGTTGATCCAATACCTCTGTATTGCGACAACAACGGGGCTATAGCTTTAGCGAAGGAACCCAGGTCCCATCAGAGATCCAGGCACATCTTGAGGCGGTATCACCTGATCAGGGAGATCGTGGATCGCCAGGAGATCGAGGTTCGAAGAGTCGCTTCAGAAGATAACACTGCAGATCCATTCACCAAGGCCTTGCCCCAGACTCAGTTCGAGCGGCTGATCGAGATGATAGGTCTTCGATACGCCAGTACATGGCCTTAGTGCAAGTGGGAGATTGTTAGTGTATATGCCCTAGAGGCCATTACTGTATCATACTAGTTTGTATATTACTTAATGGAAGCTTGGGATATTCACCTTGTATATACAATCTTGCTCAAAATAGTAGTATGCTACTTGGTTTGTTTCTGCTTCAATGTGTACATGTGTTTATTTTAGTATATCACCTATACACATTAGTGGAGCCCTTAGGATCTTTGCTTGATTACCAGCGATGTGATGGCAGTCACACTAGTGGGGCTGGGTAATCTATAAGCACATCCTTATGCAGGTCTCTAGTCGCAGGACTATCGAGACAGGGCATCGATACTCCGGAGTAGACTAGCGCATGCGCTTCTCATCCCAGTGTGGGAGACGATCTGTCCCACAGCCGTCAGTACGTCGTACTTGAGATAGTATGCGGGTGCTCGTTAGGTTACGGGTACACTGGACAGGACTCGTCGGGAACTGACTAGTTGGTATTATGCCTATCGTCAGTTATCAGTTCCCAGGTGACATGAGTACAGCTTAGTCCACTGACTTGATACTGTCACTTCGCCCCGAGTGTGTTCCCACTGCACTTTGATTACTACCCTACCACGGCTCAAAGGAGTCGTGCAAACAAGTAGTAGTTGGGTGCAGTCCCGAAGCACTTGGAGGCAGTGACGGTTAGACAGGATTCGTCTCTCCCGGTATTGGGGGTTGACATCGCGCTGTGTCTAGGAGAGCCATTACACGAGTAGTCCCTGGCCAGGGCAAACGAGATATACTGGTAGGCTTCCAGTGTTATCTCAGGGTGTTTTGGGCTTCACTCCGACACGACTTGTACCGCTATTGGGGGACTGACGTTTACCGCCCCCTAGGCCCGCCATGCGATGTATCAGACGAACAGACCGGACTGTACGGAGAATGTCACATTCAGGCTCAGTAGGAGTTCAGATGGGTTTCGCCTCGTCAGTCTTCTTGTCGGCATCTACCTGGGGACCGTTACGCACAGCTAGTGCCGCTTGCGGTCTGTGGTTAAACCCACTGCCAGCGTAGTGTCGAGTCTTTAGAGTCCCACACAGAAAGCTATTCGCCTTTAGGTAAAAGAGTAGAGGTCGCATGGTTTTGCGACAGGTCGCATGGTTTTGCGACAGGGTTCGGCCACATTCCGTGCACTTGTGCACGTACAGTGTCCGGACAGTTTACACTAGCGGGCTTTGGTTTAAGCCAGATCCTAGTGTACCTTTTGGGATTGGATTTATCCAGTATGCATTCGCGTTCCTCGGAACGCGGATGCGGGTGTGTATGCACAGTTGACGGAGAGACAGAGGCAGAGGATTCTCATTAGGGTTGTTGACCGTTGACAGTTGACTATTGACTTTTTGCTCAACCCTAATGAGAATATGATATGTGATTAACAATTATATTAATTAAGTATTATGGTGACATGGTTGTTGCGGGGTTGACTTTGTTGACTTTGTTGACTTGTTGACTTTGTTGACCGGTTGACTAGGTTTGACTAGTTGACCATCATGATAACTATAGCTATCATTTCATGGCAAAGACTTTTGTTTGCTTGCTCTTTTGTGCAAAATGAGTGCATGAAATGATATGGCTATGGTTGCTTAAACCATCACATAACACTTGATTGATATGATATGTTATCATTGTTTTGGATTATGAGAGCCAAATGAAAAAAGTCTTCTCTCATTCTTTGATGCTCATTCTCTCTCTTGTTCTTGAGCTCTCATCTCCTCCTCTTTCTCTCCCTCTCTTGACTCTATGGTTCACTTGTCTCATGAGTTGAGAACCAAGAACCATAGATAAAATCCCATACAAACTCTTCTCTACTCACTCTAGTTCACAAGGTTTAGCAAACCGAGTGAACTAGTTTTCTTCAAAGATCGAAGAAGGAGCCAAAGGTTGAAGCTTTCAGGTGGATCTATCTTCGGCGTAAGGAGACGACGGGAAGAAGCCGATCCGGACCACCATCGAGGTTTGAAGACGAAGGAGTTCAAGACAAGAAAGGTATAAACCCCCTAACCGAGTAGTTAACGACTCCTAGTTAGGTTGTTAGTTAGATGTTTAACAAAGATCCGGGTTTTTAAGTCCATGTTACCACCTCTAAGAAAATTGTTTTTCATCAAATTCCGCATGCCCGAAAGTACCGGGAGAGGTAGCATGGACTTACACCGGCTCAACTCCACTCAGCCCACGAGGCCAAACACGGGTCCAAACCCATGTTACTCGGTCCAGGAGACCTACCTAGAGATCCTTTACAAGAAGGGCAGTCTATGTTGACAAAAAACCCTAGATAACTAAACGAATCTTTATTGATTGTATCACAACCGTACGTGACACCTATATAAACCTCTCCAACGTGAGAGCAAAGGTATGGTACCCTTTCTCCACAAATAGAAACACTACCTTTCTAAAAAAGAGACTGATTTTATTATCGGGGAAGGGACTAAAGTATAACTCCGGCGCTTTTTTCCTTGCAAGATTGAAGATCCGGCAGTGAGATATTTGCCTAAAACTCACACCACACAAATCTACTGATAAAACCCAAGCTGCCTCAGATCCATGCTGTATCAGATAATACATAAATTTTTAACAACATTGAAGTTATTAGGTGAAAAAATAGCAAGCAAGAATATTTAAGCTGCATACTGCCTTTTGGATAACATGCCCACTTTATTGGGTTTTATTTTTCTAAAGCAATTTTGTTGAGTTATTTAAGAAATCTTTGGAATTTGGGTAAAAGGCATAAATGTAAATTAAGGGTCTGAGAGGATGAGTGGGCTTTCCTTATTTCTTTGAATTATTTTATATTAAAAAAAGGAGAAGCTTTTTATGTTGCACCTGTATATTTGAGTAATAATAGTAGATGTTACTTCGACTATAATAAATGATATAAATATAATATCATTATATTTTGTTTAAATTGTTAAAACCACAAGCATTTTTTCCCTTTATCAAAAGCCCCTGGCCTCGAAACGGAAGTCAAAACTCTCCTTCGACTCCCTCGAATTTTTTTCTGCAGTATCAACATAGTAGCCTTCTATATCCAACCAATTCATACAAACTATTTAGATATCGCAGGAAACGGTTCAGATATCATAAACAACTATTTACATATTGTAAGCAACTGCTTAGATACTGCAGTAAATGAGAGATATCATGCGATTACTACATATCACAACTAATGGGTTTCTTAACAATTAAAATCTTTTTGAGCGATGTTTTGATTACGCGGCATTTGGGATTTTGACAGGGGGGAAAATTCCAAATTTTCTTTTGTTGACAATTTAGCTTTATATTTTTGGATTCGGCCATTTTGGAAATCAAACATGACAGGGCCACACTTCTAAACCAAGAAAACGAATCTCCACCGACACTATCCTCCCTAACCCCAAAACCAGTTTAACCTTCCCAAAAAATTACTCCCCTACCCTCACCCCACAACTTCAATTCCCCTCTCCCATCCTTTTTTGGGTCCCCTAAAACCCATCGAGAGATTCGAGATCCAAATCTCGATGGCGATCGTCCCCAGATCTCTCCTCGTCGTCGCCGCTATCATCCTCCTGGGCCTTATCGGGTCCGTGTCGGGGGAGATCCGGACGATGGAGATCCGATCGGACGCCCGCACCATCATCCCCTTCGACGAGTTCGGCTTCACCCACGTCGGCATCCTCGAGCTCAACGTCACCGGCGTCGCCGTCTCCGAGTCCAGCCCCGACCTCGACCTCTCCCAGCTCGGCTTCTTCCTCACCACCCGCGACACGTGGCTCCATGTGCTGCAGCAGATCCAGGAGCTTGACGTCACGTGCGCCCTGCAGTCCGATCTCGTGAAGCTCGTCTTCACCCTGGACCGCCTCCCCCAGTCCGGGGGCGTCCGCGCGGCCACGTTCGGTGCGGTGTTCCACGTGTCGGACCCGGGGCAGTACACGCTGCTGTTCGCCAACTGCCTCCCGCAGCTGAGGGTCTCCATGTCCGTCAGGTCCGCCATGTACAATCTCGAGCCCCGGTCCAACAAGAGGATCTACCTCTCCGCCGGCTCCGCCGTCCTCCCGCAGGTCTGACTTCTTGAAAGTCTACCGGAGAAACTATATATGGGTTTTGTGCAATTAATCATCTATATAATAGGACTAATATATAGTTTATTTTTCAATGTCGCATGTGTCCGTGTCGTGATATGTCAGAGATATTTACTATGAGATAAATACTTTGCCTAACCACTTTTATTCCCTACCGGCATGTACCCAATAGATAGGAGAGTGGGGAATTGGTTCCAGCGTTTTAAAAGCGGAGGCCGCTTAAGTGCTTAGACAGTCGAGGCCGCTTAAGTGCTTAGACGGTCGCTCAGAAGTCAGTAATGTCTTATTTTGGTTTAATTTTGTTTTGTCTTCTAAGGTGCATGTTAATATAGTATTTTAGATACATGAACCCCTTTTTATGTCGAGTTTTAAAGTGGAAATCGACGCCAATCAAAGTCCAAATCGAAACTAATCATTAAAGATGGTCGAAGCTCTAAACCAAAGTTGCTCAAGAACCTTAGTTTTGAAATCAAGTCCTAAACTTGAAAAGGCTTGCTGTCAGGAGATATTTACTATGAGTAATACTTTGCCAACCCACTTTTATTCCATACCGGACTGTACTCAAGAGATAGAAGAGATAGAAGAATGGGGCTCATATCATTTAGATATTGGTGCCAGTGTTTTAAAAGTGGGAAGAAAGAGGGCGCTTAAGCGGCTGCTCAGAAGTCGGTAATGTTTTATTTTGGTTTAATTTTGTTTTGTCTTCTAAGTTGTGAGTTAATAATTGTTTTAATATAGTATTTTAGACACATGAACTCCTTTTTATGTCGAGTTTTAAGGTGAACATCAATGCCAATCAAAGTCAAAATCGAAAACTAAATATCAAAGACGGCCGAAGCTCTAACTCAAACTTGGTCAAAAACTTTAGTTTTGAAATCAAGATTTAGATTCGAAAATGCTAGCTGCTTGTTTTCTTCGAAACAAAAATTGAATTTCCTAAACTTCATAGTATTAGTCTCCAAGTCAAAACCCTTGGCTGCTCGAAGCCAAAACTTCCAAGCTGAAAACCATAGTTGCCCGTAATCAAAACCTCCAAATCGAAGTCGAAGCGTTGGACTTGAAGTTGAAGCTTCCAAGTCATAATCGAATTTGGTAAAATCTTAGTTCGAAGTAAGGTTCTAAATATCGTTAAATATCGGATATCGGAAATGCATTGGAAATGTGCTTCATATAGCGGATATTGTTTATATATCGGGAAATATCGTCATAACGGTTGATATATCGGCCGATATTATATCAATTTTATTGTATCGATAGGGGTCCCAAAATGATATATCGGCCGGTACGACTGATATTTGATTCCCTAGTTCGAAGTCTTGATCAAAGAAAAAATGAAAGGAATTAGGGTTTTGGGGTTAATTAGATATTATCATATGAAAGGCGATTCATATTTACTTATTATAGGATTTTAGAAAGATATAAACATCAATAATGAGGGTGCCATTAAAAGTACTAAAACTACATATATAATCCTTTAAATGAACTTCTATTCAATAAAAAATAGAGTATAGTTATCCGATTAAAGGTGTGAGAATAACACACCGTTTAAACAGTAAAAAGCGGAGCGGCGGCAACCACTCATCCGTTTAAGCGGCCGCCTTTTAAAACATTGATTGGTTCCATACATGGAGTCGATGAAGTTACTCGCTTGGGTAGCATACGAGTATGAGTTAGAGTGGGTCGGAAAAATATTTTCCTATTTACTATATGTCGAAATTAAATATACGACTTCCTGATTTTATCTTAGCAATTTACGTAAATTTTCATTGTTTAAGTAGCCAGACTGAAAATAAAGACTAGATAGAGCGAACAAAAAGATAGGGGATATAAAGTACATTTCTTGTGTGGGGAATGGAGAGAAGAACAAAGGAAAATTAGGATTTTGTGCTTAGGAATTTGGAAAATTAGGAATAGGTAGATAATTGAGTTTATATAATGGTGTGATGTATGTTTGACTGCGGGTTGATAACATAATTGAATCCAAAACCAATTTTAGCCCAACCCAATTAATTCTTAACGACGCATGATGATTTTCTAATATATATTGTTGTAGTAGCTCCCCAAATCCGACATATCGGCGGCCCTGCCTGACATGTTTCTAACATTCAAAACCATAAATATAATTTTCCTCCAATATCTGAATAAATTCTATATGTAATGCAATGTGAATGGACATAATACAATGCAAAGATGACGAAGAAAGAAGCAGCCTATATAAGACTGTTCGGAATGATATAGAAATAAACTGTCATAAAACACGTTTCTTAATCATATCTATTCTTGTTGTTTATAAAATAGATGGTATTAATCGTCTAGTTCTGCTGTGCTCCCACAGGTCTACTTCATGTTTTTCTTGGCTTATGCCACAATCGCTGTAGTTTGGATCTCAGTGTTGATCAAGAAGAGGAAAACTGCATTCATGATTCATTACTTCATGCTCGCGGTCGTGCTTCTGAAAGCTTTGAATCTTGTATGTGAGGCTGAGGATAAATCGTATATTGAAAGGACCGGTAGTGCTCATGGCTGGGATGTGCTGTTCTATATATTTAGTTTTTTGAAGGGGATATCCCTCTTCACTTTGATTGTCTTAATCGGGACCGGGTGGTCATTTCTGAAGCCTTTTTTGCAAGATAAGGAGAAGAAAGTATTAATGGTTGTGATTCCTTTGCAAATTGTAGCAAATATTGCTCAGGTTGCAATCGATGAGTCAGGACCTTATGCGAGAGATTGGGTAACTTGGAAACAAGTTTTCTTACTTGTTGATGTGCTTTGTTGTTGTGCTGTGCTTTTTCCCATTGTTTGGTCTATCAAGAATCTTAGAGAGGCCGCGAGGACGGATGGTAAAGCTGCCGTTAATCTAATGAAGCTGACGTTGTTCAGGCAGTACTATATTGTGGTGATTTGCTACATATACTTCACGAGGGTAGTGGTTTATGCTTTGCTTACAATTACTTCATATAGATACCTGTGGACCAGTGTTGTGGCTGGGGAGCTTGCGACGCTTGCTTTCTATATGTTTACGGGTTACAAGTTTAGGCCGGAGGTGCACAACCCATACTTTGTGATTGATGATGAGGAAGAGGAAGCGGCTGCAGAGGCATTGAAGCTTGATGATGAGTTTGAGTTGTGAGGAGCTTATGGGATATGGGCTTTCTTCGTCTCAGGGGAAGGATGCCTTGTACAACTGCCCGAGTAAGTTGGAAAATTGAGGTGGGATTCAGACTTTATTTTGTTTTGTTTTATTTGTTTACTGTGCAAGTGGTATCTTCAGTATGATAATTATATGAAAGTGTGCCTATTGTTCAATATCATTCTATAGTTCTGCGTTCCAGTGTCATCTGTGTTTCACCCTTCATAATGGGTTTTGATAAATGTGACCTTTTACCTGTTAACCTATATTGGCTGTTGATAGTTAGATTTCTATATTGCTTTATTTATTTATTTATATGAAATAGCTTTCTATATTGCTGATATTAGCTTTTAGCTGTCTGGTCCTCGTGCCTTATTTGTTTCCAATGCTTTTGCTTATATTTGTTACTTCATGATCCGCATTATCCAGATTATCATTAGGGGGATTCAAACATTAATTGTCTTCCATTCATTCTTTTATAAATAAAATTTGATACGTACTCTTGTCACTCCCCTCCTTCCCCCGCCACACACGTGAATTAGCACACGCAAGTGTATGTATCTATGTTCATTTTCGGGCGATGGTTCTTTTGACCTTATTATTGTTGCAAATGAGCTATCTAACTCGAGAAATCATATGATGCAAATGAGCTATCTAACTCGAGAAAAACTTATCTAACTGCAAGGTGGTACCTTCCATTACCTAGAAGAGCATGACAAATTTTGGAGCTTAATACTGGTTCAAGACTGCAAGACAAGTTCAAGAGTTCAAATAACTCAAATCAAATCATATGACTTGTATTAAAGTGAACACTCAAACTTGTATTAAGCTGAGGATAATAATGATCGATCTTCTGAAAGTTTAGAACTAAATGATCTAGCATTGTGTGAAATATATAATATAAAGCAAAAATTGTATCTTTAACCGAAATTTGACAAAAAACGAAGAAAGATACCTGATTTCTCGCTTCCGAATTATCCCTCTCCCTCGACGCCCTCTCTCAGCTTCTCCTCGACGCCCTCTCTCAGCTTCTCCTCCTCGCCATCTCTTTCATGCCTGGACATGCTAATGTTTTTGACTTGAAAGATCGATCTCGGCCTTTAAGATGTCCCCGTGCTTGGAGGGACAAGAGATGGCAGTTGAGATTGGTCGCGATTCAAGAGGCGCAGTTGTAGCTCGCCCCATTGCTGTAGAGTTCCCGACTCGATCTAGGGGTTTCGACTTTGCTGGAGAAATTAGAGAAGGGTTATTGAATAGTTGCAGAAAAGAAAAATACAACAAAAAACAGTGCTAACTAGATTTTTTGACAAAAAATACGGGTATACTAAACATCTGGAGCTAACCCAAACAAAAAAAGAATTTTCTAGCTGTCGTCGGCCTGTTAACCCTTGGTTGTCAACTGAAAACCTAAATTAAAATTTGTTTCGCTGGCAAACAATTGAATATTGCGCGCGCTCTTGGGTGTATGCTTCGTTCACCTTTTTTCCTCAACATCGAATCCTCGGCCATCGCCTATTGGGACTAACTCGATTAACCGATATTGTTGGGAACTCATACACACTAGCAAGCTTATTTTGGAAGATAGCAACATAGATTTTAAAATTTTCTAGTTTGCTAAAATTCCAAAACCATGAATCAAACTAAAGTGCTAGAACTTGTAAACAAAAAACCAGTGAGCTAAACTAATGTACTATGTGTAGAATACTCGCATCCTCAAGATTTCTTCAAGAGCTCCAATGTTGTGGACTTTAGCATGCTCTCAAGAGCTATGGATCACGCTTGCAAGCCGGTCCTCCTTTGCCGAAGATGATCCATCCGAGAGAACCGATCCAAACTCCAGTTTCACCTAGTGAAGCAACCGACGCTCCAAGCTCCCTAGGAATGGAGAGTGGGGATGAAAGAATATTCCACTATGCTTTTCTCTTAAATCTAAAGCTCAAGAGAGCAAGTAAAGAAGGAGGAGATGAAGAAACTTAGTCATGAGCAAGTGTAGAAAAATATGAGAGAATAAAAATGAATAATAATAGAATGGCTTCATATTTTTTTCACAACCATGCAAATAAAAAAACTCACATCACTTTGTAATAAACTAATGAAGCTCATTTCTCTACATGTCTTCAACCATGCACAATGCCATCTCACTCTCCACCTCATTTTATGAATATTTATAAATGAATATTCACAAATGGAGTGTCCATCTTCTAGAACAAATTCCGTATAAATACGGAATACAACCCGTTATACGTATCGAAATACATATATGCATATCCGTATAAAAATACAAATGGCCAAGAGAGAAAATGAATAGTGAATAATACTAGAATACATATATTTAAAATATATATATAAATTATTAAATCAAAACTTGATTTAATAATCCAGCTTAATCCTAAGCCGCTAGTTTTATCAACCGTCCGATTAAAGTCCGTGTAGTCTATACACATATTTAATCAAACACCTGTATGTATCAACATACGTCATCTACACCATATCGCCTGAACCGGGAAAACACTCTGTGTAGGACTCTAAAAACTCGTCAATACGATAGCAGTGCGTTTAACTACATGCACGTTAGTGGCACTAGCTGTACGTAACGGCTATCCAGGTATTGAATGAAAAGAAAGCCGACAAGAAAACTCATTTGTACCCCTACTGAGCTTATTTGTGACAATCTCTGTACAGTCTGATCTGTTCGTCTAAGAGTATCGCATATCAGATCTGGGGGTGGATAAAGTTAGACTCCTAATAACGCGATAATTCGTGTCGGTGTGAACCCATTACCCACTGAGAAACTACTGATCCAAATCAGTAAATCTCACCCACCTTGACCAAGGATTTTGGATGATGACCACTGTCACGACCCGAAATTGGCCCGTGATGGCCCTAGTACTACGCAACGCTCTAAAACGTAACGTAGTAAAAGAAAGCCAAAACCCAGAAATCTAAACCATAAAAATACGGAAAAGATAATATAAGTTTTTGAAACATTTTAAATCACAACCCAAATCTTTAAAAGTCCCACTTTCTTTCTTTAAAATTTTGGCAACACCCCTTTTTGTAAAAACTAGCTCAAGACGGAAAACAATAACATCATAAATATACGACGCCGTAGCGAAGAAATAAGAGGCAATAGAGAGAAAGCTGTATATAAAAGACAACAAATCCACAATAATATACAATATCGTCCTCACCAAGTCTCTAAGTCAGCAATACAATAGTAGATGGAGAGTACAAAATACAACGAATGTACAATATGAAATACAGATAATCATCCAACCCACCTAAGCAAAATAGTACTGTGAGCTGATGCGGTATCTGTAGCAAAAGATGAATAGCTGAATAGCGGAATAGCTCAATAGCGGAATAGCCTGCCTCGACTACTCTGGGGAACAACCTGAAACACCTGTGGCACAACGGGGGTGAGTTGCCAACTCGTGAATAGTAGATAACATATGCAGGTAATCGCAGGAATGTACGTACAACATGAATCTAAGATATGCGATTACAGTAATGACATGTCATGTGAATGCAGAATAATGGAAGGTACACTAGCAGGTACAATCAATATATGAAGTAATGATGACATGATAATAGTATGCAATAACTATGCAATAGGGATATGAGAAAGCAAATATGCAACTATCATAAGGGTACACTAACAGGTACTACCAATATATGAATCTGTGCAAAGAATAGATAAGTGTGAGGTATGGGGTAAAATATGTCATTTCCACGGAAACCTGACATCGTGGCCGGATCACAATCCATTCAAGACACTCAAATCCCAAATCCTCGAATCAGCCCCCAAGTTGGGCTCTCATATCATATAAGTCTCACATCTCCTCAATGTACAATATCGAATAGATCTCCTATATCCCGAATGTACAAATCATCAATCTCTTCATATCCAATATCCAATCTCAATGAATCACCTATATCCCAAGTCGAATCTCAAATAATTTCTAACATCCTATATATATATTTGCAGAAATAAAATATGATGGGGGCAATACACATATATTAGCGTCCCATTCCACTAATATTGGTGTAAGGGTATATATAACAACGGCTAAATCCCCTGTTATATATACAAAGGTATTAAAAGAAATATCATGAAAACCATGTGCCAAGTATCGACACAGAAATCCTGATCACGTATCATACGCTATCCCGAAAGCACGAGTGCCTAGCTCTGACCCTCACCTTTCGACGTATGCATACGTACATGACTCCCAGCGGTGTCTCCGTGATCCCCCGCCGAGTCATGGGTACTGTCACCGGTAGGTACTCGCCCGTCTCCAGGCTCAATCAGCAAAGTCCATCGATCTTCTTGCCGAGGGAAACCATACCGGGCCCCACCATGTACCCTCATACGGCAACCACACCTCGTATGGAGTATATAATCAGAACCGATAAATCTCATGGTGGCTGCGCAAATATCATATCAAGAAAACCGGGTTTTTCAATGTATGCATAATTTCATGAACTCCCGCGGTTCCCAAATCCAGAAAACATCATGTAAAATCCAAATACACAATGCGCAAATCCAGGAATAAATATATGCGATATATCTGAATGCGAGCATGTAAATGAAAATATGTAGCTGAAACCAGATGTATGCAAAATCAATAAGGAACAGCTAAGTATAGGTATCTACCTATAAGTAAAAGATGTCGTATACCCCCTGGGTATAAGTAGAATATGAAGGATACCCCCTGGGTATGAGTAAAATATGTACAAGGTATACCTGTAGCTGTATCGCAAGGTGTAGATGTACCTATCACTAAAGGTAAGATACACTATACGTATACCGATAAGCTAGATGTCAAGTATGATAAGCAATATAGTATCTAAAAAGGGTTGTGTGTGACATGGCAATTATTGACGGTGTGTGTAGCATACAATCCGTGCTCGTGCAATATGAACCGTCAATAATATGTGCAGTGCCCTACGGCTGCTAGTCACAGTACAACTATATCAAGGAAATAAAGTAAATGCGCAATTCTAACAATGACGTAGAATATGCGACAGGTATTTGAATCCTAGCCCAGACATATAACGCCATGCGGGCGATTCCCCTGTAGATGTTAAATCTACTCACCTACACTCCACGCTAGGTGAATCCTACCATCTGCTCCCCCCTGTAGCAGTATCCGTAGTCTCTGCCTGCAAACCTGCAATTTAGACACAAAAATCATATATAAGCCAAATATTCCGCAAAACGCGATATCGAACCAAAACGAGAAACTCGCGTCGCGAACTAAACGCGCGTGTGCACGATACGCTAAAACGTGTGTATACGCGTCTAAAACTATCGCGACACGCCGCGATACGCTGGATCACAGAACCCACTCACGTATCGCGCGTATCGCGTAAACACAACGGACATGCAAAACGATATATGATCCCAGATTTTCCTACAGGTCAAATATTACAAAACTAGACATGCCAAAACACTACACAACACAGAAGACAACCCTAGCCAAGACCCCAACACCCCAGCCCCCTACTTGGCCGCAATTTGCGGCCAAACACATTAAATCTGTGGCCTGGGTAGGGAAATAGGTGCTCGTGTTTTGGTGGTGGTGTCTATACCTAGTGTACATGCCCCAGTTTCTTCAATTTTGTTCTGTAGGGTCCGGGTCAATAGCAGATTCTAGATTGCCAATATATCGCTTTAAAATCACCAATTTGCACAATTTAGAAACCTATGGTATTTTAGTGAAATCTGGGGAGTTCTCAGTTGGAGTGACCCTAACAACACTTAAATAAGTAGGGTTTACCAACACAATCAATACTTAACCAAAATTCCACTTAAACACCAAAATCTAGCACTAAACCCACTATTTAACATAAACTGACACTAATTAGCACACAAGCTAAACAAAAGAGAGATGGGTTCAGAAGATATACCCTAGAGAACCCTAGAAGGCAGGAGCGGAAGTGTATGGGGGAGGAAGAGCTTCAGCAAGTTGCTGCAAGTTGCTGGGGGAGCTACTGCTACAGCTTCTACTGATGCTGCCAGTGCTGATGTTGTTGTTGTTGCTGCCACTGCTGCTGCTCCTGATGATGAAGATGATGCCTGCTGCTGCTGCTGATGGATGCTGATGTTGGAGCTGCTGCTGCTGCCTTGCTCTGCTGTCGTGGGTGTGTGTGTTGCTGATGAAGCTGCTGCTGTTGCTAGCTTCTGGTGATGCTCTCTACTGCTGCTGCTGCTAATGGTGTTGATGTTGCTAATGGTGCTGATGTTGTTTCTGGTGCTGCTACCTGCTGTTGTTTGCTGCTGCTGGAGCTGAAGCAGGGGTGTGTGTGTGTGTTTTGTGTGAGAGAATGAGAGTGAGAGAATGAGAGAAATGAGTGAGAATGAGAGAACACCAACAAGTCAACCCCCTCCTCTCTCTCTCTCTCTTCATTAATTGAAGGCATGGGCAAGCCATCATGCCTCATAATGCACTCTCTCTCTCTCTCTCACACCAAGGTCAACACTTCAAACCATAATTTAAACCCTTTTAAATTCATTTCATTTTAAAAACAACCATTTACAAATAAAAACCCAAAAGCACCTAATACAATATTAAACTAGATTAGGGAATGGTTAGTTCACCATGTTGCTAATCATGGTTAAACCCCCAAAACAACCCTAGTTAACATGCACAAGTGTGTGCAAGCCTAGGAAAAATCTAATAAAATATTCAATAAATAGGATAAAATAATTAAAAACCAATTTGGTAAACTTTTTTATTAAAAACCATACATTAAAATATAATTAGCTATAAAACACATTCTAAGGTGTTACAACCACCCGTGCACAGTGCGACATCTACCCCCAATATCAGAAGAGATGAATCCTTGACGATCCGCTTAGTGCCTTCATATGGCTTGGGGCTATTCCCAACTAAAACCTGTTTGCACGACTCCTTTGAACCGTGGTAGGGTAGTAATCAAAGCACCGTGGGAACTCATACGAGACAAATGACGATCTCAGGTCAACAGACTAAGCTATACTCATGTCACCTGAGAACTGCTATCTGACAATAGGTATAATACCATCTAGCATGTCCCTGGCGAGTTCGTCCAGTGCACCTCATAACCCAATGAGCACCTGTATACTATCTTTGGTGACTACCTGACACCTGGCTGTGAGACCGGCCATCGCCCTTCGTCGGGTCAAGAAACGTATACACTAGTCTACTCTGGAATATTGATGCCCAGTATCGATATTCCCACGTCTAGGGACATTTAAGGATTTGCTTATAGACTACTCAGTTCTCACAAGCGTGATCTCCACAATAACCTGTTAGTCAAGCAAGGATTCTATTGACTCTATCAACATGAAATAGTGATCCGTAATATTATATTATACATGTACATGATGATAGAGATGAACCAAATATCATACTATCATCTCGAATAAGACTGTTCTACCCGTATAGGTCCTCCCTTAATCATCCCAGTTCTCACAAGTGTGATCGCCACAATAACCATGGTAGTCAAGCAAGAATCTTATGGGCTCTATCAACATGTAACAGTGATTCGTAATACCACATTATATATGTACATGATGATAGAGATGAACTAGATAGCATTATATCATCTCGAGTAAGACTGTTCTACCAATATAGGTCCTCCCTTAATCATCATAATAGCTTATCTGTGATTACAATAATTGACTTGAGGGCACTATAGCCAACAATCTCCCACTTGCACCAAAGACTAATTATTGCGGTGTCGCATACTCACAGCCCGTATGCTACCGATCACCCAACTTCTCTACTAATTAGTTTCTCAAAGCATGTTTGCGAAACATTAGCGTTCGAGAAATAGACTCAGTGAGTGGATCCGTTCCAATATTTCTATTTCTATCTTTCTATATCTCAATTTCGCGGAGAACGACTAGCTCCCGAAATGAGCGATACTTACCTTGGAATTTGTCTGGATAGCTGATGGGACCATGTTCGTAAAGGAACATCTATATCCAACAAACTACTTAGGCTGTATCCTATTGCTGATGTAATCAGCACCCAGCGTCATGACCACCTCAGTATTCTACTTGGAAACCTATCCAACACACTACAGCTCAAAAAAGGGAAAACTATTAACTCTGACAGCCACTCTGTCATTCAGGTCACTTTGGAAGCTTGAAATGATAACCGCCTCCTTAAGGAGGCTGCCGTTACCATATACCAAGAACATCCTTTTATGTTTATAACCGCTTCCCAATGTTTTTCTAGGATTGGATTAATATCTGTTTATTGCAGCTAGTGCAAAAAGAAATATCTGGTGTGGTACTTGATATCTCATGATTGACTCAATTGACTAAGCAAGTGATATGTCAATCATGCAAATCTTTATTCTCATCAGTCGAGAAGACATCTCTTTAGAGAGGGTGACTCCATCACCTGCGGGTACACCACCATATCAGGAGTCGTCCATTCTAAGACACTTTAGAATAGTGTCAAAGTACCCGAATTCGGACACTTCCCAAATCTAGATCTAAAACCATGGATATAGTCACCAGAATTCTTAATATTTTGTCCAGATCCTACGAGGAGAATGATGGGTTCCTTAGCACCCTCACGGTGTTTACTAGGGCATCAAACATGCCATTTCAAAATTTTCTAGAGAGATAAAGAACCCGAACGAGGATCGAACTAGATACTTAGGGTTTTCTAGATTGTAAACACTTTACAAACTGAAGAGAAGAAGGAATACAACCTTTGTAGACCGGTCCTTCACTTCAATAGCTCCGTGTAGTAGTCCCTTCGCTGCGATCACGAACTCCCGGACTCTAGAGAGGCTTCACAAGATGTACGGAACAATTTTGCTTCGAAGTTTTCGAGACCGAAGATGATCTATGTCGAGGAGACACTAGCTCATGCTATCTCTTCACTAATTGTGAGATTAGTGAAGCAAACACTCTAAACTAAATGGCAAGTAGTAGAGGATGATGAAGTAGGAAGTGGGCTCTCTTTAGTTTTATTTTTCTCACAATAAATCATCACTTAGAAAAAACTAGCAAACTTTTTTTTCTTGAGGAAGAAGAAGTGATGAGGAAAATGAATGAGAGAGTGAGGTTAGAATTGCAACCATGGGTGAGTTAGTGTCATACTTAACTCATGTAGAGAATAAACCATAAGTATGAGTTAAGGGTTGGGTTAAGAAATATCTTAAGCAAGACAAAGGAGTGGATTAAGTCAATGAAGTCCACATGCTTCTACAAGTTTTGAACCATGACAAATATCTCCACAATTTTGAATTTCCTTGAAATAAATATAAACCCTAACTTAACCCTAGCATGGTGTGAGTCTCATACATACATGTTGCAAGTATAACCTAGCATGACACAACAATATATATCACACATATATTTTGTATGCAAAGAAAACAATTAACATATATCACATATATGTTAAGTATATCAAATGTGAGAAAAAGAAAAGCTTAAGTGAGCTAATATTAGTTAATGTAATTTAATATATCAAATATATAATTCTATATTAAATTATTAAATCAACACTTGAGTTAATAATCCGGCTATAGTGTGTATAACCGACTAATATCATATGCAACAACTTATCAAATCAACACTTGATCCGATAACCTGGCTATATCACATATAACCGACCAATGCCACAAGTCACGAGAATAGAATGCGGCATCACATACACGCATTAATCTCGGTCCCGTACATATCGAATATGTGCTCCTACTCCGTTTCGCATGAACCAGGAAACCTCTGTGTAGAACTCTAAAGACTCGTCAATACGCCGGCAGTACGTGATGGTCATATCAAACACCCACAAGCCGCAAGCGGTCTGCTAAACGTAACGGCCACCCGGGTATTGAGCGATCAGAAGATCAACAAGCAAGCCTGCTTGTACTCCTGCGAATCCAATCAGTAACACTACCGTACAGTCCGGTCTCTTCGTCTGATATGTCGCATATCAATGGCCTGGAGGTGGTATAACGTCAGACCCCAATAGCCTGATAAGTCATGCTAATGCAAGGTCCATAACGGTTTGAAAAACTACTGGTAACACTTACCAATAAATCTCAGCAACCCTGGCCAGGGATTTCCTGTTATGGCCAATCGAGCATAGAGCAACATCAACTCCCAATACCGGAAGAGACGAAACCCCTCCTATCGCTCATTGCCTCCATATGACTCGGGACTGTATCCAAAAACCACCTTTTGCACGATCTTTTGACCGTGGTATGGTGGAAATCAAAACACAGTGGGAATCACACAAGACTCTATGACGATCTCGGGTCTACAGACTAACATGTATCAGTGTCACCAGAGAACTGCTATCCGACGATAGGTATAATACCATATAGGAGTTCTCGGCGAGTCCGAGTGTACCCAGTCTCCACTGAGCACCCGTATACCTTCTCTGATGTCAAGCACCAATGGATATGAGATCATCCATCGCCCATCATATGGGTCGAGAAGCGTATACGCTAGTCTATTCTGAAGTATCGATGCCCTGTTTCGATACTCCCACGACTAGGAACATTTGAAGGATGTACTTATCGACTACCCTGTCCCCACTAGTATGATCTGCATCATAATCCTGGTAGTCAAGTACTCATCCTAAGGGCTTTATCAACATGTAATAGAGAGACAATAAGTGTACATGTTAAGATAAAGTACAACCAGATAGCATACTATCATGTCGAGCAAGAAAGTCCTCCCTATATATGTCCAAGCATCCACTACAATATACATCGCATGTTCCAGGACATCACTCCCTACTACCTTCTTACCGGGTCCATCTGTTGTCCTGATGAAGTCAAACTCTATGACCGTCACATTAAAAATAGATGATATATATCCGCTATACTTATTTTAGTCTATAAATAGACATAAGCTACTTGCCCACCATGCTTCCGCTGCTCCCACTGACTACGACAACCCTCTGGCAGAGTCATATACATGTGTACTTCTAAAGCTAATTTAGAATGACGTTATAGTCATCCAATTGCCAGATCTCATAGTCTAGGACAACAGTAGTGACAAGTTTGGGTCATCAAAACTTTCCTGTCACCGTCTTTAAGGAGACCGTAGTACCTCTCGGGTGGCTGAGATTACCCACCAAATGTGGGGAGTGGCTAATGGATTGTCGAATTCAATTGAATTTTTAGGTTCTACCAAATTTTCAGTAAACGTTTGTAGTTCTGGAATCATTTCCAGTTCTACCATACTCCCACTTGTATTTTCTGAAAAGAATTCATTTCACTAAAACGGGTGGCGAGTCAAGAACAATATAACTTTTGATCCTGCAAATGGTAGAATATTAACCATCGTCAAAACCTGGGATAACCTACAAACTGCTATTACTGAAATGTGCATTGAGTTTATCCGGATTCTGGTTTTAAGTATAAGCCGGACAACTCCTTATACCTTAACATCGTTAAGATATAAATCCATTCTATATTTAATATAGAAAACAAAGGAACTAATTTAATTGGAACCAGATTCAAAAATCATGCAGCTGTTTTTTTGTGCATATCGACTAAACGGAAAAAGACCATGCAACATTATTCATCAAGAAGCACATCTACGGATGAGTAACCTGAGAGAGAAGCAAGTTCTCAAATATATTACTTACGACGGAATACCTAGCATAAGTATCTACATTTTCGATCATCTTGAAGAATCCTGATACTTCCAACGCATCATTCTCTACTTTATTTTTATACCTATAACTTCTCAAAATTTGAATCTTGTATTTCAACGAAATGCGTGTCTAAAACCAGAGAAGTTACAAGTAAACGGAATATATTATGAGTACCAATCTCCTAATGGATATCGGACAACATACAATACTTTGTATAAGTCCTCTGAGTTTAATAACTCAAACTTTGTGTGTTATAGGTTGAAAACTGTATTATGGTTAAAAATAATTACACCGTTATTGAATGCACTTTACCTAATCATCAGCTGATATATGCAAATGTCATAAACATAATTTCAAAATATTATATCTCACTTTATAAAATAAACGTACAAATATATCAGTTTGAAATTGGTGTATAATAACGGATATTCAAAACCAAATATTCTGTTAGGCAAAACCCAGATGATTTCCTCAAATATCACAAATTACAAAGAATTCTGAAATTGAGGATCTAATCATCCAATTCCCAATATTTTACTTACACTCAGCATCTGTAACGCCATACAGATGTGAGAATCAAATCTGGTAAATACATATTCTGGAGTTAGAATCTAATTGGAAAAGCAGTTTTCAATTAATGCCGCACAGTAAAACTGAAACATGAAAATGTTTCGAGAGGGTGGCTGGGTATTCCTAGTAATGTCTCTATTACTATCCAGATTTATGAAAGTAGTCGCAATTTTCTTTGCCCTCACTTCAATCTTTTTATATGTCTCCACATCTTATCTTCTGTACACCATACTTAGGATAATTGGTTTTCTTCCTAGGCTACTTTTTGGCACTTGCCTAATGTTTGGAAGAAGACTATCTAATAAGCGTAACTGGTGTACTCTCCTAATACTAGGAGCCCTCGAAACCTGAGACAAGGTAAAGAGAAAAGACAACCGAATAATCCTATTCAATTTTCTTAGAACCGGAATCCATTCTCGAACTGAAACAAGTTTTTTCGAGTTCGTATGTAACTATACGATGGCATACCCAAACAATATGGATCTTCATAGTGATACAGAGTGTTCTGAATAAATGCAAAGTGGAGGTAGGAGTGACAGGGATATATGCGACTTTGTTGTGAATCATGAAAATCCAAAAGTCAAAGTGTGTAAAAAGGTTTGGTTAACTTGGTTCATGAGTTTTAGTTTAAGGTAAGTCATAGGTCACTGTAACCAGAGAGAGTGAAAAGAAACACTCAACGTGCACTCTGTCAAGATTAGATTGGTTAATCATTTCATCTAATCAGGATGGCTCCCACTATTTCCGCGAATTCTCCTTCACACCCTAGAAGGAGAACTAGTCGGATCATATACACCTTACAAGTTCACTAACCGTTTAGCCAGGTCAGTATTGGTACTTCGAGGGAGGTCCTCCTTGTTTTCGCACAGATCCAATTAAATAACCCCGTTTCTGCAGATGCATAATCTCGTTAATACTTTTTAGACACCTAATAGGTTAACTAATTGTGAAGTGAAAATTTTCTAAGGAGTAATACCTGCTTATCAGTGGAAATCGGGACCCAACTATCATTGTGTGATAATTTTGACGGAAGCTGACCAAAATTACCACACTCCAGAAGGTGTACGCATGCCTGGCAAGTTTCCTTTATATTTGAAACCCCCGATATGGTTTTTGCCCCAAGCGTCTTATGATCTTAACAAGGTCAAAATATCATAAGTCGCAAGTCAAGTTTAAGCCGTTATTATCCTGGATTAATCTAAACCCACCCGCATGCGCCCTTGACAAGATCAAAATGACCGTGCGACTGTCTTAAGATAATCACATCACTATACAACAGAAAAGTATTGCAAAGCTATCGAACACTACGTCTTAACAAGGTCAAAAAACGTAGCACGAATACTAAGCAATACTAATCTGAAACGACGGAGGGCTACGACTGGTTTTTGGCGAAAAACTTTTAACGTAATGAATTTGATATCATTGAAGGAACTCAAGCAGTTTTGAAAAGGAGTGGTTTAGGCTCTGTATTTTTAAAAGTGGTGGTGTTGTAGAAAACTGAGTAATTTATAGTCACGTAAACTTTTGTCAAAGAGGTCACTCCCTGTGAAGGAATTTAGGCTCTTTCCTCGTTGAATGAGGTGCAAGATATTCCTAACTGAATATCTCGATGCAAAGGAAAAGAAAATGCCTATAGTTTTCAAAAATTGGTTCCAACAACATCATTTAGATTTGTTTTCCTTCCATTAATCAGAATTAATGCAGTCCCATCAATTAAACATTTCATGTCAGAAAGAAACGAAAATAGGCACGCACATATATACTGTCCGCATTCACCATAGGGTCTCGGGTCTTCATCGTAAGATTACTTAATTTACAACAGGACGGGGACAGAACTAGCGCGGATGCAAAACATATATATATATATCTTCCGCTGTGATTCTGTGTCTATATATATATATATATATATATATAGCAACATTCATCTCACGCATGATAATATAGCAGACACAGAATCACAGCGGAAGCAAACACAAAATGGAAATACGGATAAACTAGTAAAAGTACATTTCAGTGGAGCCAAATATAAAATGTAATTTTCCGGTCGTGTGGATGGCCCGTAGCATTGGATCCTAAATCTCTACGAGTGCGGCAAGCCACCCGTCAATTCCAGAAGCGAGGCAAACCCAATCAACGAAGTGAGTGAGCCACCCAGCACTTCCGAAATCCGGTGACTTGGGCACCCCTCCATGGGTCAATCCTATACCCCTACAAGTGCGGCGAATAGCCCGTCAATTCTAGAGTAAGGTATTTCGGTCTCAACGCCATGAGATGGTGGCCCGTCGCCCTTTAAAACCCGGTTATTCGAGAACTCCGCTGCGGGGTGGTCCTAGTGCATGTAACGAAAATCTGAATATACAATGGTGACTACGTCAGCAACCAGGACGTGCTCCAAAGAATAATATAAACTGCGATGACGGCGGTTCACATGTCGGACGCTTACCACGCAATATGAATATATATTACATCATAGAGCTATCTAATACTACGTACACCGGGTTATCTATTGCGAAAATCCAATACAACCATAATCACAGAGCAACACAGAACATCAACGCAGATATCATGTTCGTAAAGCTGTCTGATTGTACATATAGCAACCAGTCGGAGTATACCGCGCTATGATATTCACGGTTGCAAAAACAAATGCACATAAAAGTACGAATTTAAAATTTCGATTGATTAAAACTTCCTGCATTGGTCCCAAGTACAAACCAGTACACAAACAAATCCGGACCAAACCTAAATATTCCAAAAATCACATTTTTATATATTAGAGCCCCAGAAAAAATTTGAGGCACTGTAGCCAAAATTTGGGCGCGGATCAGCCGCATATGGTTGCATTTCGCGGCGGTTCCGCGGCCGAATTTTGGGTTTAGGTGCCAAATTTTTTTTCTTGGCTATAGTTTTTGCCTGCACATATTTTTTATGCAGCCTGGAAAATTTTTTGACCAACTTTGAAATTCGAACAACAAGCAAAGTTTTGGAAATGTGAATCGGAAAATTCCGTAGATCGAAACTCTAAATTTGTGCAAACAAGTCTAGCATCTAGCCCGGCTCTAATACCACTGTTGGAAACTCATGCACACTAGCAAACTAATTTTGGACATGGATTTTAAAATTTTCTAGTTTGCTAAAGTTCTAAAATTATGAATCAAACTAAAGTGCTAGAACTTGTAAACAAAAAACTAGTGAGCCAAACTAATCTACTATGTGTAGAATACTCACATCCTCAAGTTTTCTTCAAGAGCTCCAATGTTGTGGACTCTAGCACGCTCTCAAGAGTTTTCGATCGCGTTTGCAAGCCGCTCCTCCTTCACCGAAGATGATCCACCCGAGAGAACCGATCCAAGCTCCTGTTTCACATAGTGAAGCAACCGACACTCCAAGCTCGCCAGGAATAGAGAGTGGGGATGTATGAATATTCCGCTATAATTTTCTCTGAAATCTAAAGCTCAGGAGAGCAAGTAAAGAAGGAGGAGGAGGTGAAGAAACTTAGCCATGAGCAAGTGTAGAAAAGCATGAGAGAATAAAAATGAATAATAATAGAATGGCTTTATATTTTTTTCACAACCATGCAAATAAAAAAACTTGCATCATTTTGTAATAAACTAATGAAGCCTATTCCTCTCGACATATTTTCAATCATGCTCAATGCTGCCTCACCTTTATCTCATTTTATGAATATTCATATATGAATATTCACAAATGAAGTGTCCATCTTCTAGAACAAATTCCGTATAAATAAGGAATACAACCCGGTATACGTATCAAAATACATATACGCGTATCCGTATAAAAATACGAATAGCCAAGAGAGAAAATGAATAGTGAACAATAATACTAGAATACATATTTTATAGAGAGAGAGAGAGAGAGAGAGATTAATGGAGGAAAGAGGCCATAGGAGGGGATTTCCTCCTATGGCGTGGAAAAAATACAACCTCCACCATTTTTTCCGACGATCGGCACCCATCATCATCATCGTTATTATCTAAGATGTGCGTACACCAAATTTCATGTGATTCCTCAACTTTTTCGCCGTTGATTTAGTGGGTTCAAAATTAACGGTTTACCGACAATAGAACATTTTACATTGCTAAATCAACGGTGAAAAAGTTGTAGAATCACATGAAATTTGGTATACCCACATCTTAGATGATAACGATGAAGATGATGGGGGCCGATCGTCAAAAAAATTGGTGGAGGTTGTATTTTTTCCACGCCATAGGAGGAAATTTCCGCCTATGGCCTCTTTCCTCCATTAATCTTTTATATATATATATATATATATATATATAGAGAGAGAGAGAGAGAGAGAGAGAGAGGTTAATGGAGGAAAGAGGCCATAGGAGGGAATTTCCTCCGATGGTGTCAAAAAAATACACGCTCCCTCATTTTTTCCGACGATCGGCATCCACCATCTTCATCATTATCATCTAAGATGTGGGTACACCAAATTTCATGTGATTATACAACCTTTTCACCGTTGATTTAGTAGGTTCAAAATTAACGGTTTACCAACAATAGAACTTTTTACATTACTAAATCAACGATGAAAATGTTGTAAAATCACATGAAATTTGGTGTACCCACATCATAGATGATAACGATGAAGATGGTGGGTGCCGATCGGCGGAAAAATGAAGGAAGGTTTATTTTTTCGACGCCATGGAATGAAATTCCCTCCTATGGCCTCTTTCCTCCATTAACCTCTATATAGGTTAATGGAGGAAAGAGGCCATAGGAGGGAATTTCTTCTCATGGCGTCGAAAAAATACACACTCTCTCATTTTTTCCGACGATCGGCGATCACCATCTTCATCGTTATCATCTAAGATGTGGGTACACCAAATTTCATGTGATTCTACACTTTTTTCACCGTTGATTTAGTGGGTTCAAAATTAACGGTTTACCGACAATAGAACTTTTTACATTGCTAAATCAACGGTGAAAAGGTTGTAGAATCACATGAAATTTGGTGTACCCACATCTTAGATGATAACGATGAAGATGGTGGATGCCGATCGTCGGAAAAAATGAGGGAAGATGCATTTTTTCTCGACGCCATAGGAGGAAATTCCCTCCTATGGCATCTTTCCTCCATTATTCTCATATATATATATATATATATATATATATATATATATATATATCAAAACTTAATTTAATAATCCAGCTTAATTATAAGCCGCTAGTATTATCAACCATCCGATTAAAATCCGTATAGCTTGTATACATATTTAATCGGACACCCGTATGTACCAACATACGTCATCTACATCATATCGCCTGAACCGGGAAAACTCTCTATTTGGGACTCTAAAGACTTGTCAATACGCTGCAGTGGGTGTAACCACAAGTACGTTAGCGACACTAGCTATACGTAACCGCTATCCAGGTATTGAACGAAAAGAAGGCCGACGAGCAAACTCATCCGTACCTCAACTGAGCCTGTCTGTGACAATTTCCGTACAGTCCGGTCTGTTCGTCTAAAAGTATCGCATATCAGGTCTAGGGGGTGGATAAAGTAAGACTCATAATAACGCAATAATTCTTGTCGGTATGAAACCTATTATCCACTCAGAAACTACTGATCCAAATTAGTAAATCTCATCCACCTTAGCCAAGGATTTCATGTGATGGCCACCCGTGCACAGTGCGACATCTGCCCCCAATACTGGGAGAGATGAATCCCTGACGACCCGCTTTCTGCCTCCATATGACTCGGGATTGTATCCAACCAAAACCTATTTGCACGACTCTTTTGAGCCGTGGTAGGGTAGTAATCAAAACATAGTGAGAACTCACACGAGACAAATGACGATCTCAGGTCGACATACTAATTTGTACTCATGTCACCTGAGAACTGCTATTTGAAAATAGGCATAATACCATTCAGCATGTTCTCGGCGAGTCCGTCCAGTGTAACTTAATCCAATGAGCACCTGTATACTATTTTTGGTGACTAACTGATACCAATGGCTGTGAGACCGGCCATCTCTTCTCGTCGGGGTCAAGAAACATATACACTAGCCTGCTTTAGAATATCGATACCCGGTATCGATATTCTCACGACTAGGGACATTTAAGGATTTGCTTATAAACCACCCAGTTCTCACAAGTGTGAACGCCACAATAATCCTGATAGTCAAGCAAGAATCGTATGAGCGCTATCAACATGTAACAGTGATCCGTAATACCACATTATATATGTACATGATGATAGAAATGAACCAGATAGTATATTATCATCTCGAGTAAGACTGTTCTACCCGTATAGGTCTCCATCAATTATCATATTCGCTTGCCTGCGATTACAATAATTAACTTGAGAGTACTATAGCCAACAGATATAACTTTCTTTTCCAAAATAAGAGATCACTTGCTCGATTTCTAAAGGGCTCGCATACCCAAAATTATGACTGTCAAAATAACCCGAACCCAAACCGAACCTCTAAGTTTATAAACGAGCCAACCTAACCCGACCCGTTTAATAAATGGATCGCGTATAGTTTATGTTTCATGACCCGCTTTAACTCGTTTCACCCGAATACATTATTCCCAAATTACCCGTGTTGTCTCATTCTTGGGCATTTTTGGGTTTTATTTCATTGAATATCCGTAAATTATTCACGAGCATCGAATTTGTAATACTTATTTTGTATTACTCATACATGGAAAAAAGTAATGAAACAACTCAGGTCAGGTGATCCAATTATTCCCGACCCAAAATTTAAACAGGTTGGGTCGACTCGATCCGAATATTAAACGGGTTGTGTATGAGTCTTAGAAAACTAACCCGATTATTAAATGGGCCGGGTCGACCCGAATATGATTTTGACCGGGTCAAACGTGACCCGATCCGATTACGACATAACCCGACACGTTTGACATCCCTACCCAAAATAATATTACTCGGTCATCATCCGTGTGTCTTCACGCAAATCCATGTCTGTTTTCTTTTGCTTACCCTTTTTCTGACTGTTTTATATTTAATTTGACTTTCCGTTTGGTCCCAAGAACGTTTTACGTTGTTTCAGCGACTGTTAAATAGACCATCGCATGTGCTTTCATGCGCAGAGCAGAGCAGATTCATTATTTTGTTTTTCTCATTCATTTGTTGTTTAATGATAATATAAAATAAAATGATAAATGGGACCGGGGTCAAGCACAGGCCCACGGTTCTGCTCAACTTACTTTTGCAACACTACGATGTGGCACGGTTTGAGTTTAATCATCGATATATAGATATGACCGAGGGAATGTATTTGGATTCGATCGACTTGGTCAAAAAAATAAACGTTGCATCCATTGCTGCAGTTCTTGCGGGGCTTGGTGTCTCCACCATTCCGCTAAAAGCTTTAGACCAGCCACACGAATACATGACTGGACGCATTGATTTCAATATTTTGTTCCAGATCATCAATCATGATGATCGGTATTTGCATAATTTTCTTTTCATGGTTTCTCTTGCATGTCCTGCGAGCAAAGTATCTTGCGGCATTATGAGATTTGCACCACGGCGGAGCGAGTAAGACCATCGACACTTGTAAAACAAATTTCTAAAGTTGATTTTGTTGACGATGTTTTAGACCCTTATATCGGCCATGGGGATGATTGCATGCACATTTCTACTCGTTCTAGTCAAAACCAAGTAGTACATTTGCTTTACTTCGCTAGGAAAGGTCAATGACAGGGATCCATCAACAGCGAATATTATATTACGACATTCTTTGCAGTCCATTAGGCATTATTAACAGTATTGTATTAGATATTTATCTTTATTTTAAAAAAAAAGTTGTACTTCAAGTATAAGATTTGATCGAATGTGAGAAAGCCAATCGATGTACCTCCTATAATGTTGTTTAAAATCATTTTTCTTAAAGACGTATCGGCTTCATGTTTGCTAGATTTATACACTACTCAATCCGCGGGTGTTGGATGGATATGCAACTATTAAAAATGTGTTGTGTAAGTTGAGCGCAACCATGGGCCTGCGGTTAATCCAGTCCCATTTATCATTTATTTCTATATTATTATTAAACCAAAAACGAATGAGAATTCCAAACAGTTAATCTGCTCTGCGCATGAAGCTTAGACGATGGTTCATTAAACTGTCCTTGAAACCACGTAAAATGATCTTTAGACCAAATGAAGAGTAAAATTAAATATAAAACAATCCTTAGAAAAAGGAAAGCAAAAGACCTGCATTTGCTTGAAGACGCATGGCTAATGACTAGCTAATATTATTTGGGAATGCCAACCCTTCCTGAATCGAATGATCGAAGCAGAATACATAATTCAATTGTTTTGACAGCTAAACAAATTTTATTTTAGATTGTCAGTTGACTACCAAGGGTTAATAGGCCGCATTGGTTAGAAAATTCTGATTATCGGAAAATGCACTGCATTTTTTTTTTGTTTGGGTTCGCTCAGGATGTGCGGTACATTCGTATTTTTTGCCAAAATATCTAATCTGCGCTCGCTTTTGTTGTATTTTTTTTTTATTTTGCAACTATTTGGTAACCATTCTCTCTTAACTTTTACACCAAAGTCGTAACCCCTAGATCGAGTAGGGAACTCCACAACAACGGGGCAAGCTACGACCCGTGTGCCCAATCTCAACTGCCATCTCTTCTTCCTCCTCCAACCACGGAGATGTTTTAAAGGCCAAAATCGATCTTTTGAGCCAGAAGTAGCAGTATACTGTGTCGTGAAAGAGATGAAGAGGGTGAGAAGCTGAGAGGGGGCGTCCAGGGATAATTCGGGAGTGAGAAACTAGGTATCCTTCTTCGGTTTTTGTTGAATTTCGGTTAAAGATGCAATTTTTGCTCTATATTATATATTTCACATGATGCTAAAATTATTTAGTCCAACTTTCAGAAGATCGATCGTTATTATCTTCACTTCAATAAAAGTTTGAGCTATCAGTCAAACTAGAAGAGCATGACAAGTTTTGCTCCATATCAAGACCTTAATTTTGGAGCATGACAAATTATGACTCCAAATAACTTTAATTAAATCAAGTTTAATTTTCAACATCCCCCCTCCAACTTGATTTGTATTTACATGCTGACCATCGTTTTCAACTTGCTAAAATTTTCGGTTTTGAGAGACTTCATGAAAATATTGCGATTTGACATAGACGAGCTTCACTTCTTTTTTCTTTACATGCTCTCGTATGAAATTATATCAGGTGTTGATATGTTTACTCCTTTCATAAAATGCTGGATTCTTTGCTAAAGCGATGGCTGATTTATTATCAATATCGATATCCGTTGGCCTCTTTTGATCATTTTGATATTTTTTGAGTAAGCTTCTTAACCATATAGCATGACACACTTCTGATGATGCAACAACATATTCGGTTTCACATGTAGAAAGAGCGACGATTTGTTACTTCTTCGACTTCCAAGTAAAAGTCGTATCTCCAATGAAAAATACATAGCCGATTGTACTCTTTCTTTTATCAATATCTCTGGCCCAATCGCTATCTGTATATCTACCCAGACGAAAATCATTAGAACTTGTATAAAATAAACCGAGACTTGTCATATCCAATGTTTTAAAAGCGGTATAGAAAAGCGGAGCGGTTGAGGAGCCAAAGCGCTTAAGCAGCCGCTTAGGCCGCTCAGAAATCAGAATGGTGATATTTCATCAATATTCCTTTTCTTGTCAATACATAATGATTCTCATTAGGTTCTAACTATTTTTATGTTGTTGTTGTACTAGCAAATGACTAAATTTAATCTAAAATTTAACAAATTTACTTAGAAAAAATATATTATTTGCTAGAACATGCTCAAATAATTGAATGTAAAATTGAATTTTTAAAAGAATTTATTAGCTTATAGCGCTTATAAGCCTTTCGATATCCAGCATCAAACATCATAGCTCAAATCAGTAAAAAAAAGTCTACCAAAATATTAACAAGTATCATAGCTCAAATCAGTAAAAAAAAGTTTACCAAATTATTAAAAAAAGTATCTACAAGATTGTAGCTCGAAACCAGGTGGTGTCAAAATCGAATTAAAATTTCAAGATTGAAATTCAAAAACCCCCGAAATCGAAATAGAAAACTCTAAGATTTCTCGAAATCGATTCAGATATTGACTGCATGAAGTTGATAAACCTAAATTTTTGGAGTTTTGAAACCCAAATTTTGAAGTGTCAAAGATTTATCGAGTCGAGCATTAAGGACAGACAATGTGGAAAGTGAAAAAGAAAAGATGAATTATTATATTAATTGGTATTTGTGTGATCTTACTCCAATAACAATACTTATATACCCTTTATAACACTTATGAGTTGTATACATCAATAAAATAGATTATACAATATCATCCGTTTAAGCGGGATAAAACGGAGCGGTGAAACCCGTTCGGCCGCTTAAACGACCGCTTTTTAAAATATTGGTCGTATCTTTTATGTACCGCAAAATTCGTTTTGCTTGCATCAAATTGGTTGACTTTGGTTCTTCCACATATCAGTTAATAAGGCCGACTATATAAAGAATATCCAGACTCGTGCATTTCAAATATCGAAAACTACCAACCTAGATTTTGAAATAAGTTGGGTCGATATTACTTCCATCATTCTTCTTGGACATCTTAGTACCACACTCGAAAGGTGCAACAACCGGATTGCATTCCTTCATCTTGAATTTTGAAGAATTGATTGCGCATAGCCATCTTGGGATGTAAAAATCCCACCATTCTTTTACTTCACTTCAATGCCCAAATTTAAGAGGACATAAAATAAGAGGACATAAGATGTTAGTCATCTCGAACTCTTGAACCATTGATCTTTTTAATTCAAACATTTTTGCATTAATTCCCGTGAATATGAGATCATCCACATACCAGAATATGAGTAAGAAATCTCCTTTTTCATTTTTCTTTGAATAGAGCGAGTGTTCATACATGCATTTGATGAACCCATTTGTTTGGAAATAAGCGTCGATTTTACTATTCCAAGCGTTGATTACCGAATGTTTGCAGAATAGAAAAATACAATAAAAGACGACGCAAAATAGATATTTTAACAAAAAATACGGGTGTACCACACATCCAGAGCAAAGCCAAGCAATGGAAGAATTTCAGCTTAAAAAATGCCGTCATTTTCCTATAATTAGAAAATAGTGAGAATTTTCTAGCCAATGCCAGCTTATTAGCCCTTTGTTGTAAGCTGACAATCAAAATTAAATTTTTTTTCGCTGTCAGAATAATTGAATTCTACTTGTGAATATATATTTATATATATAAATATATATAGAGAGAAAGAGAAGGTGGGGGAGGAGGAGTTTCGATAGGAGGAAATTCTCCTATAGCGTCAAAAAATTACGCCTTCTAAGATTTTTTCAACGACCGGCACCCGCCGTCATCATCTTCATCATCTAAAATGTGGATACATCAAATTTTATGTGATTCCATCACTTTTCATTGTTGATTTAGCAAAATTAACGGTTCACCGACAATAAAACTTTCTATATTGCTAATTCGACGGTGAAAAGTTGTGGAATCACATAAAATTTGGTGTATCCACTTCTTACATGATAAAGATGATGATGATGGGTGCCGATCGTCGAAAAAAATAGTAGAGGATATAGATTTTCGACGTTATCTAACGTAAAAGGCTCAGAAGGCCTCTTTTCTTCATTATCTTTGATATATATATATATATATATATATATATATATATATATATATCACCTCTTTTCTTCAACACCGAATCCTCAGTCGTCATCTATATATCACCTCTTTTCTTCAACACCGAATTCTCGGCCATTATCTATTGGGCCTAACTTGATAAGTTGATATAACTTTTCTTTCCAATATAAGAGATGGCATGTTCGATTTCTAAAGGGTTCGCATACCCAGAACAATATTACTCGGTCATCCTTCCTGTGTCTTCAAGCAAGTCCATGTCTGTTTTCTTTTGCTTCTTTTTCTCTGACTGTTGGTTTATATTTAGTTTTACTCCCCATTTGGTCCAAAGACCGTTTTACGTTGTTTCAACAACTATTTAATGAACCGTCGTCTGCGCCTCTTGCGTAGGGCAGATTCATTATTTTATCTTTCTTATTCATTTGTCATTTAATGATAATATAGAAATAAATGATAAATAGGAGCTGGGTTATAAAGCTCTGGCCCATGGTTGCGTGCAACTTACCCAGGACAAGGGGTCAGACCTGACCCAACTTAACCCATGCCTCGGCTTCTGTTTTACCTTTGCAACACTACGATTTGGCACGGTTTGATTTTAATTATCAATTAATTTTATTTAATGCTGTATGAAGATATGACCGAGGGAATGTATTTGGATTCGAATGACTAGGTCTCAAAAATAAATATTGCTTCCATTTCTGGAGCTCTTGCAGGGCTTGGTGTCTCCACCATCCAGAAAAAAGCTTTAGACCATCCACACCAATGTAGTCTGGACGCCATGAATTCAACCTATTGCTCCAGATCATGATGGTCGGTATTTGCGCAATATTCTTTTCGTGGTTTCTATTGCAAGTCCCGCAACATTTTGTCGTGTAGTGACGTGCGTTGGATCACGTCAAGTTGGATCACGTCAAGTTGTTACATTCCGTTGATCTTTTGATGGCAGCGATAGACGGCTGAGATTGGATCTGGAGGCTGGCTCCTGAAGCGTGTGGATCTCAATGGGTTTGAGGTTGTTTGGGCCGAGCTACCTGCAAGGAAGTCTCGGGGTGCTTGTACCACCGAGGACCCTCCGACGGTCAAGTTAGAGAGAAAATCCGAGCAGAGTAACGGCTTAGTGGAGTAAAAATGGCTTACTCGAACCGTCTGAAGGAGGGGTTTAAATAGTAGTGGCAGCAGGCAGACAGGCGCGAGAATTACGCCGGCCGTTACGCTCCCGGCGTCACGACCGCGTGATGAGAGGGATCCGCATTAATGGCGAGACATGCTCGTTAATGGGGGATCGTGATAACGTGGAACGCGGGATGTGGCCGGCGGATATCTCGCGCATGGCGAGATTCGCGGGAGTGAGGCGGCTGCGCCTGTGAGTGGTGCCGTTGGTCGGTCAATGAGACCGAGGAAGATGACCTCGGTGGGAGAGCTCGGGGACGAGCGGGGGACCCGAGGTATCTTGGTTCTGCGGTAGCCCGGAGACGAGCTGATAGGGCCGAGGAGGTCAATTGTGTAGGGGGCTCGGAGGTGAGCCAGCGTTTGTTTATGGGACGGGCACAGAAATGGCCTGGTCGGCCACTGTAGGTCCTTTCTTATAAGCTTCGGGACACGTCCTCAGCCACGTGTCATGATATGGGAGATCACCGATATCGAGCATCATCATTAGCCCTCCACTCTCGTCCCGACCAGATCATAGGTTGGGTCGAGAGTGGTCTGCCGGTTCACCCGAGGTGAGCTTCTTTTCGAAGATATCGTCGGGGCGTCTTCCCGGGCAATCTGTCGCATTTTCCTGATGACGTCAGCGAATCAAGGATTAGATCTTCCATTAAAGAGGATGCGCTGGATCTTGTGTATGTTTATCGAAGCGACTGCATACGTGTCGGGTGCTAGTTGACTGATGCGACGGGACGCAGGTTCCCTGCGCCCGATAGGGTGCGGCCAATGTGCGCATAACAGGTGGAGCGATGGTGGTCGTTGAGTGCGAAGAGTCATTTTGGCGGGAGATGACTGCTGCCGTTGGATGTGTTACGGCAGCTGCTATAAATAGAGGCGGGGTCCACATGAGGACCCATTCCTCTTCATAATTTCCTCGTCTTCGGTCTTGTCAGCTCGGCGTTCTTCTCTTTAGGTCGGGATTCCTGTGTTTTCTTTTCCGAGGACCCCTCTTCATTAGGTTAGATGTCTTCCTCTGAGGAGTCCGTAGATGTAGTTTGGGTAGAGTCTGGAGAGCCCCTTGTAGATTCTTTCTTTTCTTTCTCCTGTTTCCTCTCCTTCTGAGTTGAGCCGGTTTCTCCCTTTGGCATGACAAATGGATCGATCCAGGATTATTGGTGCCCTCGGTGCTCCGTCCCGAAGGGGGGCCGGAGGTGCGGCCGCTCCTCGGGCTGGCCCGAGCCCCGCACCAAATGTGTCGCCGGCGGCGGGGCCATCTGCCTCGACCCAAGCCCCCGATGATTGCCCCGGCGGCGGTCAGAGGCGTCCACGGGTTCCCAAACCCCAGACGAGGGATGCGGGAGAGGATGAAGATGGGGTTCCTTTGAAGAGGAAGAGGACGGTCTCTCGCGCGCCACCGAATGAGATTCTCGAGGGGATTCTTGTGCAGGAGGGGGACGTCTGTTTCGTAGTCCCGTCCGGGCTTTCCATCGCTGCCGGCCTGCTCGCTGGTATGGAAGAGTCGGCCGGGGGCAAGACTCCGCGGGGGACCCTGAGGGCCCAAATGGCGGCTATAGCTCAGGAGGCGGTGCATGTACGTACTCCCTCATGTGTTATTTTGAGTGCCCTTTCTTTAGTTCGAGTGTTTCTAAGTCTTTCTGCTGTTTTTTCGTCAGGTCCTTCAGCACTGCGCCCTCGTTACACGCATGGAGGCCGAGAGAGCTACCATGCCACGAGGCCGGCAGGAAAGTCTTCTTCGGAGGTCAAGGATCTGCGACTTGAGCTGCGTCTGGAGAGGGAGAGGATGGCCGTCCTTGAAGCCCGATCATCCACCGCTGAGCTCGCTGTCTCGAAGTGCCGGGAGTCCTGTCACCGTCTAAGTGAGTCCCACCGAGTCATCGAGGCAAAGTTGATGGAACTAGACGATCGCTTTGCAGCAGTGAAGAGGGCGAGGGATGCCAGCAGGCGGGATGCCGAGGCGGCGCTTCAGACGGCGGAGGTTGCCGACATTCGAGCTAGAAAGGCGGTGGCCGATTACAAAAGGTCGGACCAGTTTTACGTCGACCTCGGTGAGGCTTCTACCATTGCGTGGCACAAAGCTCTTGATGCCGTCAAGGAGCAGTTTCCGGAGTTTGCCGACGGTGAGCTCCGTGCTCGGGTCCCACTTTCGGTAGTTATGCCTCCGGTTGATGGTGATGAGGGAGGTGGGGTCTAGGTGGGGCTTGCGGCCTGAACTTTTTGGTTTTTCCTCCTCTATCTTTTTGTAAGCCTCCGAGCAATTTGGTAAGGCTGGGGAGCCCACAATATCCTTGTAAAGACTTTGGCTTTGTGAATAAAAACTTTTTGCAGTGGTATTTGCGCGCGTATCTTCCTTTGTCGGTAAACACTTATATTTGCACAGTACTGCCTTCGTGCTATGTCGGTTCTTCGTCTAGCGATTACGCGTCGAGTTGAATCTATTCATTTGCCAAGTGTGCAAAGACCGGTGGGAAGACGGTATCTCCATGGCCCCGAAGTCGAGGTGGAGATCGCTCAGACGTAGATAGACCGGATGCCTCTTGGTGAGGGCTTTGCTCCGCAGTGTTAGAGGCACAGTGAGGTGTGCTAAGGATGGATCGAGCAGGGTAGCTGCTCGGTCGCCTCATGGAGAAGGCTTAAATCCCTGGCGTTGTGGGGGTAGGGAGCTACCAGCCAGGAAAGACCGAGCAAGGGTGGACCCGGTTGCCTCTCGACGAGGGCTTTGTTCCTTAGCGCGGGAGGGGCCATGAGAGGCCTACTAAGGAAGGACCGAGCAGGGTTGATACCCGGTGCGTCTTGTCGAGGGCTTTGATCTCCGGCGTTGTGGGGTAGGGGACTACCAGTCAGGGATAACCAAGCAAGGGCAGGCCCGGTTGCCTCTTGGAGAGGGCTTTGATCCTTAGCATGGGAGGGGCCGTGAGGGGTCTACTAAGGACGGGCCGAGCAGGGTTGCTGCCCGGTGCCTCTTTGCGAGGGCTTTGATCCCTGGCATTGTGGGGTAGGGAACTACCAGGCAGGGATAACCAAGAAAGGGCGCGCCCGGTTACCTCTTGGCGAGAGCTTTGATCCTTAAGGACGGGCCGGGCAGGGTTGCTTCCCGGTGCCTCTTGGCGAGGGCTTTGATCCTTGGCGTTGTAGGGTAGGAAGCTACCAGCTGGGGATAACCAAGCAAGGGCTGGCCCGGCTGCCTCTTGCGAAGGCTTTCGATCCTTAGCACGGGAGGGGCCGTAAGAGACCTACTAAGGACGGGCCGAACAGGGTTGCTGCCCGGTGCCTCTTGGCGAGGGCTTTGATCCTTAAGGATAACCGAGCAGGGTTGCTGCCCGGTGCCTCTTGGCGAGAGCTTTGATCCCTGGCGTTATGGGGTAGGGAACTACCAGCCAGGGATAGCCGAGCAGGGTAGCCGCTCGGCTGCCTCTTGGTGAGGGCTTTGATCCTTGGTATTGTGGGGTAGGGAACTACCAGCTAAGGATAGCAGAGCAGGGTAGCCGCTCGACTGCCTCTTGGTGAGGGCTTTAATCCTTGGCATTGTGGGGTATGGAGCTACCAGCCAGGGATATCCGAGCGGGGTAGCCACTCGGATGCCTCTTGGTGAGGGCTTTGGTCCTTAGTGCGGGAGGGGCCATTTGAGGCCTGCTAAGGATGGATCGAGAAGTGAAGCTGCCCGAAGCCTCTTGGCGAGGGCTTTGATCCCTGGCGTTATGGGTTAGGGAACTACCAGCCAGGGATAACCGAGCAGGGTAGCCGCTCGGTTGCTTCTTGGTGAGGGCTTTGATCCCTGGCGTTGTGGGGTAGGAACTACCAGACAAGGATACCTGAGAAGGGTAGCCGCTCGGGAGGGGCGGTAGGAGGCCTGCTAAGGATGGATGGAGCAGTGAAGCTGCTCAATTGCCTCTTGGCGAGGGCTTTGATCCTTGGCGCTGCAAGGTAGGGAACTATCGGCCAGGAATAGCCGAGCAGGGTAGCCGCTCGGCTGCCTCTTGGTGAGGGCTTTGATCCTTAGTGCGGGAGGGGCCGTAAGAGGCCTACTAAGGACGGGCCGAGCAAGACTTTCGCAGAGACTTGTCCGACCCCCCCGACGTGTGAACATCGGGAAGGGTAACAGTCGTGGATAACACGTGTCAGGAACGTACGGGGGAAGGCCGAACGTTTTTGGATGCCACGTCATTTCTGCCATGTGGCGGCGTGGCATTAGACAAGTCGCTGCAATTCCCAAGATCCGTGCCGATACGCGCGAGAATCCGGGTTCTTGAAGATTTTTCTTGGAGTTATAAATAGGGAGGGAGATAGCAGCTCCTTCGGCACCTCTTCTTTTGAGATGACTGGGCGCGTTTATTTGAGCGAAGAGATCATCTCCCTTGGTGATGTCTCTTTGTACAACTAATCTTTGGCCGAGGATGGGTACCGGGGAGTGGTTCAGCGCCTTGAGGATCACTTTGGCCGGCATCTCCCTAGGTGGTCGTCCCTGCTTCAGATGTTGATGTATGCGATCTGGAGGAGGTCCCCGGGTCTGGATAACCCCTTCACCGAGTAGCTTCTGGACGAAGCGCTCGACAAGGTGCGTTCGATCTTCTTGTTCGGCCCCATCTCGAAAACCAGGCATGACCGATCCTTGGCTCTCATTCGGGAGTGTTTCAAGATGATGTACACCGTGGTCCAAGGCTCAGAAGGCGGAGCGTCGGGTGCTTCCGTGGCGTCCCGGGTCCGCGCGCAGCGTCGGCGGGAGCGGGCTATAGCGACTAGGGCCCGGCTAACGGAGATCTACTCCGAGTATCACCGGGAGTACTTCCTTGATCCCGTTCCACCTTTGTTGTAACTTTATTTTTTCTGTAAGGCCGGGGAGCCCATAGTACCTTTTTGGATGAATAAGATTATTCTTTTGCAATGTTCTAGCGTTCCCTTCTTGTTATTTGAGTGGAGAGGACTTTTTAGAAAAATTTGCATTGTCTTTGTGAAAAAAGAGGTACACACTCGTAGGTATTCATTTCACTGGTATAACTTGAGCTTCTCAGCGTTGTAAGGCCGTGGAAACTTGCGCCCGTCCGCGTCTTGCAAGCGGTAAGCTCCGTCGGGAAGTACCTCGGAGACGAGGAAAGGATCGTCCCATTTCGGGGAAAACTTATGCAGTCGGCTTTGATCGACAAACTCGTTTCGCCTTAGGACCAGGTCCTCGGTCTTGAAGAACCGGCGCTTGACCCGCGCGTTGTAGTATCGGACGGTTTGCTGCTGATAGGCGGCTGCTCTGATCTGAGCCCGGTCTCATCTCTCCAACAAGATGTCCAGGTTGGTCCGGAGTGCCGTGTTGTTTGCTTCATCGTCGAAGAGTTCGACCTGGTGACTGGGTAGCCCGATCTCCGCTGGGACCATTGCTTCGGTCCCGTAGCAGAGGCTGAAAGGGGTTTCCCTGGTGGGGGTCTTTCTTGACGTGCGCAGGGCCTATAGGACTCGGGGTAACTCCTCAACCCAACTGCTTTGGCATCCTTCCAGGCGTGTTCAGAGACCTCGGAGGACATCCCGATTAGCGATTTCGGCTTGCCCGTTGCATTGGGGTGTGCGATCGCGGCAAACTTCAAGAGGACATGATACTCACTGCAGAATTCCTTCACTTTCTTGTTTTCAAAGTTCGTCCCGTGGTCGGTGATGATACACGTCAGGATGCCGAACCGGAGTATAACATTGTTCTGCAGGAATTTGATAGTCGTGGCGGCGTCCGGTTTCTTTATAGGGATGGCCTCAATCCACTTCGTGAAGTAACCCACTACGACGAGGACATACTTGTGCCCGCCCGTACCGGTAGGGAACTGGCCTATCATGTCCAATCCCCACTGGGCGAACGACCACGGGGAGGTTAAAGCTGTCGACTTGGTAGCCGGAAGGCGAGGTATGCTTCCATGGAGTTGGCAACTTTTGCATCTCCTTACGAGCTTCTAGGCGTCTTCGTGAATAGTTGGCCAGTAGTACCCCTAGAGCAATGCCTTCTGGATTAAGCTTTGGGCCTCTTGGTGTGCGCCACCGACCCCTTCATGGATTTCATGGAGGACGTAGTCGGCTTCGTGGGGGTCGACGCATCGGAGCAGGGGCTGAGTGAAAGATTTCTTTTAAAGGTTCCCATTGCTCCAGACGAAGTGACGGGCTTTGGCCCGGAGACGGCGGGCTTCTCCCCGATCTTCTGGGAGCGTACCATCCCTTAAGAATTCCACGAGGGGCTTCCTCCAGTCTCGGTCTTCTTCCTGGGCTGTGTACACATAAAGTATTGTCGCCCCGTCTTCCATGCTGGGCCGTGGCAGGATTTCGAAGAGGATAGATCGCTTGTTGTTGGCCGAGTAGGATGAATCCAGCTTACTCAGGGTGTCAGCTTGAGCATTGATTTGTCTTAGTATCTGCTCAATCTGGACTTCGTTGAAGTTCTTTTGAAGTTTTCTTACCTCGGCCAGATATTTCACCATTAGAGGTTCCCGAGCCTCGAATTGGTCGTCACTTGGCCAACGACCAGGGCTGAGTCACTGCGGATCCGAATTGTTTTCATCCCCAGCCCAGAGGCCATGCGAAGTCCAGCTAGCAGGGCCTCGTACTCTGCTGTATTGTTTGAAGCCTTGAACCCGAGCTTCATAAAATACTCCATTTCTGCCTCGCTCGGGCCTCAAATGATGAGGCCGGCACCATAGCCTTCCTCGGTTGAGGACCCGTCGACGTAAATGACCTATTCAAAGACTGAGTCGGGCCTTCCTTTGACCGGGGTTTGAGCCACGACGGTTGGCGTGGACTCCGGTTCCTTATTGGGGATAGTGCACCCGACGATAAAATTGACCAGGGCTTGTACTTTGATGGCCTGCCTGAGGTGGTATTTTATGTCAAACTGGGACAACTCCCACCTCCACTTCTCTAATCGGCCTGAGGATTCGGGTGAGGTGAGGATAGCCCCCAGCGGGCGCTCGGTAAGAACGAGGATATTATGCACTGGAAGTAGTGCCGTAGTTTCCTTGAGGCCACAATGAGTGCCAAGACGATCTTCTCTATGCCTGGATACCTCGTTTCTGCATTTTTGAAAACATGGCTCATGTAGTATACCGGCTTCTGCACTCCGTCGATTTCTCGGACGAGTACTGCGCCCGCTTCTTGGTCGGATACCGCCAGATATAGTAAGAGCTCGTCTCCTTCAACTGGTCGGGTTAGCAGCGGTGGCGTCGCAAGGTGCCTCTTTAATTGGTCGAAGGCGGTCTGGCACTCCTCTGACCACTCGAACCTTGGGATCTTCCTCAGAGCTTTGAAGAACGGGAGGCACTTCTCTCCAGACCTCGACATGAAATGGCTCAGAGCGGCTACCTGCCCTGTTAGTCGCATGATCTCGACGTTGGTCTTGGGCGCGGCCATGTTGAGGATAGCGTCGATTTTCTCTGGGTTAGCTTCGATTCCACGGTGGGTGACCATGAAACCGAGGAACTTTCCCCCGGTGACCCCGAATACGCACTTGGCGGGGTTCAGTTTCATCTTGAATTTATGGAGCACTTCAAAGGCTTTGCCCAGATCCTTGGTGTGGTCGAATGATGAGACTGATTTGACGAGCATGTCGTCGACATAAACTTCCATGTTCTTGCCGATTTGCGGCTTGAACATGCGGTTGACCAATCGTTGGTACATAGCTCCGGCGTTCTTAAGGCCGGAGGGCATCATCTTGTAGCAGTATACCCCTCGGTCCGTTGTGAATGCGGTGAGGTCTTCGTCCGCCGGATTCATATGGATCTTATTATAGCCGGAAAAGGCATCCATGAAGCTCAATAGCTCGTGGCCTGCCGAGCTGTCGACGAGCTGATCTATCCGAGGGAGGGGATAGTTGTCTTTGGGGTAGGCCTTGTCGAGGTCGGTGAAGTCGACGCACAAGCGCCATTTCCCGCCGGACTTTTTAACCAGAACTACGTTCGCCAGCCACTCCAAATAGGGCACATTCTGAATGAAGTTGGTGGCGAGTAGCCGATCTATTTCGTCCTCGATAGCTTTCTGCTTGACCGGGGCGAAGCTTCGCTTTTTCTGCTTGACGGGTCGGGCCGTAGGATCTACCCCGAGCTTGAGAGATATGATTTTGGGGTCGATCCCAGGCATGTCAGTAGGAGCCCAGGCAAACACGTCGGAGTTGTTTCTGAGGAAATGGACCAGGTCATCTCGCCGAGTTCCTGTCAGTAGAGACCCGATCTGGACGATTTTCTCGTCGTCCCCTTCTACGAGGGGGACCTCTGTCAGAGGCTCTACCGGGGTCCTTCGGACCTCTTTTTGCTTTTCTCGAGTGTCCATAGCACCTTTGATGTTATCTTCGCCTTCGACATCGTCGATTGGCCGCTCAGACGAAGATGTCGCGGTGAAGCAAACCTTTGCAATTCGCTGGTCTCGACCTATTCCGCCCTGGTCGAGGGGAAACTTTAATGCCAGGTGGTAGGTCGATATCTGGGCCCGGAGGGAGTTTAGCGTTGGGCGGCCGAGGAGGATGTTGTAGGCCGATGGGATTCTTGCTACGATGAATTCCACAGGCACTGTTCACGTTCGGCCTGCTTCCCCGACGTTAAACAGCAGAGTGATTACCCCTTCCGCTGGGATGGAATGGTTGGTGAATCCCGAAAGGACGTGGGAGGTCGGCCTTAGGTCTGCTTGGGTGAGCCCCATGCGCAGAAAGAAGTTGTTGAAGAGAATGTCTGCCGAGCTTCCCGAGTCGACCAGGATCCTGTGCACCTCGTATTGGTGGACCCGAGCCGTAATCACTAGGGGGTCGTTCTGGGGCAAGGATATGCCGTGAAAGTCCCCGTCGTCAAAAATGATCAACTCGGTCTCCCTGGCCTTCTTCCTCGGACGGCTGTCGGCCTCCGCGGCTGGCGTGGGGTGCTGAGTCTTGTAGGTACTCAGCGTACCCCCCGCCGTCATGACCATGATTTTTGATGAGCCCCGTGGCGAGGTAGTTTTCGAGCGGCCGAGACGAGTCCTGTCCGCGCGATCCCGTCGAGGGAGGGGGTGTGGGTCATGCCTGGGAGCAGGCGAGCTGACCAACATCTCCTTGGGAGGGACAGGTGCGCGGAGGAGCTGGGGGAAAGGCGCTCTGGCGACGTAACTCGGTTTTGAACTGTTGGGGGCCTAAAGGGTCATAGAATGCACTGGCCTGGGAGATCTGCGGCCATGGGAGGCAGCGAGGCGATGGCCGGCAGTGCCGACTCGATCGGAGTCTTCTCTTCCTTTGTAGGGGTCCTGGTCCCGAGGTGGGGGAGCAGCGACCTGGGGAGCTTGCCCCACCGTTTGGACACGGACGAGCGCTTCCACGACGAACGCGAATCGATCTATCCGGCTGGCTAGGACGTTGATGGCGTTCGGGGGGTGGAGATTCGTCCGCGCCTCCATTGTTGGGGAGGTGACAGCTGGTGCTTGGATCGTCGTGATAACCGCTCGCCATTTGGTTGAGATCGGAAGATGAACTTTTATTTTTGTGGAATCAAGAATTTCCCACAGATAGCGCCAGCTGACGTGCGTCGGATCACGTCAAGATGTTACCTTCCGTTAATCTGCTGATGGTGGCCATAGACAGCTGAGATTGGATCTGGAGGCTGGCTCCTGAAGTGTGTGGATCTCAATGGGTTTGAGGTTGTTTGGGCCGAGCTACTTGCAAGGAAGTCCCAGGGTGGTTGTACCACTGAGGACCCTCCGACGGTCAAGTTAGAAAGGAAATCCGAGCAGAGTAACGGCTTAGTGGGAAAAAAATGGCTTACTTGAACCGTCTGAAGGAGGGGTTTAAATAGTGGTGGCAGCAGGCAGGCAGGCGTGAGAATTGCGCCGTCCGTTACTCTCCTGACGTCACGCCCGCGTGATGAACGAGATCCGCATTAATGGCGAGACATGCTTGTTAATGGGGGATCGTGATAGCGCGGAACGCGGGATGTGGCCGGCGGATATTTCGCGCATGGCGAGATTCGCGGGAATGAGGCGGTTGCGCCTGTGAGTGGTGCCGTTGGTCGGTCAATGAGACCGAGGAAGATAATCTCGGCGGGAGAGCTCGGGGACAAACGGGAAAGCTGAGGTATCTTGGTTCTACGGTAGCCCGGAGACGAGCTGATAGGGCCGAGGATGCCAATTGTGCTGGGGGCTCAGAGGTGAGCCAGCGTTTGTTTGTGGGACGGGCACAGGAGTGGCCTGGTCGGCCACTGTAGGTCCTTTCTTGTGAGCTTCGGGACACATCATCAGCCACGTATCATGATCTGGGAGATCACCGATATCGAGCATCATCATGTAGTATTACGAGTCTTACATCGTGATGGACGAGCGAACAAGACCATTGTCACCGAAGAACAAATTTCAAAAGTTGATTTTGTTGATGCTGCTTTCGAGCCTTATATCGGCCATGGCGATGATCGCATGCACATTTCTACTCGTTCAAGTCAAAACCAAGAAGCACCATCCCCATCCTCCTCTCTTTTTCCTTCTCAAGCCCCTCAGGACTTCTATTGTTAGCCCTAGCACTGTCCCTATCCTTCGCCGGAGACCATAATCCGAAAGGGTGATGGGTGCATGCAGTGATTTCGTCTCGGCGGCGCTCTGGGATTGCTCCTCCCCCGCCCCCTGTTTTCGAACGTCGAATCGCGGTTTGTAAGAATTTTGATTAGCTGCATACATAAACGTCGTAGCCTTAGATAGTTTTTGACATCTGACAATATACCTTTAGCAATAAGGAGGAGCACCATAGTAGAACATAAATATAGCAATGGTTTTGAAAGCAATAGAAAAAACTGTATTCAATTCTATCATTTGTTCTATGGTGTTTACAGTAAAAATCATAGCTATGATTACCTACAATAGATATTGCAGCAGAGGTTTATTTTTTCTTAGTTTATAGTAACTAAAAGCTATAGCTATAAGTTATCTTGTATATATGGCAATAATTTTTAAGAGTGTAGCATAATGTGGTGGCCAAGAGCCTCTTTTGCATTAGTGCATATATACGGAAATGTACAAACTTTGGCCAACACATTTGTAATCGTTACAGATCAACCCCCCCCCCCTGCCCCCCGCCCCCCGAATTGAGTAGTGTATAAATCTAGGAAACACGAAGTGAATACATCTTCAAGAAAAATGATTTTAAACAACATTATAGTAGTCATATCAATTGGCTTTATTACAGATCAATAACAACAATAACCAACATTCCATCAAATCTTATATTTGAAGTACTACTTTTAAAAAAAATAAAATAAAGGTAAATAACTAATACAATACGGCTAGAAATGCCCAAAAGACTGCAAAGAATGTCGTAATATTCGTTGTTGATAGATCCCCGTCCTGACCTTTCCTTGCGAGGTAAAGTAACTTTAGTTTTTGGTTGACTTGAATGAGTAGATAAGTGCATGCAATCATCGCCATGGCCGATATAAGGGTCGAAAGCAACGCCAATAACATCAACAACTCTATAAATTTGTTCTTTAGTGTCGGTGGTCTTATTCGCTCGTCCGCTGCGGTGCCAATCTTGTAAACCGCACGATACTTTGTCGTATGACTTGCAACAGGAACCACGAAGAGACTACTGTGCAAATACCGACCATCATTGTCTGGAACAACAGGTAGAATTCATGGCGTCCAGTCATGCATTCGTGTGGCTAGTCTAAAGCTTTTGGCGGAATGGTGGAGACACCAAGCCCCGCAAAAACTTCAACAATGGATGCAAACATTTATTTTTGAGACCAAGTCGATCGAATCCAAATACATTCTCTCGGTCATATCTACATATATCTTTAAATAAAATTAATTGATAATTAGACTCAAACCATGCCACATCGTAGTGTTGCAAAGGTAAAACAGGAGATGGGGCACGGGTTAAGTTGGGACGGGTCTGGCCCCTTATGTTGTGTAAGTTGAGCGCAGCCATGGGCTTGCGCTTAATCCACTCCCATTTATCATTTATTTCTGTATTACCATTAAACGAAAAATGAATGAGAATCCAAAATAATGAACCCGCTCTGCGGATGAAGCGTAAGCGATGGTTCATTAAATTGTCGTTGAAACAACATAAAATGGTCTTTTGGACCAAATGGAGAGTACACATATAAAACAACCTTGAAAACAAAAAATGAAAAAGAAAAAAAGGCCTAGATGTGCTTTAAGACACACGATATGATGACTAACTAATATTATTTTAGGAATCCGAAACCTTCGTGCACCCGTGCATCAAACTGGGGATCTTTTACTTAAGTAAAGTAATATCAAATTGACAATAAATTTGATGGAAAATAGAATAATTTTTATTATCTAATTAATGGAGAAATACACATATATTTATACCAGAGTTTACGGATACGGGTATTAATCTAATATCAAAGCCCAACTACTTTATCTAATATTATTTTTAACAATATAATATTATCTCTAACACTCCCTCTCAAGATAGTGATCCAGCTTATTATATAAACATTTAAATCTTGCTTTTCTTAATACCTTTGTGAAAATATCTGCTGATTGATCCTGGCTTGCATGCAGTGTATTGAGGGTTAAGAAATCCATTCTCCTTCTTTTCTTGAACAAAACAACAATCAATTTCAATATGCTTGGTTCTCTCATTAAAAACAGGATTTGACGAAATATGGATTGCTTCTTGATTGTCATAAAAGAGAGGAATAGAACGATGAATTTGAAATCCAAGCTTACATAATAGGTTAGTTATCCAAATAAACTCGCACGTAATATAAGCCATAGCACGGTATTCAGACTCCGCATTTGATCTAGCCATAACTGATTGTTTCTTACTTCTCCACGATATAAGATTACCACTGAGAAAGGTAACCAGTAGTAGACCTCCTACCAGTAGGAAATACTGCATAATCAACATCATAAAATTCAATCACCTGTTGAACATCTCCATGATTGCGGTAAATTAACCCTTGACCAGATGAAATCTTCAAATAGTATGAATAACTGCCTTCTAATGAGTCTCCCTTGGAGAATCCATATACTGGCTCACCACGTTAACAACGAAATAGATGTCTGGTCTTTTTATTGTAAGATAGTTAAACTTTCCAACTAATCGATGATACTTTCCTGGATCTCTAATAATTCTCTTCGATCATCATAGAGTTTCATATTAGGATCCATCAGTGCATCTATAGGCTTGGTACCTAAAAGTCCAGTCTTTTCTAGAATATCTAGGACATATTTCTTCTGAGACAAACAAATACTCTCTGAGGAGCGTGCAACCTCAATCTTCAAGAAATATCGCAATAACCCCAAGTCCTTTATATGGAAGTGATGTTGGAGAAATTTCTTAAGAACAGTAATCCCGTCAGCATCATCTCCACTGATAATAATATCGTCAACATACACCACTAATATAATTCTCTTTCCTTCAAGAACTCGTGTAAAAATAGTATAATCACGCTTGATTCTCAACACATGAGATTGTAGAGAGGAAGTTCAAGAAGAAGGTGGAGGGGCTCAAGAAAGGCTAGAGAAGAGAGTGAAGCAAAATAGTAAGAATAATGAAATCCATGAGAGAGAAAAAGATTAACCATGGTTTTGTAAAAACCTTTTTTCAATATAAAAACTCAACCATGCTTGAATGGTTTGTACAAATGAATATTCGGTTCATTTGTCAACTCTATTGAAGCATGGTTCTCATCATACCCCCCTCACTATCTTTACATCTCAATTTCCATTTAAAATAAATGGATAAAATCGAAAATAAGGTGTTCACCTTCTAGAATGTTTTTCGTATAAATACGGATTACACTCTACTGTATATACATACATGAATTCGTATCAAAATACGAATACCCAAAGAGATAGAATAACACAAAGAACATAATACTAGAATATACATATCGAAATACATATACAAAGATTGTTAAATCAATACCTGATTTAATAATCCGGCTCAATCTTGAGCCGGCTAGTATTATCAACCGTCCGATCAAAAGTCCGAATAACTAGTACAATCATTCGATCGGAATCCTGCATGTATCCAATACGACTACTACATCATTTCGCCTGAACCAGAGAAACCCCCTGTGTGGGACTCTAAAGACTCGACAGTACGCCGGCAGTGAGTTACTGGATAAATCCATAACCACAAGCACGTCAGCGGCACTGGCTGTACGTAACGGCTAACCGGGTACCTGTCGAAAAGGAAGGCCGACACGCAAACTCTTCCGGATCCCTACTGAGCCTATCTGTGACAATCTCCGTACAGTCCGGTCTCATCGTCTGAGAGTATCGCATACCGGGTCTAGAGGGCGGTAAACATCAGACCCTAATAACCCGATAATTCATGCTGATATGGCTCAGGACCAATCCGGGAAACTACTGATCTACCTATTTGTAAATCCCAACTGCCTTGGCTAAAGTCTTATGGTGCTGGCCAATCGAATACAGTACGATATCGACTCCCTATACCGGGAGAGACGAATCCCCAACAATCGCTCACTGCCTCCATACGGTTCGGAATTGTACCCAACTAAAACCCATTTGCACGACTCAGTAGAGCCGTGGTAGGGTAGTAATCAAAGCACAGTAGGAACTCACACGAGACAAATGACGATATCAGGTCTGAAGACTAACATGTACTTATGTCACCTGAGAACTGCTATCTAACGATAGCTATAGTACCATCTAGAAGTTCTCGGCGAGTCCATCCAGTGTACTCACCCCTATTGAGCACCTGTATACGATCTTAGGTGCGAAAGACCAATGGCTGTAGGATCAACCATCGCTCCTCGTCAGGATCTAAAAACGTATACACTAGTTTACTCCGGAATATCGATGCGTTGTCTCGATACTCCCACGATTAGGGACATTTTAAGGATGCGCTTATCGACTATCCAGCTCCCACAAGTATGATCGCCATCACAACGCAGGTAGTCAAGCAATGATTCTACGGGTTTTATCAACATGTATAAATGATACGTAATAACAAGTAAAACATATGCACATGTTAAGATAAAGATAAACCAAATAGCATACTATCATATCTAGAAAAATTGTCCTGTACATACATATGTCCAACCATCCATATGTATACATATACAATAATGGCCTCTAAGGCATACATATCCAACACTTTCCACATTATTTTTCGGATATTTCTTTGCTTTGTAAACTCATTTTACTCCAATCGCTTTCTTGCCTTTCGGATGTGTAGTTAACTCATACGTCTTGTTCTTCTCAATTGCTTTCTTCATACATTGCTCGCTTTCACTTTATCGTTTGAACGACATCTTCAAATCTAATCGGCTCGGTTTCGGCGAAAGTCAAAAAGGTGTGGGATCTCTTTGATTCTGGGTCATTTCATAGATTTCATCAAGCAATCTCATCTTTTGTGATCTTGGCAATGATGATTCGAACAATGACTCGGCCGATGAATTTGATGATGAGGATGAGTTCGATGATGTTAAAGGGGAACTAATATTTGAAGATGAGGGAGAAGATTTTTGATCGCTAGTTTCAGTATCTTTGTGTTGTTTTCTTGGAATATTGAGCCACTCCGTTCTTCTTTTGCATTTCAATTCTATGTTTTTGATTCATCGAATTCAACATGTCGGGTGATGAGAATTTTGTCGGTGCTTAGATTATATAACTTGTAGCCTTTGGTTCTTGGGTGGCCAACAAAAACATGTTGCACTCTTTGATCATCATGTTTGGTTCTTTTTTGCTCAGCCACGTGTGTTCCCCTCCGAACGGCGGCCAAGACATGGACGTCTTGCCTAAGATTCGGGGCAGATGCTATTTGGTTTTATCCGTCCACTTCTCCGAAGATGCCAAGTTGATTTATGGCACCGTGTATCGGAGATTTAGACGGATGCGGCCGATGTAGCAGACTTCGTCAGATTCCCCCTCGCTTGAGGGGCTTTTGATTGTGGGGACGCTCTTCCCTGCAGGCGCAAGCCCCTGCAGTTAATTACGCTACCGCATCGCGGTGACAACTTTCTCCTTCTCCATAATTTCACTTCGTGTCGTGGGTGTGTGTTTTGTTTGTGGTTGCCCGTGGATTGTATACGGAGACTAATTTATGTCGTCGCCCGTAGGACGTGGATTAGTCCAAATCCGTATTTTCTTAGATTTGGGTTTGAGGTTTTGGTTTAAGGATACGTTAGCCATATTTGAGGCTAAGATCAACTTAAACGTTTGTTAAGGATACGTTAGTCCAATTTGAGACTAAGATCAACTTAACGGGATCGTTTAGATCCGACAAAAGAGCATTTGGGGGCTCTATTATTCCAGTTTAGGGATATAGTGGTCCATTGCATGTATGGCCGTCGGGACCCATCATCTCTCTGACGACGTTGAAGGATTACAACGACAGATGTCAGAGAAGTTCAGAGATGTACCCTTGAACCAGAGTTGGTTGGGGGAATCTATAGTCCAGTACTAAAGTCTGTTTGAAGGTTTAAGAATACGTTAGCCATATTTGGGGCTAAGATCAACTTAAACGGGATCGTTTAGATCCGACAAAAGAGCATTTAGGGGCTCTATTGTTCCAGTTTAGGGACACAGTAGTCCATTGCCAGTTTAGGGACATGGTGGTCTATTGCCAGTTTAGGGACATGGTGGTCCATAAAATGTATGGCTGTCGGGACCCATCACCTCTCTGAAGACGTTGAAGGATTACAACGACAAATATCAGAGGAGTTCAGAGATGTACCCTTGAACCAATGAGTTGGTTGAAAGAGCAGATGTGCTCAGTTCAAGATGATTTGAGGACTTATGGCCAGTTTGGGCTAAGTCCAATTATGTTTGAAATATTGGCCCTTTGGGCCATTAGACATTTGTCTAGATTCAGCCCCTTATCATTCAGCAATGCTAAACAGAGTTTTGGGGGCTCTGACAACATTTTGTCTTTGATTTCCTCAATTTTGAGATTCATTTGGAGGAGGGACTTTTACCTCTGGAAAATTAGCTAATTTGGTTAAAAGTAGTGTTAAACACCAAAGAACAACAGTGTTAAACACTGGAGGTAGAACTCTCAAATTAGTGTTAAACACTAAAATACCAGCAGTGTTAAACATTGGAAATATGGAATCCCAAATTAGTGTTAAACACTAGAAAATAACAGTGTTAAACACCGGAAATAAGATTTTTAAATTAGTGTTAAACACTCAAAGATAATCAGTGTTAAACACTGGGAATAAAGCTCTCGAATTAGTGTTAAACACCAAAGAAAAAGGGGTCACGTGTGGACATGTGAGGGCGCCCAAAAGTGGGACCAGATTCCTTTTCTTCGTTCTGCAATTAAGTGTTAAACACTTTTTATATTTTATTTTGGAGCATCACGTGCTGGCACGTGAGGAAGATTCATGCACTGATCATTAAAGCATCCGCCAAGGGGTCACGTGGGAGCACGTGAGAGCGCCCAAGGCCTTTATTTCTTTTACTTTTTCTTTCTGTGTTTCGGGGGTCACGTGGAGCACGTGAGGCATCGCCTCAAGCTGTTTCCTTTTTATTTTTGGGGATCTTTTTAGGGGTCATGTGGGGACACGTGACCTAGTTTTATTCCTTCTTTTCTGATCACTGCGAATTGGGGTCACGTGTCATCACGTGACCAATGTTCTTTATGTGCATGGAGATCTTTCAAGTCTCTTTATTTTAAGAATTAAATTCTCTGTAGGGTTGAACCCTAATCATGATTTTGGAGGAATTAAATTCCTGCTATGAAAGAATTAAACTCTTACGTCGGGTTAAACCCTAATCTCTTTTTAGGAGGAATTAAATTCCTGTGAATTTGAGATAATTAAATTCTCAATTAGGGTTAAACCTTAGTTCTTTTTTGGGAGAATTAAATTCTCTAAACTCAATTCCCCCTCTAAGTTTTGGATCTACATGGCAGGATCTCAACCCGATGAGAATTAAATTCTCATCCTATGGGGAGATGTGCTCTGTACAGATTTTCAACCAGAAGAAGAACTAAGTTCTTTATTTGCAGAAGAGTTAAACTCTTAGATTTTGAGAATTAAATTCTCTTTTTGAAGTTGATCTTTTCCCTTTTCTCACCTAGCGTTTTCATTGTTGAGAATTAAATTCTCCTTTCTTTTCTCTCTGCAATTTCAAGATCCCAGAATTCTATCCAAAGTTTTCTCTCTTCCAATTCTATCAAAAAAAGTAGCTCCCTTCTCTTCTCTTCTTGGCTCCTATTTATAGGAGAAAGAAAAGAATCAATTTGTTTTGTAAATCTTTCATTGAAAGATTTTATTTGTTTTCATATTTAATATGAGCCTTTAGATCATTCAGTGAATTTTATTCACCGTTGGATTTTAAATCCAAAAGATATTCTGTTTGTTATTTCGGTGAGATTTAGGAAGATCTTTCCTTATTTAAGATTTTTCCATAAATTGGTGATTTTTAATCACCCTTGGATCTTTAATCCAACGGTCCCCATAATCCTTTTCCATTTGGAAAAATTTAGAAGCTTTTAGAATTTTAATTCTTATTTGGAAAGATTTAGAGAAATTTAGAATTTTTTAATTCTGTTAAACTGTGAGGCTTTCGGAGCCAGTCACGTACTGACACGTGACCCTTGGTCACGTGTGAGCACGTGACCCCCAATTGAGTCCTTTTCTCAGCGTTTATTTACGCTTCAGTTTTAACCATCACGTGTCAACACGTGACCATTGGTCACGTGTGAGCACGTGATACCTCATTGAGGTATTTCCTTTAGCCATTTGTTTTTATTTCTGTTTTAACTATCACGTGTCAACACGTGACCATTGGTCACGTGTGAGCACGTGACCCCCAATTGGGTCCTTCTTCAGCCGTTTTTTTATTTCTGTTTTAACTATCACGTGTCAACACGTGACCATTGGTCACGTGTGAGCACGTGACACCTCATTGAGGTAATTCCTGATTTTTAATCAGGGAACAGTGCATAGCATATTTGCTCATAACTTTTGACCCCGGATGAATTATGAAGCCCGTAATATATCAAATCGAAGGGTTTTTCGAGATGCTTCCAATACCATCAGAATTTAATAGTTGCTCCTTCGGGAGTTTATCAAAATACAGGTTGTAAGATACTGGTTCGCATTTTCTTAAGCGTATCACTGCCATTTGATACCTTGGGCTCTTTTGCGCAGAAATTTTTGGCGGGAACAAATGCCCCCCACTACTTTGCCCACGTAAGTATATACGTGGGTGAAGTAGTGCCAAGTTATGAGTAGGCATGGAATTGAGGGCTTAGGAGACAATTTTAGGGTCCTTGTAGCCTAAGACTTTTCAAATTTATGAGCCGTGAGGGTCTCACAAAGACTTTTCTCCCTACGGATCGAGAGGATCCCGTAGGTGTATTTTCTCCCTAGGTGTCGTGAGGACTCCTAAGTGTGTTTTCTCTTATAAGTCGTAAGGATCTTATAAGAGAATTTTCCCTCTTACGAGTTGAGAGGACCCGTAAGCGGTTGTTTCCCTCTTTGTCGAGATTCGACTTTGGAGAGTGTGACCCGTGGATAGTATACAAGAGACCATTTTGGATCGACTTGCAGGGTCCCAGTGCTTAGGAAACATGTTTTTTAATCCCCGCTGCCTAAGGCTTTTCCTTACGAGTCGAGACGAATCGAGCATTTCTCGCAAAGACACTAATTTCCTCACGAGTCGAGATGAATCGAGTATTTCTCGCAAGAATATCCTAACGTCACAGTTAACCTCTGCTCTTTACGACAGAGGTCCGTTAGGGTCTGTGGTACTTAGGGTTTTGTCCGTCGTACCGCCGCATCGGCTGATGTATTCCTCGATAGGCAGTTTTGCTGTTCGAGTAGCCCTGCGATTGTCGTGTCTCTGATCCCTTCGGGGGCTGAACAAGACGTCTTCAAGCAATCCTCCTAGGCAGTTTGACCGTCGGAAGAGCAAGCGTTAGGAATTTTGCCATGCCGCTTTTTACTTGAGGTTAGGCTCATTTTGGAGAGCCCCGATGAGTCATAACCACTCCGCGCTGGTGTGGGATGATCTCCGATAGTCTTTCAGGCTTTATATGACTTGCCGTTAAGACCCTGAAGCTAGGAATTTAGCCTTTGCTTCGTTTGCAGGCATCGCGTCTGCTGTATCGAGACGAATGTCGCGGTTGTCTTTAGCTTGCTGGTGAACCGTCGAGGCTTGGAACCAGGGATTTTTCCGTGACTCCTTTTTGTGATGTTGCGTCTGCTGTGTCGAGACGAACGTCGAGGTGGTGACCACTCTGCACTGGTGCGAGATAATCTCCGATTGTCTTCCAGGCTTTATATGACTTGCCGTTAAGACCATGAAGCTAGGAATTTGGCCTTTGCTTCGTTTGCTTGCATTGCGTCTGCTGTATTGAGACGAATGTCGTGGTTGTCTCTAGGTTGCTGGTGAACCGTCGAGGTTTGGAACTAGGGATTTTGCCGTGGCACCTTTTGGTGATGTTGCGTCTGTTGTATCGAGACGAACGTCGAGGTGGTGATCACTCCGCACTGGTGCGAGATAATCTCCGATTGTCTTTCAGGCTTTATATGACTTGCCGTTAAGACCCTGAAGCTAGGAATTTGGCCTTTGCTTCGTTTGCTTGCATTGCGTCTACTGTATTGAGACGAATGTCATGGTTGTCTCTAGGTTGCTGGTGAACCGTCGAGGTTTGGAACTAGGGATTTTGCCGTGGCTCCTTTTGGTGATGTTGCGTCTGCTGTGTCGAGACGAACGTCGAGGTGGTGACCACTCCGCACTGGTGCGAGATAATCTCCAATTGTCTTTCAGGCTTTATATGAGTTTCCTTCAAGACCCTGAAGCTAGGAATTTAGCCTTTGCTTCATTTGCTTTGGTGTGTCCGAATCCTGTCGAAAGAAGGACACTGTTGTTGACATTTCATCTGCTGTATCGAGACGATTGTCGAGGTGGTGACCACTCCGCGCTGGTGCGAGATGATCTCCGATTGTCTTTCAGGATTTATATGACTTGCCGTCAAGACCCTGAAGCTAGGAATTTGGCCTTTTGCTTCGTTTGCTTTGGCGCGTCCGAATCCTGCTGGGGGAAGAACGCTGGGGTGACATTTCATCTGCTGTATCGAGACGATCGTCGAGGTGGTGACCACTCCGTGCTGGTGCGAGATGATCTCCGATTGTCTTTCAGGCTTTATATGACTTGCCGTCAAGACCCTGAAGCTAGGAATTTGGTCTTTTGCTTCATTTGCTTTGGCGCGTCCGAATCCTGCCGGGGGAAGAATGCTGGGGTGACATTTCATCTGCTGTATCAAGACGATCGTCGAGGTGGTGACCACTCCGTGCTGGTGCGAGATGATCTCCGATTGTCTTTCCGGTTTTATATGACTTACCGTCAAGACGTTAAAGCTAGGAATTTGGCCTTCGCTTCGTTTGCTTTGGTGTGTCCGAATCCTGTTGGAGGAAGGACGCTGTAGTGACATCTCGTCTACTGTATCGAGACGAAAGTCGAGGTGATGACCACTCCATGTGGGATGATCTCCGATTGTCTTTCCGGTTTTATATGACTTACTGTCAAGACGTTGAAGCTAGGAATTTGGCCTTCGCTTCGTTTGCTTTGGTGTGTCCGAATCCAGTTGGAGGAAGGATGCTGTAGTGACATCTCGTCTACTGTATCGAGACGAACGTCGAGGTGATGACCACTCCATATGGGATGATCTCCGATTGTCTTTCCGGTTTTATATGACTTACCGTCAAGACGTTGAAGCTAGGAATTTGGCCTTCGCTTCGTTTGCTTTGGTGTGTCCGAATCCAGTTGGAGGAAGGACGCTGTAGTGACATCTCGTCTACTGTATCGAGACGAACGTCGAGGTGATGACCAATCCATGTGGGATGATCTCCGATTGTCTTTCCGGTTTTATATGACTTACCGTCAAGACGTTGAAGCTAGGAATTTGGCCTTTGCTTCGTTTGCTGGCATTGCGTCTGCTGTAACGAGACGAATGTCGAGGTGGAGCTGGGATTTTGCCGTCACTCCGCTTTACTGACCATGGGGTCTTTTGTTGACGTTGCATCTACATCCTGCTGGACTGCGAAGGAACGCCGTTGTTGACATTGCATCTGCTGTATCGAGACGAATGCTGAGGTGAAGCTGGGATTTTGCCGTCGCTCCGCTTGTTTCGACCATTGGGTCTCTTGTTGACGTTGCATCTGCATCCTGCTGGACTGCGAAGGAACGTCGTTGTTGATTCTTAGGCTGTAGATATTGTCGTTAAGATTTGGAACTAGGGACTTTGCTATGGTTCCGTTTCGTTGCGACTCTGAGGTCGATTGTTGACGTCACGTCTGCATCTGGTTGAAATGAGGAGAAACGCCGTTGGTGATCTCTAAGTTGTCGATATCGACGTCGAGACCCTGAAGCTAGGGATCTTCTTTTGCTTCGTTTGTTGACATTGTGTCTGCAATATTGCGACAAATGTCGAGATTGTCTCTAGGTTGTCTATGAACCGTCGAGATTTGGCTTCGCTTTCTGATGGAGCCTGTTGGGAAGGTATGGTTCCCTCTTTGTTTGTGCCCCTGGATTGTATATAGGGATCGATGCGATCTCACCTGTAGGGTAAAAAGTTTCATTCTTTCATCATTTTTTTATTCTTTCCGCGATGCTCTATCATTTCAGCTTTTTATATCGCGAAAATCGCGATTGCCCAATCATTTCGGCTATTTTTCGCGGTGCCCAATCATTTCGGCTATTTTTTTTACTCGCTGCTTTTTATTGCAAATTGCCCAATCATTTCGGCTATTTTGCATGCATACATTTTTACTTGCTGATTTTGTTGCAAGTTGCCCCATCATTTCGGCTATTTCATATGCATTTTTAGCTCGCTGATTTTTTTTATCACGAGTGTGGAACTTGGAATCTGGTTCCGATCTCAGCATCAGCATCGCTATAACTGGAATATTGCCAGGAGCGAATCATCATTTGCCATGAAAGGACTTGGAATTTGATACCGGTTTAGGCATCAGCATCGCTACAACTGGAATGTTGCCAGGAGCGAATCATCATTTGCCTTGAAAGGACTTGGAATTTGATACCGGTTTAAGCATCAGTATCGCTACAACTGGAATGTTGCCAGGAGCGAATCATCATTTGCCTCTGTCGATGTCGAACAAAGATGGCTTAGCAGACAGGGTTAGGATCCCGTCGACTAAGGCTTTTGACTTCATGAGCCGTAAGGGTCTCACAAAGGTATTTCTCCTTACATGTCGTGAGGATCTCGTAGGTGTGTTTTCTCCTTAGGGATCATGAGGATTCCTAAGTGTATGTTCCCCTGTAAGTCGTAAGGATCTTACAAAAGGGTTTTCTCATTATAAGTCGAGAGGACTTACAAGGGTTGTTCACCATATGGACATATCCCCAGTCACGGGTGGGACTTTGTTAGGGAAATGTTTATTCGCGCCCGTGGATTGTGTACAAGGGCCGGTATCGAGCCGCCTAGGGCAATATCGAAGGTTGTGGGGGTTGCTTAAGAACAGGTTCAGGCCTCTGTAACTTAAAACTTTTAAATCTTATGACCGTGAGGGTCCCATAAGAGAGTTCTCCTTACGAGTCGTGAGGATCTCGCAAGTGTAATTTCTCCTTAGGAATCGTGAGGATCCCTAAGTGTGTTGCTCCCTTGTGAGTTGTAAGGATCTCACGTGGGTGGTTTCTCCTTACAAGGTTGAGAGGACCCTGTAAGTGCCTTTTAACGAGGTTGCGCCATTTCGAGTTTTCACAAACACTCGCCGGTAGCCCTGCTGTTTTTACACACGGGGCCCTTTCGGGTTTTCATCCGTGCCCATTTTGCTTATGGACATACCGTTTTCTTTTTTTTTTTAATTCTTTTTTCTAACGAGATTGCGCCCTTTCAGGTTTTCACAAGACTCGCCGGTAGCCCTGCTGTTTTTACTCACGGAGCCCTTTTGGGTTTTCATCCGTGCCCATTTGGGTTATGGACATACCGTTTTTATTTATTATTTATTTTTTTTATTCTTTTCTTTTCTTTTTTACCACGTCAGCCTGAAGATGCCGCGAGTTGGGAGTAGTTTAACGACGTTTCGGTCATTTGCAAGTTTTAGGACATTGCGGTCCATTATTAGTTTAACGACGTTTCGGTCTATATCCAGTTTTAAGACATAGTGGTCCATTGTTAGTTTAACGACGTTTCGGTCTATTATCCAGTTTTAGGACGTAGTGGTCCGTTAGGCTTTCTCTATGAATGAGCATGATGCCCCCGTCATATCCATCTTTTTCGGAGCATGTGGTTGTGGCGGGCTCACCTTCCAGTTTTCGGACAGCGAGAGTTTACCTTGTTGGTATTGGTCTTCAACTCAATTTTTGAAGACGAAGCAATCTTCGATCGGATGACTTACTGCTCGATGGTAGGGGCAGTAATTAGGATCATTGACATCGCCAGGCTGTAGCGGACGTTTCGGACTCGGCAGATTGATGAATCCGTTACGCACTGCCAGCTCAAACAGTTTTCTCGTTTTATCCTAGGGAAACGAGTAAGGATGTCCCAGTCTTTCCTCGAGGGATGGGCGTGGACGCATATTGTTTTGGCAAACAACCGGCTTTAAGTTGCTCGGCCGTTGTTGAGTATTGGCAACAACGATCGCTTTCCCTTTCTCAGTTCGAGAGTCTGGCTTTGGAGGAAACGGTTTATGTCCCATCTGATCCATTTGGGCCAACTTGTCGATCAAGGCCTGGAAAGTAGTTGGCTTGAAGAACATCATGAATTGCGAGATGGTTGCTTGCGGATCAAGAGTGCCCACGAACATGCCCACCGCTGGCGCTTCTTCGATGCGTTGTTCGCATTTCGACCACAGATTCCGCCATCGTGTTGCGTATTGAACCCACGTTTCGCCTGGCCTTATCCTGGCGTTGATCAGTGCTGTTATCGGGGTACGTTCACTAGCACTCGCGAATCTTTGTGTAAACAGTAGCTCCATCTCTGCAAATGTTTTGACAGAGTCGTTAGGTAGCTCTGAATACCATTCGAAGGTCGTTTCCGCTAAGCTGCCGACGAATTCGCGAAGTAACAGTTTATCATCGCCTCCAGTGTTGCCGCAAAGAGCCCTGAATTGAGCGACATGCTGATGTGGATTCCCCGTCCCTTTATATACATGGAACTTAGGGATCGTATATCCCGGTGGGTAACTGATTTGGTCATACCAGCTCGGATAGGGTCGTCCAATTTTGACAATTTGCCCGGCCGCTTCACTCGCCTGATGAGCTCGTATCTGCTGAACTATATAGTCATCCAGTGCGGCCATGGAAATGGTTTCCTCCTTGGCTGCTGACAGAGCCGGTGGAGGATTCGATGTTTGCCCTCTATCGTCTTCAACAATGATTGGAGCGTCATCAGCTGGAGGGTCCGGCTGTAACATCATCCCTACCATATCTTGGAAGAGGAGCGCCATTTGTTTTATGTTAGCAGCTTGCTCTGCTGCTTCCCTGTCCTTCTTTTCTAGGACTCTGCGTAGGAAGTCAGCATCAGTTTCTTGTTCGTGCCGCTGTTCTGATGATGCCTCCGAGCTTTCTTTTGGCCCGGTAAGTGCGGCCATCGCAGTCATCATCTCTTGAAGCTTCTGTTGTTGCTCCTGGGCTTTGGTCACGGATCGGGTGAGCGGTCGGTGACCCGTCGAAGCACGGCTATCCTCTTTCCCGGATGCCATATAGATAGTATGCACCACTATGCCCCCAGACTTGGGGCGTTTGTGCTCAGCGCTTTTACGGTTCGCCATGTTCACAGGGGCTTTTTGCGGCCTCCTTTTCTTTTGAGCGATTGACGTGGAGGGAACCGTTGCAGTGGGCACCCAGCCTGTTGTTGCTTTCTCTGGCTTGACAGAGTAGCCCTTCTCCTGCCGAACCCTCATCCTTTTCTGTCGGCGAAGATAGTCTTGATCAATCACTGACTCTTGGACCTGTCGTCAGACCTTATAAATTTTAGAGGACAGCCGTTGAGGGGACTGCTCCGGCTTCTTCTATGGAGTATTCTCTACAGGTGAAGGGGTTCTCTTCAGCACCGCAGCAGGAGAGTTTCTGCGAACCTTGTTGAGCAATTAAAAGCTGTTTCCGGTTGGAACAGCAGCATCGATCCCCACCATTGGAGCTGGCGGAGTTATCCCGGATGGGGAGTTGCCCCCAGCCTTCCTCACCGGCGCCAGTGGCGACGTCGAGCGTGTCTTGCAGATGGAGTTGTTTCAGCTATAAGGGTGACTTCGTCATGCCCCCTGCTTTGAGGAGAGACTGTTATTGGTGCTATCCTGTCTAAAACTGACACCCGTTGAGAAGCAAGGTCTAATCCGTTAAAGACAGACCTCTGGGCAGGGGAAGCAGCTTTGAGGACCTCGCCTGGAGCAGCAACCGGAATGGCCAGCCTTGTAAAAACTGACTTCTTGGAAGGAGGAGCCTTTCCAATGATTTCGTCCGCTTGAGCCGGGATGGCTATCCGCTTTGGGATGGCAGCTTCGGGTATCGCGGGCTTGTAGATGTTCTGGCCCAGTCTGTTGAAAACCGAGGTATTGAAATTGGGCGACCCGTTGAGAGGGGTCACGGCAGTGGTAAGTCGATCAAAGACCGGCTTTTTCGGAGCTTCTTGCGATGGTACAGGAGCGCTGAAGCTCATCGGTGGGAGCAGGGTCCCGAAGATTAGTCCAGCGGTGGCTTGAGTTACCTGCTCCACTGGCATCTTGGAAAGGAAGGCCGCTTGGGGCCCATAAGTCACTCCTCCAGCAAGGACGGAGCGAGAGTTGCAGTTGCAGGTAAGTTTGAAGCCATTGATCTTCTGTTTTCTGCACGGAGCAAGACACCAAATCTTAGTACCTCGAATCCACAGGCAACCACAGCAAACCGCGATTCGTTCGCGAACACGACACACGAAGTGTGGAGTGGAAAGAGGAAGAGGTCCCACCGGGCGTGCCAGAATCTGTTCCCCTCCGAACGGCGGCCAAGACATGGACGTCTTGCCTGAGATTCGGGGCAGATGCTATTTGGTTTTATCCGTCCACTTCTCCGAAGATGCCAAGTTGATTTATGGCACCGTGTATCGGAGGTTTAGACTGATGCGGCCGATGTAGCAGACTTCGTCAGATTCCCCCTCGCTTGAGGGATTTTTGATTGTGGGGACGCTCTTCCCTGCAGGCGCAAGCCCCTGCAGTTAATTACGCTACCGCATCGCGGTAACAACTTTCTCCTTCTCCATAATTTCATTTCGTGTCATGGGTGTTTGTTTTGTTTGTGGTTGCCCGTGGATTGTATACGGAGACTAATTTATGTCGTCGCCCGTAGGACGTGGATTAGTCCAAATCCGTATTTTCTTAGATTTGGGTTTGAGGTTTTGGTTTAAGGATACGTTGGCCATATTTGAGGCTAAGATCAACTTAAACATTTGTTAAGGATACGTGAGACTAAGATCAACTTAACGGGATCGTTTAGATCCGACAAAAGAGCATTTGGGGGCTCTATTGTTCCAGTTTAGGGATATAGTGGTCCATTGCATGTATGGCCGTCGGGACCCATCACCTCTTTGACGACGTTGAAGGATTACAACGACAGATGTCAGAGGAGTTCAGAGATGTACCCTTGAACCAGAGTTGGTTGGGGGAATCTATAGTCCATTTTGGGACTAAAGTCTGTTTGAAGGTTTAAGGATACGTTAGCCATATTTGGGGCTAAGATCAACTTAAACGGGATCGTTTAGATCCGACAAAAGAGCATTTAGAGGCTCTATTGTTCCGGTTTAGGGACACAGTGGTCCATTGCCAGTTTAGGGACATGGTGCCATTGCCAGTTTAGGGACATGGTGTTCCATAAAATGTATGGCTGTCGGGACCCATCACCTCTCTGAAGACGTTGAAGGATTACAACGACAAATATCAGAGGAGTTCAGAGATATACCCTTGAACCAATGAGTTGGTTAAAAGAGCAGATGTGCTCAGTTCAAGATGATTTGAGGGACTTATGGCCAGTTTGGGCTAAATCCAATTATGTTTGAAATATTGGCCCTTTGGGCCATTAGAAATTTGTCTAGATTCAGCCCCTTATCATTCAGAAGTCCTAAACAGAGGTTTGGGGGCTCTGACAACATTTTGTCTTTGATTTCCTAAATTTTGGGATTCATTTGGAGGAGGGACTTTTACCTCTGGAAAATTAGCTAATTTGGCTAAAAGTAGTGTTAAACACTGGAGGTAGAACTCTCAAATTAGTGTTAAACACTAAAAGACCAGCAGTGTTAAACACTGGAAATATGGAATCCCAAATTAGTGTTAAACACTAGAAAATAACAGTGTTAAACACTGGAAATAAGATTTTCAAATTAGTGTTAAACACTCAAAGATAATCAGTGTTAAACACTGGAGCTCTCGAATTAGTGTTAAACACCAAAGAAAAAGGGGTCACGTGTGGACACGTGAGGGCACCCAAAGGTGGGACCAGATTCCTTTTCTTCGTTCTGCAATTAAGTGTTAAACACTTTTTATATTTTATTTTGGAGTATCACGTGCTGGCACGTTAGGAAGATTCATGCACTGATCATTAAAGCGTCCGCCAAGGGGTCACGTGGGAGCACGTGAGAGCGTCCAAGGCCTTTATTTCTTTTACTTTTTCTTTCTGTGTTTCGGGGGTCACGTGGAGCACGTGAGGCATTGCCTCAAGCCGTTTCCTTTTTATTTTTGGGGATCTTTTTAGGGGTCACATGGGGACACGTGACCTAGTTTTATTCCTTCTTTTCTGATCACTGCGGATTGAGGTCACGTGTCATCACGTGACCAATGTTCTTTATGTGCATGGAGATCTTTCAAGTCCTTTTATTTTAAGAATTAAATTCTCTGTAGGGTTGAACCCTAATCATGATTTTGGCGGAATTAAATTCCTGCTATGAAAGAATTAAACTCTTACGTTGGATTAAACCCTAATCTCTTTTTAGGAGGAATTAAATTCCTGTGAATTTGAGAGAATTAAATTCTCAATTAGGGTTAAACCCTAGTTCTGTTTTGGGAGAATTAAATTCTCTAAACTCAATTCCCCCTCTAAGTTTTGGGTCTGCATGGCAGGATCTCAACCCGATGAGAATTAAATTCTCATCCTATGGGGAGATGTGCTCTGTACAGATTTTCAACCAGAATAAGAACTAAGTTCTTTATTTGCAGAAGAGTTAAACTCTTAGATTTTGAGAATTAAATTCTCTTTTTGAAGTTGATCTTTTCCCTTTTCTCACCTAGGGTTTTCATTGTTAAGAATTAAATTCTCCTTTCTTTTCTCTCTGCAATTTCAAGATCCCAGAATTCTATCCAAAGTTTCCTCTCTCCCAATTCTATCTAGAAAAGTAGCTCCCTTCTCTTCTCTTCTTGGCTCCTATTTATAGGAGAAAGAAAAGAATCAATTTGTTTTGTAAATCTTTCATTGAAAGATTTGATTTGTTTTCATATTTAATATGAGCCTTTAGATCATTCAGTGAATTTTATTCACCGTTGGATTTTAAATCCAAAAGATATTCTGTTTGTTATTTCGGTGAGATTTAGGGAGATCTTTCCTTATTTAAGATTTTTCCATAAATTGGTGATTTTTAATCACCCTTGGATCTTTAATCCAACGGTGCCCATAATCCTTTTCCATTTGGAAAGATTTAGAAGCTTTTAGAATTTTAATTCTTATTTGGAAAGATTTAGAGAAATTTAGAATTTTAATTCTATTAAACTGTGAGGCTTTCGGAGCCAGTCACGTGCTGACACGTGACCCTTGGTCACGTGTGAGCACGTGACCCCCAATTGAGTCCTTTTCTCAGCGTTTATTTATGCTTCAGTTTTAACCATCACGTGTCAACACGTGACCATTGGTCACGTGTGAGCACGTGACCCCCAATTGGGTCCTTCTTCAGCTGTTTTTTTTAATTTCTGTTTTAACTATCACGTGTCAACACGTGACCATTGGTCACGTGTGAGCACGTGACACCTCATTGAGGTAATTCCTGATTTTTAATCAGGGAACAGTGCATAGCATATTTGCTCATAACTTTTGACCCCGGATGAATTATGAAGCCCGTAATATATCAAATCGAAGGGTTTTTCGAGATGCTTCCAATACCATCAGAATTTAATAGTTCCTCCTTCGGGAGTTTATCAAAATACAGGCCGGAAGATACTGGTTCGCATTTTCTTAAGCGTATCATTGCCATTTGATACCTTGGGCTCTTTGCGCAGAAATTTTTGACGGGAACAACGTGCCCATAAACGATGCTTCTAAATACTTTAGAATGAGTAATGCTCAGCTTGTGTCCACTCCATGCTTCCTGCGGCGTTACACTCCATAGATTTCTAGTTGGACAACTTAAGAATATATTCCGTGTACTCCACGGCCTCGACCCAAAAAGCTTTCTACATCAACTTACTTTTCAACATACTTCTCATCATACCAAGAATGGTGCGATTCTTTCTCTCGGCTACTCCATTGTGTTGCGACAAATATGCCGCCATTGGAAAGTGCCAAACTTCTTGCCCATTACAATAGGTTTCGAACTCCGTTGTTGTAAATTTGCCTTTTCTATCGAATCTCACACCTTTGATGTAATAGCCCCTTTCTTTTTCAAAAAAACTTTAAATCTCTTAAATATTGCAAAAACATCGGCTTTATTTTTCAAGAAATAAACCCATATTTTTTCGGCTAAAGTCATCGGTAAAAGTAAGAAAATATTTGTTACTCTCGAGCGATATTGGAGTGAAAGGGCCGCATATGTCAGTATGAATGAGTTGTAGCGGCTCCGTTGATCGAGATGATACCTTCTTTGGAAAACTTGTTCAATGATATTTACCGAGTATACATCCTTTGTATAATTCTTCCGGATGATTAATGCTTGGCAATCCTCTCACCATATATTTCTTTAATAAGAACGTGAGAACGTCGAGATTGAGATGCCAATATCAGAGATACCACCACCAAGATTGATTTTCATAACACGCCTTTAAGCACTTTGCATTACCACATTGAATGTTAGAAGAAACATTCTGTTCTTTGTCATTTCTACTTTGGTAATCAATACGCTCTTTTGATCTTTATGAAAATATTATGATCTTTCATATGGATATCATATCCATTTTCTAAGAGTTGCCCCAAACTCAAAATATTGTTTTTCATGTTCGACACATGGTTCACATTACAAATAAAATTTTGAGTACTGTTTTTTTTGTCGAATCTTTAATTGTACCTTGGCACTTCATCGGAATTTTTGAGGAGTCACCGAAAGCGACTTCACCACCTATGGATTCATCCAAGTCAATAAACATGCTTCGCTTGTCGCATATATGAATGCTTGTGCTGAAATTGAGATACCACACGCCTTCTTCTGCATCTTCTTTGTAAAACTACAGGAATATTTGACCTTCATTTCTCTTTTCAGTGTAATGGTCTCTCTATTCAACATTATTATTTTTCCAATAATAACATTCGGATGAATAGTGTCCATACTTCTTACAAATATAGCATTGAAAATGAGATTTATTAACTCTCCATCCGTCATATACTCTTCCTCTTCCATGAGTCTCTTAAAAAATGAGATTCTTGATCTCTTTTGATATTATTTGCATTTCTTACTCGTCCTCGGCCACGTCCTCAGGTCTCGGCCTCGACCTCGGATGTTCCTTTCCTTTGAATTTTCGTTATACTCTTTTATATTGAGTTTTGCTTGTAAAGTTTGCTCTACCGATTCATTCTTGTTTAGTTATCTTTCCACATGAATTTGGATAGACCTTATCAATTCATTGATCATCATGGTCTCCAAGTCACTAGATTCTTCGATGGCTCCAACGATATAATTATACTTTGGATCAAGAGATCGAAGTATTTTCTTCATTACTCGAATATCATCAATATTCTCCCCATTTCATCGAAATTGATTCACCATCACTAACTCTATCGAAATAATCCTTAAGAAATTCTCTTTTCATTTTTAGCGCTTCAAATTATTCTCGAAATGATGATGCTCGATATCGGTGATCTCCCAGATCATGACACGTGGAAGATGACGTGTCCCAAAACTCGCAAGAAAGGACCTATAGTGGCCGACCAGACCACTCCTGTGCCCGTCCCACAAACAAACGCCGGCTCGCCTCCGAGCCCCCTGCACAATTGGCCTCTTCGGCCTCCCAGCTCGTCTCCGGGCCACCGCAGAACCAAGATACCTTTGCTCTCCCGCTCGTCCGCCAGCTCTCCCGCCGAGGTCATCTTCCTCGGTCACATCGACCGATCAACAACACCACTCACAGGTGCAACCGCCGTCCTGCGAATCTCGCCATGCGCGAGATATCCGCCGGCCACATCCCACATTCCACACCATCACGATCCCCATTAATAAGCCTGTCTCGCCATTAATGGGAGATCCCGCTCATCACGCGGACGTGACGTCGGGAGCGTAACGGCCGACGTGATTCTCGCGCCTGCCCTGCCTGCTGCCACCGCTATATAAACCCCTTCTTCAGACGGTTCAAGTAAGCCATTTTTACTCCACTAAGCCGTTACTCTTCTTGGATTTTCTCTCTAACTTGACAGTCGGAGGGTCCTCGGTGGTACAAACACCCCAGGATTTCCTTGCAGGTAGCTCAGCAACTACAACCTCAAACCCATTGAGATCTACACGCTTCAGGAGCTTGCCTCCAGATCCAATCTCAACCGTCCATCGCCGTCGTAAGCAGATCAACGGAAGGTAACATCTTGGCATGATCCAGATCGCGTCAGCTGGCGTCGTCTGTGGGAAATCCTTGATTCCACGAAAACAAAAGTTCATCTTCCAATCTCAATCCAATGGCAAATGATCATCATGACGACCCAAGCATTAGCCACCGCCTCCCCCTCAACGGAGGGGCGGACGAACCTCCTCCGCCGAATGCCATCAACGCCCTTGCCGGCCGGATAGACCGACTCGCATCCGTCGTGGAGGCGCTCATCCGTGTCCAAACGACAGGGCAAGATCCCCAGGTCGTCGCTCCCCTGCCTCAGGACCGGGACCCCTACAGGGGGAGAGAAGACTCCGTACGTGTCGGCACTACCGACCACCGCCTCGCTACCTCCCACGGCCGCAGATCTCCCGGGCCAATACCTTTTGCGACCCGCTGGGCGCCCCACAGTTCAACACCGAGGTCCGTCACCAGAGCGCCTCACCCCGAGCCTCTTCGCGACCCTTTCCCTCCCGAGGAGATGTCGGTCAGCTCGCCTGTTCCCAGGCATGACCAACACCCCTCCCTCGACGGGGTCACATGGACGGGACTCGCCACGGCAGCCTGAAGACTGCCTCACCGGGGGATCTGAGGAACCTCATTGAGAGGAACCGGGGCCGCGCCCAGACGCAGGTCTCCAACAGCAGAGGTCGGGGATCAGAATGTGTCGAATCGTCGGGATACCACGGCCGGCTCGACGCCCTCGAGAAGAAGATCGAAGGTATACGTCGGGAAGGTCACCGCTCGAGCGACGGGGCTAAGTACGCCGCTGACTCGCTCACCAAGCCATTCACCGAGGAGCTGCTCGCCGTCCACATATCCTCCCACAACAAACCTCCAAAGGTCTCTCTCTTCGACGGTAAATCTGACCCCGAAGGACCATTTGGATGCGTTCACTGCGGGAATGAGCTTCCAAGATAACTCCGACGCCGCCCAATGCCGAGCTTTCCCGGCCACTCTCATCCGCTCCGGACGAGACTGGTTCCGAGGACTCGAGCCATGCTCGATCTCAACTTTCGACGAGCTGGCCACCCAATTCCTCAGCCACTTCGTCGGGAACAGACGACAAAAACGCACGGTTGACCATCTCTTCACGATCAAGAGTGGAGACAAGGAGACGTTCAAGGCATACGTCACCCGCTTCTACAACGCCCTTCTCGAGGTCCCAGAACATAGGGACGAGACGGTATCACAGCCCTGAGGTCCGGTCTTAAGCACAAGGAGTGGTTACGCTCCTCTGCATTAGAGCAACCTATGACTATGGCCGAGGTAAAGGCCTGGACCGAGCGCGAGGTCCAGATCGGGTCCGAGGTGAACGCAAATCTCCCCCGGGCGGAGCGAGCCGACCAAAAGAAAAGGGCAAGGGAAGAGAGAAGGGGACCTGAGTGGTCAAAGCCCTATCTCCCGAAGTTTCAGGAGCACACCCCGCTCAACGTCTTCCAGACAGTGCTACTAGAGGAGGCTAGGAGCGAGGGGTTCTTCAAGCTCCCCCCGATCTCGCGAATGGCCTCAAAGCGAACCGGGGCCCCTACTGTGGTTTCCATAGGTCGCTAGGCCACTCCACGGAGAACTATAAGCAGCTCCGAGGCTACATCGAGGAGCTTATCCATTCGGGACACCTCGCGGCGTACTTGAGGGACAAGCGGAAAGCTGACAGTGAGCAGGAGCAGCGTCCCCTTCCCGCCGAGCTGACCATCGGCCAAATCATGGTCGTGTCAGCAGAGGATATGTCTGGTACCCATGAAGCTCAGTACCCTGTGCCAAGCATAGAGGCCAACAGACATTCGAGGGGCTCAAGCTGCACGAATAAGAACATCTACTAGCATGTATTTCCTTTTAAAGCAATGTACACCTTTCTTAAGATCTTTTTGTTTATATAATAAAAGGGATCAAAAAAGCATTGCAATGAAAGAAAAAGAATCTTGTTCATTCAAAGGGTACTATAGGCTCATCAGCCATACATCGAAAAAGAAAAATTACAATAGCGGGAGAAGGGGGTGCAGAGAACACTGCTCATGGTACTCTGAGGATATATCCGCCAGCCGAGCCCTCGCGACATCTAACCTCTGCCCTCAATGCCTCCCACTAACGTCGGCATCATGCCTCAATGGGTAGCACTCAAGGTCGAGCGCTACCGAGCGGTTTAGCCGATTCGCAGAGATCAGGCCGAAGCGCCTCAGAGACCTTAGCTTGCCAACGGCCTCGTCTTTCAGCTGTTCGGACAAGGGGTTGTAGAGCCTCGGTGACGCCCTCCAGATGGAATACATCAACAGTTGAAGTAGGGGAGAGTGCCCGGGGAGCAATCGGCCAAAATGATCCTCGATGCGGCCTATCACCAACTGCACCGTGTCCTCAGTACAGTACTAGTCATAGAGGTGCACGTCCTTAAAATTCACGATGTCGGGGATCGTAAAAGGGAAGTCCTCCATTCTCATGTTTGGGTGTGAAGAAAGGAGTGATCAACACTCCCTCCACTTTATAACCCGCTTCGTCCTCGAAAATCCAACAGTCGCCCATTTCACCCATAGCTGTGCCGCCATGCGGCAGACCTCGAGCCTTTCTCGACGAAATCGAAACGACGCAGCTCCAGCGCTTCGCCTCCTCCATGCGTTCATGACACGTGTCACCCGCGACTGTCCCTCCTCCTAAAGTCCCCACCAAGAGGCATCCGAGCGGCTACCCTGCTCGGCTATCCCTGGCCGGTAGTTCCCTACCCCACAGCGCCAGGGATCAAAGCCCTCGCTAAGAGGCAACCGAGCAGCTTCACTGCTCGGTCCATCCTTAGCAGGCCTCCCATGGCCCCTCCAGCGCCAAGGATCTAAGCCCTCACTAAGAGGCAGCCGAGCGGCTACCCCACTCGGCTATCCCTGGCTGGTAGCACCCCTACCCCACAATGCCAGGGATCAAAGCCCTCACTAAGAGGCAACCGAGTGGCTACCCCGCTCGGCTATCCCTGGCTGGTAGCTCCCCTACCCCATAATGCCAGGGATCAAAGCCCTCACCAAGAGGTAGCCGAGCGGCTACCCTGCTCGGCTATCCCTGGCCGGTAGCCCCCTACCCCACAACGCCAGGGATCAAAGCCCTTACCAAGAGGCATCCCTGCTCGGCTATACCTGGCTGGTAGCCCCTTACCCCACAATGCTAGGGATCGAAGCCCTCTCCAAGAGGCACCGGGCAGCAACCATGCCCGACCATCCTTAAGGATCAAAACCCTCGCCAAGAGATACCGGGCAGCAACCCTGCTCGACCCATCCTTAGTAGGCCTCTTACGGCCCCTCCCACGCTAAGGATCAAAAGCCCTCGCAAGAGGTAATCGGGCCTGCCCTTACTCGGTTATCCCTGGATGGTAGCTCCCTACCCCAACACACCAGGGATCAAAGCCCTCACCAAGAGGCACCGGGCAGCAACCCTGCCGGGCCCATCCTTAAGGATCAAAAGCCCTTGCAAGAGGCAACCGGGCTCGCCCTTGCTCAGTTATCCCTGGCTGGTAGCTCCCTACCCCAACACACCAAGGATCAAAGCCCTCGCCAAGAGGCACCGAGCAGCTATCCTGCTCGGCCCCGTCCTTAGTAGGCCCCTTACGGCCCCTCCCGCGCTAAGGATCAAAAGCCCTCGCAAGAGGCAACCGGACCCGCCTTTGCTCGGTTATCCCTGGATGGTATCTCCCTACCCCAACACACCAGGGATCAAAGCCCTCGCCAAGAGGCACCGAGCAGCTACCCTGCTCGGTCCCGTCCTTAGTAGGCCCCTTACGGCCCCTCCCGCGCTAAGGATACAAAGCCCTCGCAAGAGGAAACCGGGCCTGCCTTTGCTCGGTTATCCCTAGCTGGTAGCTCCCTACCCCAATACACCAGGGATCAAAGCCCTAGCCAAGAGGCACCGAGCAGCTACCCTGCTTGGTCCCGTCCTTAGTAGGCCCCTTACGGCCCCTCCCGCGCTTAGGATCAAAAGCCCTCGTAAGAGGCAACCGGGTCCGCCCTTGCTCGGTTATCCCTGGAAATAGCTCCCTACCCCAACATACCAGGGATCTTAGCCCTCGCCAAGAGAAAACTGAGCAGCTTCACTGCCGGGTCCATCCCTAGCAGGCCTTGTACAGCCCTTACAACGCCAGGGATCGAAGCCCTCGCCTAAAAGCACCGGACAGCTACCCTGCCCGGTCCATCCTTAGCATGCCTCTCCGAGCCTTCCATGCTAAGGAACATGATCTCACTATAAGGCATCCGGTCTATCTACGTCTGAGCGATCTCCACCTCGACTTCGGGGCCATAGAGATACCGTCTTCCTGCTAGTCTTTACACACTTGGCAAGTGAACGGATTCAACTCGACGCATAATCGCTAGACAAAGAACCGACATAACACGAAGGCAGTACTATGCAAATACAAGTGTTTACCGACAAAGGAAAATACGCGCGCAAATACAATTACAAAAAGTCTTTATTCACAAAGCCAAAGTTTTTATAAGGGTATTGTTGGCTCCCCAGCCTTACAAAATGCCCGGCGGCCTAAAAGATTCCCGATGCAACAAAAGAAAAAAAACAAGAAGACAAGGGGCTTTAGGCCTCAGGGCCAGGCGCAACCCCAGGAATCTCAGCATCTACCACAGCTCGGGCGGCGTCTGGGGGCGCAGCGCCCATCACATCAGCCTCGGCATCGCCCTCGCTGGGAATCTCTCCCCTGGCTTCGCCCCTGGGGTCGTCCCCCTGCTCATCATCCCTGCAAGGATATTCGGCTCGAAGCTCTTCGTCAGCGAACTCCGGCATCCGAGCCTTGATGACGTCGAGGACCTCATGCCAGATGGTGGTAGTGGCCAAGGCTAGGACGGTGTAAAAATCTTCCGACTTCTTGTAGTTCTCCACCGCCTTCGCCGCTCTGAGATCGGCTCGCTTCGCCCCCTCTACCGCCGCCTCCAGCTCCTTCTGGAGGATGCTCGCCGATATCGTCATGGTGCCGATGAGCACCTTGGAGTCCTGAAGCTTGGCCTCAGCGGCCTGGGCGGCTTCACGGTACCTGGAAACCTCCTGCTTCCCGGCCGCCACCTCCTGCTTCCCGGCCACCACCTCGCCTTCTAGGGCAGCGACCCTCGCCATCGCCGCCTCTAGCTCCAGCTTTGAGCTCTCCTCCAGCGAGGAGAGCTCGCCCGCGACTCGTATCGCCAGGGCAATTTTGTCTTCCTCCATGTGGACGACGAGGGCGACGTGCTGGAGGACCTAAAGAAATCAGAAGGGGGTCAGAAAGGAAAGGGGGGCACCAAATCTCGCGAATGATGAGACGCTGAGTGAAAAATCGAGCCAGGTGCAAGCACTAACCTGCACGGCCTCTTGGGCGATGGCCGCCATTTGCGCTTTGAAAGTCCCCCGAGAGACCTTGCCCTCAGACGACCTCTCCATGTCGGACAGCAAGCTATCAGCGACAGAGAGCCCCGATGGCACCTCAAAGCGGAGATCGCCCTCTTCCACCAAGATCGGGGAGGCCGGGGTCAGCGGAACCGTTCGGAGGAACCTCTTAAGAGACAACGGCGGAAAGCCGATCTCCACCTCCGAAGCCTGGGCTTCCTGTCCCCGAACCCGCTTTCGGCTCGGCGTCTGGCTGGGCTCTGGGGCACGGCCTGCACTCGAACGCTGGGGTGGGACGGCTGCTGGGGGAACCGGGACAGACGTCGGACAAGAAGAGCCGGCACCTTCAGCCTTCAATCCCTTCTTCGGCTTGCGCATGGCCGCTCGGAGGTGGCTCAATTCTATGGGTTCTGCACAAGACAAGATACAATGGAATCAGCAACACAAACAAAAATGAAAACAAACGCAAACTCCTAACTTACCGACGAACTGGGTGGGGCTGAGCCTAGCCCAACTAAGGGCCCACTCAGAAAGCAGCACGTCGGCCCGGGGAATGGGCTCCTACTCCGCCACTCTCACCGCGTCGGGATCATTGGACGGACTTCCCCGCCAGCACCTATCCCTAGACCACTGGGTGGGCACGGGCCGGTCCTCACCCTCTAGCGGCCCAACAAAGAAAAGCTTCTTCTTCCAATCGTGGATGGAAGAAGGCAAGACGACGACTCTTGACCCGGATGCACTCCCCCGTTGTTTCCTAAAGGAGAGGTAAACCCACCTCGGGTCGCCCGCGCGAGTGCTGGGGTGACCTTTGTAAATGAAAGAGGAGGCAAGGATGGACATACTGAAGGGGATCTTCTGCAACTTCAAACGGACCATGAACCCAAGGAGAATCCTCTAGGAGTTCGGCACTAGCTGGCCTGGGGCTAGCCCAAAGTAATTTAGCGCTCTAACAATCTCGGGAGAGAAAGGCAAGCGCATTCCTGCCCAAAAGGCTTCCAGGTACAAGGCAATCTCTTTACCCCGTACTTGATCTGCCCTCTCTCCTTCCTCGGCCAAACGTAGTGTATAGCCGGAAGGGATATGGAAACGAGCCCGAACGGTGGCAAGCTCGTCCTCATACCTCACCAATTTCCCTACTATTTGCAATCATCTAAAGGTGTTCGGTATGAATATAGCACATATTAGCAATTCGTCTGTAAAATACCAAATAACTTGTGTTATACATTATAACCGGCATTTTGAGGGAAATTGATTGTTTATTATTGCACGCATGATCTTTGTATATCGCAACACTTGTCTCGAGATTGTATGCAGGAAATTCCAGGTAAAGAGCCGAAACTGCTAAAAGTGCTGATTAAAAATACACCAAGTCCAAGACTTGTGATCTGTCAGTAAACAAGAAAGTATAAAAAGATTCCAGACATCAGGAAACAGCCCTAAAGCCAACACAAGAGCACACTGGAATTTCCATGCATCAATACCACCAAACGGCCGCGGATCCACGGCCGAATGGGCCAATCCGCCGCCACGTTAAGTCATCATCGACAGGACACTATGTCAGAAGTCTCCGTTCACTAGCCAAACTTCTTCAAGACACTTCAGTCCCCAGAGATCTCCAGAAGCTTTCTTTCTAACAGCCAAGCTTCTTGTACAAGCCTAATACCTACCAAGCTTCTCAAGCAAGCTAGCTAACTACCTTAATCTAGAAGCTTCTTCTCATAACAACCAAGCTTCTCTTGTAAGCTAAATAACTAACTCAATCTCGAAATTTCTACTCAACTACCAAGCTTGTAAGAGAAGCTAAACCTAGCTTAGCTTCTAAAGGAAGCTAGATCAAGTTTCTAGGGGAAGCTAAAGGAGAAGACTATATAAAGGGACCCAAGGCTTCATTAAAAAGGTTGTTTATCATTTTAGAGAAAAATTCAAGTGAGATCCAAATCAATTCCACACAAATTGAGTGATACAATTTGATCCAAATCAAGATCATCGAGTACCAAATCAAGAAAGAATCCATCGAGCCTTTTTGAAACAACGCCGATCTTCATCCGAGCAAGTGATCCAAGACGATCTGCGACTCACGAAGATGATGAGAAGCTAGTTCGATGATCGAGTTCTCTCCTCAATTCTTGTAGTCTTTGAGTGAATTGTAACGAAACGTTGAATAATAAAAGGTGAAAATTCTTGATCTTTCTTTTCTTTACATTTGAGCATTATGAAGAGTTCTCAATTCTTGATTGTTTTCTTTTCATGATGATTGAGTGAAAACTCCACTCGTGGAGGAATCGAGAAAATAGATAGATGACGATGATTAAATTCTTGAACGATTCTTAAATCTTATGAGTTTTGTAAACTTTAGGAAATTGAATCATCGACAACCTAGTTTCGAGCGAGATACTTTCTTGAATGTTTTCGCTCTTAATTAGAGATCAACGATCGATGATTGAATTTCCTAGAGGCTAGAATTTGAATGATAATCAACGAAAGGACAAGGGATGATGATGACGAAACCCTAGTTTCTTCAAGAGATCCCTAAACCTCGTTGATCGTCATCGATCTAGCAAAAAATCATCAATAGATAAGAATTTGTAATCCTAATTCTTCATCATCACTATCGATTGGATTGATTCCTACGAGCCTCTTTACAAATCTTGATAACTCATTCGATTTGGATATCATCTTCACAATTCTTGATTCTTGATTCTTGATCTTTATTTTCTTGATAATTCTTGAAACTAAATTTCACAATTCTTGAACAATTTTCTTTTCTCTTTAATTTTCGACTCAACTAAAACAATTACGAGCAAATCACACTTTCCCTGTGGACGATCCGCACTCACTAACGAACCTACAATTGACACCGTTATTGATTGCGGTTTACAAATTTCTTTGGTTGTGATCTTTACACTTTTCTAAACACGACATCGAATAAGATCAATCAAATGGCGCTGTTGCCGGGGATCGTGTGCTAATTTGTTCGTTTTTGTAATTTGAGTTGAAAAATTTGTTATTCCATCAGTTTTTAGATCAAAATTCGTAACAAGCGCTTAACGATTTGTTGTGAATTATTGCGAGAAAATCTGGAATTTGTGGAGCGAGAGGAAAAATTTTCAGAGCATCACAGGGAGTTCAGTGAGTGAATAGGAGCATCTGCATGAAATTTTGTGCAGTTATCTCATCAGACGACCGCGTTTCCGCGGCAATAGAGTGCAAATCACGGCGGTTCCGCGGCGAGACTAGGAGTTCACTGTTCCAAACTTTTCAGGTATACTTCTTACTTTCTTATCTCCTCCCTGCTCTGCTCCATTAACAAATTTCTGCAGGATTCTTTGGAAAAATTCGCAGCGCCGCAAAAAGAAATTTTTTTGCATGTTTGATCTTGGTTGTTTGCATTTTTAATACGGAAATTAAGGGGCAAAGACCAAATTCAGATTTGGTGGGGAGTTCATTACCCTTCCTAACCCCCAAAAATCATAAAACTGCATCCGCATTACCCTCATTAACTAAAAAAATATTTAGACATGACTTTAAGGACCGTCGCGCTCACTTAGGACAGAAGGAGGTCGTGGGTAATCTATTTGCTTATCCGCGTTTCTTTTGTGGTGTCTAAGGCAAGTGTGTCTAAGGCAAGTGGTTACTTAATTAGGCCCACTACTTACGTAGTGGAGAACCTCCCACTTATCTGGCACTTACCTGGCCACAGGAGGGACAAAGAGGCAGTAGAGGATCTATCTTGCGACTTGTCTTCTGAAAGTCTAGGAGCGGTCTAGAGACTTGACCTAGGTGACCACTAGATTTAGGGTTGCTTGTGCATTGTTTGTGATTTGATTTTTCAAAAAAATCCGTATTTTCTTTTTCAAAACAAACACCAACCAACTTTTCCCCTAATTATCACAACGCTACCACTTGTGCTAAACCCCTTAGTGCAAGCTCGGCTGGACACGGGATTCTAGTGCCCGTCTTGTCCGTGTTTCCCCTATCGACCCCAAAGTCGGTATTTCTACATTTTCTTTTTCCTACCACCCCCGCGATGGACGGATATCCATCACACTTTAACACCACTCTGCCACCGCTCGCAGGTGCGCAGAATCCTCCATGCATTTCTCTCAAAGAGAGATGCTATCCTACACGTGTTGCCCTTCCCACCTGTCTTTCTATACTACCTGCCAACGGGGAAAATTTTGAAATCAACCCCCAATTTATCAAACTGTTACCCAAATTTCACGGTCTTGAGTCTGAAGACGCATACGTTTTTATCTCCAAATTCGAAAATGTATGCGCAATGATTGGAACGTCACAACTGTCTTTGGATGCTCTGCGTTTACGTCTTCTCCTATTCACTTTGTGCGATTTAGCCGAGAAGTGGTTTTATAATACAACTGCACATTCTATTTCAAAATGGGATGAATTTTTTGCAGCATTCCTTAAGAAATTTTATCCCAATCACAAGACCAGCCGTGTTCGGAGCGAAATCTTCAAATTCACCCAACTTCCCAATGAACCATTCTAGAAATGGTTTGAACGGTTCAAGGATCTTCTTTTACAATGCCCTCATCACGGAATTCCCAGATGGGATTTGTGTCGAGTTATCTATCAGGGTATTGATCTCACGACTAAACAGCTACTTGAAACCATGTGTCATTGCTAATTCCTATCTAAAGATGATGGTGAAGCTTGGAAATACCTAGAAGATTTAGCTCAAAACACATTACAATGGGAAAGTGTTAGACCACCATCGTCTAGGGATGATATCAACCAGCTCGATGTTTCCGTCACAATGAGAGCCGAAATGGCCGCAATACAAAGGAAACTCGACGCTATAGAAAACAGAATTTCTTCAGCCCTCCTAAACCATTACACACTTCCCAAAACCGTGTGTGGCTGCTGTTCAAATCCATCAAATTTGACGGAAGAATGTCCTTTGAATGTACCGTTTCAAGGTCACACTAATGCTTCATTTCAGCAAAGACCTGGAAACGATCCTTCTTCTTCCTCATATAATCAAGATTGGAGGAATCACCCTGATCTTTCTTGGATCCAACACCAAACTCAATACACGGATGTAAACCAGAATAACTTTCATTGGGTCCCTCCACTACAACAACAACCACCACAACTGAGTCAGCACCCCTTTCAATCGTAACCTTTTCAAAACCCGGCCAACAATTTTGATCCTTTTTCTGCCGGTACCAATAACACCTCTGCACTTGAACAAACCATGAGTTTGCTTCTGACAAATTCTATTCAAATGTCGGCTAATTTTAAGTCTTCAATCGATAATATAAAGAAAACCACCGCCTCCCAAGATGAGATTATTAAATCAATGGAAGCACAAATTGCACAGTTAGCAGCCGAAATAAGTGCTAGAGAGAAAGGGAATCTTCCATCTCAACCTCTACCTGATCCTGGACCTTCACATTACACTAATGTGAATGCACTTACTACATTGAGATATGGAAGAGCGCTAGACAATTATGTAGGTGAACAGATTGATGTTGAGGAATCAATTGAACCCCAGGCTTCCACTTCCACTTCTACTCCTTGTCCTATTTCGTCTAGTTTACCGTCTTCTTCCGAGCCTATTCTCCATTTTCCCAAAGGCTTGAACTCTCCACCCACTTCATCCTTCCCACCCCCATAAACTTCTCCACAAATGTTGGACCCAACGCTTATTGATAGAGCTCCATTTCCAAAAAGGTTGAGGCCCAACAAACCCAATGCCCAAATGGAGAAGCTTGTGGACATGTTTAAGCAAGTTAACATCAATATCCCTCTCCTAGATGCTATACAAGAAGTTCCGTCCTTTGCAAAAATTCTTAAGAACTTGTGCACTAGGAAGAGGAATACTCAAGTGCCGAAAAAGTGTTCATGTCGAGTACTGTAGACACTACTTTTCCCCAACAATTACCAAGGAAACGTAAGGACCCTGGCTGTCCTACTATTTCTATTTCTATTAGGGATAAACACATTAACCGTGCTTTACTTGACCTTGGCGCTTATTCCCCTCCGAATGACGGCGCGACAGGGACGTCTTGCCTGAAATTCGGGGCAGATGCTAATTGGAGCTATCCGTCCACCTCTCCGAAGATGCCAAGTTGATTTATGGCACCATGTATCGAAGGTTTAAATGGATGCGGCCGATGTAGCAGACTTCGTCAGATTCCCCCTCGCTTGAGGGGTTTTTGATTGTGGGGACGCTCTTCCCTGCAGGCCCAAGCCCCTGCAGTTAATTACGTTACCGCATCGCGGTAACAACTTTCTCCTTCTCCATATGGTCACTTCGTGTCGTGTGTGTTTGTTTTGTGTTTGGTTGCCCGTGGATTGTATACGGAGACTAAGTTATGTTGTCGCCCGTAGGGCGTGGACTAGTCCAAATCCGTATTATCTTAGATTTGGGTTTGGGGGTTTGGGTTTAAGGATACGTTAGCCTCATGTGAGACTAAGATCAACTCAAACGTTTGTTAAGGATACGTTAGTATAGTTTTAGACTAAGATCGATTTAACGGGATCGTTTAGATCCAACAAGAGAGCAATTGGGGGCCCTGTTGTTTAGTTTAATGACATTGCGGTCGATAGGTAGTTTAAGGACATTGCGGTCCAATGTTAGTTTTAAGACGTTGCGGTCAAGGTTAAGGACATCATAGTCCGTGGATTTAGGGACTCTACAGTCCATCATTAGTTTAAAGACATCACGGTCAAGGTTAAGGACCCCACAGTCCGTTGTTAGTTTTAAGACATCCCGGTCAAGGTTAAAGACATCATAGTCCATGGGTTTAAGGACCCTACAGTCCGTATCAATGTATGGTTATCGGGACCCGTCACCTCTTTGAAGACGTTGAGGAATTACAACGACAAATATCAAAGGAGTGAAGAGATGTACCCTTGAACCAAGGCAGATTAGATGATCTGTAGCCCAATTTGGAACCAAGACCAATTAATTATATTATGAGCCCATTGGCTCAGTTAAATTTGAATTGAGGACTTATGGCCTTCTTGGGCTAAGTCCAATCATGTTTGAAATATTGGCCCTCTGTTGGTCCATTAGACATATTCAATTGCAGGGGAGGCTTTGCCTCTAGAAACTTAGCCAATTGGGCTAAAGCTAGTGTTAAACACTAAAGACCAACAGTGTTGAACACTGGGAATAAGATTAGCAAATTAGTGTTTAAACACTAAAAAAAGTTGTGATTATCAAATTAGTGTTAAACACTAACAGATAACAGTGTTAAACACTGGCAACAGATTAGTGTTAAACACTAGAAAGACGGGGGGATCACGTGGGAGCACGTGATAGCATCAAAAGGTGGAGCCAGATCCCCTTCAGTTTGTTTTGCAGATAAGTGTGTAACACTTTTGATTCTTACAGCCACCACGTGCGGGCACGTGATGGGTGCTCATGCCTTGATTTATTAGCATATTCATTAGAGATCAAGTGATGACACGTGACGCTTGCTTTTTCTCCTTTGTCACGTGGGGGCACGTGAGGCGTTGCCTCAAAGTTCTTTTTCTGTGGATCTTTACAGGGGTCACGTGGTAGCACGTGACCCTGGTTCTTTGCTTGTTTAAAGATTTGTTCATCTTTTAAGAATTAAATTCTTCATAGGGTTAAACCCTAGCTATAACTTTAGATGAATTAAATTCCCACTTTCTTTTTGAAGAATGATATTCTTGGATAGGGTTAAACCCCAATTTACATTCTGTAGGAATTAAATTCCCATATATGTGAAGAATTAAGTTCTGGCATAGGGAATTAAATTCCTGTAAGTTTTTAGGGTTAAACCTTATTTCTGTCCATTTTGAAGGAATTAAATTCCTATAATTTTGGAGAATTGAATTCTCATATAGGGTTAAACCCTAATTTTATCTTGGAGGAATTAAATTCCTATAACTTTGTGAGAATTAAATTGTCAGAACTCAATTCCTCCTCTATATTTTAGATCTGCATGGCAGGATCTTGATCCAATGAGAATTAAACTCAATATATGGGGAGATGTGCACTTTGCAGATCTTCACCAGAGAAAGAACTAAGTTCTTTTCTTTATAGAAGAGTTAAACTCTTTATTTTTGAGAATTAAATTCTCTTTTTGAAGCCTTTTTTCCCCTTTCTTTTCTTACCTAGGGTTTTTCTTTTCAGAGAATCAAATTCTTCCTTATGAATTTTCAGGATTCCAAGGCTCTATATCTCTCTCTCTGTATCTCTCTGTATATAAAACTCTCCCCTTTGGCTCCTATTTATAGGAGAAGGAAAAGAATCTATCTGTTTAGTAAATCTCTCATTGAAAGATTTGATTTGTTTATTGAGAGATTTGATTTATTTTCATCATTGATCCGGGCCTTTAGATTATTAGGTGAATTTTATTCACCGTTGGATTTTAAATCCAAAGATATTTCTTTGTTATTTCGGTGAGATTTGGGAGAAATCTTTCCATGTCCAAGATTTTTCCATAAATTGGTGATATTTAATCACCCTCGGATTCTCAATCCAACGGTTTTACATAATTCTTCTCTATTTTGGAAAGATTTAAATGATCTTATTCAGAATTTAATTCTGTTGAACAGCAGGGCTTTTAAAGCCAGTCACGTGCGGCCACGTGACCTCCGGTCACGTGACCCCCTGAACTCTTTCTCCTCTTTTTTGCTCTGTTCTTTGCCGTTGCTTAACCATCACGTGCCAACACGTGACCACTGGTCACGTGTGAGCACGTGATGCCTCTTCTGAAGCTTTTCCTGATTTTAAATTAGGGAACAAATGCCCCCACAGCGTTGCTCTCACATGTCTGCATGTGAGTGCAACGCTGTCACTTTTGTGACCGTTGGATCTGCCTTGGGAGTAGGGTAGATGAAACGTTTTCCATCCCATCCTATAAATGCCCATGTCCTTTCAAAAGAGCCTCCACTTTGGTCATCTTCCTCCTTGCGAACTTTTCCCTTTGAGAATTTAATTCTCCTTCTCAGAGCTTAGTTCTCTGTTCCAAAATTTTCAGAGTTTAACTCTGTTCAAAAGACCCTTTCTTCAGGTAATGATTTTTGAACGATCGAAGAATCCTCACAGAAACCTATCCTTGATTTTAAATCCGCACCAAGGGTTTTCCCTTTTAACAAAAACCCATTTTTTCTTTAAGTTCTTCAACAGAAATATAAAACCATTTAATCTTCAACAGTAGGTCTCTTTAGGGTTCATCTGATCTTTTAGGGAGATGATGATGTTGGTTGCTTTTTATGGAATTTAATTCCATCCCCAAGGAGCTTCGGCTCTGGAACAGAACTTTTCTGGGAATTTAATTCCCTTTTTCAAAAAGGAATTTAATTCCTACAAAGAACTAAGTTCTTCCTAGAGAACTTCATGGGTTTTCCTGCCCTGAGTCATCTTCTTCACAATCTAGAAGAAGTTTGCACTGTTGGTCTTTGGGAATTTAATTCCCTTAATTCTGTTTGATTTATCACGGAGTCCAAGAGGGATCTGTCTTTTAGGGGAATGTGTGGGGTCACTTGAATCTCACTGCCTATTTATGAGAATATTCCCTTTGTCTCATTATAATTGCTGTGCTTCATCATTAGCCAGCCTCCATCTTGATTTCGTGGGACCCACATGTTTTGTAACAAACAAGTCCTCTGTCGCTTTCTTCCACTGTCTTTTATATATATATATATATATATATATATGCATTCATAACCACACACACACACATATATATATATATGCATTGTCGGCCTTGCTTTAACAGTTTTCCCTTATTCTATTTCAGGTGCGATGGTTTCCGTTCCGTACTTTCCTTTCACACGCTCGGAGGCCGCTTTTCCTCAGTCACCATCCGATGAGGAAGCGATGGCAATGATCAGGGCGCATGACCCGAACTGCACTAGCTTACTTCTATGGGGAACTTGGTACAGCCATATCATCCGGGGTCGCCGGAGTTTCCTCTGCGAAGTGGCGACAGAGCCCACCTTCCCGTTCTTGCCGATGGATCCTCCGAGGACGGTTTTCGCTGTGGAGATGCCAAATTGGACTCCAACGGGGCGACTCGAGCCTTCGACAACCGGTATCCCAAACCATCCAATCCTAGCTATAGATATTCTGGGCCGACGTATTTGCCAGGGTGAGGCCCAACCATGGGGGCAAATCTATAAGATAGGGCTCACCCCTCGACACCCCACGGGCTACCTTCCTTGGGCTCGCTACATCCTTTCTGCCCATCGTGCGCGGCTGCAGAAGGTCAGGCTTTACCAGGCGATATATGCGTCGCTCTTTCACTACCAATCTCCGCATGTCTGGTGGGTTAAGGCATTCTTGAACCGATGGAATCTCCCCACCAACACTTTTATTCTAGGAGACCGCGAGGTCTCGATCTCTCTGGCAGAATTTTATGAAATCTCGGGATTTCCAATCAGGGGTACGCTGTATGAGGAGTTGCTGCCTCCTGATGAGTATATCTTTGAGCCCGAGCCTGCACCGGTTGACGGCTTGTCTGCTGAGAACGCTGTCCGCCACAAGCGTCCTAGCTTGATCAAGGCGCTGGGTATCTTTGACCGATTGTTCACCGAATCTGAGGAGCAGGGCGTTACTTTTAAGAGCTTCATTGCCTGCTTCCTCCATGAGGACGTCCTGTCGAAGACAGCTCCGAAGTTCGCAAACATCAAAGACCCCTTTGGGTTTGGTCCGAAGAAGCTGCTGACCACTGAATCGGATATACCACAGTACTACATCCCTATTATGTCTCCGATGTCTTTTGAATCCATTGCAGCTACCGGCATGGATGAGGAGACATTTTTCGTGGGGTTTGTCAGTGTCTGGCTCAGTTGGTTTGTCATCCCCATGCATCGCCGCTTTATGAGAGCCTCGGTTATCTACCCGGCTCATTGTATCGCTGAGGGGATGCGGTTGGCCATCGGCATCCCGGTGCTGGCGCATCTGTATCACGGGTTAGGCGCTGCGGCTAATACCTCGACTCCTGGCGTGAATGTAGTAAACTTTTCTCTCCATTATTTCACGTCTTGGATCGAGATGCATGTGTTAGGGGCTTTTGCTATACATTAGAGGCCCGCATTTTATGATGCTTACACCTTTCCGCGACTTATGCTTTTGGTGGATGCTTCTGCTCCTGACCCGACTCAATTCGGGGCTATTCGGGCGCTGATTTCTCCTTATGCTACTGCTAGCGGGTTGGTATTCACTGATCGGGTCTTATCTTCTCCCTTGGGTTCAGCTCAGCCACTTTGGGACAGGTCAAAAGATAACATGCCCTCTTTAAGGCCCCGGGAGGCCGCGCACTTATACGCAATCAGACCGGGCTACTTGGTATTTCGTCAGGATAGCGCGGCCTTTTTCATGCGGTACAATCCGCATCGCTTTGCCCGGCAGCTCGGCTACGATCAGGGCATCCCTTTTGAGGCTTTCATAGGCGCCGGTTCCTTCGCCCGAAGCCGTTCGAGATGCCGCCCATCATTTTGTGAGGTTGAACACCGGCTCCCAATTCATGATCCCCGATGCTGATTACATGTCCCGATGCGTAGGGTCGTTTACGGGCTGGTATCTCCATCGGGTCAACCCGATTATTCTTGAGGAAAGAAGGGTACTCCTTGACCATGGTGCTCCTACTTGGGTTCCGGTCACAGGAGCTACGCTGCGACCGCGCGCGCCGGTCCATTTTCCTTTGAGGGATACCGGTGTTGTGCTCATTTCGGGGGAGTCGGGGGTGGATCTTACCCTAACGGCTGGTATGCCATTGGGTACCCGGTCGCAGGGTAAACGGGCTCCGGTAGCAGCACCACCACCCGCGGCAGCACCACCACCCGTGGCATCGACAATGGCAGTGTCATCCTCGGTTGTGGCACAAAGCGAGGGTGATAGGGATGGGGGTGTTGAAGGTGACGTGGGCCGGCGCCGCACTAAGGCTCCACGGGGGAAGAAACGGTCGTCTTCGGCGGCCGGTTCTGGATCTAAGAGGCGGAGGAGGGTGGCCACCAACTTACTTGATTCTTTAACGGAGTCTGAGCCCATACTTCCAGATGAGCCGTTGGTCGTGCAAGAGTCGGACGCTGGTCTTCTCTTCCCGGGCTTGGCTGCCGAGGAAGCTGCACAATTGGCTGAGGCCATAAGACGTTCTAAAGATGAGTCTCAGAACACAAGGGTTCCGAAGAAACCCTATCCTGCCGTGATCTTTTATGAAGACCCCTCATGGATCCGGCGGCGGTTTATTGGCCCTTTGGAGGAATGGAGAGAACGGGCCCTGAAGCAGGCTGCTTCGGAGGATGCCGTGGATGCACTTTCCTTATGGACTGGCGGCCACGAGTCCACCCTCGAACCCCGGCGAGCACGTCTCCTTGAGAAGGAGCATCAGCTTGAAGAAACCATATTGAAGGCTTCGTTACGTATTGGTATGTTTTTATACTTCTTTGTAGCATTTCAGATTGTTTATACCTGTATGTATCCTTATTCTTGCGTGAATTGTGCAGAGTCTTCAGCGATGGGGGAGGTCCCTACGGGCTTGTTGAAGATAAAGCCTGTTGACGTCCCCAATGAAGCATTGCTCGATGTGGAGGGGGTCGATGACGCTGCGCTTCTCACGATAGAGCCTCCTGTGGCGGTTGTTGATCCTGGAGCACTTGCTCCTTTGGGGGAGGCACCTTTGGTAGTCGCCGTCCCACCGGCTCTTCCTGAGGGCGTTCCCGAGGCTGGGGTGGAGGTAGTCAGGACCATCCTCCCTTCATTGGAACCCGAGGCCACGGCGGAGGCCGCTGAAGCTGCTATCCCCCCGGCTCAGAATGGGAGGAGTGTTGAAGGTAACCTTCTACATTTTAACCTAGCGATCTTTCTGTTATCTGAACTCTTTTTTTTTTTCAGAATTGCGCGGACTAGCGGCCTCTATTGCCGCTCTGTCTCCCCGACAATCCTTTCAGTGTCTGCTGGAGATGACCGCTCCGCAGGCGATATCTCCTCAACGCATTGTCCTCTCATCTGGACAAGGTTAGCGTCGTTCTCCATTTTTTATTATATCATCGTTGTTATTTTGCGGAATGACATTGATGTCTTTTACAGTTTTGGAAGCCGATGACGAGGTCGAGGTTATTGAAGGGCCAGGGGAATCTTCGGCTCCTACTTGCATGACCGTAGGTAAGTGACATTTCAATGTGGTCCCAATTGTTCCTTTGCTTAAGAGTTTCACTGACATTCTTCAAATCTGAACAGTCTTGCCAGCTCCCGCAGCGCTGGAATCGCGTATCGCCATGCCGCCCGGTCCTTATGCTTTGCGAGCTTAAGAACGCTTGGCCCAATTAAGCCTTGTCTCCCTATCATCTTTGATCGAGGAGCTCCGTGCTGGAAGCGCAACCACAGCTGCAGCATTTGCTGCTGAAGCTAATGGTTCTCTTCCTTTTCTTGCCACCTACCATAGCGAGGCGGTGGTGCAAGTCTGGGTGGAGTTCTGTCAGCAGGTGGAGGCTTGCTTGCACGCACTTGAGTGTTCCCGCCTCTCTTCGGAGGCCGTAGCTGCAAAGGCGGACCTACGGAAGCTGATAGAGCGGTGCGCGGCAAACATGGTATCATGCGAGAAGAGGCTCGGCCGCAAGTTCTCGGAGAGGGAGCTGGCCTCTAAAGCACTGAGCGAGCTCCAAACCAGCCTTACAGCCAAAGCCAACAAGGCGTATGACCTCTGGCGAGTGCTTCAGGAGTCTATCAAAGAGGTGGTGGCCTCGATAAGGCTGTCGTGTTCACCCGCGAAAGTGTCGAGGCTCACAAGGCCACCGAAAAAGAGCTCGAAGGCCGGCTTGCCTCGTATCAGGTCCAGCAGGCTCAAGCGGAGGCCCGTCTTCTGACGATACTGAATCACGAAGTCGTGACTCAGCAAAAGAAGGATGAGCTAGTAAAATTGCTAAATCGCCCGCCGGCTTGAAGACTTGTATCTTTTCCTTTCTTTTTGTACATACTCCCGAATGAGAGTATACTCTTTTTGTTTTTTCATGAATTGTACTTTGTATCCATTTTGGTTTATGAATAAAGACATATTTTTTCTTTTCAATGGTGTGTCTCTTTTTATTGAATGTGTTCTGCGGAAAATTTATCTTGGTCTCCTTGCAGGGTAGCGATGGCTTAGGATTCAGGGTTAAGATCTGCCTCCTAAGACTTTTGAGCTTTATGAACCGTGAGGGTCTCATAAAGAGTTTTTCTCCCTACAGGTCGAGAGGATCCCGTAGGTGTAAGTTCTCCTTAAGAATCGTGAGGATTCTTAAGCGGGTTTTCCTTTGGGAGTCGTAAGGATCTCACAAGAGAGTTTTCTTTCCTGCAGGTCGTGAGGACCCGCAAGTGCTGGGTGCGGTCGCCCTTGTCCGTATTTCACAAGGTCAGGGGTTGCTTTGGAATGTTTTTCAGAGTACCGTAGTTTAAAGACATCGCGGTCAAGGTTAAGGACATCATAGTCCGTGGGTTTAAGGACTCCACAGTCCAATGTTAGTTTTAAGATATCACGGTCAAGGTTAAGGACGTCATAGTCCGTGGATTTAAGGACTCCACAGTCCGATATTAGTTTTAAGACATCACGGTCAAGGTTAAGGACGTCATAGTCCATGGATTTAAGGACCCCACAGTCCGATGTTAGTTTTAAGACATCACGGTCAATGTTAAGGACGTCATAGTCCGTGGATTTTAAAGACTCCACAGTCCGATGTTAGTTTTAAGACATCACGGTCAAGGTTAAAGACATCATAGTCGTGGATTTAAGGACCCCACAGTCCGATGTTAGTTTTAAGACATTACGGTCAAGGTTAAGGACGTCATAGTCCGTGGATTTAAAGACTCCACAGTCCAATGTTAGTTTTAAGACATCACGGTCAAGGTTAAGGACATAATAGTCCGTGGATTTAAGGACTCCACCGTCCACGAAACGTGTGGTTACTGGGACCCGTCACCTCTTTGAAGACGTTGAGGAATTACAACGCCAAATATCAAAGGAGTGAAGAGATGTACCCTTTAACCAAGGTAAAATCAGCCTAGAATCATCATGGTTGATCGTTAGTTTTAAGACATTACGGTCGAGGTTAAGGACATCATAGTCCGTGGATTTTAAGGACTCCACGGTCCAATGTTTGCTCTGGATGCTTCATACGGGTTCACTGCCGTGCTCTGCGAGGACCAGGCTCTGCTCTGGACGTTTTCCGCAGGGTTAAAGAGTGACGTTATCCGCGTTCCACGTGACCAGGAATTTTGCTCTGGATGCTTCCCACGGGTTCACTGCCGTGTTCGGCGAGGACCAGGCTCCGCTCTGGACGTTTTCCATGGGGTCAAAGAGTGACGTTATCCGCGTTCCACGTGACCAGGAATTTTGCGCTAGATGCTTCACATGGATTCACTGCCATGTTCGGCGAGGACTAGGCTTCGTTCTGGATGCTTCGCACGGGTTCACTGCCGTGCTCTGCGAGGACCAGGATCCGCTCTGGACGTTTTCCACGGGGTCAAAGAGTGACGTTATCCCCATTCCACGTGACCAGGAATTTTGCTCTGGATGCTTCCCACGGGTTCACTGCCGTGTTCGGCGAGGACCAGGCTCCGCTCTGGATGCTTCACACGGGGTCAAAGAGTGACGTTATCCGCGTTCCACATGACCAGGAATTTTGCTCTGGATGCTTCCCACGGGTTCACTGCCGTGTTCGGCGAGGACCAGGCTCCGCTCTGGATGCTTCACACGGGTTCACTGCCATGCTTTGCGAGGACCAGGATCCGCTCTGGATGTTTTCCACGGGGTCAAAGAGTGACGTTATCCGCGTTCCATGTGACCAGGAATTTTGCGCTAGATGCTTCACTCGGGTTCACTGCCGTGTTCGGCGAGGACTAGGCTCCGCTCTGGACATTTTCCACGGGGTCAAAGAGTAACGTTATCCGCGTTCCACGTGACCAGGAATTTTGCGCTGGATGCTTCCCACGGGTTCACTGCCGTGTTTGGCGAGGACCAGGCTCCGCTCTGGACGTTTTCCACGGGGTCAAAGAGTGACGTTATCCGCGTTCCACGTGACCAGGAATTTTGACTTTGTCTGTATTTCACGAAGTCGGAATTTGACTCTCGGTCAGCTGTACACCGTCGAGTCATGGAACTGGGAGTTGCCGCTGTTCCGCTTTGCTTGATGTTGTGTCTGCTGTAATGAGACGAGTGTTGAGAGGATCTCTAGGTTGTCTGTGAACCATCAAGATTTGGCTTCTTCTTCTGATGAAACCTGGGGAGGAGGAGTGTGATTCCTTCTTTGTTTGCGTCCCTGGATTGTATACAGAGATTGATGTAGCATCACCTGTAGGGAAAAAATTTCATTTTTATTTTTATTTTTTCCGCGATGCTCTATCATTTCAGCTTTTATATCGCGAAGGTCGCGATTGCCCCATCGTTTCGGCTATTTTTCGCGGTGCCCAATCGTTTCGACTATTTATTTTATTTTTACTCGCTGATTTTTATTGCGAGTTGCCCAATCATTTCGGCCATTTTTTTATGCATATATTTTTACTTGCTGCTTTTTATTGCAAGTTGCCCCATCATTTCGGCTATTTCATATGCATTTTAGCTCATTGATTTTTTTCATCGCGAGTGTAGAACTTGGAATCTGGTGTCAATCTCAGCATCAGTATCGCTACAACTGGAATATTGCCAGGAGCGAATCATCATTTGCCATGAGAGGACTCGGAATTTGATACCGTTTCAGGCATCAGCATCGCTACAACTGGGATATTGCCAGGAGCGAATCATCATTTGCCATGAAAGGACTCGGAATTTGATACCGTTTCAGGCATCAGCATCGCTACAACTGGGATATTGCCAGGAGCGAATCATCATTTGCCCCTGTCGATGCCGAACAAAGGTGGCTTAGTAAATAAGGTTAGGGTCCTGTCAACTAAGGCTTTTAACTTCATGAGCCGTAAGGGTCTCATAAAGGTATTTCTCCCTACAAGTCGTGAGGATCTCGTAGGTGTGTTTTCTCCTTGGGAATCGTGAGGATTCCTAAGTGCGTGTTCCCCTGTAAGTCGTAAGGATCTTACAAAAGGGTTTTCTCCTTATAAGTCGAGAGAACTCACAAGGGTTGTTCACCGTACGAACATATCCCCAGTCACGGATGGGACTCAGTTAGGGAAATGTTTATTCGTGCCCGTGGATTGTATACAAGGGTCAGTATGAGCCGCTTGTAGGGCAATATTGAAGGTTGTGGGGATTGCTTAAGAACAGGTTAAGGTCTTTGTAACTTAAGACTTTCAAATCTTATGAGCCGTGAGGGTCCCATAAGAGAGTTCTCCTTACGAGTCGTGAGGATCTTGCAAGTGTAATTTCTCCTTAGGAATCGTGAGGGTCCCTAAGTGCGTTGCTCCCTTGTGAGTCGTAAGGATCTCACGCGGGTGGTTTCTCCTTACAAGGTCGAGAGGACCCTGTAAGCGTTCTTTTAACGAGGTTGCGCCCTTTCGGGTTTTCACAAACACTCGCCGGTAGTCCTGCTGTTTTTACTCATGGAGCCCTTTCGGGTTTTCATCCATGCCCATTTTGCTTATGGACATACCGTCTTTCTTCTCTCTTTTTTTTTATTCTTTTTATTTTTCTAACGAGGTTGCACCCTTTCAGGTTTTCACAAACACTCACCGGTAGCCCTGCTGTTTTTACTCACGGAGCCCTTTCGGGTTTTCATCTGTGCCCATTTTGCTTATGGACATACCGTTTTTATTTTTATTTTTTTTTATTCTTTTTTTTTGTATCGGTTTTGAGATGTTGCAACCCACCGTAGTTTATCGACATCTCGGTCAACGACTAGTTTTAGGACATAGTGGTCCGTTGTTAGTTTAAGGACGTTTCGGTCCATTGTTGAAGCAGGCCGGTTACTACTTATAGAGTTTGGGCTTAGGAAGATAGCGAGCGGACATATTCGTCGTCATCTATCATTGACCTAGGCCGTGACTCATTAAGCGTAGTATTCCTTTAGGAAGCGACCGTTTATTGGCCTGAAAGGCCTTTCACCGTGCATATCCATGAGTAGATAGGCTCCACCCTGGTAGACCTTGTCTATGATATACGGGCCTTCATAGTTTGGCTCGAATTTTCCCCGCTTGGCGCGATTGGGATCATAGGTCTTTTGACCACTAGCACGAGTTCGCCTTGGCGGAATGTCCTCGGCCTGGTCAATCTTTCATATGAGCGCGTCATCTTTGCTTTATAAGCCTCCAGATTTTGTTGCGCTATGAGCCGGGTTTCATCAACGGCATCAAGCTCCTCAAGCCGGAGGTGAGCATTTTCTTCGTTCGTCAGCTCGTAGTGGACTGCCACTCGTAGAGAGGGTAACTCTATCTCGAGGGAAAGTATTGCTTCTGTACCGAATACCAACGCGTATGGCATTGTGTTCGTGGCCGTTTTGAACGTAGTTCGATACGCCCAGAAGGCTTCTTGCAGTCTCTCGTGCCAGTCCTTCTTATTTCGGGACACCGTCTTCTTCACGATCTTCGTCAAGGTCTTGTTGAAAGCTTCAGCTAGACCGTTAGCTCGGGGATTATAAACTGAGGAATATCTCCAGTCTATGTTGTGTTGTTGCGCGAAGCGGCTGATCTTGTGGCTTCTGTAGGCCGGCCCGTTATCGGAGACGATCCGTCGCAGAGTTCCAAACCGATAAATGACGTGCGTCTTGAAGAAATGGAGGATATTCTCCGTCTTCACTTCCCTCAGCGGTACTGCTTCTGCCCATTTGGAGAAGTAGTCAGTCGTCGCCAAGATGAATCGATGTCCCCTAGACGATGCTGGTTCGATGGGGCCGATTACGTCAGTCCCCCACATTTCGAACGGCCAGCTAGCCACTGTTGGATGCAGAGGATTTGGATGCTAATGGATAAAGTCCCTATGAATCTGGCATGAGTGGCATTGCTTCGCATATTCGAGACAGTCCTGAATCATCGCTGGCCAATGGTAGCCAATCCGTTTAATTTTCAACTTCATCTTCGGGCCTTCTTGGCCGTCGTGAACTTCCTGAACGACTCTTTTCGCTTCGTCAGGTCCCAGGCATCTCAACCACAGAGAATCAAACGACCTCTTGTACAGAGTATCATTGACGAAGGCGAAAGACAGAGCTCGTTTCACGAGCTGATGTCTTGAGGATGCATCTTCAGGCGTTCGATTGGATTTGAAGTAGTCTACAAAGACTTCTCTCCAATCCTCAACCTTTCCCTGATCTTTTATTTGCATAGCCATTTGCCTAGTCAGCCCCTTTTCTTCGGATGATTCCGGAGATATTTCTGCGAGGGCAAGCACCCGACGGCTTTGTACCATGATCTTTACGTCATCGAGGTTCTTATCGGCCAGTTCTTTAGCGAGCTTAGCTAGTGCATCTGCTTTGCTATTTTCCGCACGCGGTATGCTTTCCAGCATATAGGAAGGAATTTGAGTCAACAGTTGCTGTACTCTATCGCCATATATTTCCCCCAATCAGAGCAAGGCTCTACTTAATTTTGAAAATTCTAAATTCGAAGCAACGCTTCGGTTCCCGTGCGCAGCGCGCAATTTGCCACATGGCAGAAGCTGATTCGGCAGCGTAACGCCCGAGACAGTGCGTCCCATCAGAGCAAGGCTCTTCAGAAAACATAATTAAGACTTAACTGCGCAAACGCATGGATGCGCGACACGTGTCAGTGCAGTTGCGCAATCCCAACTGCGCAAGCGCACGGATGCGCGACACGTGTCTGCGCAGTTGCGCAAAAACGCGGATACGCGACACGTGTCTGCGCAGTTGCGCAATCGCAACTGCGCAAGCGCACGGATGCGCGACACGTGTCTGCGCAGTTGCGCAAGCGCACGGATGCGCGACACGTGTCACGCGCTGGTGAGTTGCGCAGCAACAGAATGAAAATTTAAGTGAATCTTTTCTGTTCTTCTGTAAAACAGGGACCCTTGGATCAGAGATCCAATGGTGGGAAAATTCCCAAAATTATTCAGGAAAGATCTTGGTAACAAATTTAACAAATTTGTGAGCACTATAAATAAGAGCCCAGACCTCATTCAAATCATCAAGGAGGATCAATCAAGAAGAAGAATCAACTTCTAAAAAAAAAGAGAACTCTTGAAGATTAATCAAGAACACAAAAAAAAAGGTAAAGGTGAAATTTCTGAAGAACAGAAGATTAAAAAAGGGAATAATAAAAAAAAAAAAGATAAATAGTGCCTTGCACTTGATATGAACCCTTGGTTCTGTGAAAAGAAAACAAGAAGAAAAACTTGTTCTCTTTTGATCCAAATTTAGATCAAAAGTGCTATGCACTTTTGTTCTTCAATCTGAAGATTCTTGAGTTCCTGCAACTCATTATTTTAAAGGGCCTGGCCCAAATCAAATCACAAAAAAATAATAAAAGGGCAGAGCCCTGTTTGGAAACTTCTTGAGAGCCTGGCCCAAATCAAATCACAAATCATAAAAGGGCAGAGCCCTGTTTGGGAAGTTCTTGAGGGCCTGGCCCAAATCAAACTGCAAGAATAATAAAGAGGCAGAGACCTATTTGGATTGATTCTTTCAGTCAGGTAAAGCCTAAAATGAAAATTGGACTTAACCCAATCCTGGCTGTAAGTCCTTAAAATTAAATTGATTGAGCAAAATGGCTCTTCTAAACCAATTCACGACCGGTTCGAGGGTACATCTCCGAACTCCTTTGACATCTGTCGTTGTAATTCCTCAACGACGTCAAAGAGGTGACGAGTCCCAACGTCCACACATTAAAATCGGACCGAAACGTCCCTAAACTAAAAATCGGACCGAAACGTCCCTAAACTAAAAATCGGACCGAAACGTCCTTAAACTAATATTGGACAGAAACGTCCCTAAACTAATATCGGACCACTACGTCCTTAAACTGGCGATGGACCACTACGTCCTTAAACTGGCGATGGACCGAAACGTCCTTAAACTAATGATGGACCACTACGTCCTTAAACTGGCGACGGACCGAAACGTCCCTAAACTAATATTGGACCACCACGTCCATAAACTGGCGCAATCGAGCCCGAACGCTCTTTTGCCGGATCTAAACGGTCCAGTCTAAGTTGATCTTAGCCCCAAATGTGGTTAATGTGTCCTTAGATATTTAAATAAACAATAAAACTCCAAATCAATTTTGGTTCAAGGGTACATCTCTGAACTCCTCTGACGCTTGTCGTTGTAATCCCTCAACGACGTCAGAGAGGTGACGAGTCCTGATGGCCAGATAATTAAATCAAACACTACGTTAAGTTGATCTTAGTCTAAAACAGGACTAATGTATCCTTAACAAATGTTTAAGTTGATCTTAGCCGCAAAGCGACTAATGCATCCTTAAACTAAAAAACACCAAACCCAAATCTAAGCAAACACGGATTTGGACTAATCCACGTCCTACGGGCGACGACATCACTAAGTCTCCGTATACAATCCACGGGCAACCACAAACAAAATAAACATACACGACACGAAGTGAAATTCTGGAGAAGGAGAAAGTTGTTATCGCAACGCGATAGCGTAATTAACTGCAGGGGCTTGCGCCTGCAGGGAAGAGCGTCCCCATAATCAAAAACCCCTCACCCTGAGGGGGAATCTGACGAAGTCTGCTACATCGGCCGCATCCGCCTAAACCTCCGATACACGGTGCCATAAGTCAACTTGGCATCTTCGGAGAGATAGACGGATAAAACCAAATAGCATCTGCCCCGAACCTCAGGCACGGACACGACGTCCACGCCGCCGTTCGGAGGGGAACAGATTCTGGCACGCCTGGTGGGACCTTTTCCTCTTTCCACTCCACACTTCGTGTGTCGTCTTCGCGAACCAATCGCGGTTTGTTAAATGGTTTCCTTCGGATTTCAAATTGCTAAGATTTGGTTTTTTGTCTGGCGCAGAACTCAAGCATCCATGGATTCCCATTGCACCAAATGCGCGAAGCACCACTGCAACGAACGCTCCACCTCACCGAGAGGTGTAACATATGGGCCCCAAGCGGCCTCTTTCCTTACTCTGCCGGTAGAGCAGGTGACCCAGGCCACCATCGGCCTATTTTTCGGGACCATGGTCCCACCTGCAAGCTTCTCTATGCTGATATCCGCACCGGAAGCGAACAAGAAGTCGGTATTCGACCGGCTTACCGCTACCACGACCCCTATCAACGGGTCGCCCGCTACTAAGCCAACAGCCTCCGTTTTTACCAGGCTGGGTCAGAACTATAAAGTGGCCGTCCCAAAGAGGGCAACGGCTGCTGCTTTGGAGGTCGTTAAAGCAGCTTCTCCCATCAGAGAGTCGGTCTTCACAAGATTGACGGCTCCCAATCCTCCCCCAGCTGGTCAAAAAGCATCAGTCTTCGATAGGCTGACGTCAACAGTTACCCCACACCCAAACAGGGGGCAACAAGAAACCATCTCGACTTCCGAGCCAGTCCCAACGGCTCGTCGTGCGCGACGTCGCCATTGGCGACGAGTGAGAAAAGCAGGGGGCAACTCTCCCTCAGGGCTAACCCCACCTGCTCCAGTGGTGGAGGTCAACGCTGCTGTTCCAACTGGGAACAGCTTTGAATTGCTGAGGAAGGTGAGAAAGAACTCTCCAGTTGCTACGTTGAAAAGATCTCCTCCACCTGCGGAGTGAGTTCCAGAAACAAAACAAGAACAGCCCCTTCAACGGCTATCCTCAAAAGTTTATAAAGTATGGCGTAGGGTTCAAGACTCTGTGATCGATCCAGACCACTTGCGTCACCAGAAAAGGGCGAAGGTAGAAAATAACAAAAACTACCCCATTAAACAGCAGGGGGCGACGGTTGCTAGGATGCCCACTCCAACGGCTCCTTTAACCTCGATGGCCCACAAAAGAAGGAGGCCAGAGAAAGCTCCCGCATCAGCAGCAAGAGTTAACAATGGTGAACCTAAACGCCCCAAGTCAGGGGGCATAATTGTTCATACGGTTTACATGGCTTCTGAAAAGGAGGAAAGCCGTACTTCTACGGGTCACCGACCGCTCACCCGATCAGTGACCAAGGCTCAGGAGCAGCAACAAAAGCTCCAGGAGAAGATGACCGCAATGGCTGCACTCACTGGGCCGAAAGAAACCCCGGAAACGTCCTCAGAAGAACGTCACGAACAAGAGACGGATGCCGAATTCCTTCGGCGCGTGCTAGAGAAGAAAGATAAAGAGGCTGCGGAACAGGCAGCCAACATAAAGAAAATGGCCCTCCTGTTCCAGGATATGGTGGGTATGATGATTCAACCAGATCCACCTGCTGGAGATTCCCCGATCATTCTTGAAGATGATCAGGGAGAGACATCGAATCCTCCACCGGCTCTATCCGCAGCTAAAGAGGATACCATATCAAAAGCTGATTTGGATGAATATATTGCCCAACAAATACGGGTGCATCAGGCGACTGAAGCAGCCGGTCAGATCGTGAAAACGGGGCGGCCATATCCGGGCTGGTATGACCAAATCAAGTACCCGCCGGGTTACACTATTCCCAAGTTTCATGTTTACAAAGGGACCGGCAATCCCCATCAACATGTGGCCCAATTCAGGGCTCTTTGCGGTAATACCGGCGGCGACGACAAGCTTTTGCTTCGCCAGTTTGTTGGAAGTTTATCTGATACGGCGTTTGAATGGTATTCTGAGCTTCCCAATGACTCTATAAAAACCTTTGCGGAGATGGAGCTACTCTTCACCCAACGCTTTGCAAGTGCCAGTGAGCGTACCCCGATGACGGCACTGATCAATGCCAGGGTAAAACCCGGCGAGACATGGGTTCAGTACGCTATACGGTGGCGAAATCTATGGTCGAAGTGTGAGCAACGCATAGAAGAAGCTCCAGCGGTGGGAATGTTTGTTGGAACCCTTGATCCACAGGCAACCATCTCACAGTTCATGATGTTCTTCAAGCCGACTTCCTTCCAGGCTTTGATCGACAAATTAGCGCAGATGGACCAGATGGGCCATAAACCCCCTCTCCCGAAGCCGGACCCCCGAAACGATAAAGGAAAGGGAAAAGCGATCATCGTCGCTAATGCCCAACAACAACCGAGCGACTCGAAGCCGGCTGCTCGTCCAAACAATACACGCCCATACGTACCCCTTGAGGACAGGATGGGACGTGCTTACTCCTTCCCCCGTGATAAAACAAGAAGGCTATTCGAGCTGGCATTGCGCAACAGGCTCATAAATCTGCCAGATCTAAAATGTCCGTCACAACCGAATGACATCAACGAGCCCAATTACTGCCCTTATCATCGAGTGCTAGGCCATCCAATTGAGGATTGCTACGTTTTCAAGAATTGGCTTGAGAACCAGTACCGTCAGGGCAAATTTGCGCTATCTGAAAAATGGAAGGTGAATCCTCCGCAGCCCCACACCTCTAAGGGGACGAATACGCCGGGGGCAACATGCTCTGTTATAGAAGAAACTCCCTGGGAGGTTGTATTATCAGCTAAAACGAGAAGAATGCTAAATGATCTTCAGACCTGTCCAGCGGTCAAGTGGAAGAACCCCTTGGAACCGCAGGTTATTGAAGGGATGTTGAAGCCACGACCGATTCCGAAGACCGATGGTGGCAGTTCAAGCGCTCATAGTCAGCCGTCAAAATCTTCGAAAAAGAAGAAGAAGAAATCTAAGAAGTCCGTGAAGCCTGGTGACAAGCGCACGGACTTACAAAAGCAAATCGATGCGCTGGATGAGTACAACCAAAAAGCGCGGACTCCCATTACGCTCCAAGATTTTCTTGATCACGTCTTCCAAAAAGAAGATGAGGGAGAAAGTTCATCAGACGAATCCGAGGGGTATGTGGCGAGCTGTCATATGATCTCTCATTCAGTCACGAATGATAAAGAGACCTCTGGCACTGAGACGCTGGGGGCAAATGCCGAATCAGGAACCCCAGGGTTACCAGTTGAAATGATTAGCGCGTTTCTTAATGAAGCTCGGTTGAAAAGCAAGGCTGATCGAGAACGCGAGACGGCTATATTCGAAAGGGCCAAGCGTCAGCGACTTGAGGAAGGAGCCGAAATGATCCCGCTGGAGCAAAATGCCTTCGACGCTGACAAAAGCCAATTCAAGATAAAAAAGAAGTTTGCTAAGGCCATATCGATGGGCATGAAGCTACCACCCTCTGAAGAAAAAGTTACTGGCGTAGTAGAAATGCACCCCTCTTATTGCTTATACCATCAGAAGGTCTCGCATTCCACCCAAGATTGCAAAGCTTTCAATGGATGGTGGCAAGGATACGTCGCTAATCGACAACGATTTAAACGGGAAAAACGTAAAATTCGCCGAGAGCAAAGAAATACGACTAAAGAACTTGAAAGAACTGCCGGCAATTGTCACATGGTTAACACTACCGGGTCACAAGTGCCTACATTTGGGAGCGACTCCGATGAAGAGCTAGAGCTTGGCCCCCTCTTCGAAGAATCCACTTCGGGAAAAGAAAAAGAACTGAAGGCCTGCGAGAATATACAGCTGCGCAATCGAACATTACCCGAAAAGAACCTCGGACCCTTGAATAAGAAAAACAAAGGGAAAGAGAAGGTCTCTGAAGACATCGCTTTGGACGACCAAGTTGCGGAAGAGTTAACCGCCAAGAATCCCCCAAAAAAGAATAAAGCAGATTACAATGTCTTGGCGCATCTGAGAAAGCTACCCTCACAACTCAGCATTCTCGATGCCCTATTGCTATCGAAAGAAGCGAGGGATTCTTTGATTAAGGCCTTACAAGATCCGGACCAGTTCCAAGCCTTCTTAGCCGAACAAAAGATGAAGGATGAATTGGAAGAGGTGCACACAGCCGACGTTGCTTTTAGTGATGAAGACCTTCTCCTCGGGACGTGTGAACACAATCGCCCCCTTTATGTCTCAGGATACTGCCATGACATAAAGATAGGAAAAATCTTGGTCGATAACGGATCGTCTGTCAATTTACTCAATGTGCGAGTGTTAAAGGAGATTTGCATGAGTGTCCAACACCTTGCCCGGGACAAAATCACCATCTCCGGTTTCGACTCTCAATCCTCAAAGACTCTTGGATCTGTGATATTGACGCTACGCTTCGGGGTGCTCGTCACAGACATCAAATTCCATGTTATAGACGCCCAGACGTGCTACAATGCTCTGCTCGGCCGACCATGGCTACATGAGTACAATATCATCCCTTCTACACAGCATCAGTGCATGAAGTATTCTAGGGATGGCCTCGAGTACACAGTGGCAGGAGAGTTGAATCCGTTTTCCGTGAACGAAGTTCGCAAGTATGAAGATGCCAAATACTTCTTACCGAGTTTCGAAGACACGGAAAGGTGTCACAAACCGGAGAACAAAACTAACGCAACCATCCCTGTCTTCGGCAGTGACACCGAGGAGGAGGAGGATATAATTTATTCAGGTCCATCCCAGTCCACCAAGCCAGGACCATCTGTTCCTTCATTGATCTTCGGTAGTGATTCAGAGGATGAAGTTCATGCTGTATTCCCCGCTCGGCCTTCAATACAGATTTCCACTGATGAAGAGCGAAGTCTGCAGGTAACCATGGTGCCGCTTGAACATTACAAAGAACTGGATGCACTCGACACCAACAGCGTAGAAGAATTGCAGACATTCTATATCCCTCCCGGACGAAAAGGCGAGAAGGCAATCCTATTCTACCGTTCTGAAGAAAACAAGGTGGAAAAAGAAATTTGGCATGGCGCGGATCCCACGCTCGACAGGCTTCAGCCTATCCGTCTTCCCAGATATTATACTGAAGCTTTGAAGAAACTACTGAAACGCCAAGGGATGTCCTTCACACAGACCGTCAGAAAAGCCAAATTCTATGACAAGGTCTGGAACGTTCCCGGAACTCAATGCAAACTGCCTAACGGGAGAACGGAAACGAAAGGGCTCGGGTATGTTCGCTCAAAGAAACGGGAGCTAATAAACAGCTGTTATGCCATGTATAACTTTGATGAAGAAGCGGACGCTCAATGGGAAGACGCTAATCCTGAATCAGCAAGAGTTCCTGATGCAAGACCTCCCAGTCCATCGTCTGAAGACCAGATGAGCAAACTTATAAAGGATGCGAGTCAAAAAGCCCGAGATGATCACGATTGTGAAATGGCAATCTATGAGAAAGCCAAGACACAGCGTCTCCTTCGACAGGCAGTAAAGAACGAAGATGTTGCCTCACGTCAGCCTGCTACAAAAAGGGTTCGACGCGAAAGCAAAAACAAGTCGAGGGGCCGAAAAGGTGCTCGACAACCACAAGACAGAGCTAAGAAGCCACGCATCCGAGAGTCGAGCGTTATTGACCTAGCCCTTATGAAGAAAATGGGTCGAGCATACTCATTTCCTCGGAACAAAATAAGGAAAATACTTGATCTTGCTCTAAAACATCAAATGCTTACTCTGCCAGAGTCCAAACACCCTGAGCAAGCAGGCGAAGTCTCCAACCTAAATTATTGCTCTTACCATCGAGTAGTAGGGCATCCGCTTGAAGATTGTTTCACCTTTAAGAATTGGGTTGAGGACCAATATCAGCTTGGCAAATTCGCATTGTCTGATAGTTGGAAGGTAGCGCCGCCGCAAAAGCACGAACCCAAAAACACAAGAATAAAACCAACCCCGCATTGGGATTGGCAGAAAACTCGCACCTGCCATGTGATAACAATATTAAAAGAAGGGTCCGAGGACATGAACAACCTCCCTTGGTGCTTTGAAAACGACAGCGATGAGGTAATCTCAGAATTTCCCCCAGCTCCGAAAGAACTGGAGGATGGAATCCATATCACTGCAGATAATCTCAAGAAAATTGAGTTGGGGACGGAAAATGACCCGCGACCAACATTCATCAGCGAGCTGCTATCTGAAGAAAAGGTGGCTGCGTTAAGGAATATGCTTTTACAACACAAAGATTGCTTCGCATGGAACTATTCCGAAATGCCGGGACTAGATCCAGAAATTGATGTACACAAATTGGCGATATCCCCGGACATCAAGCCAGTCAAACAAGCGCCGAGGAGAATGCGACTCGAGCTTGAGATGAGCATCAACGCCGAAGTCAAAAAGCTGATAGATTCTGGCTTCATCCAGGAAGTTCAGTACCCTGAATGGATTGCCAACATCGTCCCGGTGATGAAGAAAAATGGGACGGTACGTATATGTGTAGATTTCCGGGATCTTAATAAAGCATGCCCAAAGGATGATTTCCCAGTGCCAGTCACCGAACTGATGATAGACAACACGTCTACTCATGAAGTTTTCTCCTTCATGGACGGCTCATCGGGGTATAATCAAATAAAAATGCATCCTGAAGATCAGAAACACACAGCTTTCAGGACCCCTCTCGGGATATTTTGTTATAAGGTGATGCCCTTCGGTTTGAAGAACGCCGGTGCTACTTATCAGAGGGCCATGACGAAGATCTTCGACGACCTTATACACGAAATCGTCGAATGCTATATCGACGATCTCGTAGTTAAGAGCAAATCATACGAGGAACATCTCGAGCATCTGAAGACCGTGTTTCAACGCCTTCGGCAATATAACTTGAAGATGAATCCTCTTAAATGTGCATTCGGGGTTTCCTCGGGCAAATTCCTGGGATTCATCGTCCGACACCGAGGTATTGAGATAGATCCGTCAAAGATTAAAGCGATCATGGAAATGCCTCCGCCGAGGACTCTCAAACAGCTGTGATCTCTCCAAGGGAAACTCGCATACATACGGCGATTTATAGCCAACCTTTAAGGAAAGTGTCGCCCTTATAGTCACCTGATGAAGAAAGGAACCCCATTCGTTTGGGATCAAAAATGCCAAGGCGCACTGGATGAGATCAAACAATACCTGCAGAACCCGCCGGTGTTGGCTGCTCCGGTTAAGGGGAAGCCTCTTATTCTTTATACAACCGCCCTCGAAGGTTCCTTAGACGCATTATGGGCACAAGAGAACGATCAAGGGAAAGAAAGGGCACTCTACTACTTAAGTCGAGTCCTGCTGGGGGCAGAAAGAAACTACTCTCCCATTGAAAAACACTGCCTGGCGTTGATCTTCGCAATAACAAAGCTTAGGCACTACGCGTTGGCACACGAGGTCCGCCTGATTTCAAAAGTGGACCCTCTCAAATATTTAATGTCAAAAGCCATATTAACAGGACGACTCGCTAAATGGGCCCTGCTCCTCATGGAATTTTCAATAACATATCAACCTCTCAAGGCAGTAAAAGGCCAGGCCATCGCTGACTTCCTTGCTGAGCATCCCATACCTGCTGATTCTCCTTTAAATTGCGATCTACCAGACAGACATGCGTTTGACGCAATCGACAGTGGTGATACCCGCTGGGAGCTGTATTTCGATGGAGCGTCTTCTATGAAAAAGCACAAACAAAGTATGCCAACGATCAAATCGGGGGTAGGACTCATCTTTGTGACTCCCCAAGGAGGAATAATGCGCTTCGCCTTCTCCTTAACGGAGCCGAGAACGAATAATGAAGCTGAATATGAAGCTTTGATAGCAGGCCTCGAGATCGCCATCGATATGGGAATTGAGAGCCTCCTCATATACGGGGACTCCCAACTAGTCATCAGTCAAGTGAACGGCGATTACCAAACATGCAAACCGGAATTGGTAAAATACGGTGAAAAAGTGCAGCAACTGCTAACCCAAATTCCCTCCTACACGTTAGAAAGCATACCGCGCGCGGAAAACAGCAAAGCAGATGCACTAGCCAAACTTGCTAAAGAACTGGCTGACGAGAACCTCGACGACGTTAGAATCGTGGTACAAAGCCGTCGGGTGCTTGCCCCAGCAGAAATATCTCGGGAATCATCCGAAGAAAAAGGAGCAAACGAGCAGACTACCCTGCAAGTAAAAGATTGGGAAAATACTGAGGATTGGAGAGAAGTCTTCATAGATTACTTCAAGTCCCACCGACTGCCTGAAGAAGCGTCAACAAGACATCAGCTCATGAAACGAGCTCTGTCTTTCGCCTTCGTCAATGATACTCTATACAAGAGGTCATTCGATTCTCTGTGGCTGAGATGCTTAGGACCAGACGAAGCGGAAAGAGTCGTTCAGGAAGTTCATGACGGACTCTGCGGTTCTCACCAAGCAGGTCCTAAGATGAAGCTGAAGATAAAACGGATGGGCTACTACTGGCCCACGATGATGCAAGATTGCCTAGAATACGCGAGGCAATGTCATTCATGTCAAATTCATAGGGACTTCATCCATCAGCATCCCAATCCACTGCATCCAACAGTGGCTAGTTGGCCGTTCGAAATGTGGGGAACTGACATAGTCGGCCCCATCGAGCCAGCATCGTCAAAGGGACATCGTTTCATATTGGCGACGACTGATTACTTCTCCAAATGGGCAGAGGCGGTACCGTTGAGGGAAGTAAAAACGGAGAACATCCTCCATTTCTTCAGAACGCATGTCATATACCGGTTTGGAACCCCGAGAAGAATCATCTCTGATAATGGGCCAGCCTACCGAAGTCATAAAATTAGCCGCTTCGCACAGCAGCACAATATAGACTGGAGGTATTCGTCAGTTTACAACCCACGAGCTAACGGTCTGGCCGAGGCCTTCAATAAGATCTTGACGAAGATCATAAAAAAGACAGTGTCACGAAATAAAAGAGATTGGCACGAAAGATTGCAAGAGGCTCTTTGGGCGTATCGAACTACATTTAAAACGGCCACAAACACAACGCCGTACGCGTTAGTATTTGGGACAGAAGCAGTACTCCCTATCGAAATAGAATTACCCTCTTTACGAGTAGCAGTTCACTACGAGCTGACAGATGAAGAAAATGCTCACCTCCGGCTTGAGGAGCTTGATGCCCTTGAAGAAACACGGCTCATAGCGCAACAAAATCTGGAGGCTTATAAAGCAAAGATGACGCGCTCATACGAAAAATTGACCCGACCGAGGACATTCCGCCAAGGTGAACTCGTGTTAGTGGTCAAAAGGCCCATGATCCCCAATCGCGCCAAGCGGGGAAAGTTTGAACCAAACTATGAAGGACCATACATCATTGATAAAGTCTACCAGGGTGGGGCCTATCTACTCATGGACATGCACGGTGAAAGGCCTTTTAGGCCGATAAACGGTCGCTTCCTAAAGAAATATTACGCTTAATGAGTCACAGCCTAGATCAATGATGGATGACGACGACTATGTCCGCTCGCTATCTTCCTATGCTAGAACTTTATAAGCAGTAGCTGGCCTTCTCCGTGACGGACCAAAATGTCCTTAAACTAATAGCAGACCGAAACGTCTTTAAACTACTACCGCAGCATCTTTAGGCTGACGAGATATAAAAAAAAAAACATATAAAAATAAAATAAAATAAAAACGGTATATCCATAAGCAACAAAGGGCACGGATGAAAACCCGAAAGGGCTCCGTGAGTAAAAACAGCAGGGCTGCCGGCGAGTGTTCGTGAAAACCCGAAAGGGCGCGACCTCGTAAAAAAAAAAAAAAAAAAAAAAAGGTATGTCGATAAGCAAGATGGGCACGGATGAAAACCCGAACGGGCTCCGTGAGTAAAAACAGCAGGACTACCGGCGAGTGTTTGTGAAAACCCGAAAGGGCGCAACTTCGTTAAAGAACCCTTACAGGGTCCTCTCGACCCTGTAAGGAGAAACCACCCGCGTGAGATCCTTACGACTTACAAGGGAACAACACACTTAGGAATCCCCACGATTCCTAAGGAGAAAATACGCTTGCGAGATCCTCACGACTCGTAAGGAGAACTCTCTTATGGGACCCTCACGGCTCATAGGATTTGAAAGTCTTAAGTCACAGAGACCTAAACCTGTGCTTAAGCAAACCCCCACAAACTTCCAATGTTGCCCTACAAGTGGTTCAATATTGACCCTTGTATACAATCCACGGGCGCGAATAAATGTTTCCCTAACCAAGGTCCATCCGTGACCGGGGATATGTTCGCATAACCCTTGTAAGTCCTCTCGATTTACAAGAAGAAAACCCCCCTGTAGGATCCTTACGACCTACAGAGGAACAAAACACTTTGGAACCCTTACGATTCCTAAGGGGAAAATACACCTACAAGATCCCCACGACTTGTAGGGAGAAATACCTTCACGAGACCCTTACGGCTCATGAAGTCAAAAGCCTTAGCCGACAGGACCCTAACCCTGGTCGCTAAGCCTCCTTTGTTCGACAACGACAGAGGCAAGTGATGATTCGCTCCTGGTAATATCAAAGTTGTAGCGGTGCTGATGCCGAAATCGGTGTCCAATTTCAGGTTTACGGCAAAAGCCAGCAGGCCGCTCATGCATACGAAATAGCCGAAATGATAGGGCAATTTGCAATAAAAAGCAGCAAGTAAAATGTATGCATGCAAAATAGCCGAAATGATTGGGCAATTCGCAATAAAAAGCAGCGAGTAAAAAAAAAATAGCCGAAATGATTGGGTACCGCGAAAAATTGCCGAAATGTTTGGGCAATCGCGACCTTCGCGATATAAAAGCTGAAATGATAGAGCATCGCGGAAATAAAATAAAATAAAAGAAGAAATGATAAAACTTTGGCCCTACAGTTAAGATCACATCGATCCCTGTATACAATCCAAGGGCGCAAACAAAGAAGAAACCATACTTCCCCAGCGGATTCCGTCGAACGACGAAGCCAAACCTCAACGGTTCATTTCAACCGAAGAAGCCAGCAAACTTCTCAACTCACGGATACAAACACTCCTTGACGAGAGCCTTCTGATCCGCGTCGACTCGCAGAGCCACCAGCGCCTCCGTGGGAACCATCGACTCGTTTCAAACCCCAAGGACACAAATAATCCTTGGCGCTTGGGAAACAAATAATCCCTCGCAAAACTTCTCAACTCACGGATACAAACACTCCTTGACGAGAGCCTTCTGATACGCGTCGACTCGCAGAGCCACCAGCGCCTCCGTGGGAACCATCGACTCGTTTCAAACCCCAAGGACACAAATAATCCTTGGCGCTTGGGAGACAAATAATCCCTCGCAAAACTTCTCAACTCACGGATACAAACACTCCTTGACGAGAGCCTCCTGATCCGCGTCGACTCGCAGAGCCACCAGCGCCCCCGTGGGAACCATTGACTCGTTTCAAACCCCAGGGACACAAATAATCCTTGGCGCTTGGGAAACAAATAATCCCTCGCAAAACTTCTCAACTCGCGGATACAAACACTCCGTGACGAGAGCTTCTCTGACTCACATCTCGGGCAGTAAGGATTCAAAAACTTGCTTCCTGAACAATGGGACCCTGCAAGTCAATCCTAAATGGTCTCTTGCATACTATTCACGGGTCTCACTCTCTGAAGTCGATTCTCGACAAAGAGGGAAACAACCGCTTACGAGCCCTCTCGACTCGTAAGAAGGGCAATGGGATCCTGCAAGTCAATCCTAAATGGTCTCTTGCATACTATTCACGGGTCTCACTCTCTGAAGTCGATTCTCGACAAAGAGGGAAACAACCGCTTACGAGCCCTCTCGACTCGTAAGAAGGGCAATGGGATCCTGCAAGTCAATCCTAAATGGTCTCTTGCATACTATTCACGGGTCTCACTCTCTGAAGTCGATTCTCGACAAAGAGGGAAACAACCGCTCACGAGCCCTCTCGACTCGTAAGAGGGAGAAATTCTCTCATAAGATCCTTTCGACCTATGAGAGAAAACTACACTTGGGAATCCTCACGATTCCTAAGGAGAAAATCCACTTACGAGATCCTCTCGATCCGTAGGGAGAAAAATCTCTATGAGACCCTCACGGCTCATAGAGTTGAAAAGTCTTAGGCAGCAGATCCGAACCTGCGGCCTAAGCCATCGTTATATCTTGAAGAAACCAAAATGCTTACTCTGTTACCTGTCAATCATGTTTATCAAAACAGCATGCTGATAATAAGAGAAGGAAGAAAGCGAAGAAATGATACAAGACATTGCAAAAAAAAAATGTGTATCTTTATTTATCAATTCAATCAAGTACATGGCGAATCGTATAAAAGAATAAAGAATGCATACATCTTATTCAAAAAAAAAGAAAATTACAAGTATATTGATACAAGGGCAGCTACTCGGAAGGGAGCGTCTTGCAAAAATCTAGCAATCGCTCGCATATCTCCTTCCACGCCTTCTCCTGCTCGGCCACCACCGTCAACTCTGCCTCTACTTGGGCTCGTTGCCGCAAGACCAATGCAAGCTGCTCCCCCACGGCTTGATAAGCAGCCTCCCGACTTGGGATATTGCGCTCAGCCACGTCAAGCTTCCGCTTTAAGTTTAGCCCATGGGAGATGCGCTCCAAGAGACCCTCAAAGATAGTCTTCACTTGGGCAGCATTTGCCTCAACCTCAGCGCGCAGATGGGCCGTTTCGTTTGAGGTCTTTTGGCATTCCCTTAGTCTTTGAGCTGCTTCTTGCTCCAAGTGGCGGGAGTGCGAAGTACTTTGCTCGAGCCAAGTTGTGCGTTGGGTGCTCAGAGCTAAAACTTCGGGAGAAGGGCGCGTCAACTCCAGCCGGTACAGACAGGCCTCGATCTCTCTGCAGTGGTTAACCCAAGATTCAACGACGCCTTCGTCGTGAAAAGTTACGAGCGCCGCTAACATTGGGTTAACATCCACAGCGAAATCGACAGCAGAAGGGAGAGCGTCCATGCTGAGCTCTTCGATATACCCGCTCAGCATGCCTAGACTCATCACAGCACCCTTTGAAGACGGACGTCTCAAAAAGGGGCCTGCCGGTGAAAGAACGCGAGCCTCGAAGGGGACCGGAGCCGGAACAATAGCTGCAAAACAAAACAGAGTTAAACGATGGTTCAAAAGATGTTGAAGGGTTACCAAAAGGAAATTTACTATACCAGGTACAGCGGACGGCAAAGCCGGAAGGGCCGGTAGCGCGGCAGGTCTTGCATCCCCTCCTTCGATTTGTGGCACTGGAACAAAGAAAAGGAAAAGTCAGAAATTATCCCATTGCTAGAAAAAGGGGGTAAACAAAGATATTATGGTGAAAGTATACTCACCGGCGCCACTAGAGGGAGAAGCGAGTTCGGATGGGAAAGAGAAGTGCGGGAGCAACACTTGATATAAGTGATCAAAAAGCACTCCTGCAAAGGCACAATGGTGTAACGTTAGTACAAAAGCCGTATTTTTGAAAGATTAATGCATGAGTCGTGAATACATACCTTCCAACATCCGTGATGGTACAAGGGAAGGCGGGGAGGTAACTACTGCCAAAGCAGTAGTTGACGGTGCCCCCTCGAGCAATGGAGCATCGGTACTGGCCGCACCTGCAAGAACAAGCTTGTTAGAAGAGATCGCAAGATATATACAAAAAAAAGGGGAAACGCTGGTGACTAAAAAATTTTTTACCTGACGAGCTGCCAGCGGAAACTGAGGCAGTCCCTTCCTCCACTGACGGAAGACCACCGCCTGTAGCTTCATCACCCGACTCAAGGGGAACTGTTGTTATGCTCTCAAGCTCTACAGGCGGCGGGGGACCATAGACAGGGAGGGCCAAGATAGGAACATTGCCAGATTCCTGAGAAGGAGCGCCTAGCTCGTCTTCAGGAATCATGGCCGCCTCACCTGCTGCTCCCTCAGAATCAGCGATTACAGCTACCCCGTCCATCGGCACCAAGAGGTCCCCAGCCTCAAGTACCTCGCCCTCTACCGCCTTCGGCTCGGTTGAGACAATCATCTCATCTGCCGCCACTTCGGGTGCGGCATCAATGACCCTCTCCGCGGTAGATTCCTCAATCTCGGCTCCAGGCCCTATGACCCCGACAAAGTTGTCCACTGTCGGTTCGGGTCCAGCAAGTACCGCTTCCTCCGCTCCCCTGGGTTCAACGGTCGTCTCCGCCTCCCCCTCAGTCGGACTTGGCCCTGCGAAAAGGAGTGCGTATGAATCAACGATTTGATAATTCTTACAACAGAGTTCTGAAAGAAAAGTTACCTGAAGAGGATTTATCGTTTGCATCCCGGACCGTGCGCGCTACCTGCCTATGAGCAGTAGACAGGGCGGCAGGGGCCTCTTCAGAAGGAGTGTCGGCACGAGGAATAGTGCTAGGGCCCGCTCCTGCGGCCAGAGCAGCTCTGCGCGCCTTAGCTTCGCGTCTTGACCGCTTCCGCTCCTCTCGAGCTGACGAGACAGATGCCACCAGAGCTTCCTTAAGGGAGGCTTCTTCACCCGTATACAGGGATGCCTCTAGATTCTTCAAGGCGTTCCTCGTCGCTCTATCAAGCTGAGGCTCTTGTGGCAACTGCAGCGAAGCCGGGACTTCGACGACGGGCTTGGGAAGGACCCTCGCGTCGATTAATACAACCCCTGCAAAGAAACAAAAGAAGATCAGGTTGACTATCATAAAAAGACAACAAACTTTCCTTATAAAAGAGAACAGGGTAAAACATACCGACGCTTGCTAGGGCACGCTTCTTCTCCTCCTCCTGGAAGGTCTTCAGAGAAGCAGCAATGGCCTCTTCAGTAGAAACACCTGTTGAAAATGAGGCAAATATTAGCTAAAGATAATAATAAAAAGTGGGATAAAATGACAAATAAGGAGGCTGATGATTACCTGACTCAGCGAGTCTGCTTAACATTGCTTCGAGCCTCGCCGATCGCTCCGAAGCTGCAATGGCGGCGGCTAGATTGGTGTCCTCAGGGTCCACCACGAAACCCTCATTGCTGCCGTACTCGCATATAGTCTCGGCAGGATGAGCCACGGGTTCTAAGTTAAGGATCGCGTCGAGGGATAAGGTGGACTTCTTCTTCTTCTGTCCACCAGCCTTGGATCCACTCGGAGCAGCTTTGCGCTTGCCAGTTTTGGCAGTCACTTTCGGGCGGCGAGTCCCGATGTCCGCTCCTGCACCCGACTCCGGCGATGCCGCTTTAACCGTCTTTGTCGGAGCACGGGGCGCCGTTGGGGCATCCACCGTAGTAGGCAGTGGCAGTTCACGCGGAGGGGACAACACACGTGGTCGATCAGCTCCGGCCTCTTTCGTCGGAGGGATAACCTGAACCCTGGGCTGCAATGGAGCCTTGCGATCGCCGCCGGGAGGCGCAGCCCTACGATCGACCAATAGGCGTTTCTCCATCAAGATGATTGGGCCCATCGCGTGCGCGTACCAGGCCACATACGAATTGAGTATCTTAGGGGTACAGCTGGGCTCACTGATAAAAAAGTAGGAGCCTGTATTGAGCCGGATGAAGTGATGCATCGCATTCCGTACTCCCTCTGGACCGACTGCAGGTGTTCCCAAGAAGGCTTCCAACGGGACTCCTTGGTTATAACTCGATTGCCGGGCAAATCGATGCGGGTTATACCTCATGAAGAGGGCCGTTTCATTCTGCCTAAATACCAAGTAGCCCGGCCGAATGGAATAAAGGTGGAGGATTTCCCGAGCCTTCAACACGGAGACACGGCCCTTAAAGTCATCACGCAGCGGCACCACCGACTTAGTGGTCTCGGAACCCATGGTGATGACCTTATCCACAAAAGAGGTCTTCGCCCCGACTAGATGCGAACGCAGAAGCAGTCCCCTAGACTCCCACGGAGGTGCAAACACGATGGAAGCCCCGACCAATCGCATGACTCTTGGAAGTTTGAATCTCTCAAAGAATGGAGGAGTTTTGTGGGCACCAAACACTCCTCGAACATGCAGCTCCATCCAAGAAGTGAAGTAGTGCATCGGGAAGTTAGAAGGCTGTACCCCAGGCTCATTAGCGTCCGCCGCTACGCTAAGTCCATTGTAGAGGTAAGCCAACCCGGCGATCCCCACTGATAACTGTAGACCGGCCACCATTCGATGCGCCGGGTAAAAGACAGAAGACCGCATGAGGCGTGGGTGCATGGGAAGCGCGAAGCTGCACAGCCACAGACCCAAGATCCCTATGAAGAAGGTCTCCTCATCCATGCCAGGAACGGCGATCTCTGAGAAAGGGACGCTAGCAGTGCCGGGAAGGTAAAAACTTCGCTGATCAATCTCCGATGAAGGTCGGCGGTCCAGGCCGAAACCAAAAGGGCCGGCAAGTTGGGCGAACTTCTCACCCTGCTCTGATAAAAATTCCGGGCGAATAAAACGAGCAATGAAGTCCGCGAAACTAACTCCTCGGTCGCCCAATTCCAAATGAAGCTCCTCGTAAATCTCTAATACCTTCACCAGGCCCGGATGCTGATGCTGAATAGCATTTTCCGGAGTTAAGTCGAATACCACCTGCTTGGTGGCAAAGACGTACTCGTCAGGAGGAAGCAACTCTTCGTAGTGCTCCCCCCTCGCCGGTAAACCTGAAAGCTCAACAAATTCCTCTAGAGAAATGGAAACTTCCCTATCCGCTGCCAGGAACGTATGTGTGGGGATATTCCATTGTTCAATGAAGGCCTTTGTCCACCACGTTGGAGGAGTAGGATACTCGAAAAGCGAGACGTAGACGGCGGAGTATAAACCAATCTTCGTCAGGTGAGCTCTTTTCGCCGCTAAAATGTACCGGGCCCATGGCAGGTATCCAGCAAGCGGTCGCGGATTCAATCCAATATTGTAAGCCTGTCCCCAAGGGCGTGCTTCACCCTGACAGATTCGCCTTCCCAAGATATCTATGGCCGGCGGCGGCTGTACCGGAATAGCGCCGATTGCAGGCTGGAGAAGGTCGTCTGAATTCCAATTTTTAACCTCCACGGCATACTCCACCGGGGGTTTGTCCGCATAGGGGATCGTAACTATGGGTTCGGAAGGCGAGGCGGAACTAAAACTGCGGCGGCCTTGGATAATCTGGCTGTACCACCTTCCCCATAGGTGAAGTCTCTTGCACTCAGGATCGTGATCTTTAATCAAGGCGAACACTACCCGGTCCACTGGTGCATGTGGGAACCCTCCTTCTGAGCGAACGAAGGGAAAAGACAAGTCGTCAGACATCTTTCCTGCATAAAATATATATATATATATCATTAGTGGCCTGACGCTTAAACCTTAAAAAAAATAATGATAAAAAAATAATAATAAATAAAAATCTTGCTCCACACTGTGATGCAGCGGGTAGGAGACCAAAGGGGGACCCACAAAATCAAGATGACGGCGCATCATTTGATGAGACAATCCCACCATTGGATGAGACTATCAGTCAATAAAAAAGACCCCCAAGAGAATATCCTCATTGGGGGGGACCCCTAGAGACAAGGAGAAGATCTCCTCTTTTCAGAGCAAAGCTCTGCCACAGAGTGACATTTGTCAAACTCCTGTTTCAAAGGAATAAAACTTCTTAAAAAAGAGCCTAGCTCTGCAGTAGTAATAAAAATTTATAACTCCTAAGAATTAAAATTTTGGGATCTTAAAGATCCATGGAAACTTTTAAAAAAAGTTTTCTAGTTGATTTATGAAGCAGGGCTCTGTTCATGGGTTAAAACCTAAGAACAGAGTCTCTGCAAATTTTTGAGAGCAAGGCTCTGTGAATAAAAACCCCAAAGGGGTTTCCTTTAGATCAAAGATCTATAAGAGCAAGGCTCTGTTGAAGAAACCCCAAAGGGGTTTCCTTTAGATCAAAGATCTATAAGAGCAAGGCTCTGTTAATTAAGTTTAATTTAAATTAAATTAATTTAATTTTACCTATAATGGTTCTGAAGTTAGAACTTGGAAGTTCTTAAGGAAATCACAAGAGCAAGGCTCTGGAAGTTCTCAGGTAAGAGCAAGGCTCTGAAATTCAATTTTTTGAGAATGGTAAAAAATTACCAAGGACCAAGGGTCCTATTTATAGGCGCCTGCGCCTGTTCACTTGACCCCTAGATCCGACGGTCAGGATCTTGCCACCGCTGCACTCACGCGCGCGCCACGTGAGCGCAACGGTGGGGGGGCATCTGTTTCCCCCAATCAGAGCAAGGCTCTACTTAATTTTGAAAATTCAAAATTCGAAGCAACGCTTCGGTTCCCGTGCGCAGCGCGCAATTTGCCACATGGCAGAAACTGATTCGGCAGCGTAACGCCCGAGACAGTGCGTCCCATCAGAGCAAGGCTCTTCAGAAAACATAATTAAGACTTAACTGCGCAAGCGCACGGATGCGCGACACGTGTCTGCGCAGTTGCGCAATCGCAACTGCGCAAGCGCACGGATGCGTGACACGATGCGCGACACGTGTCTGCGCAGTTGCGCAATCGCAACTGCGCAAGCGCACGGATGCGTGACACGTGTCTGCGCAGTTGCGCAAGCGCACGGATGCGCGACACGTGTCTGCGCAGTTGCGCAATTGCAATTGCGCAAGCGCACGGATGCGCGACACGTGTCACGCGCTGGTGAGTTGCGCAGCAACAGAATGAAAATTTAAGTGAATCTTTTCTGTTCTTCTGTAAAACAGGGACCCTTGGATCAGAGATCCAATGGTAGGAAAATTCCCAAAATTATTCAGGAAAGATCTTGGTAACAAATTTAACAAATTTGTGAGCACTATAAATAAGAGCCCAGACCTCATTCAAATCATCAAGGAGGATCAATCAAGAAGAAGAATCAACTTCTAAAAAAAAAGAGAACTCTTGAAGATTAATCAAGAACACAAAAAAAAAGGTAAAGGTGAAATTTCTGAAGAACAGAAGATAAAAAAAGGGAATAATAAAAAAAAAAGAGATAAATAGTGCCTTGCACTTGATATGAACCCTTGGTTCTGTGAAAAGAAAACAAGAAGAAAAACTTGTTCTCTTTTGATCCAAATTTAGATCAAAAGTGCTATGCACTTTTGTTCTTCAATCTGAAGATTCTTGAGTTCCTGCAACTCATTATTTTAAAGGGCCTGGCCCAAATCAAATCACAAAAAAATAATAAAAGGGCAGAGCCCTGTTTGGAAACTTCTTGAGAGCCTGGCCCAAATCAAATCACAAATCATAAAAGGGCAGAGCCCTGTTTGGGAAGTTCTTGAGGGCCTGGCCCAAATCAAACTGCAAGAATAATAAAGAGGCAGAGACCTATTTGGATTGATTCTTTCAGTCAGGTAAAGCCTAAAATGAAAATTGGACTTAACCCAATCCTGGCTGTAAGTCCTTAAAATTAAATTGATTGAGCAAAATGGCTCTTCTAAACCAATTCACGACCGGTTCGAGGGTACATCTCCGAACTCCTTTGACATCTGTCGTTGTAATTCCTCAACGACATCAAAGAGGTGACGAGTCCCAACGTCCACACATTAAAATCGGACCGAAACGTCCCTAAACTAAAAATCGGACCGAAACGTCCCTAAACTAAAAATCGGACCGAAACGTCCTTAAACTAATATTGGACCGAAACGTCCCTAAACTAATATCGGACCACTACGTCCTTAAACTGGCGATGGACCACTATGTCCTTAAACTGGCGATGGACCGAAACGTCCTTAAACTAATGATGGACCACTACGTCCTTAAACTGGCGACGGACCGAAACGTCCCTAAACTAATATTGGACCACCACGTCCTTAAACTGGCGCAATCGAGCCCGAACGCTCTTTTGCCGGATCTAAACGGTCCAGTCTAAGTTGATCTTAGCCCCAAATATGGTTAATGTGTCCTTAGATATTTAAATAAACAATAAAACTCCAAATCAATTTTGGTTCAAGGGTACATCTCTGAACTCCTCTGACGCTTGTCGTTGTAATCCCTCAACGACGTCAGAGAGGTGACGAGTCCTGATGGCCAGATAATTAAATCAAACACTACGTTAAGTTGATCTTAGTCTAAAACAGGACTAATGTATCCTTAACAAATGTTTAAGTTGATCTTAGCCGCAACGCGACTAATGCATCCTTAAACTAAAAAACACCAAACCCAAATCTAAGCAAACACGGATTTGGACTAATCCACGTCCTACGGGCGACGACATCACTAAGTCTCCGTATACAATCCACGGGCAACCACAAACAAAATAAACATACACGACACGAAGTGAAATTCTGGAGAAGGAGAAAGTTGTTATCGCAACGCGATAGCGTAATTAACTGCAGGGGCTTGCGCCTGCAGGGAAGAGCGTCCCCACAATCAAAAACCCCTCACCCTGAGGGGGAATCTGACGAAGTCTGCTACATCGGCTGCATCCGCCTAAACCTCCGATACACGGTGCCATAAGTCAACTTGGCATCTTCGGAGAGATAGACTGATAAAACCAAATAGCATCTGCCCCGAACCTCAGGCACGGACACGACGTCCAGGCCGCCGTTCGGAGGGGAACACCATATTTCACCAGTTCTGGCTTGCACGTCTGGTAGTCTCCGTTTACTTGACTAACGACCAGTTGGGAGTCTCCGTATATGAGGAGGTTCTCAATCCCCATGTCGATGGCGATCTCGAGGCCTGCTATCAAAGCTTCGTATTCAGTTTCGTTGTTCGTCCTTGGCTCTGTCAAGGAGAAAGCAAAGCGCATTATCCTTCCTCGTGGAGTTACGAAGATGAGGCCTAACCCTGATTTGATTATAGGCGTGTTTTGTTTGCGCTTCTTCATGGAAGACGCTCCGTCAAAATAGAGTTCCCACCGGGTACCACTTCCGTTGATCGTGTCAAACGCATGTTCGTCTGGCAGCTCACAATTCAAAGGAGAGTCGGCAGGTATTGGATACTCAGCGAGGAAGTCGGCGATGGCTTGGCCTTTCACTGCCTTAAGAGGCTGATAGGTTATTGAAAACTCCATCAAGAGCAAGGCCCATTTAGCGAGTCTCCCTGTCAATATGGCCTTTGACATCAAATATTTGAGGGGGTCCACCTTTGATATAAGACGGACTTCATGCGCCAACGCATAGTGCCGGAGTTTTGTTATCACGAAGATCAACGCCAGGCAATGCTTTTCGATGGGGGAATAGTTACTTTCTGGCCCCAGGAGAACTCGACTTAAGTAATAAAGAGCTCTTTCTTTCCCTTGGTCGTTCACTTGTGCCCATAATGCGCCTAAGGAACCTTCGAGGGCTGTTGTATAAAGGATGAGAGGCTTTCCCTTAATCGGAGCAGCCAGCACTGGCGGATTCTGCAGGTACTGCTTGATTTCGTCCAGTGCGCTCTGGTATTTGTGATCCCAAACGAAAGGGGATCCCTTCTTCATCAGGTGACTGTAAGGGCGACACTTGCCTGAAAGGTTGGCTATAAATCGCCGGATGTACGTGAGCTTCCCTTGGAGGGACCGCAATTGCTTGAGAGTCCTTGGCGGAGGCATTTCCATGATCGCCTTGATCTTTGACGGATCTATCTCGATACCTCGGTGTCGGACGATGAATCCCAGGAATTTGGCCGAGGAAACTCCGAATGCGCACTTGAGAGTGTTCATCTTCAAGTTGTATTGCCGAAGGCGTTGAAATACGGTCTTCAGATGCTCTAAGTGCTCCTCGGGTGATTTGCTCTTAACCACGAGGTCATCGATATAGCATTCGACGATTTCATGTATAATGTCATCGAAGATCTTCGTCATGGCCCTTTGGTAAGAGGCACCAGCGTTCTTTAGACCGAAGGGCATCACCTTATAGCAAAATATACCCAAAGGGGTCTGGAAGCGGTATGCTTCTGGTCTTCGGGATGCATCTTTATCTGATTATATCCTGATGAGCCGTCCATGAAAGAGAAGACCTCATGAGTGGACGTGTTGTCTATCATCAGCTCAGTGACTGGTACTGGGAAGTCGTCCTTCGGGCAGGCTTTATTGAGATCCCGAAATTCTACACATATGTGCACTGTCCCATTCTTCTTCATCACTGGGACGATGTTGGCAATCCAATCGGGGTACCGAACCTCTTGGATGAAACCAGAGTCGATTAGCTTCTTAACCTCGGCATTGATACTCATCTCAAGCTCAAGCCATATTCTTCTCGGCGCCTGTTTGACTGGCTTGATGTCTGGAGATATGGCCAGTTTGTGGACAGCAATCTCTGGGTCTAATCCTGGCATTTCGGAATAATTCCATGCGAATCAATCCCTATGCTGCATAAGCACGTCTTTTAGTGCAGCCACCTTTTCTTCAGACACCAGCTCGCTGACGAACGTCGGCCGCGGGTCGCTTGTCGTTCCCAGCTCAATTTTCTTGAGCTCATCTGCAGTGGTATGTATTCCATCTTCCAGCTCTTTCGGTGCCGGCGGAAATTCTGCAATCATCTCGTCATTATTGTTTTCGAAGCACCAGGGCAGGTCATCCATATTCTCGGGCTCTTCTTTTGATATTGTTATCATACGACAAGTACGAACTCGCTTCCAAGACCGATGTGGATCTGGTTTTGCTCTTGTGGCTTTGGGTTCGTGCTTTTGTGGCGGCGTTACCCTCCAGCTGCTGGATAGAGCAAACTTGCCTTGCTGGTACTGGTCTTCGACCCAGTTCTTGAAGGTGAAGCAGTCTTCGATAGGGTGTCCTATGGCTCGGTGATAAGAGCAAGAGCCCGGATGAGAGACCTCGTTAACTTGCTCAGGGTGTTTGGACTACGGAAGGGTAATCATTTGATGTTTTAAAGCGAGATCAAGTATCTTCTTTGTCTTGTCTTGAGGGAAAGAATATACTCGACTCATCTTCTTCATGAGGGACAAATCCGGACCGCGCAATTCCTGATCACGTGACTTTTTGGTCCCACGTCGTCGTTGTCGAATCCCTTTTCCACTCTTTGACTTATTTCTGCCTCTACGTCGGGCTTTTTGCACAACAGGTTGACAGGGAGGAGCATTTTCGTCTTTTGCAGCCTGTTGAAGAAGACGTTGCGTCCTGGCTTTCTCGTAGATGGCCATTTCACGGTTATGGTCGTCCCGAGCCTTTTGACCCGCTTTCTTGATAAGCTTGTCCATTCGTCCTTCAAATGACGGACTCGACATTTTGATTGCGGGATCGAGTTTTGGTATGGGGTCGGCGTTTTCTGACAGGGCGTCCACTTCTTCATCGAAGTTATATACGGCGTAGCTACCGTGGACTCGTTCCCGTTTCTCGGATCTCACATATCCAAGCCCAAGTGTTTCCATTCTCCCGTTAGGCAACTTGCGCTGAGTCCCAGGGACATCCCAAATCCTGTTGTAGAACCGAGCTTGTTGAATAGTCTGTTTTAAGGGTACCCCTTGGCGCTTCAATAGCCTTTTTAGTCCATTCGTGTAATATCTGGGCAAATGGATGGGTTGGAGCCTGTCAAGAGTAGAATCCGCGCCGTGCCAGATTTCTTTCTCCACTCTTGTTTTCGTGGACCGGTAGAATAGGATTGCCTTTTCACCTTTTCGCCTGGGAGGTACGTAAAATGTCTGCAGGTCTTGCGCATTGTGAGCTTCAAGTGCGTCGAGGTCCTGCTCCCGCGGAACCATGGTAATTTGCAAACTCTGATCACTACTAGGGAATTCTTGTATTGACGGCCGACTGGAGAACACAGTATTAACATCATCTTCCGAGTCGCTTCCGAAGATCAATATGGGGGCGAACGGTCCCGGGTTGTTGCGTCGAGACGGCCCAGCGTAAACTATCTCTTCCTCTTCTTCGGTATCACTCTCGAAAACAGGAATGGTGGCGGCGTCTTTGTTCTTCGGTTTGCGACACCTCTCCGTGTCCTCAAAATCTGGCAAAAAGTATTTTGCATCTTCGTACTTGCGGACTTCGTTTACGGAAAACAGGTTCTGCTCTCCTGTTACGGTGTACTCGAGACCATCCTTGAAATACTTCATACACGGATGTTGCGTAGAAGGGATGATGTTGTACTCGTGTAACCAAGGACGACCGAGCAGAGCATTGTAGCAGGTCTTGGCATCAATGACGTGAAACTTGATATTCGTGACGAGTAGCCCGAAGCGTAATGTTAGTACCACCGATCCGAGGGTCCGTGATGACTGAGAATCGAAACCGGAGATGGTAATTTTATCCCAAGCGAGGTGCTGAACGCTCATGCAGATTTTCTTCAACACCCGAACATTAAGGAGATTGACGGAGGATCCATTATCAACCAGGATTTTGCTTATCTTGATATCGTGGCAGTATCCAGAGGCATATAGGGGATGGTTGTGGTCGCACGTCCCAAGGAGAAGGTCTTCATCACCGAACGTGACATCGGCTGTGTGCACTTCTTCCAGTTCATCCTTCATCCTTTCTTCAGCAAGGAAGGCTTGGAATTGTTCAGGCTCTTGCAGCGTCTTGATTAATGAATCTCTTGCTTCTTTTGATAATAAGAGGGCGTCGAGAATACTGAGCTGAGAGGGTAGCTTCCTCAGGTGCGCTAGGACGTTGTAGTCCACCTTACTCTTCTTGGGCGGGTCCTTGGCAGTCAGCTCTTTTATGACTTGGTTATCTAAGGCGATATCCTCAGCGACCTTTTCTTTTCTCTTATCTTTTCTAGCTGCGGGTCCGAGATTCTTCTCTGGAAGCGTGCGATTGCGCAGCTGAATGTTTTTGCAGGCCGCTGGTTCTTCCTCTTTCCCTAAGATGGATTCTTTAAAGAGAGAGCCCAGAGCCATTTCCTCATCAGAGTTGCTCCCAAAGGTGAGAACTTGTGATCCTCCGGCGTTGACCGTGTAACAGTTACCGGTAGCTCTTTTGTGACCTTTGGTTGTACCTCTCTGCTCCCGACGAGTTATGCGTTTCATCCGCTTAAAATGTTGCCGGTGAGCAACATATCCCTGCCACCATGTCTTAAAAGTGTCGCACTCCTCAATGAGGTTTGAAATCTTCTGATGATATGAGCAGTAATTAGGATGCGTCTCCGCTCCGTTGCGAGTGTTCTCTTCCAGGGTCGTAGCTTCATTCCCATTGATATGGCTTTAGCAAATCTTTTCCTCGTCTTGAATCTGTTTTTATCCGCATCGGATGTCTTTTGATTCGGCAGGAGTTCTTCGACTCTTTCGTCTAGTCGCCGGCGTTTGGCTCCTTCTGATACGGCCATCTCACGCTCCCGATCGGCTTTACTTTTCAGACGAATCTCATCCAGAAAAGCGTCGATCATTTCGTCTGACGGCCACGCAAGTTCCGGCTTAGGCTCTGCCCCCAGTTTCTCAGTGGCAGGAGTTTTTTCATCGTCCGTAAATGAGTGGGAGATCACATGACAACTCGCCACATATCCCTCAGATTCATCCGACGAGCTCTCTCCATTATCTTCCTCCTGAAAGACGTGGTTGAGGAACTCTTGGAGTGTGATGGGAGTCCGCGCCTTTTGATTGTACTCCTCCAGCGCGTCAATCAGTTTCTACAAGTCCGTACGCTTGTCGCCAGGCTTCATGGGCTTTTTGGATCTCTTCTTCTTCTTCTTTGAAGATTTCGACGGCTGGGTGTGAGTACTTGGGCCATCACCACCGATCTTTGGAGTTGGGCGCGGCTTCAGCATCCCTTCAATGATCGGGGTTCTAGCGAGTTCTTCCACCTGATTGCCGGGCATGTCTGGAGCTCATTCAGCATTCTTTTGGTTTTTGCTGAAAGCACGATTTCCCATGGAGCTTCTTCAATGAAAGAACAAGTTGCCCCGGTGTGTCCGTCTTCTTAGGAGTGTGTAGCTGTAGTGGGTTTACCTTCCACTTCTCGGACAGCGCAAACTTGCCTTGAAGGTACTGATCTTCGATCCATCCTTTAAAGATGAAGCAATCCTCAATCGGGTGACTTACCGTTTGATGGTAAGGGCAGTAACTGGGGTTATTCACCTCCCTAGGTTGTGGCGGTCACCTTAGATTCGGTAAGTTGATAAGCTTGTTGCGCACGGCCAGCTCGAATAGCCTCTTCGTCTTGTCCCGTGGGAACGAGTAAGGACGCTTCATTTTTTCATTGTAATAGCGTAGTCTCTCCTTTAGTTGATCCGCTAGGTTTGGGGCACTGGGCTGCTGTTGGGTGTTCGCGACGAAAGTTGCTTTCTCTTTCCCTTTGTCGTTCCGGGACTCCGGCTTCGGGGGAGACGGTCTGTGACCCATCTAGTCCATCTAGGCCAGCTTGTCGATCAAAGCCTGGAAAGTGGTTGGCTTAAAGAACATCATGAACTGTGAGATAGTTGCATGAGGATCTAGGGTACCTACGAACATGCCCACCGCGGGCTCTTCCTCAATGCGTTGTTCGCATTTTGACCATAAGTTTCGCCAGCGTATAGCGTACTGGACCCACGTCTCACCCGGTTTCACCCTGGCATTAATCAACGCCGTTATCGGGGTGCGTTCACTGGCGCTTACGAATCTCTGTGTAAACAACAGCTCCATCTCCGCAAACGTCTTGACGGAGTCGTTTGGGAGTTCGGAGTACCATTCGAAACGCTGTCTCTGACAAGCTGCCGACGAATTGGCGAAGCAAGAGCTTATCGTCACTGCCAGTGTTGCCACAAAGTGCCCTGAACTGGGCCACATGTTGATGGGGATTGCCTGGCCCCTTGTAGACATGGAACTTCGGGATCGTGTAGCCCGGCGGGTATTTGATCTGATCGTACCAGCTCGGATATAGTCGTCCCGTCTTGACGACTGGCCAGCTGCCTCAGTTGCCTGGTGAACCATATCTGCTGAGCTATATATTCATCCAGGTCAGCCTTGGAAATTGTCTCCTCCTTGGCTGTTGACAGAGCCGGTGGAGGATTCGACGTTTCTCCTCTGTCATCTTCGAGGACGATCGGAGGATCTTCAGCAGGGGGATCTTGTTGGATCATCATACCTACCATATCCTGAAACAGAAAGGCCATTCGTTGTATATTGGCTGCTTGTTCTGCAGCCTCTTTATCCTTCTTTTCCAGTATTCTCCGAAGGAATTCGGCGTCGGTTTCTTGCTCCTGGCGTTGATTAGAGGATGCTTCGGGACTTTCTTTTGGCCCAGTGAGTGCGGCCATCGCGGTCATCATTTCTTGGAGCTTTTGCTGCTGCTCCTGAGCTTTAGTCACCGATCGCAGTGAGCGGTCTGTAACCCGTGGATGTACGGCTGTGCTCTTTCCCAGACGCCATGTAAACGGTGTGTACCACAATGCCCCCGGACTTAGGGCATTTGGGTCCACTACCCTTAACATTCGCCGCAGGCGTGGGGACTTTCTCTGGCCTTTCTCCTCTTATGGACAGTTGACGTTGAGGGGGCCGTTGCAGCAGGCACCCAAGTGGTTGTTGTCCTTTATGGTTTGACAGGACGGTTCTTTTCTTCTGAACTTTCACCTTCTTCTGCCGGTGAGAGTGATCTCGAATGATTACTGAGTCCTGAACCCATCGCCCAGATCTTGTAAATTTTGGAGGACAGCCGTTGAAGGGGCTGCTCTGGCTTTGTTTCTGTAACATTCTCCGCGGGTGGAGGGGATCTTTTGAGAACCGCAGTTGGCGAATTTTTGCGTACCCTGTTTAGCGGCTCAAAGCTGTTCCCGGTTGGAACAGCAGCCTCAATTTCCACCGTTGGAGCTGGTGGAGTTAGCCCGGAGGGGGAGTTGCCCCCAGTCCTCCTTATCCGGCACAGTGGCGACGTCGGGCATGACGGTTGTTGGGATTGATTCAGCGACGGCTTCGCCTTGCCCCCTGTTCTGGGGAGGGGCTGCTGCCGGTGTCAGCCTCTTGAAGACTGACGTTCGTTGAGATGCAATGCCCATCGGTCAAAAACAGATTTCTGAGCGGGAGCGGGGACGGGGGTAGTCAGTCTCGCGAAGACCGACCCTCTGGGAGGTGAAGCCGCCTTGACGACTTCGGGAGTAGCTATCTCTTTGGGATGGCCACCTCAGGTATCATGGGCTTCTTGGCGGGCCCTTTGGAGTTCAGGCTCAGTCTGGTGACGACCGAGGAGTTGGACGACCCGTTGAGAGGGGCCGTGGGAGTAGCAAGTCGATCAAAGACCGACTTCTTTGAAGCTTCCAGTACGGGCACTGGGATGTTAACGTTCACCGGCGGGAGCATGGTCCCAAAGAACAGACCGTAGTAGCTTGAGTCACTTATTCCACATGTACAGTGAATAGGGAAGCAGCCTGTAGTCCATAGGCCACACCTCTAGGTAAGGCGGAGCGTCGGTTGCATTTGCAGTTGGAGCAGTTCGAGCAGTTGCCGACCATTGATCCTTTTGCTTTCTGCAGCAAACGAAACGCCAAATCTTAATACTTCGAAACCCAAGGGCAACCATTAGCAAACCGCGATTGGTTCGCGAATCACGACACACGAAGTGTGGAGTGGAAAGAGGAAAAGGTCCCACCGGGCATGCCAGAATCTGTTCCCCTCCGAATGACGGCGCGACAGGGACGTCTTGCCTGAAATTCGGGGCAGATGCTAATTGGAGCTATCCGTCCACCTCTCCGAAGATGCCAAGTTTATTTATGGCACCATGTATCGAAGGTTTAAATGGATGCGGCCGATGTAGCAGACTTCGTCAGATTCCCCCTCGCTTGAGGGTTTTTTGATTATGGGACGCTCTTCCCTGCAGGTGCAAGCCCCTGCAGTTAATTACTCTACCGCATCGCGGTAACAACTTTCTCCTTCTCCATATGGTCACTTCGTGTCATGTGTGTTTGTTTTGTGTTTGGTTGCCCGTGGATTGTATACGGAGACTAAGTTATGTTGTCGCCCGTAGGGCGTGGACTAGTCCAAATCCGTATTATCTTAGATTTGGGTTTGGGGGTTTGGGTTTAAGGATACGTTAGCCTCATGTGAGACTAAGATCAACTCAAACGTTTGTTAAGGATACGTTAGTCTAGTTTTAGACTAAGATCGACTTAACGGGATCGTTTAAATCCAACAAGAGAGCAATTGGGGGCCCTGTTGTTTAATTTAATGACATTGCGGTCGATAGGTAGTTTAAGAACATTGTGGTCAAGGTTAAGGACATCATAGTCCGTGGATTTAGGGACTCCAAAGTCCATCGTTAGTTTTAAGACATCACGGTCAAGGTTAAGGACTTCATAGTCCGCTGTTAGTTTTAAGACATCCCGGTCAAGATTAAGGACATCATAGTCCATGAGTTTAAGGACCCCACAGTCCATTGTTAGTTTTAAGACATCCCGGTTAAGGTTAAGGACATCATAGTCCATAGGTTTAAGGACCCCACAGTCCGTATCAATGTGTGGTTGTCGGGACCCGTCGCCTCTTTGAAGACGTTGAGGAATTACAACGACAAATATCAAAGGAGTGAAGAGATGTACCCTTGAACCAAGGCAGATTAGATGATCTGTAGCCCAATTTGGAACCAAGACCAATTAATTATATTATGAGCCCATTGGCTCAGTTAAATTTGAATTGAGGACTTATGGCTTTCTTGGGCTAAGTCCAATCATGTTTGAAATATTGGCCCTCTGTTGGTCCATTAGACATATTCAATTGCAGGGGAGGCTTTGCCTCTAGAAACTTAGCCAATTGGGCTAAAACTAGTGTTAAACACTAAAGACCAACAGTGTTGAACACTGGGAATAAGATTATCAAATTAGTGTTTAAACACTAAAAAAAGTTGTGATTCTCAAATTAGTGTTAAACACTAACAGATAACAGTGTTAAACACTGGCAACAGATTAGTGTTAAACACTAGAAAGAGGGGGGGATCACGTGGGAGCACGTGATAGTATCAAAAGGTGGAGCCAGATCCCCTTCAGTTTGTTCTGCAGATAAGTGTGTAACACTTTTGATTCTTATAGCCACCACGTGCGGGCACGTGATGGGTGCTCATGCCTTGATTTATTAGCATATTCATTAGAGATCACGTGATGGCACGTGGCGCTTGCTTTTTCTCCTTTGTCACGTGGGGACACGTGAGGCGTTGCCTCAAAGTTCTTTTTCTGTGGATCTTTACAGGGGTCACGTGGTAGCACGTGACCCTGGTTCTTTGCTTGTTTAAAAATCTGTTCATCTTTTAATAATTAAATTCTTCATAGGGTTAAACCTCTAGCTATAACTTTAGAGGAATTAAATTCCCACTTTCTTTTTGAAGAATGATATTCTTGGATAGGGTTAAACCCCAATTTACATTCTGTAAGAATTAAATTCCCATATATGTGAAGAATTAAGTTCTGGCATAGGGAATTAAATTCCAGTAAGTTTTTAGGGTTAAACCCTAGTTCTGTCCATTTTGAAGGAATTAAATTCCTATAATTTTGGAGAATTGAATTCTCATATAGGGTTAAACCCTAATTTTATCTTGGAGGAATTAAATTCCTATAATTTTGTAAGAATTAAATTGTCAGAACTCAATTCCTCCTCTATGTTTTAGATCTGCATGGCAGGATCTCGACCCAATGAGAATTAAATTCTCAATATATGGGGAGATGTGCACTTTGCAGATCTTCACCAGAGAAAGAACTAAGTTCTTTTCTTTATAGAAGAGTTAAACTCTTTATTTTTGAGAATTAAATTCTCTTTTTGAAGCCTTTTTTCCCCTTTCTTTTCTTAGCTAGGGTTTTTCTTTTCAGAGAATCAAATTCTTCCTTCTGAATTTTCAGGATTCCAAGGCTCTGTATCTCTCTGTATATAAAACTCTCCCTTTGGCTCCTATTTATAGGAGAAGGAAAAGAATCAATCTATTTAGTAAATCCCTCAGTGAAAGATTTGATTTGTTTATTGAGAGATTTGATTTATTTTCATCATTGATCTGGGCCTTTAGATTATTAGGTGAATTTTATTCACCGTTGGATTTTAAATCTAAAGATATTTCTTTGTTATTTCGGTGAGATTTAGAAGAAATCTTTCCATGTCCAAGATCTTTCCATAAATTGGTGATATTTAATCACCCTCGGATTCTCAATACAACGGTTTTACATAATTCTTCTCTATTTTGGAAAGATTTAAATGATCTTATTCAGAATTTAATTCTGTTGAACAGGCTTTTAAAGCCAGTCACGTGCGGGCGCGTGACCTCCGGTCAACGGTGCGAGCGCGTGACCCCCTGAACTCTTTCTCCTCTTTTTTTGCTCTGTTCTTTGCCGCTGCTTAACCATCACGTGCCTACACATGACCACATGGTCACGTGTGAGCACGTGATGCCTCTTCTGAAGCTTTTCCTGATTTTAAATAAGGGAACAGCGCTAGTGTTAACTTGCTTCCATATTCAGTCTATGAGCAACTAGGTATCGGAGTGTTAAATCCCTCGAACATAACTCTCCAGATGGCCGACCGATCAATCACCAAACGTAGGGGTGAACTTGAGGATGGTTGATAAAAATCGGGGAATTTGTATTCCCTGTGGACTTTATTGTTCTTGATACATAGCCTGTAGCGAACCCACGGAATCAAATTCCGGTGATTCTAGGCCGTCCTTTTTTGGCTACTTCCAACGCTGTAATCAACTGTAGAAATGGCTCTATGAACCTATCTTTCGGGAATAGGTCAATTGAGCTCAACATTTACAAGTTGGGAAGTCAACCCTCCGATCCTCATGCTCGAGTATGTTCTGTCGAATTAATGGATGTCGACAGCAGCGAATTTGATCAGCTTCACGATACAGATTCCAGACTTCCTTTATACGTTGTTGTTTGACCCAGATATGTATCATATACATACGGGACCCTTCTTTTGAGTTGTCCGGGTCAATATTTAACGTCGATTATGACCATTTTCTGGAGTCTGAGTATCATCCTGTTCTTTCAAATGAGAATATTCTTCAGGGTATTGATGAGAGCTTTGAGAAAATTTTCGCTAATGAACTCGCATTTTAGCAAATACGGGTTTGAGATGAATCCACTTCAATACAAAGAAATCGAACCTCCACCCCTTCTTCTGGGCTATAAAGAGAATGCGAGTAATCCATCACAATCACTGAGTCGTCTCTCCAAAACGAGACGCAAACACATTCTATTCCACCACTTAACCTTTTTCCCCATTTCTTCTTGGCTCTTTTCAACTTGTTCTTCAACCAACCGGTACACTACACTGATAAAATCTTCGAATGGTTGGTGTTGACTTTCGGTCTTTGCAAAACTTGGCATTGACCAATACTTTTACCCCATCTTGTGATTTTAAAAGATTAACATTGTTTAACTCAAGTTTGGGGGGGGTTATATTTTTGGCTCTTGAAAATAATAGTTGTCCTCAAAATTGTGAGCCAAAAATAAGTTTGGGGGAGGATTTTCACTTTCACTTATTCTTGCCCCCATTAATAAATTTCCTCCCGAGCTTACAGGTTTTGTGATCTAGCAGTTGGCAACAGTGAGGACACTGTTGAAAACAAGTTTGGGGGAGGTTTGTGCTTATTTTCGCATTATTTGCATCATATTTTGCATAAGCACAAAACTTTTAAAAGAAACATATAAAAATTTAAAAATTTTCAAAAGATAAAAATATTTAATATTTAATTTTATAATAAAAGATCAGATAGTGAAAAATTACATCCAAAAGATTGGAAAAATTTAAGTAAACCTAGAAAATTAGAAGTTTTCTTAAACGAACTAGTAATAAGTAGTTATGAGCCGTTGTCCCAAAGGTTAGTAAGATGAAGGAAGTCACTAATCTGAGAATAAAAATAAGTCTGAAAAATAGTTCCTATTCTGTAAGCCAAACATTTGAATGTTGATACCCTACTATACGGACTTACACACGTCTTGAAACTCGGGATAGTAGAGCATACCTTGAAATGCTCTTGTCTAAAAGCCAAAGTATGAAGAAAATAATAAATGAATAAAATATAAAATAGTGAAGAAAAATGAACACTGGTTTTGTTATCACCAAGGCAGCAATAAAAAAATATAGCGAGGGTGCTTCATCACCTAGTGCCTTAGACCAACTGGTTTGGGGGTCACTGCTAAGCCTTAGGTGGTGCAAGACGAGGAAAATACTAATACGCCTAATAAGCAAACACATGAGTAATCGGTCGGTTAGTACCTCAAGAAATATTAATGGTCGCATGAAAAATGTGTGAGCAATCCCATCTAAATATTCACCGATTAAAAAGTACCGAGGTCGATAGACAAGAGTATGATAGCTTGAATTGAATTCTCCGAGTGTAGGGATGTCTTTTACACACACGTAGGGGTATATGATCGATGTTTGGATGAAAAATAGGAATGAAGAATAAAGACGATATTTTATTGAGGGATGATGTGATTTCTAACATCTTTTCATGACTATTAAGATAGGGTTCATGACAACCGAAAAGCTAGTGTAGTTGGAAACTCTAATTTTCAAAGTCTTTCTTTTACAATTCTTATCTTTATATGTAACTTTCACGGTCTTTCTTTTATTATGGGATTTTGTGTGTGCAATCCGCTGAAAACCCTCAGGAGATAACACTCCTCCTACTAGGGACACCTAGAGGTTTAAAGGTTTGTTGCACGTACTCAGTGCAATCGTGTTGTCTACGAAAGTATGCTAACTAGTTTTTCTTTTTCTTATATTTTCTCTCTTTTTAATAAAACAAGTTTGCTGGAGACGACCAAAATTAAGTTTGGGGGAATTTGATCAGTCGAAAATATTGCATTTTTAACACATCAATTTCCCTACTATTTGCAATCATCTAAAGGTGTTCGGTATGAATATAACACATATTAGCAATTCGTCTGTAAAATACCAAATAAGTTGTGTTATACATTATAACCAGCATTTTGAGGGAAATTGAGTGTTTATTATTGCACGCATGATCTTTGTATATCGCAACACTTGTCTCGAGATTGTATGCAGGAAATTCCAGGTAAAGAGCCGAAACTGCTAAAAGTGCTGATTAAAAATACACCAAGTCCAAGACTTGTGATCTGTCAGTAAACAAGAAAGTATAAAAAGATTCCAGACATCAGGAAACAGCCCTAAAGCCAACACAAGAGTACACTGGAATTTCCATGCATCAATACCACCAAACGGCCGCGGATCCGCGGCCGAATGGGCCGATCCGCCGCGGATCCACGGCCACGTTAAGTCATCATCGGCAGGATACTATGTCAGAAGTCTCCGTTCACTAGCCAAATTTCTTCAAGACACTTCAGTCCTCAGAGATCTCCAGAAGCTTCCTTTCTAACAGCCAAGCTTCTTGTACAAGCCTAATACCTACCAAGCTTCTCAAGCAAGCTAGCTTACTACCTTAATCTAGAATCTTCTTCTCATAACAACCAAGTTTCTCTTGTAAGCTAAATAACTAACTCAATCTAGAAGTTTCTACTCAACTACCAAGCTTACAAGAGAAGCTAAACCTAGCTTAGCTTCTAAAGAAAGTTAGATCAAGCTTCTAGGGGAAGCTAAAGGAGAAGACTATATAAAGTGACCTAAGGCTTCATTAAAAAGGTTGTTCATCATTTTAGAGAAAAATTCAAGTGAGATCCAAATCAATTCCACACAAATTGAGTGACACAATTTGATCAAAATCAAGATCATCGAGTACCAAATCAAGCAAGAATCCATCGAGCCTTTTTGAAGCAACGCCGATCTTCATCCAAGCAAGTGATCCAAGACATCCGCGACTCACGAAGACGATGCGAAGCTAGTTCGACGATCGAGTTCTCTCCTCAATTCTTGTAGTCTTTGAGTGAATTGTAACGAAACGTTGAATAATAAAAGGTGAAAATTCTTGATCTTACTTTTCTTTACATTTGAGCATTATGAAGAGTTCTCAATTCTTGATTGTTTTCTTTTTCATGATGTTTGAGTGAAAACTCCGCTCGTGGAGGAATCGAGAAAATAGGTAGATGACGATGATTAAATTCTTGAACGATTCTTAAGTCTTATGAGTTTTGTAAACTTTAGGAAATTGAATTATCGACAACCTAGTTTCGAGCGAGATGCTTTCTTGAATGTTTTCGCTCTTAATTAGAGATCAACGATCGATGATTGAATTTCCTAGAGGCTAGAATTTGAATGATAATCAACGAAAGGACAAGGGATGATGATGACGAAACCCTAGTTTCTTCAAAAGATCCCTAAATCTCGTTGATCGTCATCGATCTAGCAACAAATCATCAATAGATAAGAATTTGTAATCCTAATTCTTCATCATCACTATCGATTGGATCGATTCCTACGAGCCCCTTTACAAATCTTGATCACTCATTCGATTTGGATATCATCTTCACAATTCTTGATTCTTGATTCTTGATCTTTATTTTCTTGAAAATTCTTGAAACTAAATTTCACAATTCTTGAACAATTTTCTTTTCTCTTTAATTTTCGACTCAACTAAAACAATTACGAGCAAATCACACTTTCCCTGTGGATGATCCACACTCGCTAACGAACCTACAATTGACACCGTTATTGATTGCGGTTTACAAATTTCTTTAGTTGTGATCTTTACACTTTTCTAAATACGACATCGAAATCGAATAAGATCAATCAAGCGCCGAGCTAACAAGACTCAGAACGAGGAAAATATGAAGAGATATGGGCCCTGAAGAGGATCCCACCTCTATTTATAGCTGCCGGCGTCCTTATCCAACGGCGACAGTCAACTCGCGCCAAAACAACTCCTCGCATTCGACGGCCACGATCGCTCCACCTGTCGCACGCGCATTGGCCGTATCCCATCAGACGCCAGAGGTTTGCGGCCCGTCGCGTCAGCCAACCAGCACCCGACACGTGGACTGTCGCTTCAGCGGAAGTACGCGCGATCCGGCGCACCCTTTTTAAAGCAGCGATCGCACCCCTGATTCTCTGGCTTCATCTAGAAAATACAACAGATTACCCGGGAACACGCCCCGACGATATTTTCTAAAGGAGCTCACCTCGGGTGACCCGGCAGACCACTCTCGACCTGACCCGTCAGCTGGTCAGGACGAGTGTGGGGGGCTAATGATGATGCTCAATATCGGTGATCTCCCAGATCATAACACGTGGCAGATGACGTGTCCCAAAGCTCGCAAGAAAGGACCTACAGTGGCCGACCAGGCCACTCCTGTGCCCCTCCCACAAACAAACGCTGGCTCGCCTCCGAGCCCCCTGCATAATTGGCCTCCTCGGCCTCCCAGCTCGTCTCCGGGCCACCGCAGAACCAAGATATCTCGGCTCTCCCGCTCGTCCGCGAGCTCTCTCGCCGATGTCATCTTTCTCGGTCTCATCGACCGATCAACAGCACCGCTCACAGGCGCAGCCGCCGTCCCGCGAATCTCACCATGCAAGAGATATCCGCCGGCCACATCCCACGTTCCACGCCATCACGATCCCCATTAACGAGCCTGTCTCGCCATTAATGGGAGATCCCGCTCATCACGCGGGCGTGACGTCGGGAGCGTAACGGCCGGCGTGATTCTCGCGCTTGCCCTTCCTGCTGCCACCGCTATATAAACCCCTTCTTCAGACGGTTCAAGTAAGCCATTTTTACTCCACTAAGCCGTTACTCTGCTCGAATTTTCTCTCTAACTTGATTGTCGGAGGGTCCTCGGTGGTACAACCACCCCGGGACTTCCTTGCAGGTAGCTCGGCAACTACAACCTCAAACCCATTGAGATCCACACGCTTCAGGAGCCTGCCTCCAGATCCAATCTCAGCCGTCCATCGCCGCCGTCAGCAGATCAATGGAAGGTAACATCTTGGCGTGATCCAGGTCGCGTCACGAAATGACTGCAATTTTACTCTTTTCACATTTTGCATTCTTTGATAGAATTTTTGCAGAATGTCCCGCGCTTGTTTGGCAGTGGTTATACCTGAAATCTTCTCAAAGACCGATTTATTGATCTCTTGAAAAATTATATAGCATCTTTTCTATCTTTCTTCTCTTTTTATTCTAGAGCTTCTTTCTCGACCGCTGATAAGGCCGTTTCATTTTGCGGTTTTTCAAAGCCGTTCATCACAATGTCCATTAAACCTTGCGAATCCAACACCGTCTTCATTTAGATGCTCCAATTATCATATTTTTTGGCGAGTCAAGAAATTTGAAAGCTCGCCATACTGTTATTTGCCATATTCTCAATCGATCTAGGCTCTTATACCACATTATAAGAAAAAAGAAGGATTTAAGAACTAATTTGTCATGATGGGTTTGATTTGTGGAGAGAATGATAACGAAATATAAATGGAAATTCGGAATAAAATATGAGAGGCAAAAACTCACATGTATTTCATTATTTCAATTACCTTGACATTACAAACTAATCCCATACATATTTATAGATGCTAACCATCATTTTCAATACCAATAAGCCATGACTCCTGATATTTCATCCACTAAATTCAAACACACTCACTAAATGGATTAACTCATCAGAACACATTAAACAAAAAAAATACTATATTGACCATACTAAAGGTAAAGACTCTTCATGCTCATAACTTACACCATTTATTCTGTGCTGCTGAATGACTCCAAATAATTTCCAATAAATCAAATTTAATTACAACACTAGTTTCCCTTGTTTGAAATAATTGATTTTAATCTATACTTGGAGGATAATCAAGTTTATAATAGAAGTAATAGGATGCCATTTGTTTGCTTTGTAAATGATTTAGCTGAATGGTTAAATAGTAATTATAGTATGATACTAATAACTCTCATTTCTAGTGTATTAACTCAACATGTTGAGCTTGAATGTTTGTCTATATGGTTCTTGAGCACTTCGAATTTGTGGAAATTGGTAATTAATAATTAGTGGATTGATCTTCTTTTTCAAGGATTGAAATTGATGGATGAATTGCATCTTTATCTCTTTATTATACCTTGACATATGCAATGGCAGCAGCAGCAACAAAAATTCTTCATCCCAAACTTTTGGGCTGGCTATCTGCATCTTGAATTTTTTAGAATTTTTGAAAGTGAATCACCTAAAATAAGCCCTCATAATGAATATTAGTACAGCGGGGCTTTATATTAAGGGCCTGTTTGGTTGCAGGATTTCTTTGGATTTGGATTGTGAAATCCTATGATTCCATAATTTTGTATTTGGTTGGGGGATTTGGATTTATAGGATTTCTTTGTTTTTTATGGGGGGCCCACAACAAAACATGGATTCCTGAAACTTAAATTTTTTAAAGTATTTTCAAGGGTTTGACACTATTCATTGTACTTTTAGATGGGACCCGTGTACTTTATTTATTTAATAATCCTCTCTCTATCTATCTCTCTCTAAAATCCTCAAATACAAATCCCACTTTATTTTCATCAACCAAACAAAAATTACAAGAATCTATAAATCCAATACTAGAAATCCAAAACCAACCAAACAACAAATTACCAAATCCAGAAATTTCAACCGCACTATTTTGGAATCCAAATTTCATAATCTTGCAACCAAACAGGCCCTAAGAGAAAACAGAGTGTAAAGCATTTTTCTAAAGTTGGCGTCTCTATCAACTATCCGTTGATCTTTAAATGATTGGTATTGGACTCGTGATCTTCGCGACCGAAAATACATGTATACCGATTTGTCTTCAAGTTGGTTGATTGCCAAATTAACGATTTTTGGATGGTAGCATATTTAGTACCTTAAAGGGTTAAATGAAAACCATCTCAGTTGGTATGGACGCTTTCTCTCTTGGGGAGAGTGCGGGGTTCGAACCTCAAGAGGGAAAACGGCCATAAATTAACGCTTTCGGAGCAAATTTGTGGGTCCTCTAGATGCGCGCGCGTGTGTGCGTGGTTATGTTGTGTGTGGTGTGTGAATCAGGTTGATGTTTCAGATAAAGCAAGTTCTTCGGACAGTCGTTGGAAAGCTCTAGTTGTGATCAAGCCCTTAGTTCTCTCTAAAGACGACATATGGACACTACGGCTGGCATGCAGAAATATTTTCCGGTCATTGCCATTTCTTCATCTGTATGCAGAGGGGAATCTCTAAGGTTTGCAATATTTACCAAAAAGATTTAGGGTAAATCATGAAACAACAGTATTGAACTTGTAGATATTTTGAGAGAGCACCATTTAATTTTAAACATACCATGACCCCCTTGAATAGACAACGATTGTTTGAGAAGGCTGGTTTGGTCTGCTCATTTAAATTGCAAATGGGCTAATCCCAAAATGAACCGAATATGGTATTTTACGAAAATTCCCTTCAATTTCTTTCTTTTGACAAAAATATTCTTTAGGGAAAATTCATGGCAGTTTTGAAGTCAAAATGAGGCTATCTCTAAAACCTTACGCTATAAATTTTAGGCGAAGATTTATTTGGGTTTTATGATCTATCAATCAAAGTCACATACCTCCCAACTCTTTTCAAGGAGTAATTAGTGGGGTATGTATAACATAGATGAATGCCCTTGTCTCCTTTGGCCCGACTTCATAACAGCCATCAGCAATTGTGGCTGTCATATATTATATCAACCTTTTATGAGTGACGCTTCCTCTTTTATGTGTCTCCAAAACTGTCAGAACTTGAAAAAATGGTCTTTTCTGTAGCAGGTTTTATTACGTCAGCTAAAAGCCTAGCCGACGGAATAAACTTACATGCCGACAGAATAACCCTTAAATAAGCCAAATGTGGTCTCTATATTTTTATTAGGTTATTCTGTTGGTTAATACTCGATGGAATAACCCAATAAATAAAATAGCACTCGGACCAGAAACTCTACTTTCATTTTCTCTCAAATCAAAAAAAAGAAAAAGAGAAAAAACTAGCCTATCTCCTCCACTCGTCCTCCTCCTCCTCCTCCTCGGCCGGTGCCGGCGACCGGAGCTCCTCCAAGACGGTAAGACAGACTCTCTCTCTCTCTCTCTCTCTCTCAGGCACATGATCTGCCGCTGATGGATCTCTTTCAGATATTATCTTCCGTTGATCTCTTCGTGTGCAGATGGACGGCTGAGATTGAGTTGGAGGGTTGATTCCTGGAGTGTGTGGATCTCAATGGGTTGTGAGTGGTTGTGGCCGAGCTACCTGCAAGGAAGTCTCGAGCTGGTTGTGCCACTGAGAACCTTCCGACGATCAAGTTAGACGGGGTATTTTGGCAGAGTAACGGCCTAGTAGAGTAAAAATGGCTTATCTCGATCGTTTGAGAGAGGGGTTTATATAGCGGCAACAATGGGCAGGCGGGCGTGAGAATCACGCCGGCCGTTACGCTCCTGGCGTCACGTCCGCGTGATAGGAGGGATCCCGCATTAATGACGAGACATGCTCGTTAATGGGGGATCGTGATGGCGTGGAACGCAGGATCGTGGGCCGTGGATATCTTGCGCATGGCGAGATTCGCGGATCCGTGGCGTGGGCGTCTTTGATCAGCGCTGTGGGTCGGTCTGGGTGAGACCGAGAGAGATGAGCTCGGCGGGAGGCTCGGGCACGAGCGGGAGGCCGAGGCATCATGGTTCCGTGATAGCTCGGAGGAAAGCCGGGGGAGGTCTGGAAGGTCACCAAAGGTTAGGAGAATCCTCGGGCCGGAGGCCCGAGGTGTGATCCCAACCGAAGTTCTTGATCCCTTCTTATAGGTTCTGGGACACGTCATCTGCAACGTGTCAGCATCTGGAGAGTCACCGATATCGAGCCTCATCATTATCCCCCCACTCTCGTCTCGACCCGTTCCTGGGTCGGGTCGAGAGTGGTCCGACTGATCACCCAGGGTGAGCTCTCACTCGAAGATATCGTCGTCGCGTATTCCCGGTCAAAGAGTAGTATTTTCTTGATGACGTCAGCGGATCAGGGGAGAGATCTCGCATTAAAGGGGAGCGCCGGATCGTGTGTACGTTCGTCGAAGCGATAGCCCACGTGTCTGGCATTGGTTGGCTGGCGAGACGTGTCGCAGGATTTCCCGCGCTCGAAGGGACGCGTCCAATGTAAGTGCGACAGGTGGAACATTGTCGGCCGTTGGTTGCGAAACGTTGTTTTGGCGGGAGGCGATCGGAGCCATAGGATGTGCACGCCGGCAGCTATAAATAGAGGTGGGATCCCCATCAGGGTTCATACCTCTTCATAGTATCCTCATCCCTGGTCGTGTTAGCTCGGCGCTCTTCTCCTCAGGTCGGATTCCTTGTTTTTGATATTTCGAGAACACCTCTCTTTGATCAGGTTAGATGTCTTCCTCCGAAGAGTCTGTAGATGTAGTGCAGGTAAAATTTAGGTGTTAGTGATATGTATGCCCTATAGGCCATTACTGTACATACGATGTATATTGTAGTGGATGCTTGGACATATATAGGGATGACATTCTTGCTCGACATGATAGTATGCTATCTGGTTGCTCTTTATCGTAACATATATACTGATTGTCTCTATATTATATGTTGATAAAGCCCTTAGGATGGGTACTTGACTACCAGGATTATGATGCAGATCATACTAGTGGGGACAGAGTATTCGATAAGTACATCCTTCAAATGTTCCTAGTTGAGCGTGTATCGAGACAGGGCATCGATATACCAGAGTAGACTAGCGTATAGCTTCTCGACCCATGTAGATGGGCGATGGATGATCCCATATCCATTGATCTTTGACATCAGAGACAGTATACGGGTGCTCAGTGGAGACTGGGTACACTGAACGGACTCGCCGAGAACTCCCAGATGGTATTATACCTAACGTCAAATGGCAGTTCTCTAGTGACACTGGTACAGGTTAGTCTGTAGATCCGAGATCGTCATAGAGTCTTGTGTGATTCCCACTGTGCTTTGATTTCCACCTTGCCACGTTCAAGAGAACGTGCAAAACGGTGGCTTTTGGGTACAGTCCTGAGTCATATGAAGGTAATGAGCGATAGGAGGGGTTTCGTCTCTCCCGGTATTAGGAGTTGATGTTGCGCTGTGCTCGATTGGCTATAACAGGAAGTCCCTGGCCAGGGCTGCTTTAGAGATATACTGGTAAGTGTTATCAGTAGTTTCTCGACCCGTTATGATCTCCATATCGACACGACTTATCGAGTTACTGGGGTCTGACGTTTACCACCCCTAGACGAGATATGCGACATATCAGACGAAGAGACCAGACTGTACGGTGGTGTTACTGATTGGATTCGCAGGAGTGTGAGTAGGCTTGCTTATTGATCTTTTGATTGCTCAATACCCGGGTGGCCGTTACGTTTAGCAGACCGCTTGCGGCTTTTGAGTGTTTGATATGATTATCACCTACTGCCGGCGTATTGACGAGTCTTTAGAGTCCTACATAGGGGTTTCCTGGCTCAAGCGAAACGGAGTAAGAGCACATATGTGATATGTGCGGGACCGAGATTGATACGATATGAGACACCGTATTCTATTCTCGCGATATGAGATATCGGTCGGTTATATATGATATAGCCGGGATATCGGATCAGTGTTGATTCGATAAATTGATTCATATGATATTAGTTGGTTATAGGTGATATAGCCGGATTATTAAATCAAGAGTGGATTTGATAATCTAATGTATAGTTATATATTTGATATATTACATTACATTAACTAGTATTAGCTCACTTATGATTTCTTTTCTCACATTGGTTACATTGATATTTATGTGATATATGTTAAATGTATCAAGCTAGGTTACAAATGCAACTAGGGGTAATGAGGGTTAAACCATGCTAGGGTTAAGATTAGGGTTTATAATTTATCATTAAGTAATTCAAATATTGTGGATATTTGTCATGGATGATATTTGTTGAAATCTTGTAGAAGTTTTAAGGCATCTTTGACTTTTTCCACTCTCTTTGTCTAGCTTAAGATATTTTTTGACCTAACCTTTAACCCTAGCTCTTGGTTAACTCTCTACAAGGATTAAGCATGACATAATTAACCCTTGGTTGCATTTCTAACCTCACACAATAACTCATATGATGAGTTCTTTCTTCTTCTTCCTCTAAAAGCTTTCTAGCTTCAATGGAGGTATGAGAAAAAATGTGAGAAAATCAAATCTAAAGTGAGCCCACTTCGTACTTTATCATCCTCTAATACTTGCCATTTAGTATAGGGTGTTTGCTTCACTAATTTCATAATCAGTGAAGAGATAGCTTGTGTTAGTGTCTCCTCGATGTAGATCATCTTCGGCCTCGAAGTTTTCGAAGCAAGCATATTCGTTTCTTCATGGGAGCCTCTCTAGAGTCCGGAGTTCATGATCGCAGCGAAATGGACTACTACACGGAGCTATTGATGTGAAGGACCGGTCTACAAAGGTTGTATTCCTTACTCACTTTTCATATGCGAAGTTGTTTGCATAATATTCCGTCGATTTCTAGTTAACGATTCAATATTAAGATTAGTTAGAACGGAAAATTTTTGAATATGGCGTGGACGATAACTCCCGAAATCTTACTGCCGTGCCAGGTAACCCTGCAGTGGTATCAGAGCCATACTAGAAATTTAGACGGATTTTGTTAGGATTACGAAACCGAAATACTCCGAAACTTGAAACGCAAAATTGTAGTTTCTGTCATTTTTAAATAATTGTCAAAATTTTTTAAAAATAAGTACAGAGTGTTGTATTTGATATAATATGAACACTGTGAAAATTTGAGGGGGTTTCATGCATTTTTGGCCGGCCACATGTACCTTGATCTCGGCCCAAAACCGAGCCCCCCCGAAAATTTTTGTGTGTTCCAGTGACCTGGTTTTGATATTTCAGGCGTTATTTGTTTTTGCTAATTTTGCATGTGATGCGAAATTACACTATAAGCAATTCGGAGTGTTTCGTATTCGTAGTTTTAATATTGTTTCGGGTTATTCGCATATTGTCTAAGACGAAATTAAAAAGTTCGATCGAATGTCAAAAACCCATTTTTCCAAGTTTAACGTATTCGGAAAAACATGCAAGTAATCCTACGAACCTTCTAGAAGAATGAAATCCTAACTCGACTTTTTTGGATCGCGGAAACGTGATCATACTCTAGGGTTTGTCGTAGTTCCGTGACGACATGAGTGAGGCTTGGGTTTGCCCTTCTACGGCTGGTGCATAGGTACTGTGGCATATTCTAGGTATTACTAAAACTGTGCTCAAGTGTTGAGCTATAGGGAAATTGTGGGATTTTGATGAATCGATCGAAAAGTTTAACGTTCGTCCGGGTATCATGTGATGGGATACAATATTTGGAATCCACAAAAGTAGTTATGAGATAACTAATTTGAATGTTATAAATCTAGCAATTTAGTCTCATTGATCGGTTACCACAGAATTTTGATATGATCAAAAGTCCGTCGCAATCAAGTTGCGTACGCGGATACTCGCTGGTTAACCTTATTAGATAGCCACGCCCCATAACCCCGACCAAGTGACTGTAGGAGAACCCCGTCGCCAAAAGCATTCGTTCGGATGCTTGCGGCAGCGGTGTTCCGCCTTAGTGCACTTCGTCGACAGCATTTGGGGGTGCGGCCGTCTACTAAAGTTTCCGGCAAGCATTCGATCAGGATGTCGGGAATCTTGTTGAATTGCCCGACTTGATATTAAAAGGTGTTTTGAATAATGAGACTAAAATGCGGGTTTTATAATTGTTAGGCATGCGATGTCTAAGGAATTCATTTGGTTAGGCATGAAATCCAATATATGCGATATATTGGTTTTATGATGTCTAAGGTGGTTGCGGATTCCAACTGTTGTAGTTTTTCACTTTCTTTTCTGTAACCGTAAGTGTAATATGTGGTGTATCGCCTGCTTTGGTGCTATATGTCAACGACAACTGGGATACGCATATTTACTTACGTTGATGACATGTGATGTTATGTGTTGCTGTGATATATTATATTGGATCATCGTGTTTGAATAGCCGGGGGTTTTATGTGAGATGGGGTTTTTTATTTTCATTCATATAAAATTCATTGTATGTAATATTCTTTTATTGGGGCACTTCCGGGTTGAGAATGATGTCACCATTGTATATTATTTACTTTTCTGCATTAGGATAGACCCAAGGTGGGGAGCATAAGTAACTGGGTTCTAGGGTCCAGTAGGAGACTATCTCGAGGAGTCGAGACCGGGTCTCCTAACTTTAGAATTGGCAGGGTTACTTGCCGCTCTCATAGGGATCTAGGGGTGTAGGATTGGCTATTAATCACGACCGTGGAATCCGTGTTTTTATACAGGCTTAATCTAAAACACGGAAATCCTAGTATATCCAATATTTCATATGTTGATATTTTATTCTGCTGCGATATTCTGTAATGTGATCATTGATTATATTCTGAGACGAATACTTATATTATATATATATGATATATATTATATATTGTTGCTTTCGTTTCATATGTGTTGCTTGGGAAGCATAATAAATGGGACTTCATTAATGAGATTAATGAAATGAAAGAAACCTAAAGATGTTGTAGAAAATTGTCTCGAAAACTGGTAGCTCTAGTTCTTGTTTTGCATAGCGGTATTCCTTGCAGAATATCCAGCACCTTATTCGATAAGGAAAGAGCCGAGATCCTTTCACTTGAAGTGACCTCTTTAGCAATAACTGGCAGATGCTACAACCCTCTGTTTGTCTTTTGATTGCTTTTATAGTTTTTGCTTTATATAGTGGTATTTGTGAAATATTCGGCACCTTATTCGATAAGGAAAGAGCCGAGATCCCTTCACCGGGAGTGACCTCTTTAGCAAAAATAGTAAAAGCCTAAAAAACACTCCATTTAAAATTACTCGATTCTACGACGATATCAAGTTCATTACGCAAAAGGTTTTCTTAAAAACCTGTCGTAGCCCTCCGTTATTTCAGATAAGTACTACTTAGTATTCGTGCTACGTTTGTTGACCATGTTAAGGCGTAGTGTGCGGTAGCTGATTAGTGCTTATCTACATATGCATATGACGCGATTGGATTACGGTAGTCGTGCGACTTTGTTGACTATGTTAAGGGTCGTGCGGGTGGGTTTAATTCAATCAGGAAATGACGGGTTGAACTTGGCTAGCGCTTATGATTTGTTGACCTTGTTAAGGTCATAAGTTGCTAGGGGAAAAACATTATTGGGAATTTGAAGTGTTGAAATTTGCAATGAGATTGCATACCTTCTATGAGATAGTTGGATCCCGATACCCACTGCAAGTAAGAGTTACTCCTGGGAGAGTTTTACACATTAAAATTAGCCGATCAAGCAGGTGTCTAGAAATGTGTTAACGCGGTTACGCTCATGGGAAAACGAGATTTATTTTAATTAGGTCCGTGCGAAAGCACGGGGAACCTCCTTCAAAGTACCGACACTGGCCTGGCCGAAAGATTGGCGAAATTGTAGGGTGTAATTAATCCCGGCTAGTCTTTCCTTTTAGGGTTTGAAGGAAGATTTGACTAAAACAGTGGGAGCCATCCTGATTAGATAAAATAATAACCAATCTAATCTTGTAAGAGCATACGTTGAGTGTTTTCTTCTCTCTCTCTTCAGGTAGCGACCATATCACGCCTTAATCAAGATAAGAATATGGATGTATTGACCGAACCCGCTTGTTATATTGAGACGGGGAATGTTGGTCATGCTCCAACTTATAATTGTTATAAGACCGAGCAGAAAATAGGGGATTACCAAAATTCCCATGCCGCCCAAACGAAGAAAGTGTATGTTGATACATCTTCTTCGGGTGTGTTCATTACCGAAAACTGTTTCTCAGTATTCTTTACGTCCTGAGTATGAGATACTGGATCAGGATCCCACATATTTAATATATTACATGGACTACAGAAAGGTAGAGAACTGAAAAAGGGTGATAAGTTTCAAGAGTTGGAAACGGTGCAAGTGTTGCAGCCAAGATGTTGGCAGTTACCACCCTGTATTAACAAATACATTGATTCTGAACGAATGTTATTAGATACCGAACCTGATATACAATATCATATCAGTCTCTTTATTTAGTAAAGAAGGATATAATTTTGTATTGTTGGATAATATTTTGAACATTTCCTATATCAAGAGTTGATCGGTTTAGGCACGTTATCTAAAAGCATATACATTCTAAATCAAACCACAGTTCTTAACGTACAGAACACACACAAGAGGAAGAGTTCAGAAATGAACGAATTCTTCTTGAAGCATTGTAGACTAGGTCATATCAATGCGACCCGACTACCTGAAGTTACATTAAGATGCATATTTAAATCAGTTTGAATTTACATCTTGTGAAACTTGCCAGTCATGTCACAAAGATAAGATGAGCATAGCCCCGTTTACTGAAAATAGAGAAAAAATTAGTGAACTCTTGAGATTGATACATGATGATGTATGAGGTCTCTTGTCTACACATGCCAGGACTGATTCTTTGTACTTCATTACATTCACTGATTATCTCTCAAGATTTGGACATATGTTCCTGTTGAAACAAAAGTCTGAAACTTTTGAGAAATTCAAAGAATATAAGTCAGAAGTAGAGAACCAAAATGGGTATAAGTATTATATCCTTTGATGTGCTCAGGGAAGAGAATACTTGAGCACGGAGATCCTGGACTATTCTAAAGGAGAATGAGATTCTCTCTCAGCATTACTCTCCCGTATACACCACAGCACGTTGGTGTATCGGGGCGGAGCAATCGCACCCTATGTAATATGGTGTGCTCTATGATGAGTACTACTGAGCTGCCTATTTCCTTTTTGGGGCTTATGCGCTTGAAAAGCTGCATACCTATTGAATAGGGTTCCAATCATATCAGTTGCCTACCACTCCATATGAGATATGGTATAGGAAGAGCCCATCTCTTAAGGATGTTAAGATTTGGGGTTGTCCGGCCTATGTCTAAAAGCAAAATCCAGACAAACTCGAGGTAAGGTCAGTTCTGTGGAAGTTTGTTGGATATCCCAAGCATTCGTAAGGGAATATCTTCTACCACACTGAGGAGCAAAAGGTGTTTTGTTTCTCAGCATGCCATCTTTGGGAAAGGGAATTTCTTGTGAAGAAATTAGTGGTCATAAGGTAGAACTGGAAGAAGTTCCAGCTATACAAACTACAGCTGATGATTTGGTAGAACCGGAGGATTCAATAGCTCCATATGAACCTCAACCTCTCCGCCAATCTAGTAGGGTTCCTCACCCACCTGAGAGATACTTCGGTTTTCTCTATGATAGTGGGAGCGAGGATTGCATCATAAGATGATGACCCAACTAGTTTCGAGCAGGCCATCAGTAGTGGGGACTCTGTAAGAATGGCTAAATGCTAGACGATCTGAGATGGAATCCATATACACCAACAAAGTATGGACTTTGGTTTCTTTATCTGAAGGGTTAAATTTCCATCAGGAGCAAGTATATCTTGAGAAGATTACTTGGTGTACATGGAAAAGTTGAGACTTTCAAAGCTAAGACTTGTTGAAAAAGGTTCTTGTTATCGACCAGGTGTGGATAATGATGAAACCTTTTCTAGTTTCTATGCTTAAGTCCATTCGGATCCTACTTGCCATTGCTACATACCATGGCTACGATATCTGGCGGTTGGGTGTCATGACTGCTTTTGTAAATAGTGATTTAGAAGAGAGCGTCTATAAGTACACAGCCAGAGGGCTTCATAGACAGTGGGAGTAGCGGAAACGTGTGCAAGTTGCTTTATGGGATAAAACATGCATCGCGGAGTTGGAACATTTGTTTTGATGTGGTAGTCAAAGAGTTTGACTTCATCAAAATGGTAAATGAACCTTGTATATACAAAAAAGGTAGTAGGGAGTATGGTGGTGATCCTCGTATTATACGTGGATGACATACTCTTGATAGGGAAGGTGTTTCCTATGCTACACTCGGTCAATCTCCTCTTATCACATTGATTCTCAATATAGGATCAAGGGGATACCTCCTAAATCTTAGGTTTTGGATCTATGAGATAGATCTTAATAGATGTTAGGATTCTCACTAGGTGTAGTGAGATGGTATCAAATGATCCTGGGGAGAATCACTGGATAGCTTCCACGGTGGTAAGGTCGACTGAATGTCAGTCACAGGCATTGTCTTTACCTTCAGTGGAGGGACGGTATGTTGGAAGAGTTCCAAGCTAGATACCATGGCATACTAGACGATAAAGGATGGTTACATTGCTACCAAGGATACTATCAAAGAGGTAGTCTGGATGTATATTAGTTCATGAGATGAACTTCGTTTCTACTATTGTGTGACAATGGAGTTGTGGCTTTGGCCTAGGAACCCCCGTTCCATCAGAGATCCAGACATATTCTTAGTCAGTATCACCTGATCATGGAGATGGTTGATCTCCAGGGAGATCGAGATTAGAAGAGTAGACACAGAGGAGAACAGGGCAGATCCACTCATAAAGGCCTATACCCAGAAGAGACTTTTATAGGATGGTTATGTAAGAGATACTACAACTGCTGCTGATTGTTGGGTATGAGATACTACAACAGATGACCCTAGTGCAAGTGGGAGATTGTTAATATGTATGCCATACAGGCCATTACTGTACCTACGATGTGTATTATAGTGGATGCTTAGACATATATAGGGATGACTTTCTTGCTCGACATGATAGTATGCTATCTGGTTGCTCTTTATCTTAACATGTATACTGATTGTCTCTCTATTACATGTTGATAAAGCCCTTAGGATGAGTACTTGACTATCAGGATTATGATGCAGATCATACTAGTGGGGACAGAGTAGTCAATAAGTACAGCCTTCAAATGTTCCTAATCGAGGGTGTATCGAGACAGGGTATCGATATACCAGAGTAGACTAGCGTATAGCTTCTCGACCCATATAGATGGGCGATGGATGATCCCATATCCATTGGTGTTTGACATCAGAGACAGTATACGGGTGCTCAGTGGAGACTGGGTACACTGAATGGACTCGCCAAGAACTCCCAGATGGTATTATACCTAACGTCAGATGGCAGTTCTCTGGTGACACTGGTACAGGTTAGTCTGTAGACCCGAGATCGTCATAGAGTCTTGTGTGATTCCCACTGTGCTTTGATTTCCACCTTACCACGTTCAAGAGAACGTGCAAAACGGTGGCTTTTGGGTACAGTCCCGAGTCACATGGAGGCAATGAGCGATAGGAGGGGTTTCGTCTCTCCCGGTATTAGGAGTTGATGTTGCGCTGTGCTCGATTGGCTATAACAAGAAGTCCCTGGCCAGGGATGCTTTAGAGATATACTGGTAAGTGTTATCAGTAGTTTCTCGACCCGTTATGAGTCTCATATCGACACGACTTATTGAGTTACTGGGGTCTGACGTTTACTACCCCTAGACAAGATATGCGACATATCAGACGAAGAGACCGGACTGTACAGTAGTGTTACTGATTGGATTCGAAGGAGTGTGAGCAGACTTGCTTGTTGATATTCTGATCGCTCAATATCCTGGTGGCCGTTACGTTTAGCAGACCGCTTGCGGCTTGTGAGTGTTTGATATGATCATCACCTACTGCCGGCGTATTGACGAGTCTTTAGAGTCCTACACAGGGGTTTCCTGGCTCCAGCGAAACGGAGTAGGACCACATGTTAGTGTATATGCCCTAGAGGCCATTACCGTATCATACTAGTTTGTATATTACTTAATGGAAGCTTGGGATATTCACCTTGTATATACAATCTTGCTCAAAATAGTAGTATGCTACTTGGTTTGTTTCTACTTCAATGTGTACATGTGTTTATTTTAGTATATCGCCTATACACATTAGTGGAGCCCTTAGGATCTTTGCTTGATTACCAGCGATGTGATGGCCGTCACACTAGTGGGGCTGGGTAATCTATAAGCTCATCCTTATGCAGGCCCCTGGTCGCAGGACTATCGAGACAGGGCATCGATACTCCGGAGTAGACCAGCGCATGCGCTTCTCATCCCAGTGTGGGAGACGGTCTGTCCCACAGCCGTCAGTACGTCGTACTTGAGATAGTATGCGGGTGCTCGTTAGGTTACGGGTACACTGGACAGGACTCGTCGGGAACTGACTAGTTGGTATTATACCTATCGTCAGTTATCAGTTCCCAGGTGACATGAGTACAGCTTAGTCCGCTGACTTGACACTGTCACTTCGCCTCGAGTGTGTTCCCACTGTACTTTGATCACTACCCTACCACGGCTCAAAGGAGTCGTGCAAACAGGTGGTGGTTGGGTGCAGTCCCGAAGCACTTGGAGGCAGTGACGGTTAGTCAGGATTCGTCTCTCCCGGTATTGGGGGTTGACATCACGCTGTGTCTAGGAGAGCCATTACACGAGTAGTCCCTGGCCAGGGCAAACGAGATATACTGGTAGGTTTCCAGTGTTATCTCAGGGTGTTTTGGGCTTCGCTCCGGCACGACTTGTACCCCTATTGGGGGACTGACGTTTACCGCCCCCTAGGCCCGCCATGCGATGTATCAGACGAACAGACCGGACTGTACGGAGAATGTCACACTCAGGCTCAGTAGGAGTTCAGATGGGTTTCGCCTCGTCGGTCTTCTTGTCGGCATTACCTGGGGACCGTTACGCACAGCTAGTGCCGCTTGCGGTCTGTGGTTAAACCCACTGCCAGCGTAGTGTCGAGTCTTTAGAGTCCCACACAGAAAGCTTTTCGCCTTTAGGCAAAAGAGTAGAGGTCGCATGGTATTGCGACAGGTCGCATGGTTTTGCGACAGGGTTCGGTCACATCCGTGCACTTGTGCGCGTACAGTGTCCGGACAGTTTACACTAGCGGGCTTTGGTTTAAGCCAGATCCTAGTGTACCTTATGGGATTGGATTTATCCAGTTTGCATTCGTGTTCCTCGGAACGCGGATGCGGGTGTGTATGTACAGTTGACAGAGAGACAGAGGCAGTGGATTCTCATTAGGGTTGTTGACAGTTGACCGTTGACTATTGACTTTTTGATCAACCCTAATGAGAATATGATATGCGATTAACTATTATATTAATTAAGTATTATGGTGACATGGTTGTTGACTTTTGTTGACTTTGTTGACTTGTTGACTTTTGTTGACTTGTTGACTTTGTTGACCGGTTGACTAGGCTTGACTAGTTGACCATCATGATAACCATAGCCATCATTTCATGGCAAAGACTTTTACTTGCTTGCTCATTTGTGTAAAATGAGTGCATGAAATGATATGGTTATGGTTGCTTCAACCATCACATAAGACTTTTGTTAGTATGATGAGTTATGATTGCTTTGGATTATGAGAGGGTGAAAGACAAAAGAGAGCCTCATTCTTTCTTGCTCATTCTCTCTCTTGTTCTTGAGCTCTCCTTTTGCTCTCACCCTCTTGCTCTTGCTCCCTCTCTTTAATCTATGGTTCTCTTGTCTCATGAGTTGAGAATCAAGAACCATAGATAAAATCCCATTCTAATTCTTCTCTACTCATTCTAGTTCACTAGGTTTAGCAAACCAAGTGAACTAGTTTCTTCAAAGATCGAAGAAGGAGCTAAAGGTTGGAGCTTTCAGGTGGATCTATCTTCGGCGTACGGAGACGACGAGAAGAAGCCGGTCCGGACCACCATCGGAGCTTGAAGACGAAGGAGTTCAAAACAAGCAAGGTATAACCCCCTAACCGAGTAGCTAGAAACTCGTAGTTAGGTTGCTAGATAGATGTTTAACCAAGATCCGGGTTTTAGGTCCATGTTACCACCTCCGTAAAAATCGTTTTTTACCAAATTCCGCATTCCCGAAAGTACCGGGAGAGGTAGCATGGACTTACAGTGGTATCAGAGCCTAGTTAAACTCTATCTAACAAGTTAGCAAGTAACTAGAAGATCGATCAAAGAAAAAGTCCCAAAAACGAACCCATGAATTTTCAACTTTCTGTCGATTTTAAAAGTGCTGGAAAACCTTTTTAAAATACACCTAAAATCGACTCAGGCTTTTTTAAAGAAACTGCAAAAATTTGGGCCCCTGACTCGATCAAAGCGCCGCGTTTCCGCTGCGGGAGCACGCTCCCGCCGCGGAAACGCGGCCGAGTTGACTCGGTCAAGGGTTTTCTTTTTTGCAGTTTACTCTTTGGGGTATTTTGGGATTTTTGGAATATATATTTTCTGCCCAGATTTTCCAGAACGAAAATTTTATTTTGGGGTCCTGAAAATCTGTATTTTTGATCGAACTTCTAAAAGACTTAAGCTAACGGGCTTTTCTGTAATGTGATATTTGTATTGAACGTCTACTAATCGCTATATGTCGATTAGTGGGGGTTATACAAATCTGTGATCTGTAATGTTGCTGGAATGTGGATATGAATATGTTGGATTGTCGCGGGTGAATAGCCGGGGGTTGTGAGACGAGAGTTTTCTTTTCTTTCAATTCATGTAAATTTGTAAATTGATGTAATAATTATTTGTATGGCCGCACAACCGGGTCGGGGTTGTAGCCGTCATTGTATAATTTCTTTTTACTGTTTTTGCTCCTAGGATAGACCCATGGAGGGGGTGCACAAACTACCGGGTATGCCGAAGTGTCGAGTAGCCTACTCATGGAGATGAGGGAGGTTACTACGCTTCGGGTACTTGGCGGGTAGTTTGCCGCACCCGTAGGGGTCTTGGGTGGGGTATTTGGCTATTCACCGCGACCGTGTAATCTGTTTGTCGTTACAGGCTCGTGCGAATTACAGATTCCTAGTATATCCAATGTATTCATCTGTGATCTGAAATGTTTATCATTGCAGTATATCTATATATGATATTATTTAGGCGTTGCTTATGTTTTACAGCCGCGCTAGCCCAGCCCCCGCTCTGTCGTTAGATAAGTAACCTAACGGGTAATGACGGGGCCCCGTGGCGAATGCGAATGGCATAAGCGTACGTCATATTTTGGTTGTTTTCTGCAATGGTAGGATTAAATGATGGGACGCATTAAAAGAACTAATGCAAGAATATCACGCATTAAAAGAACTAATGCAAGATAATAAACCAAGTTAAAGTCGTTGGAACACTTTCGAAAAACCACTCGGTTCTTTTCAAAACAACTTTTAAATGCGGAGCTTGAGCCACTCCTTTTAAAAGCTATCTCGTTCCATCGACCAAATCAAGTTCACTACGTTCACGGTTTTGCCAAAACCATCCGTTGCCCTCCGTCGTTTCACATGAATAGTCAATAGTATTCAAGCTGTGTTTGTTGGCCAAAATCAAGGCACAGTGATTGGTAGCTATTGGGTATTCATGTACAGCATAGATAGATGCGTTGGTTTGGAACAGTCGTACTGCCTTGTTGGCCAAAGTCAAGGGTAGGTGCGGGTGGATTCAAATTAACCTGGAGAACGACGGGCAGAACTTGATATGTGACTTATGATTTGTTGGCCAAAGTCAAGGTCATAAGAGCATGGGGCAAAAATCCACATCGGGAGTTTCATAAGTACTGAAACTTGCTAGATTTGCATACCATTTGGAGTGTGATGATTCTGGTAGGATTCCTTCAGTTTCGTCACGCGATGATATTTGGATCCCGATCCTACTGTGAGTATATGCTACTCCTCGGGAAATTTCTCACTTAACGATCAATGCTATAAACCTAGTAGGTGCCTAGAAAGGTGTTAGCGGGGCTACGCCCCCAGGGAAAAGAGGTTCTTTAATTAAGGAACTTCGCGAAAGCGTTGGAAAACCTCCCTCGAAGTACCGACACCGGCCTGGCTGAACGGTTAAGCAAGTATTGTACGGTGGGATTGATCCTGACTAATTCTTCCTTTATGGTTTGAGGAGGGATTCGAGAAACAGTGGGAGCCATCCTGTTTAGACAAACTAAAAACCACTCTAAACTTGCAAGAGCATCATGCTGAGTGTTTCTTCTTCTCTCTCCTAATTGCAGCGACCAATCGACATGACTGGACTTAAGTTACTCCTAGATAAAAACAAACTGACAGGGCCAAACTACAAAGATTGGCTCAGGAATGTCAAGATAGCAATCACTTACGACAAGCTGGGGTATCTTCTTACCACCAAAGCTCCCCCTGTCCCTGGTCCAACTTCCAGCGTCGCGGATAAGGAAATCCGCAAGACTTGGGAGATTGATAGCGCGAAGGCCAAATGCCTCCTGCTTGCCTCGATGGACAACGAACATCAGAGGAGGCACGAGAATATGGACATGGAATCCATATTGCTTCATACAAAAGAACTGTATGGAGAGCAATCTCGTATCGCAAGATACGAAGCGTCGAAAAAGTTATTTTCGACAAGAATGGCCGTCGGATCATCAGTAGCCGAGCACGTGCTAAAGATGATCGGCTACATTGAGGAGCTCGCGGACCTAGGGATCACATTGGAGAGTGAGCTATATACGGATATAGTTCTCCAGTCCCTTCCTTCCACTTACGCCCAGTTTATACTGAACTTCAACTTACAAGAAAAAGAGGTTGAACTTTCAGAGCTCCTCAACATGCTGAGGAGCGCAGAGGGCACCCTACAGAAAGGTAGGGATACATCCACTTTGTTTGTAGGAGGATCATCTTCTTCTAGGTCCAAGGCGAAAGCCAAGGGAAAGAAGAAGAAGGCCCCCGCCAAACCAAGGGGCGGTGTTAGTAAAGTGGATACGAAGGGAAAAGGTAAAGCAACAAAGATAGCGGGGAAGCTTGTGGATAAGGAAGAATGCTTCTATTGTCATAAGAAAGGACACTGGAAGAATGATTGCAGGGCCTGGAAGGCCAGAACACAGGAATTGAAGCAGGTTGCAGCTTCAGCTTCAGGTGTGTATGTTATTGAAAACTGTCTTTCAATAAACTCTACTTCCTGGGTATTGGATACCGGATCAGGATCTCATATCTGTAATTCTTTGCAGGCGTTGAGAAACCGTAGGGTTTTGAAGGCAGGTGACATGACCCTCAGAGTTGCGAACGGAGCTAGCATGGATGCTAAAGCCGTGGGGGACTATCACCTGGGAATGTCAGATGGACATGTTTTGGTTTTGCGTAATTGCTTTTTTGTACCCAACGCAACTTGTAATATCATTTCTGTATCTTTAGTTTCTAAAGAAGGTTATGAATTTGCGTTTGTAAGTAATGTTGTAAACATTCACCTTAATCAAGTTTTGATTGGGTCAGGTACATTGAGTAATGGTATATACGTGTTAAACCAACCACAGATTTTTAATGTCCAGAATACACACAAAAGAAAGTCTCCAGAAATAAATCAGACTTTCTTATGGCATTGTAGATTGGGTCACATCAATGAGAGAAGGTTGACGAAGTTACATACAGAAGGGTATTTGAATGCGTTCGAATATCAGTCGTATGCCACTTGTCAATCCTGTCTCAAAGGAAAGATGACAAAGACTCCGTTTACTGGACATGGAGTAAGAGCGAGCGAGCTCTTGGGACTCGTACACAGTGACGTGTGCGGTCCAATGTCTACACATGCCCGAAGCGGACATTCTTACTTCATTACTTTTACGGATGACTTCTCAAGGTACGGTTATGTCTTCTTAATGAAACATAAGTCCGAAGCCTTTGGAAAATTCCAGGAGTATAAGAATGAAGTAGAGAAACAGACCGGCAAAAGTATTAAGATTCTAAGATCGGATCGAGGTGGAGAATACTTAAGTGCCGAGTTCCTGGACTATTTAAAAGAGAACGGAATTCTCTCTCAGCTTACTCCTCCATACACCCCGCAACATAACGGTGTATCGGAGAGACGGAACCGCACCCTATTGGATATGGTGCGGTCCATGATGAGTAACACTGAGTTACCGCGATCATTCTGGGGATATGCGCTAGAATCAGCAGCATACCTTTTGAACCGAGTTCCTACTAAGACCGTGCCTACTACACCATATGAGATGTGGTGTGGGAAGAGACCCTATCTTAAGCATATTAAGACATGGGGATGTCCAGCTTTTGTCAAAAAGCAGCATGCGGACAAGCTCGAGGCACGCTCGGTACAGTGCAAGTTTGTGGGGTATCCGAAGAACTCCAAAGGATATTTCTTCTACTGTGAAGAGGAACAAAAAGTTCTTGTTTCTCGTCATGCCTACTTCTTGGAAACTGAGTTTTTGGAAACCCAGATAAGTGGGAGCACAGTAGAACTGGAAGAAATTCCAGAACCACGGACTATTACTGAAAGTTTAGTGGAACCAGAGGGTTCGGAAGAACAGGACATTCCTACGCCGCTCCGCAGGAGTAGTAGGCAGACTCATCCGCCCGAGAGATACTACGGTTTTCTCATTGACGGGGATAGAGAGGATTGCATCATAGATTATGATGAGCCTACTAGCTTCCAGCAGGCCGTTCAGAGCGTTGACTCAGTGAAATGGCTGGATGCAATGCGGACCGAAATGGAGTCCATGTACACCAACAAGGTATGGACGTTGGACATTGCTCCAGACGGGGTAAAACCCGTAAGATGCAAGTGGATCTTCAAAAGGAAGATTGGTGTAGATGGACAGGTTGAGACCTATAAAGCTAGGCTGGTAGCAAAAGGTTTCCGTCAAAGACCTGGCTTGGACTATGACGAAACCTTTTCTCCAGTAGCCATGCTGAAATCCATTCGGATCCTTCTTGCCATTGCTGCCTTCCACGATTATGAGATCTGGCAAATGGATGTAAAGACAGCTTTTCTAAATGGAAATTTAGAGGAGTGTGTCTATATGGACCAGCCAGAGGGTTTCATTCAGAGTGGGAGCAGCGGAAAGGTGTGCAAGTTTCTTAAGTCCATCTATGGACTAAAGCAGGCATCGCGGAGTTGGAACATCTGCTTTGATGAGACGGTCAAAGAATTTGGCTTTATCAAAAATCCAGATGAACCATGCATCTATAGTAGATTTGTAGCGAGAACTGTAGTATTCCTCGTTTTATACGTGGATGACATTCTCTTAATAGGAAATGACATTCCTATGCTACAATCTGTCAAGGGGTTCTTGTCACACAAGTTCTCCATGAAAGACCTGGGTGATGCCTCGTACATTCTGGGTATCCGGATCTACCGTGACAGATCCAAGAGGATATTAGGACTTTCTCAGTCCAGGTACATCGACATCATACTGAAGAGATTCAGTATGGAAGATTCCAAGCGCGGTAACCTACCGGCTTGTCACGGGATCACCCTCTCTAAAGAGGTGTCTCCCAAGACTGATTTGGAGAGGGATCGCATGTCTATTATACCCTACGCTTTTGCGGTAGGCTCTATAATGTATGCGATGTTGTGTACCAGACCGGATGTAGCTTATGCACTGAGTGTGGTAAGCCGGTATCAGTCAAACCCTGGGGAGAAACACTGGATAGCGGTAAAGAACATTCTCAAGTACCTGAGAAGGACTAAGGAGATGTTCTTGGTGTATGGAGGAAAAGACCTCCAGATCGAGGCCTTTGCTGACTCCAGCTTCCAGAGTGACAAAGATGATTCCGAGTCCATGTCGGGTTTTGTCTTTACCCTCAATGGAGGGGCGGTGTGTTGGAAGAGTTCCAAACAAGAAACCGTTGCAGACTCGACGATGGAAGCGGAATACATCGCTGCATCTGATGCCGCAAAAGAAGCTGTCTGGATGAGGAAGTTCTTGAAAGAACTTCAGGTGGTTCCGTCCATTGTTGATCCAATACCTCTGTATTGCGACAACAACGGGGCTATAGCTTTAGCGAAGGAACCCAGGTCCCATCAGAGATCCAGACACATCTTAAGGCGGTATCACCTGATCAGGGAGATCGTAGATCGCCAGGAGATCGAGGTTCGGAGAGTCGCTTCAGAAGATAACACTGCAGATCCATTCACCAAGGCCCTGCCCCAGACTCAGTTTGAGCGGCTGATCGAGATGATAGGTCTTCGATACGCCAGTACATGGCCTTAGTGCAAGTGGGAGATTGTTAGTGTATATGCCCTAGAGGCCATTACTGTATCATACTAGTTTGTATATTACTTAATGGAAGCTTGGGATATTCACCTTGTATATACAATCTTGCTTAAAATAGTAGTATGCTACTTGGTTTGTTTCTACTTCAATGTGTACATGTGTTTATTTTAGTATATCGCCTATACACATTAGTGGAGCCCTTAGGATCTTTGCTTGATTACCAGCGATGTGATGGCCGTCACACTAGTGGGGCTGGGTAATCTATAAGCTCATCCTTATGCAGGTCCCTGGTCGCAGGACTATCGAGACAGGGCATCGATACTCCGGAGTAGACCAGCGCATGCGCTTCTCATCCCAGTGTGGGAGACGGTCTGTCCCACAGCCGTCAGTACGTCGTACTTGAGATAGTATGCGGGTGCTCGTTAGGTTACGGGTACACTGGACAAGACTCGTTGAGAACTGACTAGTTGGTATTATACCTATCGTCAGTTATCAGTTCCCAGGTGACATGAGTACAGCTTAGTCCGCTGACTTGACACTGTCACTTCGCCTCGAGTGTGTTCCCACTGTACTTTGATCACTACCTTACCACGGCTCAAAGGAGTCGTGCAAACAGGTGGTGGTTGGGTGCAGTCCCGAAGCACTTGGAGGCAGTGACGGTTAGACAGGATTCGTCTCTCCCGGTATTGGGGGTTGACATCGCGCTGTGTCTAGGAGAGCCATTACACGAGTAGTCCCTGGCCAGGGCAAACGAGATATACTGGTAGGTTTCCAGTGTTATCTCAGGGTGTTTTGGGCTTCGCTCCGGCACGACTTGTACCGCTATTGGGGGACTGACGTTTACCGCCCCCTAGGCCCGCCATGCGATGTATCAGACGAACAGACCGGACTGTACGGAGAATGTCACACTCAGGCTCAGTAGGAGTTCAGATGGGTTTCGCCTCGTCGGTCTTCTTGTCGGCACTACCTGGGGACCGTTACGCACAGCTAGTGCCGCTTGCGGTCTGTGGTTAAACCCACTGCCAGCGTAGTGTCGAGTCTTTAGAGTCCCACACAGAAAGCTTTTCGCCTTTAGGCAAAAGAGTAGAGGTCGCATGGTATTGCGACAGGTCGCATGGTTTTGCGACAGGGTTCGGTCACATCCGTGCACTTGTGCGCGTACAGTGTCCGGACAGTTTACACTAGCGGGCTTTGGTTTAAGCCAGATCCTAGTGTACCTTATGGGATTGGATTTATCCAGTTTGCATTCGTGTTCCTCGGAACGCGGATGCGGGTGTGTATGTACAGTTGACAGGGAGACAGAGGCAGTGGATTCTCATTAGGGTTGTTAACAGTTGACCGTTGACTATTGACCTTTTGATCAACCCTAATGAGAATATGATATGTGATTAACTATTATATTAATTAAGTATTATGGTGACATGGTTGTTGACTTTTGTTGACTTTGTTGACTTGTTGACTTTTGTTGACTTGTTGACTTTGTTGACCGGTTGACTAGGCTTGACTAGTTGACCATCATGATAACCATAGCCATCATTTCATGGCAAAGACTTTTACTTGCTTGCTCATTTGTGTAAAATGAGTGCATGAAATGATATGGTTATGGTTGCTTCAACCATCACATAAGACTTTTGTTAGTATGATGAGTTATGATTGCTTTGGATTATGAGAGGGTGAAAGACAAAAGAGAGCCTCATTCTTTCTTGCTCATTCTCTCTCTTGTTCTTGAGCTCTCCTTTTGCTCTCACCCTCTTGCTCTTGCTCCCTCTCTTTAATCTATGGTTCTCTTGTCTCATGAGTTGAGAATCAAGAACCATAGATAAAATCCCATTCTAATTCTTCTCTACTCATTCTAGTTCACTAGGTTTAGCAAACCAAGTGAACTAGTTTCTTCAAAGATCGAAGAAGGAGCTAAAGGTTGGAGCTTTCAGGTGGATCTATCTTCGGCGTACGGAGACGACGAGAAGAAGCCGGTTCGGACCACCATCGGAGCTTGAAGACGAAGGAGTTCAAGACAAGCAAGGTATAACCCCCTAACCGAGTAGCTAGAAACTCGTAGTTAGGTTGCTAGATAGATGTTTAACCAAGATCCGGGTTTTAGGTCCATGTTACCACCTCCGTAAAAATCGTTTTTTTACCAAATTCCGCATTCCCGAAAGTACCGGGAGAGGTAGCATGGACTTACACCACATATGTGATATGTGCGGGACCGAGATTGATAAGATATGAGATACCATATTTTATTCTCACGATATGAGATATCAGTCGGTTATATATGATATAGCCGGGTTATCGGATCAAGTGTTGATTCGATAAATTGATTCATATGATATTAGTCGGTTATCGGTGATATAGATGGATTATTAAATCAAGAGTTGATTTGATAATCGAATGTATAATTATATATTTGATATATTACATTACATTAACTAGTATTAGCTCACTTATGATTTCTTTTCTCACTTTGGATACATTGATGTATATGTGATATATGTTAAATGTATCAAGCTAGGTTACAAATTCAACTAGGGTTAATAAGGGTTAAACCATGCTAGGGTTAAGATTAGGGTTTATAATTTATCATTAAGCAATTCAAATATTGTGGATATTTGTCATGGATGATATTTGTTGAAAGCTTGTAGAAGCTTTAAGGCACCTTTGACTTTGTCCACTCTCTTTGTCTAGCTTAAAATATTTTTTGACCTAACCTTTAATCCTAGCTCATGGTTAACTCTCTATAAGGGTTAAGCATGATATGCTTAACCCTTGGTTGCATTTCTAATCTCACATAATAATTCATATGATGAGTTCTTTCTTCTTCTTCTTTTTCCTCTAAAAGCTTTCTGGCTTCAATGGAGGTATAAAAAAATGTGAGAAAATCAAATCTAAAGTGAGCCCACTACCTACTTCATCATCCTCTACTACTTGCCATTTAGTATAGGGTGTTTACTTCACCAATTTCATAATTAGTGAGGAGATAGCTTGTGTTAGTGTCTCCTCGACGTAGATCATCTTCGGTCTCGAAGTCTTCGAAGCAAGCATGTTCATTTCTTCATGTTAGACTCCTATAGTCCGGAGTTCACGATTGCAGAGAAAGGGGCTACTACAAGGAGCTATTGAAGTGGAGGACCAGTCTACAAAGGTTGTATTGCTTGCTCACTTTTCATATGCGAAGTTGTTTGCATAATATTCTGTCGATTTCTAGTTAACGATTCAACGTTAGGGTTAGCTAGAACGGCAAATTTTTGAATATGGCATGAACGATGTCTCCTGAAACCTTGCTGCCATACTAGGTAACCCTGCACTAGGGAGTCTTCTAAAACTTCCTCTTCTACTTCTTCCTCTTCCCCCTCTGAGTTGGAGTTCCCCCAGGAAGATAAGGTGGTCCCCAGAGCACAGGCCGCCGGTGTTCTTGGTGTGCGATCCTCGCTGAGGCGTGCAGAGGAGCTCGTTAATATTAAGACTCATTTCCTAATTCCTCCTGGCTATTCGTTTTGTCTGGTCGAGGAGGGGGAGAGAGCAAACCAAGTACGGGGCAAGGAGATTGCCTTGTACCTGGAGGCCTTTTGGGCCGGGATGCGCCTGCCCTTCTCCCCCGAGGTGAGTGAGGCATTGAATTATTTTGGGTTAGCCCCGGGCCAGCTAGTGCCGAACTCTTGGAGGATCCTCCTCGGGTTCCTCATCCGGTTGAGGTTGAGTCAGATCCCTTTTAGCCTGAGCCTTCTCGTTTCTTCTCTTTGCTACAAAAACCACCCTGGCGCTCGTAGGGAAGAGCCGAGCTGGGTATACCTCTCTTTTTGAAGACAACGGGGGTTGCTGCCGAGTCGGGGATCGTCGCAGTACCTTCTTCCATTCACGAATGGAAGAAGAAGTTTTTCTTTATTGCATCGCCCGAGGGTGAGGATTGGCCCGTGTCCACCCAGTGGTAAGGGGCCAACTGTCCGCGGTGAGTCGGTCGAATGATCCTGACATGGTGGCGGTGTCGAAGTGGGAGCCCCTCATTCGGGTTGATGTGCTGCTGTCTGAGCGGGCCCTCAGTTGGGCAGGGCTCAGGCCCACCGATTACACGGGTAAGTTAGGAGCCTTCAGGCGATCTGTTTAGACTTGTGCATTCTTTCATTTTTTCTGGCATCGCTGACTCCTTGTATTTTACCTTATGTAGGACCCATGGTCCTAAACAAGTTCCGGACGGTAGTGGTTGATGTGAAGAAGGGGAAGAAGGCCGGAGATGCCGGCCCTTCTCGCCCGTCATCGGTTCCGGCTCCGCCGGTGGCCGCTCCATCCAGGCGCCCAAACGCGCCTTGGGTCCTCGAGTCCAGCTGTGTGCTGGTCTGAAAGCGTGCTTGGGAGCAAAAGCCCCGGGCTCCTGAGGTGGGAGTCGAGACTGGCTCTCCCGTGTCACTCCTCAAGAGGTTTCACAGGACGGCGCCCCGCTCCCCGGCTTCCCCGATCCCCGTGGACGATGGGGAGCTTCGCTTTTAGATGCCCTCGGGGCTTTCCATTGCCGACAGCCTGCTCTCGGAGATAGAGAGGGCGGCCGGGGGAAGAATCCCTCGGGGGACCCTCCGTGCTCAAATGGCGGCCGTAGCTCAAGAGGCTGTGCAGGTTAGTGTTCGCAACCACTCAGTTCTTCATTCAGCATTTTTGTTCGCGTGGTTGGATGCCTTCCTTTCCCTCTTAACCCAATTTCTTTTCTTCAGGTCCTCCACCACATCGCCCTCGTCGTCAACATAGAGGACGAGGAGATTGCCCCGGCGATGCGGGCCGTGGGCGAGTTCTTCTCGCGGGAGGAGAGCTCGAGGCTGGAGCTGGAGGAGGCGAGGGAGATGGTCGCCGTCCTTGAAGACTGGGTGGCGGCCGTGAATCGGGAGGTTGCCAGGTGCCGAGAGTCCACCCGAGCCGTCGAGGCCCAGCTGGAAGACTCCCAGGTGCTCATCGCCACCTTGAAGAAAACGACGTACACCCTCCGAAAGGAGAATGAGGTGGCGAAGGAGGGGACGAGGCGTGCCGAGCTTCGGGCGTTGAAGGCTGAGCTTCTGGCGTCGAAGGCGGTGGAGAGCTACAAGGAGTCGGGCCTGTTCTACGCCGACCTTGCTGCAGCCGCCAGCGTCATTTGGCACAACGCCCTCGACGCTGTTAAGGCCCAGATGCCGGAGTTCCCCGACGGCAAGCTTTGGGAGGAGTACCCTCGCAGGGAAGACGTGCAGGGGAACTGTAGGGTTCTTAGGGACAACCACAAGATTTCACAAGGCATCAAACATGATATATTTAAAAATTTAGTGTGCTAAACAACCCTAACCAAGGATCTAACTAGAGTTTTAGGAGCTAAACTAGAAAGTAAACTACTTTACTTCTAAGTGATAACGGAATACAACCTTTGTAGACCGGTCCTTCACTTCAATGGCTCCTTGTAGTGGTCCCTTCGCTACGATCATGGAACTCCCGGACTCTTGCATGGCTTCTTAAGGTGAAAGGAACGACCTTGCATGAAGTCTTCGAGGCCGAAGATGATCTACATCGAGGGGACACTAACTTAAGCTACTACTTCACTAATGAGAGATTAGTGAAGCAAACACCCTATACTAAAGTGCCAATTTAGTAGAGGATGATGAGGTAGGAAGTGGGCTCACATTAGTTTTATTTTTCTCATAATATTTTCTCACTTTGGAAAAACCTAGAAAGCCTTTTTCCAAAGGATGAAGAAGATGACCAAGAGAAGAGAATGAACCAAAAAATGGGGTGAGAGAATAAAGCAAGGGTGAGTTTGTATCATAAGGGTGAGTTTGTATCATATAGCTAACTCATGTAGAGACATAACCATGACTAAATTATAATGGTTAGGTTAATAAATATCTTAAGTAAAACAAAATGAGTGGACTAAGTCAATGCATCCACAAGCTTCTACAAGGTTCATACATGTGAGCAATTATCCACTAATTTGGATTTACTTTAAATATTTAAACCCCACATTATAATTAGTATGGTGTAAGTTTCATACACCCATGTAGTGTTTATCAACAACCATGACACAAAAGAAAACACAATTAATATATATCACATATATATTAAGTGTGCACATATGAGAAAATAAATTCTTAAGTGAGCTAATATTAGTTATTGTAAACTAGTATATCAAATATACAATTATACACTAAATTATCAAATCAACACTTGATTTAATAATCCGGCTATATCTCATATAACCGACTAATATTATATGTACCAACTTATCGAATCAACACTTGATTCGATAACCCGGCTATATCACATATAACCGACCGATACAAATATCGCGAGAATAGAATACGGTATCGCATACTCGTATTATTCTCGGTCCCGCACATATCACATATGTTCATCTACTTCGTTTTGCCTGAGCCAGTAAAACCTCTATGTAGGACTCAAAAGACTCGTCAATACGCCGGCAGTAGGTGATGATCACATCAAGCATCCACAAGCCGTCAGCGGTACTAGCTGGACGTAACGGCTATTTTGGTATTGAACGATCAGAAGATCAGCAAGCAAGCCCGCTCTAACTCCTGCAAAATCCTGTCAGTAATACTACCGTACAGTCTGGTCTCTTCGTCTAAAATGTCGCATATCAAGTCTAGGGGTGGTAAACGTTAGACCCCGATAACTCGATAAGTCATGCCGATACGAAGCTCATAACGGGTCGAGAAACTACTGATAACACTTACTAGTAAAACTCTAAATCAGCCCTGGCCAGGGATTTCCTTGTTATGGCCAATCGAGCACAGCACGACATCTACCCCCAATACCGGGAGAGACGAAATCCCCTCCTATCACCCATTGCCTCCATGTGATTCGGGATTATACCCAAAAGCCACCGTTTTGCACGTTCTCTTGAACGTGATAAGGTGGAAATCAAAGCACAGTGGGAATCACACAAGACTCTATGACGATCTCGGGTCTATAGACTAACCTGTACCAGTGTCACCAGAGAACTGCTATCTGACGTCTGGTATAATACCATCTAAGAGTTCTCGGCGAGTCCGTCCAGTGTACCCAATCTCCACTGAGCACCCGTATACCATTTCTGATGTCAAACACCAATGGATATGGGATCGTCCATCGCCCATCACATGAGTCGAGAAGCGTATACGCTAGTCTACTCTGGTATATCGATGCCCCGTCTCGATACACCCACGACTAAGAACAATAAAGGATGAACTTATGGACTACCATGGCCCCATTAGTATGATCTGCATCATAATCCTGGTAGTCAAGTACACATCCTAAGGGCTTTACCAACATGTAACAATAAGACAGTAAGAGACAAGTATACATGTTAAGATAAAGAGCAACCAGATAACATACTATCATGTTGAGCAAGAAAGTCCTCTATATATATATCCAAGCATCCACTATAATATACATCATATGTACAATAATGGCCTCTAGGGCATACATACAACTAACAATCTCACACTTGCACTAGGGCAGCTACTGTAGTATCGCATACCCAACATCCCGAAGAGTCTCTCGAACTGTATCCGGGGAATAGCCTTCGTGAGTGGATCCGCTGTGTTATTCTTCGTGTCAACTCTCCTGAGCTCGATCTCCCGGTGATCAACTATCTCCCGGATCAGGTGATACCGCCTCAGAATATGTCTGGATCGCTGATGGGACCTGGGTTCCTTGGCCAAAGCTACCGCTCCATTATTATCACAATACAAAGGTATTGGATACTTAATGTATGGAACTACTCTAAGTTCAGTTATGAACTTCTTCATCCAGACAGCCTCTTTGGCAGCATCATTGGCAGTGATGTATTCAGCCTCCATTGTCGAGTCCGCCACAGTTGCCTGCTTGGAACTCTTCCAGCATACTGCCCTTCTATTGAGGGTAAAGACAAATCCCGAGTGCGACTTAGAGTCGTCCTTATCACTCTGAAAGCTCGAATCAGTAAAGGACTCCACTTGGAGTTCTCCGTTACCATACACAAAGAGCATCTCTTTAGTTCTTCTTAAGTACTTGATAATGCTCTTCACAGCTGTCCAGTGACTCTCTCCTGGATCTGCTTGATACCTACTCACTACACTTAGTGAGTATGCTACATCGGGTCAGGTACATAGCATCGCGTATATGATAGAGCCTACTGCCGAAGCATTGGGTTTCCCTTGCATGCGAGCTCTCTCCAAATCAGTCTTGGGAGACATCTATTTGGAGAGAGTGAGTCTTGAGATCGTGGGTAACAACCCATGCTTGGATTCTTCCATACTAAATCTCTTTAGTATGGTGTCAATGTACCTGGATTGGGACAATCCCAGTATCCGTTTAGATCTATCTCTGTAGATCTTAATCCCCAAGATGTAGGAGGCATCACCTAGATTTTTCATTGAGAATCTTTGTGATAAGAAGAGCTTGACCGATTGCAGCATAGGAATATCATTTTCTATCAAGAGTATGTCATCCATGTACAATACGAGGAAGACCACCTTACTCTCTGCTACCTTCTTGTATATACAAGGTTCATCTATATTTTTGACGAAGTCAAAATCTTTGACAACGACATCAAAACAGATGTTCCAACTCCGCGATACTTTCTTTAACCCGTAGATGGATTTAAGCAGCTTGCACACCTTTCCGCTGCTCCCACTGTCTACGCTGAGTCATGTATACGCACTCTTCCAAATTGCCATTTAGAAAGGCGGTCTTAACATACATTTGCCAGATTTCATAGTCGTGGTATGCAGCAATGGCAAGTAGGATCCGGATGGACTTAGGCATAGACACTGGAGAAAAGGTTTCGTCATAATCCACACCTGGTCGTTGACGAAAACCCTTTGGAATAAGTCTAGCTTTGAAAGTCTCAACTTTTCCATCTACACCATGTTTCTTCTTAAAGATCCATTTGCTCCTAATGAGTTTTACCCCTTCAGGAGTAACTTCCAAAGTCCATACTTTGTTGGTGTACATGGATTCCATCTTGGACCGCATTGCATCCAGCCATTTCACAGAGTCCCCACTCGTGATGCCTGCTCGAAACTAGTTGGGTCATCATCCTCCATGATGCAATCCTCGCTTCCACCATCAATGAGAAAACTGTAGTATCTCTCAGGTGGATGAGAAACGCTACTAGATCGGCGGAGAGGCCGAGATTTGTTGGGAACTACCGAATTCTCTGGTTCCACTAAATGTTCAGTTGCAGTTTATGCTGCTGGAACTTCTTCCAGATCTACCTCTTTTCCACCAATTTCTTTTACAAGAAATTCCTTTTCCAAAAAGGTAGCATATTGAGAAACAAACACTTTTTGTTCCTCAGCGTGGTAGAAAATATATCCTTGTGAATTCTTTAGATATCTCATAAACTTGCAAAGAACTGATCGTGCCTCGAGCTTGTCCGGATTTTGCCTTTTGACATAGGCTGGACAACCTCATATCTTATCTCGTTTAAAATATGGTCTCTTCCCACTCAATATCTCATATGGTGTGGTAGGCACTGATTTAGATGGAACTTCATTCAATAGGTATGCAGCTGTCATAAGCGCATAGCCCCAGAAGGAAATAGGTAACCCAGCATTGCTAATCATAGAGCGCATCATATCTAATAGGGTACGGTTCCTCCATTCCGATACACCGTTGTGTTGTGGTATATACAGAGGAGTCAGCTGAGAGAGAATCCCATTCTCTTTTAGGTATTCCAGAAATTCATTGCTCAAATATTCACCTCCTTGATCAGATCGAAGGATTTTAATACTTTTACCCATTTGGTTCTCGACTTCGGATTTATATTCCTTGAATTTCTCAATAGCTTCAGACTTGTGTTTCATCAGGAACACATGTCCGAATCTTGAGAGATCATCAGTGAATGTAATGAAGTACAAGGAACCATTCCTGGTATGTGCAGACATAGGACTACATACATCAATATGTATCGGTCCCAAGAGCTCACTAGCTCTTTCTTCGTGTCCTGTAAACGGAGTTTTGGTCATCTTGCCTTTGAGACATGACTGGAAAGTGTCATAACATGAAAATTCGAACGAATTCAAATAACCATCTTTATGTAACTTAGCGAGTCATGTCGTATTTATATGACCTAGTCTACAATGACACATGAAGGATTCATCCATCTCTGAATTCTTCCTCTTGTGTATGTTTGTTATACTCAGAATTGTTGATTGATTTAGAACATAAATGCCATTGCACAACGTGCCTGATCCAACCAACTTTTGGTTCAGGAAAATATTCATAATATTATCCTGTAATACAAAATTATATCCTTCTTTACTTAATAAAGAAACTGATATAATATTGCATATCAGATTCAGCATGTAATAGCATTCGTTCAGAATCAATATATTACCATTTGGTAATACAAGGTGATATTCCCTGATGGATTTAGCTACAACAATTACACCATTTCCAACCCTTATGTTTTTATCACTTTCTCCCAGTTCTCTACCTTACCTTAATCCATGTAACAGATTACATATATGGGATCCTAACCCGGTATCCAATACCCAGGATGTAGAGCAAAGGGAGAAATAGTTCTCTGTAATGAACACACCCAAAGAAAATGCTTCAACATGTACTTTCTTCAATCGGGTGGTATGGGAATCCTGGCATTCCCCTATATCCTGTTCAGTCTTATAACACTTATAAGAAAGAACGGAACCAACGTTCCCCTGCACAGTATAACATGCGGGTTCGGTCAATATATCTATATTATTATCTTGATTAAGACGTGACATGGTCGCTACCTGGAGAGAGAGAGAAGAAAACACTTTAGCGTATGCTCTTGCAAGATCAGATTGGTTATTATTTTATCTAATCAGGATGGCTCCCACTGTTTTTATCAAATCTTTCTTCAAACCCTAAAAGGAAGACTAGCCGGGATTAATTACACCCTACAATTTCACCAATCTTTCCGCCAGGCCAGTGTTGGTACTTTAAGGGAGGTTCCCCGTGCTTTCGCACGGACCTAATTAAAATAAACCTCGTTTTCCCAGAGGCATAACCCGGTAAACACCTTTCTAGACACCTACTTGATCGGCTAATTGTCTTGTGTAAAACTCTCCCAGGAGTAACTCTTACTCACAGTGGGTATCGGGATCCAACTATCTCATAGAAGGTATGCAATCTCATTGCATATTTCAACACTTGAAATTCCCGATAATATTTTGCCCATAGCAACTTATGATCTTAATATAGTTAACAAATTATAAGCGCTATCCAAGTTCAACCCGTCATTTCCTGATTGAATTAAACCCACCCGTATGATCCTTAATATAGTCAACAAAGTTGTACAACTACCCTAATCCAATCGCATCTCATACTTTAGCAGATAAGCACTAATTAGTTATTGCACACTACGCCTTAACATAGTCAACAAACGTAGCACGAATACTAAGTAATACTTATCTGAAATGACGGAGGGCTACGACAGGTTTTTCTAAAAACCTTTTGCGTAATGAACTTGATATCGTAGCGGAATTGAGTGATTTTGAAAAGGAGTGTTTTTGAGGCTTTTCCTAGTTTCGCTAAAGAGTTCACTCCCGGTGAAGGGATCTCGGCTTTTTCCTTATCGAATAAGGTGCAGGATATATCATATATATCACTATGCAAAGTAAACACTCCAAAAGCAATCAAAATACAAACCGTGTGTTGTAGTATCTTCCAGTTATTGCTAAAGAGGTCACTCCCGGTGAAGGGATCTCGGCTCTTTCCTTATCGAATAAGGTGCAGGATATATCACATATATCACTATGCAAAGCAAATACTGTAGCTATCCTTTTTGAAAATTTGATTCCACAACATCTTTTAGGTTTCTTTATTTTCATTAATCTCATTAATGAAGTCCTATCATTTAAGCTTCCTAAGCATCACAGAAGAAACGAAAATACAACGTACGCTTATGCCATCCGCATTCGCCACAGTGTCCCGTTATGCACCGTTAGGTTACTTAACTAACGGCATATCGAGACGGGACTAGCGCTGGTGCAAAACATAAACAACGTCTACTATATATCTCATATATAATGTATATCCATTGGTCTCAAAATCCACAGTGATCACATCACAGAGCAGCAGAAGAAACATATGAAATATTGGATATACTAGGAGGTCCGTGTTTTATTTTGAGCCTGTATAAAACACGGATTCCACGGTCGCGATGAATAGCCAAACCCCCATCCCTAGACCCCTACGAGAGCAGCAAGCAACCCTACCAATTCTAGAGTTAGGAGACCCGGACTCGATTCCTCGAGCTGGTCTCCTACTGGACTCTAGAACCCGGTTACTTGTGTTCCCCACCTTGGGTCTATCATAATGCGGAAAAGTAAATAATATACGACAACGGTGATATCTTCCTTAACTCGGAAGTGCCCCAATAAAAGAATATTACATACATTGAATTTTACATGAATGAAAATAAAAACTCTCATCTCACATAAAACCCCCGGCTATTCAAAACGCGACGATCCAATATAACATATCACAGCAACATATAACATCACATGTTATCAACATAAGTAAATATGCGTTGTTCCCCGCCGAACAACGGAGACGCAACCGCGTAGGTCCGTCTTGCCTGAAATTCGGGACAGATGCTAATTGGTGCTATCCGTCCACCTCTCCGAAGATGCCAAGTTGATTTGTGGCACCATGTATCGAAGGTTTAAATGGATGCGTCCGATGTAGCAGACTTCGTCAGATTCCCCCTCGCTTGAGGGGTTTTTGATTGTGGGGGCGCTCTTCCCTGCAGGCGCAAGCCCCTGTAGTTAATTACGCTACCGCGTCGCGGTAACCACTTTCTCCTTCTCCATATGCTCACTTCATGTCGTATGTGTTTGTTTTGTGTTCGGTTGCCCGTTGGTTGTATACGGAGACTAATTTGTGTTGTCGCCCGTAGGACGTGGATTAGTCCAAATCCGTATCTTTCGTAGATTTGGGTTTGGGGGTGTGTGTTTAAGGATACGTTAGACTTATTTGAGGCTAAGATCAACTTAAACGTACGTTAATGACACGTTAGTCTAATTTTAGATTAAGATCGACTTAACGGGATCGTTTAGATCCAACAAGAGAGCAATTGGGGGCTCTATTGTTTAGTTTAGTGACATCGCGGTCGATAGGTAGTTTAAGGACATTACGGTCCAATGTTAGTTTTAAGACGTTGCGGTCAAGGTTAAGGATATCATAGTCCTTGAGTTTAAGGACCTCACAGTCTGGTGTTAGTTTTAAGACATCACGGTAGAGGTTAAGGACGTCATAGTCCGTGAGCTTAAGGACCTCACAGTCTGATGTTAGTTTTAAGACGTCACGGTCAAGGTTAAGGACATCATAGTCCGGTATTAGTTTTAAGACATCACGGTCGAGGTTAAGGACGTCATAGTCCATGAGTTTAAGGACCCCACAGTTCGTAGCAGTGTGTGGTTGTCAGGACCCGTCACCTCTCTGACGACGTTGAGGGATTACAACGACAGATATCAGAGGAGTAAAGAGATGTACCCTCGAACCGGGTGTAAATTGATCGAAAGTGCGGATGGGCTCAGTTCAATTTAAATTGAGGACTTATAGCCAGAATTGGGCTAAGTCCATTTGAAAATGTTTAACATTTTGTTCATGTTCTGCCTATTAGGCTTTTGGTTGGGCTCTGCCCTTTTATAATGCATAGCATTTATATTTGGCCTGTTAGTCCTTTACTTGGGTTCTACCCTTCTTTAATAATGCATAGCATTTAGTGGTCTGACAGTGTGCCACGTGGCTTGTCAGGCGCTTCGCGCCAATTAAAGAGCGCAAGGCGCCAACGCATGTGGAGGTGACACGTGTCACGCTCTGCTAAGCGCAAGTCTGTTAGCGCAGTGCGCTGCGCCAGTGCGCTGGTGACACGTGGCGTGCCCTGATGCTGTGAACCAATCCAAGAGCGCAGTGCGCTATATTTAGAAGCGCAAAGCGTAGATCATTCTGTGGTTGACACGTGGCGCGTTCTGGCGTAGTGCGCCAATCTAATAAGCGCAAAGGCGTATTTTAAGAGTGCAAGGCATTGTACAATAGCGCAGAGCGCATCTTGATCTAATTAAGATCAAAGAAACAGGTTCTTCTTGTTCTAAAGAGGTTCTACCTCAAGATTCAAGAACCAATGATTCTGATTCTTATCAAAAGGCTGTGCCTTTATATAGATCAAATGATCTGTGAATTAATACTTCTTTAAATTTTTTGTGATTAGATCTTTCTGATATTTTTCTTTTTATTGAAGATCTTGATCTTGTTCTTAGATCTTTGATCTTTTTAGAAGAGATTTTTCTTTTTTAATGAGGTATTTTCATCTCTGTTCTTCAAGAATCAAATTCTTTACCTTCAAATATGAAGAAGATGATCTTCTTTCTTCAAAGGCTTGCCTTTCAAATTTTTCAGAGGGTTCTCTCTTTTTTGTGTGTCTGTATATGTAAGACTTGGAGTCTAAGGGTTTTTATATAGGGCCAATTGGTTTGTTAAGTTAGTTACAGAGATCTTTCTCTGATTGATCTGGGGATATTTCCCCACCGTTGGATCTTTAATCCTAAGGCTTCTGTTTTACAGAAGATAATCTTCTTTTTTTAATAAGATTGGCAAGATCTTTTTAGAATTTTAATTCTAATTAATTAATAATTTATTATTTAAATTCTAGTGCTGGCGCAATTGGCGCTAACGCGCCTGCGCTTGACACATGTCGCGCAGCGCAACTGTGCTAGCGCACCACTGTTTGACACGTGGCGCGTAGCGTAGAGCGCAAGTGTTCTGAAGCGTTACTTCATTTATTTAAAATTTGAATTTTAAAACAGAGCCTTGTTCTGATTGGGGGTGCGCTGCCTTGGGCGCAGCGCTCCTTGCGCTGGCGTGTCTGCTTTTGACACGTGGCGCACAACGCGCAGCGCAAGGAATCTGAAGCGTTGCTTCAATTTTTGAATTTTAAAATTCAAACAGAGCTTTGCTCTGATTGGGGGAAACAAATGCCCCCCCACCGTTGCGCTCACTTGGCGCACACATGAGTGCAGCGGTGGCAACATCTGATTCATTGGATCGAGTCAGAAGTTGAGGAGGCGCTTCAGCGCCTATAAATAGGACCCTTGGTCCTCCTCAGATGATTATCATCTTTTCAATATTTTTATTTCCAGAGCCTTGCTCTTATTTTCAAGAACTTCAAGAGTTAAACTCTCGAAAATTTTAGGTAACAATTTAAACTTAATTAAATCAATTTTAATTAACCGAGCCTTGCTCTTATAGATCTTTTGATCTAAAGAAATCCCCTTTGAGGCTTCACAAACAGAGCTTTGCTCTCAAGAACCCATAAATCTAAATAGATCTTGTTTCAGGGTTTCTTAACCCATGAACAGAGCTTTGCTCATTGACAAAATATAGATCTTTTGATCTTTTGATGAAGAACTCTAAAGAGTTTTTTTATGGATCTTTAAGATCCCAGAACTTTAATTCTTAGGAATTAATTTTCCTTTGATGGATTTTTCCATCATTATTATAGAGCTAGGCTCTTTAAGGAATTTTATTCCCTTATGACCAGAGTTTGACAAGTGTCACTCTATGACAGAGCTTTGCTCTGAAAGGGAGATTTTCTCCTTGTCTCAAGGGATTTCTCATTTAGTGAGAATATTCTTTGAGGATTTCCTCATTAAATTGACAGTCTCATCCAATGATGAGGCTATCTTATTAACTGATGCATTGTCATCTGGATTTTGTGGGTCCCACTTTGGTCCCCTCTCAACTGTATTGCAGTGTGGCACAAATTTTAAAGTACTAAGCGTTGGGCTTTTAAAATTATGATACTGATAACTGAATTTCGCTTTTTCTTGCAGGCAACATGTCTGCTGATCTTTCGTTCCCGTTTTTCCGTTCAGAGGGAGGATTCCCTGAGGCACCAGTAGACCGGGAGGTTCTTTCTCTCATTTAGGATTACGACCCGGAGTATAAGAACCTTCATCTGTGGGGTAGGTGGTATAGCGAAATTATCAAAAGTCGTTGAAGCTTTTCTTGTGCGACGCCGTCAGAACCGATCTCATCAATCCCATATGCAGATATACCCTCGGTGAACTATGCCGTGGAGGTCGTAAATTGGAATTCGGAGGATCTTCTTCAACCTTCGATTGCTGCCATACCTGTGCAGCCGCCGGCAGCCGTGGATATTTTGAGGCGGCGCATATGTCAGGGTGAGTCGCGCCCTTGGGGACAACCTTATAACATTGGATTGACCCCTCGTCATTCGGCCGGGTATTTACAGTGGGCTAGGTACATTTTGTCAGCAAAGAAGGCGCATTTGCTGAAGATCTGTCTGTACCCTGCAATGTACGCCTCGCTCTTCGAGTACCCTGCTCCTCCTACGTAGTGGGTTAAGGCATTTGTGGAACAATGGAACATCCCTACCCATACCTTTCTTCTGATGGACAGGGAAGTCTCCATCCCCCTAGAAGAATTCGCTGAGATTTCCGGTCTGCCGGTGAGAGGGGAGCACTATGAGGAGCTACTTCCCTCAGATGAATATGTCTTCGCCACCAAGCCTTTGGTAATGGGCCTAACGCCGGAGAATGCTATTCAACACCAGTTTCCAAGCCCAGTAAAGGTGCTGAATATGTATGAAAGTCTCTACTTGGAATCGGGAGGCTGGGGAGTTAGTTTCGCAGACTTCATCGCCCGCTTTCTTTGACCAGAGATTCTATCGCAGCGGGACGAAAAATTTGCCAAGCTTGATGACCCCTTCGGCCTTGGCTTAGATCGTCGACCAGCACTAGAAGACGACCAAAAGGGTTTTTACCTCCACGATGCTGCAGTCATCCCCTTATCGGAAATCACCGCTCCGGGCATCGACGAGGAGACCTTCTTTCTTGGGTTTCTGGGGCTATGGCTGTGCTGGTTCGCGCTCCCCATGCACCCGCGCTATATGAGGCTGTCTGTCTTCTACCCAGCGCATCGGATTGTGGCTGGCATACAATTATCGATTGGAATCGCCGGGTTGGCCCACCTGTACCATGGTCTCAGTGTGGCGGCGGACGCAAATGAACTGGGGGTGCAACTTGCCAATTTCCCGATGCACTACTTTACTTCATGGATGGAAATGCATGTGTTCGGGGTTTTTGGTATTCATAAGAGGCCCTCGTTCTACGAGAAGTGCAGACTCCCGAGAGTCATGCGGCTGGTCGGTGCTTCTATTGTGAATCCGCCTCCGCGGGGGGCTAGGGGGTTGCTTCTTCGTCCGCGCACGGTCGGAGCGGGCATTTCTTTCACGGACAAGGTCATGACCATCAGCCCGGAGACCTCCAAGGCGGTGTTGGCGTTGCGTGATAGTTTCAAGAACGGGGCCTCCGTATTGAAAGCCCGGGAGATTCTTCACTTATACTCCATCCGGCCGGGCTTCCTGGTGTTCAGGCAGAATGATATGGAGCTTTTTATGAGGTACAACCCCCATCAGTTCGCCCAACAACTAAGCTATAACCAGGGGGTTCCACTGGAGGCGTTTTTGGAAGAGCCTGCGGCCACTAGGGAGGGAATACGGAGCGCGCTGCACCACTTTATGCGATTAAACACGGGCTCCCACATCTTCATTAGCGAGCCGAGTTGCATTCTAAGGGCCCTCAACGTGTACGGGGCTTGGTATCAGCACGCGATGGTTGCTGTTATACGGGAAGAGAAGCGGCTGCTGATTGACCGTAAGGGTGCGCCCCCCGCTAGTGATCGCAAAGTCCCCCTAAGGCCAAGGACCCCTGTCGTTCCTCCACTAAGAGGAGATGCTGGAGCTGAGCCCCCATACTTGCTAAGCCCTTCACGTGGATTGCCCCGAAATTCTGTGGACGTGCCCTCAGCGCCCCGTGCTCTGGTGGAGACGGTGAATGTGGTTTCGCCTGAATTTGGCATGGGCTCGGACACCAGGACCCGTCGTCCCAAGGTGTCCATGAAGCGTAAGCTAATTTTGGGTGCGACCGGAGTTCGCGCGCAGAAGAGGAAGAAGAAGTCGATCCTTTCTGCTGACGTTGCGTTTGGTCAGGAACCTCATGCTCCTTACAGCGAGGGCTTGAGTGAGTACGGGACCAACGAGGGCTTATTTATGCCACCAGACGACACTGATCTGGCGGCCGCCATCGCAGCTTCTGAGCGATTGGCAAGGCGCGACACGTGGTTGGCTAAACTCGTGCAATCAGGTAATCACTAGCTATATTTTTCGTCATTTCATCGTATCTTTATCATTGTTTTTTTTACTTAACGTTTTTCCTTTTTAAACAGGCATTTCTACCGAAGAAGCCATCGCTACCTCTCTCAAAACTTTCGAGGAGGAGGAACGACTCAGAGCATTCTTAGGCCTTGGTACATTTCGGTTTACTATGTCTCTCCTTCCATTTCTTATGAGTAATCTGACCCTCTCTTTGTCTTATCGCAGGGACCATAAGACCTATCTCACAAACCGATCCAGGAACTCTCCCCGGGCCAGCTACCAAAGTTCCGGCCTCTTCGGGACTGCCGCAAGAGACCCAACTCAAAAGGCCGATGATGGAAGCTTTGACGGCTCTGGAGGCAACTCTGAATGCGGATGACGATGCCTTGCTGAAGGAGGCTTCCAAAAGGTCCGTCGTGACGGCCCGGGAGGAAAGGAAGCGCCTGAGGCGCGCGGCAAGTGAGTGTAGCGCTGCCCTGGCTGCGGGAGCGGGCTCAAGTGCCGTTACTCCCGCTGCTACTCCTTCGGAGGAGCTCCCGGTCGCCTTGTCTACTGCTCATAGACGGGCGGGGCGTGCAGCTCGGGACGCCAACGGTAAATCCGTTTCAGGTAATGTGCTTTCCGAGGCTTTGTTGTAAAAGTTGTAAAACTATCGGTTCTTATATATCTTGTCCTGCAGGGCCGAGTCCTATTGAAGGAGCGGCAGCGACCGTCGAGCCTGAGGGGACAGTGGAGAAGGTAGCAGCTGATCCCGAGGCGACGGTAGACGGTGCAGCCGTAATTGCCGGGCCCAAGCTAGTGGTTGACGAGACAGTCATGACTACTATGCCCGAGACGGCCACCACTGCCGAGCACGAGGTGGCGGCAGATGAGACGGCTGCTACAACCGAGCCTGAGGCAGCAGCGGATGGAGCGGCTGTGACCGATGAACCTATGGCAGCGGTGGACAAGACGGCTGCGACCGCTGAGCCCGAGGTGGTAGCGGGTGGACGGGCATGATCGCTGAGGACGAGACGGCTGCTCTTTCTCAAGAGTCAGGCACTGCTCCGATCATCGCTCTCCCTGCTTACGGTCCTTTGTTGTCTCCTGGCCTCGAGAGCATGACGACGGCTCCTGTAGAGTCTGGCGTTGGGGCAACGGGAGGTGAAACCATGCCAATGGAAGAGGGAGACGCCACCGTTTGGGCTGGAGACTCATCAGGTAAATTTTGGGTTACCGTCCTTGTTTTTTATTCTGCAATCCTTCCTGACAGGTCTTATCTCGTTTCTAATGCAGGTGCGGCTAGTGCTGATGCCACTTTACCCGAGGGAGCACCGTCAGTTACCGCCCTGACGGCGGCCACATCTCTACCCTCTTTCGTACCGTCGCAGATGCTGGAAGGTATGCATTTGTGACTTATCAGTTTCATCTTTAGGCTGCATAATTTATGTACTGACGTTGTACTATCGCGTCTTTATAGGAGTCCTTTTCGACCACCTGTACCAGATGCTGCATTCCCACTTCTCCTTCCCGTCGGAGCTTGCTTCATCCAGTGGCGCTGGTGAATATAGTTTTCAATTAATGCTCTTTATTTTTCCGATAATGAACTTGTTTCTAATTCTTCCTTGCCCTGATTGCAGTGCCACAGATCGAAGGAGGAGATAAGAGATCAGTTGCGCCACCGGTCCTTCCGGCTTTGCCACCTGCTGCAGCTGGTATAGTAGATTCCATCATTCATGACCTTCCTATATTTCTTGAACCGTCATTTCATTGTGATCTGTTTTGCAGCCTTACCACAAAGTCTGGTTTAGATAAACGACCGATGCCTACAACTATTCCTTTGTCCTAATGAGCACGACAGTCCTTATAGGCTGAGTCTAATCTTTTTTAATTAACTCGAAGGTTAATGCAAAATGCTTTTTGTGATTTTTGGGGTCCTAGGAAGGGTAATGAAATCCCCACCCAATCTGGATTGGTGTTATAGCCCCTTAAAAGTCAGTTTTAAAAATGCAAAGCAGTAAACACACAAAGCACTTGCCAAATTTTTTTTTCTTTTATTGCGGCGCAAAGAATCCTGCACAAGATCAAGTTATTGGAGAAGGGGAGAAGTTTTTGCGCAAAGAACCCTGCAGAAAAATTTTTCAGAGAAGATCAGGGGGTTACAGAGAAGAAAAGATGCTTACAGAGAAGTTTTGGCTCGCTGACGTCAGCAAGCCGCGGCGGATCCGCCGCCAAATGTGTGTTCTTGTCGCGGTTCCGCGGTGAAATTGTCGGTTCAGATCTCCAAACTTTTTCTGTTTCTCTGTTGTGGTTCTCCTCTGTTTTTCAGATTAACTGTTTGCTGTTTTGTTCACTGGATTTTTCCAGATCTGAACCTGTTCGTCTCTTCAATCCTGCACAATTCACACGAAAACCCTTCAAAAAACAACAAGATGATAAATTTTTTATATTTTTTTAAATATTTTTCAGTTTTTATGATTTTTTAATTTTTTAATTAACCCGAAATTACAAAAAGAAAATAACTACGCCATCTCCGGCAACGGCGCCATTTGATTTGTAGGTGATTTAAGTGCTTACGCTATTTTTGTGATCAAAGAATTAACCGCAATCAAGAACGGTGTCGCTTTGTAGCTAACCGGTTGAATACGGTCGGTCCACAGGGATTTTGTGTATTTTCTAGTTGTTCTAACGAGTCAATTCCTATTTTTGTAGGTTTGATTTTCAATAAAAACTAAAGCTGAGTTTGATTAGGATTAAAACCTTGCTAGGGTTAGGATTAGGTTAGTTTGGAAATTCAATTATTTCTCACCGCTTTTTTTGCCCTAATTAAGAACTTTTAGGTGTTAAGGTAATAGTTGACAAAGGGGATTAGCACGATCGAGAAGAAACTAGGTTTCTTCCCTTTGGTCCTTATCCGTCCTTTCATAACTCTTAGCTTTAACCTCCATGGAAATCATACACAACCGGTCTTTAACTATGGTATCACCGCTACCTCGTGGGATAGGGTGCCGTAGTGAGCGGTGTGTGTATGTATGCATAGAGTCATACTTTAAAATGTATAACGGGTAAGAAAGGGGTGAGAGATTTTCATCTCTCAAACCTTCCCCAAACCTAACCCTAACAAGTAAGGAACTACTCACTCATTAGGGAATTGATAAATGAGTTCATTTTTTTTAGTTTTAATTTAACAACTACGGCAGATAAGAAATTTATAACTACGGCAGAGAAATAAAATTGCTAGAAAAATAACTAGGGCAGAAAAGAAACTTACTTTTTTGTTTGATGCATTACGATGCCGGCATGCCCATTTCGAGTCATCATTCATAACTCCGGCCCCTTTCGAGTCTCGCATTATGATGCCGGCATGCCCATTCTCCAGGCGTCCATCTTCAAAGGGTCCTGCGATGAGTTTGAGTATGCTGAGCGGATGCGTCGAGGAGCTTGACGCAGAAACTCCTACATCTGCCGCAGATTTCGTTGCCGAGGTTAATCCGATGCTGGCGATGCTTGTAAATTTTCATAATGAAGGCGTCGTCGAGTCTTGGGTTAATCACTGCAGGGAGATCGAGGCCTGCCTGTATGAGCTCGAGGTTGGACGTCCTACTCCAGAGGTCCTGGCTATGAACGCTCAGCGGGCTGCGTGGGTTGAGCAGAGCACTCCCTACTTCCGTCATCTTGAACAAGAGGCGGCTTTAAAATGTAAGGAGTGCGGAGAGACTTCGAGGGAATCTGCCCGACTGCATGCTCAGGTTGATGCAAATTGCTGCACAGTTGAAAGTTATCTTTGAAGGCCTTCTGCGATGCATCTCTGACGGGTTAACACTGAGGCAGCAGCTTGACGTCGTCGAGCGGGATGCATAAAATCACGGGGCAGCTCAGCAGGCAGTCGAGGAGCTGCTTTCATCTTATTTGCAGCAACGAGATCAGGTTGAAGCAGAGTTGGCCGCGGCAGCTGACCATGACGAGAGGCTGAGGCGAGTGCGTGAGCAGTTGATTGGCCTACTTAAGACGCTTCCCTCCCAATAGTTGCTTTTGCGTCATTTGTAAATTTTGAATAAAATGTATTCATTCTTTTATTCTTTCATATGATGTATTTTGTACCCAACTGCATACATGAATAAAAGATACATTTCTTTCGCAACGTTTTGTGTCATCTTTCTGCTTTCTTCTTTTTTGCTGTGTTGTTTGCCATGCGATTTTAGCGAGTGCGATCTAATACTTTTCAACTTTATGAGCCGTGAGGGTCTCATAAAGTATTTTCTCCCTACGGGTCGAGAGGGTCCCGTAGGTGCGTTTTCTCCTTAGGAATCGTGAGGATTCCTAAGTGTGTTTCCTCTTGAGAGTCGTAAGGATCTCACAAGAGAATTTACTCCCTTACGAGTCGTGAGGACCCACAAGTGATGGGTGAAGTCGCCCTTATCCGCATTTCACGGGGTCAGGGGTTGCTCTGGATGCTTCCCACGGGTTCACTGCCGTGTTCTGCGAGGACCAGGCTCCGCTCTGGACGTTTTCCAGGATACCGTAGTTTAAAGACATCACGGTCGAGATTAAGGACATCATAGTCCGTGGATTTAAGGACTCCACAGTCTGTTGTTAGTTTTAAGACATCACGGTCGAGGTTAAGGACATCGTAGTCCATGAGTTTAAGGACCTCACAGTCCAATGTGAGTTTTAAGACATCACAGTCGAGGTTAAGGACGTTATAGTCCGTGAGTTTAAGGACCTCACAGTCCAATGTTAGTTTTAAGACGTCACAGTCAAGGTTAAGGACATCATAGTCCGGTATTAGTTTTAAGACATCACGGTCGAGGTTAAGGACGTCATAGTCCATGAGTTTAAAGACCCCACAGTCCGTAGTTTGCTCTGGATGCTTCCCACGGGTTCACTGCCGTGTTTAGCGAGGATCAGGCTCCGCTTTGGACGTTTTCCATGGGGTCAGAAGTGACGTTATCCGCATTCCACGTAACCAGGAATTTGCACTAGATGCTTCACACGGGTTCACTGCCGTGTTCGGCAAGGACTAGGCTCCGCTTTGGATGCTTCACACGGGTTCACTGCCGTGCTCTGCGAGGACCAGGATCCGCTCTGGACGTTTTCCACGGGGTCAGAAGTGATATTATCCGTGTTCCACGTAGCCAGGAATTTGCACTAGATGCTTCCCACGGGTTCATTGCCGTGTTCGGCGAGGACTAGGCTCCGCTCTGGATGCTTCACACGGGTTCACTGCCGTGCTCTGCGAGGACCAGGATCTGCTCTGGACGTTTTCCACGGGGTCAAAAGTGACGTTATCCGTGTTCCACGTAGCCAGGAATTTGCACTAGATGCTTCTCACGGGTTCACTGCCGTGTTCGACGAGGACTAGGCTCTGCTCTGGATGCTTCACATAGGTTCACTGCCGTGCTCTGCGAGGACCAGGATCTGCTCTGGACGTTTTTCCACGGGGTCAGAAGTGACGTTATCCGTGTTCCACGTAGCCAGGAATTTGCACTAGACGCTTCCCACGGGTTCACTGCCGTGTTCGGCGAGGACTAGGCTCCACTCTAGATGCTTCACATGGGTTCACTGCCATGCTCTGCGAGGAACAGGATCCGCTCTGGACGTTTTCCACGGGGTCAGAAGTAACGTTATCCGTGTTCCACGTAACCAGGAATTTGCAGATTATATCCGCATTTCACGGAGTTGGGATTTGACTCTCGGTCATCTATGTACCGTCGAGTCATGGAACTGGGAGCTGCCGCTGTTCCTCTTTGCTTGATGTTGTGTCTGCTGAGACGAATGTTGAGATGATCTCTAGGCTATCTGTGACCCGTTGAGATTTGGCTTCTTTTTCTGATGAAACCTGGGGAGGAGGAGTGTGACTCCCTCTTCGTTTGCACCCCTGGATTGTATACAGGGATTGATGTGATATCACCTGTAGGGTATACATTTCATTCATCATCATCATTATTTTTTATTTCTTTCCGCGATGCTCTATCATTTCAGCTTTTATATCGCGAAGGTCACGATTGCCCCATCATTTCTGCTATTTTTCGTAGTGCCCAATTATTTCGGCTATTTGCTTTATTTTTACTCGCTGTTTTTTATTGCGAGTTGCCCAATCATTTCGGCTATTTTGCATGCATACATTTTTACTTGCTGATTTTGTTGCAAGTTGCCCCATCATTTCGGCTATTTCGTATGCATGTGAGGCTTGCTAGCTCTTTGCCGCAAGCTTGGGATTAGACACCGATTTCGGCATCAGTATCGCTACAACTGGGATATGACCAGGAGCGAATCATCATTTGCCCCTGTCGATGTCAGACAAAAGTGGCTTAGCGAATAGGGTTAGGATCCTGTCGACTAAGGCTTTTGACTTTATGAGCCGTAAGGGTCTCATAAAGGTACTTCTTCCTACAAGTCGTGAGGATCTCATAGGTGCGTTTTCTCCTTAGGAATCGTGAGGACTCCTAAGTGTATGACTTCTTGTAAGTCGTAAGGATCTTACAAGAGAGTTTTCTCCTTATAAGTTGAGAGGACTCACAAGGGTTGTTCACCGTGTGAATATATCCCTAGCCACGGATGGGACTTTGTAAGGGAAATGTTTATTCGCGCCCGTGGATTTTATACAAGGGTCTGTATTGAGCCGCTTGTAGGGCAGTATCAGAGGTTGTGGGGATTGCTTAAGAACAGGTTCAGGTCTCTGTAACTTAAGACTTTCAAATCTTATTAGCCGTGAGGGTCCTATAAGAGAATTCTCCTTACGAGTCGTAAGGATCTCGCAAGTGTAATTTCTCCTTGGGAATCGTGGGGATTCCCAAGTGTGTTGCTCCTTTGTGAGTCGTAAGGATCTCACGCAGGTGATTTCTCCTCACAAGGTCAAGAGGACCCTGTAAGTGTCTTTTAACGAGGTTGTGCCCTTTCGAGTTTTCGCAAACACTCGCCGGTAGCCCTGCTGTTTTTACTCACGGAGCCCTTTCGGGTTTTCATCCGTGCCCGTTTTGCTTATGGACATACCGTTTTCTCTTCTTTTTTTATTATATTTTTTTTTCTAACGAGGTTGCGCCCTTTCGGGTTTTCACAAACACTCGCCGTTAGCCCTGCTGTTTTTACTCACGGAGCCTTTTCGGGTTTTCATCCGTGCCTATTTTGCTTATGAATATACCGTTTTTTTTATTTATATTTTTTTATCAGCTTCGGGATGCTGTGATCCACCGTAGCTTCTTGACATCTCGGTCAACAGCTAGTTTTAGGACATAGTGGTCCGTCATTAGTTTAAGGACGTTTCGGTCCGTTGTTAGTTTAAGGACGTTTCGGTCCGTTGTAAAGTAAGCCGGCTACTACTTATAGAGTTTGGGCTTAGGAAGATAGTGAGCGGACATAGTCGTCGTCATCTATCATTGACCTAGGCCGTGACTCGTCAAGCGTAGTACTTCTTCAGGAAGCGACCGTTTATTGGCCTGAAAGGTCTTTCACCATGCATGTCCATGAGTAGATAGGCTCCACCCTGGTAGACCTTGTCTATGATGTACGGGCCTTCATAGTTCGGCTCGAATTTTCCCCGCTTGGCGCGATCGGGGATCATAGGTCTTTTGACCACTAGTACGAGTTCGCCTCGGCGGAATGTCCTCGGCTTAGTCAATCTTTCTTAAGAGCGCATCATCTTTGCTTTATAAGCCTCCAGATTTTGTTGCGCTATGAGCCGGGTTTCATCAAGGGCATCAAGCTTCTCAAGCTGAAGGTGAGCATTCTCTTCGTCCGTTAGCTCATAATGGACTGCCACTCGTAGAGAGGGTAACTCTATCTCGAGGGGGAGTACTGCTTCTGTACCGAATACCAACGCATACGGCGTTGTGTTCGTGGCCGTCTTGAACGTTGTTCGATATGCCCAGAGAGCTTCATGCAGTCTCTCGTGCCAGTCCTTCTTATTTCGGAACACCGTCTTCTTCACGATCTTTGTCAAGGTCTTATTGAAAGCCTCAGGTAGACCGTTAGCTCGGGGATTATAAACCGAGGAGTATCTCCAGTCTATGTTGTGCTGTTGTGCGAAGCGGCTGATCTTATGGCTTCTGTAGGCTGGCCCGTTATCGGAGATGATCCATCACGGAGTTCCAAACCGATAAATAACGTGCGTCTTGAAGAAGTGGATGATATTCTCCGTCTTCACTTCCCACAGCGGTACTGCTTCTGCCCATTTGGAGAAGTAATCAGTCGTCGCCAAAATGAAACGATGTCCTCTGGATGACGCTGGTTCGATGGGGCCGATTATGTCAGTCCCCCACATTTCAAACGGCCAGCTAGCCACTGTTGGGTGTAGTGGATTTGGATGCTGATGGATGAAGTCCCCATGGATCTGGCATGAGTGGCATTGCTTCGCATACTCGAGGCAGTCCTGAATCATCGTGGGCCAGTAGTAGCCCATCCGTTTAATCTTCAACTTCATCTTCGGTCCGGCTTGGTGAGAACCGCAGAGTCCGTCATGAACTTCCTGAGCGACTCTTTTTGCTTCTTCAGGTCCCAGGCATCTCAACCACAGAGAATCAAATGACCTCTTGTACAGAGTATTGTTGACGAAGGCGAAAGACAGAGCTCGTTTCATGAGATGATGTCTTGAGGACGTATCTTCAGGCGTTCGACGGGATTTGAAGTAGTCTATAAAGACTTCTCTCCAATCCTCAGTCTTTTCTTGGTCATTTATTTGCAGGGCCGTCTGCTCAGTCACTCCCTTTTCTTCGGACGACTCCGGAGATATTTCTGTCGGTGCAAGAACCCGACGGCTTTGCACAACGATCCTCACGTCATCGAGGTTCTCATCGGCCAGTTCTTTAGCGAGCTTAGCTAGTGCATCCGCTTTGCTATTTTCCGCACGCGGTATGCTTTCCAGCATATAGAAGGGAATTTGGGTCAACAGTTGCTGCACCTTTTCGCCGTACTTCACCAACTCTGGTTTGCATGTTTGGTAGTCGCCATTTACTTGACTGACGACCAGTTGGGAATCTCCATATATAAGGAGGTTCTCAATTCCCATGTCGATGGCGATCTCGAGGCCTGCTATCAAAGTTTCGTATTCGGCTTCATTGTTCGTCCTCGGCTCTGTCAAGGAGAAGGCGAAGCGCACTATCCCTCTTCGTGGGGTCACGAAGATAAGGCCTACCCCTGATTTGATTATAGGCGTGTTTTGTTTGCGCTTCTTCATGGAAGATGCTCCATCGAAATAAAGTTCCCACCGGGTATCACCACCGTCGATTGCATCAAACGCAAGTTCATCTGGCAGTTCGCAATTCAAAGGGGAATCGGCCGGTATCGGATGCTCAGCGAGGAAATCGGCGATGGCCTGGCTTTTCACTGCCTTAAGAGGCTGATAGGTTATTGAGAACTCCATCAAGAGCAAGGCCCATTTAGCGAGCCGACCTGTCAATATGGCCTTTGACATCAAATATTTGAGAGGCTCCACCTTTGATATGAGACGGACTTCATGCGCCAATGCATAGTGCCGGAGCTTCGTTATCGCGAAGATCAACGCCAGGCAGTGCTTTTCGATGGGAGAATAATTGCTTTCTGCCCCCAGGAGAACTCGACTCAAATAGTAGAGAGCTCTTTCTTTCCCTTGGTCGTTCTCTTGTGCCCATAATACGCCTAAAGAACCTTCGAGGGCTGTTGTATAAAGAATAAGGGGCTTTCCTTTAACCGGAGCGGCCAACACTGGCGGGTCTGCAGATACTGCTTGATTTCGTCCAGTGCGCCTTGGCATTTATGATCCCAGGCGAATAGGGTTCCCTTCTTCATCAAGTGACTGTAGGGGCGGCACTTGCTAGAGAGATTGGATATAAATCACCGGATATACCCGAGCTTCCCTTGGAGAGACCGCAATTGTTTGAGAGTCCTTGGCGGGGGCATTTCCATGATCGCCTTGATTTTTGACGGATCTATTTCGATACCTCGGTGCCAGACGATGAATCCTAGGAATTTACCTGAGGACACCCCAAACGCGCATTTGAGTGGGTTCATCTTTAAATTATATTGCCGAAGGCGTTGAAATACGATCTTCAGATGTTTGAGATGTTCCTCGTATGATTTTCTTTTCACCACGAGGTCGTCGATATAGCATTCGACGATTTCATGTATGAGGTCATCGAAGATCTTCGTCATGGCCCTCTGATAGGTGGCGCCGGCGTTCTTTAGACCGAAGGGCATCACTTTGTAGCAGAATATACCCAAAGGGGTCCGGAAAGCGGTGTGCTTCTGGTCTTCGTGATGCATCTTTATCTGATTATATCCTGATGAGCCGTCCATGAAGGAGAAAACTTCGTGAGTGGATGTATTGTCTATCATTAGCTCAGTGACCGGTACTATGAAATCATCCTTCGGGCAGGCTTTATTGAGATCCCGGAAGTCTACGCATATGCGTACTGTCCTATTTTTCTTCATCACCGGGACGATGTTAGCGATCCAATCAGGATACTGAACTTTCTGGATGAAGCCAGAGTCAATCAGCTTCTTGACCTCGGCGTTGATGCTCATTTCAAGCTCGAGCCGCATTCTTCTCGGTGCTTGTTTGATTGGCTTGACGTCCGGGGATATCGTTAGTTTGTGGACCGCGATCTCTCGATCTAATCCTGGCATCTCGGAATAGTTCCATGCAAAGCAATCTTTATGTTGCATAAGCATGTCTTTTAGCGCATCCACTCTTTCTTCAGATAGCAGCTCGCTTACGAATGTGGGACGCGGGTCACATGCCATTCCCAAATCAATCTTCTTGAGGTTATCTGCAGTAGTGTGTATTCCATTTTCCAGCTCTTTTGGCGCCGGTGGAAACTCTGAGATCACCTCGTCATCATTGTTTTTGAAGCACCAGGTAAGGTCATCCATATTCTCGGGCTCTTCTTTTGATATCGTTATCATATGACAAGTACGAGCTCGCTTCCAAGATCGATGTGGATCTGGGTCTATCCTTGTGGATTTGGGTTCATGCTTCTGCGGCGGAGTTATCCTCCGGATAGAGCAAACTTGCCGTGCTGATACTGATCTTCGACCCAGTTCTTGAAGGTGAAGCAATCTCGAGAGGATGTCCTATTGCTCGGTGATAAGAGCAATAGTCTGGGTAAGAGACTTCGCCTGCTTGCTCAGGGTGTTTAGATTCCGGCAGTGTAATCATTTGATGTCTTATAGCGAGGTCAAGTATCTTCTTTGTCTTGTCTTGAGGAAAACAGTGTGCTCGACTCATCTTCTTCATAAGGGACAAATCCGGACCGCTCGATTCCCGATCGCGTGACTTCTTGGTCCCGTTTTGTCGTTGCTGAACGCCTTTTCCGCTCTTTGACTTATTTTTGCCTCTGCGCCGGGCCTTTTGTATGACGGGTTGATAAGGAAGAGCATTGTCATTCTCCGTGACCTGCTGAAGGAGACGCTGCGTCCTGGCTTTCTCGTAAATGGCCATTTCACGGTTATGGTCATCTCGGACTTTTTGACCAGCTTCCCTTATAAGCTTGTCCATTTGTTCTTCGAACGACGGACTGGGCATTTTTATGTCGGGGACTTTTTCTGGTTTAGGATTAGCACTTTCCCATTGAGCATCTCCTTCTTCGTCGAAGTCATGTACGACATAGCAATCGCGGAGTAGTTCCCGTTTCTTGGATCGAACGTATCCAAGCCCGATCGCTTCTATTCTCCTGTTGGGCAACTTGTGCTGAGTTCCGGGAACATTCCAGACCCTATCATAGAACTTAGCTTTTCGAGCGGTCTGTTTGAAGGGTATCTCTTGGCGCTTCAATAGCCTTTTCAAGCCTTCAGTGTAATATCTAGGCAGACGGATGGGCTGAAGCCTGTCAAGTGTAGGATCCGCGCTGTGCCAGATTTCTTTCTCCACTTTAGTTTTCCCGGAGCGGTAGACTATGATCGCCTTTTCGCCTTCTCACCTGGGAGGGACATAGAACGTTTGCAGTTCTTCTACACTGTAGGTATCAAGCATGTCCAGTTCTTTAAGATGTTTGGGCGGAACCATGGCAACTTGCAAACTTTGCTCTTCATCGGCGAATGTTCGTATGGAAGGCCGAGCGGAGAATATAGCATGGACCCCATCTTCCGAGTCGCTGCCAAAGATCAACACAGGAGTGGACGGTCCCGGCTTGTTGTACTGGAGTGGGCCTGAATAAATCATCTCTTCCTCTTCCTCAGTATCACTCCCGAAAACTGGAATGGTGGTGATAGCTTTGTTTTCCGGTTTGTGACATCTCTCCGTGTCTTCAAAATCTGGTAAGAAATATTTTGCATTTTCATACTTCCGGACTTCGTTTACGGAGAACGGGTTCAACTCTCCAGTCACAGTGTACTCGAGGCCATCTTTAAAATATTTCATACACTGATGTTGTGTAGAAAGGATGATGTTGTACTCGTGTAACCAAGGCCGGCCGAGCAAAGCGTTATAGCATGTCTTGGCGTCAATGACATGAAATTTAACATCCGTGACAAGTAGCCCGAATCGTAATGTCAATATCACAGACCCAAGAGTTTGCGATGACTGGGAATCAAAACCAGAGATGGTGATTTTATCACGAGCGAGATGCTGGACGCTCATGCAGATTTCCTTCAACACTCGCATGTTGAGAAGATTGACGGAAGACCCATTGTCGACCAGGATTTTGCCTATCTTTATATCGTGGCAGTATCCTGAGACATAGAGGGGACGGTTGTGCTCGCACGTCCCAAGAAGAAGGTCCTCGTCACCGAAGGTGATATCGGCTGTGTGTACTTCTTCCAGTTCATCCTTCATCTTTTCTTCAGCAAGGAAGGCTTGGAATTGTTCTGGCAATTGTAGCGCCTTGATCAATGAATCTCTCGCTTCTTTGGATAGTAAAAGGGCGTCGAGAATGCCAAGTTATGAGGGCAATTTCCTCAAGTGCGCCAGGATATTGTAGTCCACCTTGTTCTTCCTTGGCGGGTCCTTGGCGGTCAACTCTTTCATGACTTGGTCATCGAGGGCGATATCCTCGGAGACCTTTTCTTTTCCCTTATCTCTTTTACTCGTGGATCCGAGATTCTTTTCTGGAAGTGTACGGTTGCGCAGCCGGATATTTTCACAGGCATTCGTTTCTTCCTCCTCTCCCAATGCGGATTCTTTAAAGAGGGGGTCAAGAGCCATTTCTTCGTCAGAGTCGCTTCCGAAAGTGAGAATTTGCGATCCTCCGGTATTGACCATGCGACAGTCACCGGTATCTCTTTCATGCTCCTCAGTCGCACTTCTTTGCTCCCGCCGAGTTTTGCGTTTCATCCGCTTAAAATGTTACCGGTGAGCGACATATCCCTACCACCATCTTTTAAAAGCATTGCACTCCTCGGTGTGGTGCGAAATCTTTCGATGATATGAGCAGTAGCTAGGATGCATCTTTACTTCATCGGGAGTGTTTCCTTCAGAGGGTGGTAGCTTCATTCCCATTGATATGGCTTTAGCAAACCTTTTCCTCGTCTTGAACTTGCTTTTATCCGTGACGGATGTTCTTTGATTCAACGGGAGTGTCTCGACTCTTTCGTCTAGTCACCGGCGTTTGGCTCTTTCAAATATGGCCGTCTCGCGCTCCCGATCAGCTTTACTTTTCAGGAGAGCTTCGATGAGGAATGTGTCGATCATTTCATCTGACGGTCCCAGAAGTTCTGGTTTAGGGTCGGCCCACAGTTTCTCAGTGCAAGGAGTTTTTCATCATCCGTAAACGAGTGAGAGATCACATGACAACTTGCTACGTATCCCTCAGATTCATCCGACGAGCTTTCTCTATCATCTTCCTCTTGAAAGACGTCGCTGAGGAACTCTTGGAGCGTGATGGGAGTCCGTGCCTTCTGATTATACTCCTCCAGCGTGTCGATCTGTTTCTGCAGGTCCGTGCGCTTGCCACCAGGCTTCACGGGCTTTCTGGATCTCTTGTTCTTCTTCTTTGAAGATTTTTACGGCTGGGTGTGAGTGCTTAGGACATCACCACCAATCTTTCGAGTTGGGCGCGGCTTCAGCATCCCTTCGATGATCTGGGGTTCTAGCGGGTTCTTCCATCTGACCGCCGAGCATGTATGAAGATCATTCAGCATCCTTTTGGTTTTGGCTGACAGCACGACCTCCCATGGAGCTTCTTCAACAAAAGAGCACGTTGCCCCCGGTGTGTCCATCTTCTTAGGAGTGTGCGGTTGTGGTGGGTTTACTTTCCACTTCTCAGATAGCGCAAACTTGCCTTGTAGGTATTGATCCTCGATCCATCCCTTAAAGACGAAGCAATCCTCGATCGGGTGACTTACCGTTTGGTGGTAAGGGCAGTAATTGGGGTTATTCACTTCGCTGGGTTGCGGCGGTCGCCTGGGATTCGGCAAACTGATAAGCCTGTTGCGCATAGCCAGTTCGAACAGCCTCTTCGTCTTGTCCCGTGAGAATGAGTAAGGACACTTCATTTTCTCATTGTAATAGCGCCGTCTCTCCTCGAGTTGATCTGCTAGCTTTGGGGCACTGGGCTGCTGTTGGGTGTTCGCAACGAAGATCGCCTTCCCTATACCCTTGTCGTTCCGCGGTTCCGGCTTCGGGGGAGACGGTCTGTGACCCATTTGATCCATCTAGGCTAACTTGTCGATTAAAGCCTGGAATGTGGTCGGTTTGAAGAACATCATGAACTGTGAAATAGTTGTATGAGGATTTAGAGTACCCACGAACATGCCCACCGCTGGTGCTTCTTCGATGCGCTGTTCGCACTTCGACCACAAGTTCCGCCACCGTATTGCATATTGAACCCAAGTTTTGCCTGGCTTCACCCTTGCATTGATCAAAGCTGTTATCAGGGTGCGTTCACTGGCGTTCGCGAATCGCTGAGTGAATAGCAACTCCATCTCTGCGAAAGTTTTGACGGAGTCGTTTGGAAGCTCGGAGTACCACTCAAACGCCGTCTCCGATAAACTGCCGACGAATTGGCGAAGCAAGAGCTTATCATCGCCGCCGGTGTTGCCACAAAGAGCTCTGAACTGAGCAACATATTGATGGGGATTGCCTGTCCCCTTGTAGACATGGAATTTCGGGATCGTGTAGCCCGGCGGATATTTTATCTGATCATACCAGGCCGGATATGGTCGCCCCGTTTTGACAACTTAGCCGGCTGCCTCAGTTGCCTGGTGAACTCTTATTTGCTGAGCAATATAGTCATCCAGGGCGGCCTTAGAGATTGTTTCCTCTTTGGCTGTTGACAGAGCTGGAGATGGATTTGACGTTTCCCCTCTGTCATCTCAAGGATAATCGGAGGATCTTTGGCTGGGGGATTCGGCTGTATCACCATCCCGACCATGTCTTGAAATAGAAGAGCCATCTGCTTTATATTGGCCGCTTGTTCCGCAGCTTCCTTGTCCTTCTTTTCAAGCATTCTACGAAGGAATTCAGTATCGGTCTCGCGTTCGCGGCGTTGCTCCGATGACGCCTCCGGGCTTTCTTTTGGTCCGGTGAGTGCGGCCATCGCAGTTAGCATCTCCTGGAGCTTCTGCTGCTGTTGTTCCTGGGCTCTTGTAATGGATCGGGTGAGTGGTCAGTGGCCCGTAGAAGCGCGGCTATCCTCCTTCCCAGATGCCATGTAAATGGTATGGACCACCATGCCCCCAGACTTAGGGCGTTTGGGCTCAGTGCCTCTAGCATTTGTTGCAGGCATGGGGATCTTCTCCGGCCTCCTCTTTTTATGAGCGGTCGAAGTTGAGGGGGCCGTCAAGGTGGGCACCCAGATAGCTTTTCGTGGCTTCGCAGGATGGCTCACTTCCTGTTGGACCTTCAGTTTCTTATGCTGGCGGAAGAAATTTGGGTCGATCACCGAGTCTCGGGCCTGCCGCCAGACTTTATAGATCTTGGAGGACAGCCGCTGTGGGGACCGTTCTGGCTTTGTTTCCGCAACACTCTCCACCGGAGGAGGAGATCTTTTCAGTACGGCGGTAGGAGAATTCCTACGCACCTTATTCAACAGCTCGAAGCTGTTCCCGGTTGGAACAACAGCATTAATTTTCGCCGTCGGGGCTGGTGGAGTTAGCCCAGAAGGGGAGTTGCCTCCTGACTTCCTCACTCGGCGCCAGTGGCGATGTCGAGCATGTCGAGCTATTGGAGTTTGCTTGGTGACGGGGATGGCCTTCTCTTGCCCCCTATTCGGGCGAGGGGCCGTTGCCGGTGTCAGCCTATTAAAGACTGATGTCCTTTGAGTAGCAGGAGCAGGAGTTGGAATTGGGACGGTCAGTCTTGTAAAGACCGACCCTTTGGCAGGAGAAGCCGCCTTGATGACTTCGGGAGCAGGATTGGTTATTCTCTTCGGAATAACCTTCTTTAGGACTGCAAGCTTCATTGTGGGCCCACAGGAATTTTGGCCCAGTCTGGAGAAGACCGAGGCGCTAGTGCTGGACGACCCGCTGAGAGGGGCCGCAGTAGCTGTAAGTCGATCGAAGACCGACTTCTTGGGAGCTTCTGGTACAGGCACTGGGGTGCTGAAGCTTGTCGGCGGAAGCATGGTTCCAAAAAACAGCCCTGTGGTGGCTTGAGTAATCTGCTCCACGGGTATCATAAACAGAGAGGCCGCTTGGGGCCCGTAGGTTATGCCTGTAAGTCTACGTTAGCGCCCCGGCCGTCTACAGACGCCAAATGCGGAATAAAACTTTTAAACTGGCGCTATCGTATACTTTAACCCGGATCTTCCATTATTGCTAAACTAACAAACTGTAAAGAGTGTAGAAAGGTTATACCGAACGATCCGAGTCCTTCGTTCTTTAACCATCATCCCACGCTCCGTTGCGGCTGCTCCGATCTCGTCGATCTCTGATCTGCTCGTCCAGGTGGCACCACATCACTGATTCTTTAAACGGGCTCCCGCCTCTGACTTGAGGCAACTCGGTCGTCAAGTTTGCTAGAAGAGACGACCAAGATTGATGTAGAGAATGAGTAGATGACTTTGTCTCACTTCGTCCAAGTCCGTGGACGATCGGTAAATGAAGTTGCTGATGGAAATGAAATGGAACAAGAAATGAACTATGAAATTTCCATGCATCCAAAACTTTAGTCTTTTCTTTTTAGCAACCATAATTTCTCAAATGAGTGAATAGTGGAGGAGAGAGAGGGCCGGCCACTTTTTAAGGAGGAGGAGGGTGAGTGTAGGAGCAAATAAGGAGGTGACCATATACAAAGATCAAGAGAAAATATCCTTAAGTAAACAAAACTCATTAATGAAATGAATGACTCACTAAACCTAGTCATCCATTCATTAATGCAACCAATGAAAACACAACACCAAATAGCCAAGTCATCACCTTCTAGAACCTTCTAGAAGCATGACTCACTCTCATCCAAGAAAAGATAAATCCGTCTTTAACCGAATGTTAAAAGACGGCTGATAGAAAACTGGAAACTGGCAACTTCCAAAAGTGATCCTGAAACGACTTTCAGGATAACCCCGTAACTGTATAAATATACCCGCATTTGTATTACGACCGAATACAAATGCAACAGAGACAAAGATATTATACCTACTCAACATAATACTCGGATCCGGCTTAAACCAAAGCCGACCAGTATCATCTGCCCGAAAACTGACACGTGCGTAAACGCACGTGCATTTTCCGAACCCTGCCATAAAACCATACGGCCTCTACAACGTTTCGCCCGAACTTGGAAAACTGTCTGTGGGGGACTCTAATGACTCGTCAGTACCCTGGCAGTGGGTTTAACCACAAACCGTCAGCGGCACTAGCTATGCATAACGGCTGCCCATGGACTGACCTCAAGGGAGGCCGATGAGCCAACTCAAGGGAGGCCGATGAGCGAACTCATCCAGAAACCCTACTGATCCTAACAGTGACAATGTATATACAGTCCGGTCCGTTCGTCTATGAGTATCGCATATCCGCATAGGGGGCTAGTAACGTCAGACCCCCAGAAGCAGTATAAGTCGCCCAGAAGCAGTATAAGTCGTGTCGGAGTGTAGCCCAAAAACACCCTGAGATACTACTGGAGTACCTACCAGTAAATCTCCTGCCATGGCCATGGACTTTGTGTAATGGCTCTCCTAGACAAAGCACGACGTCGCCCCCAATACCCGGAGAGACGAATCCCCTGCCGATCCACTCACGTGCCTCCATATGGCTCGGGACTGTACCCAAAAGCTACCTGTTTGCACGACTCCTTTGAGCCGTGGTAGGGTAGAAATCAAAGCACAGTGGGAACTCACACGAGACAAATGACGACCTCAGGTCGATGAACTAACCTGTACACATGTCACCAGGGAACTGCTATCTGACGATAGGTATAGTACTAACTAGCAGATTCCCGGCGAGTCCTGTCCGGTGTACTCATAACCCAATGAGCACCTGTATACATCTTAGGTGATCCAACTGACACCAGTGGCTTGTAAGACCGGCCACCGCCCCTCGTCGGGGTCTCGACTGTATACACTAGTCTACTCCGGAGTATCGATGCCCTGTCTCGAAACTCCCACGACTAGGGACCACAATTAAGGATGTGCATATAAACTACCCAACTCTCACGTATATGATCGCCATCATACAGTTGGTAGTAAAGCAAGATCCTAAGGGCTCTATCAAAGTGTAACATGCAATCAGTCACCTGAACATGTACACGACTGATAAAGGCAAACCAGATAGCATACTATCATCTCGAGTAAGACTGTCCTACCGGGATAGGTCCTCCGCAATCATTGCAATCACGTATCTGCGATCCAATAATTGACTATGAGGGCACTATCTCCAACAATCTCCCACTTGCACTCAAGGCTAATTATTGCGATGTCGACTACTCACAGCCCGTGTGAAAACGAACATCCAACTCCTCTACTAATCAGTTTCACAAAGCCCGTTTGTAAAACTATTGTGTTCGAGAAATAGCCTCAGTGAGTGGATCCGCCTAGATGTTTCTTTCTATATCTCTCTAAATCTCAAGTTCGGGAAGAAAGCCATCTCCCGAATCGAGTAATAACTGTCTTAGAATATGTCTGGATTTCTGATGGGACCTCGTTCATAAATGAACTCCTTATCCAAACTTCTTAGACTGTATTGATCACTGAACCTAATCAGTATCCGGCACCATGCCACCCACAGTATCCTCTTGGACCACCTGTCCATAATACTGTCCCTCTTCGTCAGAGGGAAAAACTATAACTCTGACAATCACTCTGTCATCCATGTCACCTTTGAAGCCTGGAATGATAATCGTCTCCCGAAGGAGGCTGCCGTCATCAAATCCATAGAACATGTACTTATGTTCTAAAACTGCTTCCTTATGTTTCTCCAGGATTGGATTAATACAAACTCATTGCATCTAGTGCAAAAACAACATCTGGTGTGGTACTTGACATCTCATGATTGACTCAACTGCCTAAGCAAGTGATCTGCCAATCATGCACTTCCCTCTCCCCTTTAGTCTATACGACACCTTTAGAGAGGGTGACTCCATCACCTGCAGGTACACCACCATGCTAGGAGTCAACTATTCTAAAAACCATTAGAATATCTGTCAAAGTACCCACATTGGGAAACTACCCAAATCTAGATCTAAAACCATAGATCCAGAAACCAGAATGTCAAATATTATATCCATATCCTGTCTGGAGAAACAACTGTGTGACGACCACAGTACAACCGATCGTAGTATAGGAATTTTACTTCCCACACTGTGTATGTCATCCAGATACCATGACATCACACCCTACTACCTTCTTAACAGATCCATCCCCTATTCTGATTGAAGTCAAACCCATGACTGTCACATCAAAAATAGATGATCTTTCTCCGCTATAACTGCTCTAGTCTATAAATAGACATAAGCTACTTGCCCACTATGCTTCCGTTGCTCCCACTGACTACGACAACCCTCCTACCGGGTCTCATATCCTGGAACAACAGTAGTGTCAAGTCTGGGTAGATAAGAACCTCCCTGTCACCGTCCTTGAGGCTACCGAAGTACCTCTCGGGTGTCTGAGATTACCCACCATATCTGCGGAGTGGCTAATGGAATGTCAAACCTGATTGAATATTTAGGTCCTATTAAATTTTCCGTAATCGTTCGCGGTTCTGAAATCACTTCCAGTTCTACCATACTCCCACTACTGTTTTCTGAAAAAATCCATTTTTACTAAAACTGTGGCGAGTCAAGAACAATATCACTATTGATCTTCCAAATGGTAGAATGTCAACCCTCGTCATAGCCAGGGTCAACCCACAAACAGCCATTACAGAAACGTGCCCTGAGTTATCCAGAGTCTGGTTTTAAGTATAAGCTGGACAACTCCCCGTACCTTAATATCTTTTAAGGTACGATCCATTCTATATCCAATATAGAAACTTTGGCACTTATTTAATTGGAACCAGATTCAAATCATGCAGCTGTCTCCAGTGCATATCAACTTAATGGAAAGAGGCTAATCAGCATTACTCAACATAGGAATCCATCCAATTATGAGTAACCTGAAAGAGAAACACGTTTCTCAAAAACCATTACTATCATCTGAATACCAATCACAAGAATCTACATCTTCGATCTCTTTGAAGAATCCCGATACTTGTGACACCTGGTTCTCTACTTTATTCTTATACCCACAACTTCTCAAAACTTAGACCTTGTATTTCTACGAAACACTTGTCTAAATACTAGAGAAGTTATAAGTAAACAGAACATAGTATGAGGACCTACCCCTTTGTTCTGATGGACACTGGACAACATACAATACTCTGTATAAGTCCGCTGAGTTAAACAACTCAAAATCTGTGCGTCGTAGGTTGAAAACTGTTCCCTGGCAATTTCCTCAAATATCACAAATTTCAATGAATTCCGATATAATGAGGATGATCACCTAATTCCCAATAACTTACTCCTACTCATCATCTGTAAAACCATACAGATATGAGAATGAAACCTGGTAAATACATACCCTTGGAGTAAGTATCTAATCGGGAAAACAGTTTTCTTTTAACAATGCACTGAAACATGAAAATGTCTCGTAGGGGTATCCTGGTATTCATAGCAATGCCTCTTCCATAATCCAATTCATGACTTCAACCGTATATTTTATTGCCATCTCTCCAAATCCCTTTATTTGTCTTTAGTCGTTACTTTCTGTACACCATTGTTAGGCTAAATGGTTTTCTTCCTTCCCTACCGTTCGGCACCAGCCTATGGTTTGGAAGAAGACTATCCAGTAAGCATAATAGGTGTACCCTCCTAAACCAAAGAGTACTCGTATCTTGAGAGAAGGTGATGATAAAAGACAACTGAATAATACCTTATTCTTTTAAAGGTGAAATATGAGTGGCGATGAAGTACGCGGTTTTGGTCGTGAATGATTTCAGTCGTAATTTACTTTGCCCTCTTTCTAATCCCTTTATTTTGTCTTTAGTTATTGCCTTCTGCACACCCTACTTAGGCTAATTGGTTTTCTTCATTCCCTACCTTTCGGCACCTGCCTATGGTTTGGAATAAGACTATCCAATAAGCGTAACAGGTGTACTCTCCTAAACCAAGGAGCTCTCGCAACCTGAGAGAAGGTGATAATAAAAGACAACTGAATAAACCAATTCTATTTCTCCTGAACCTTGATCCATCCTCGAAGAAATCCCTTCGAGTTCGTATATAACCATACGATGGATCTATCCAATGGAAGTGGATGTCCGTAGTAATACGGGTGTTCTGAGAAATGCAAAGGGTAAAAGAAGGAGTGGCAATGACTTATGCAACATAGACAATCCAAAAGCCAGTATTTTAAGAAGGTTCGGTCAACCTGGTCACTGAGTCATAGTCTAGGGTCGGTCAAAGGTCGCTGCCAAAGAGAGAGAGAAAAGAAACACTCTGCGTGCACTCTAACCTAGATCAGAATGGTCATAACTTTATCTAATCCGGAAACCTCCCACTGTCCTGTCAAATTCTCCTCCAAACCTAAAGAAGAATCAATCGGGATCACCCGAAGAGTAAACCAACTCATCAGTGGGAATCGGGATCCAGCTCTCATCGCATGATAACGTGACGGAATCCACTCGCGTTATCACACTCCAGAAGGTATGCGCATGCCTGGCAAGTTTCAGTTTCTTTAGAAACTCCCGATCTGATTTTTACCCCATGCTCTTATGATCGTGACTAAGGGCCAGCCCATCATAAGTCACATGTCAAGTTCTTCCCATCATTATCTTGTTAATTTGAACCTACCCGTACTCGCCCTTGACTAAGGGCCAACAAGGCTGTACGACTGTCCCAAACCAACGCATCTATCTATGCAACATGTGAATACCCCAGCAGCTACCAAACACTATGTCCTGGCTAAGGGCCAGACCAACATAGCTTGAATACTACTGACCATTCATATGAAATGATGGAGGGCTACGACTGGTTTTTGGCGAAAAACCTTTAGCGTAGTGAACTTGATATCGCTGAAGGAACCTGATAGCTTTTTAAAATATAGTGGCGAAAACCTTTTGCTAAAGAGGTCACTCCCGGTAAAGGGATCTCGGCTCTTTCCTCGTGGAATGAGGTGCAGGATATTCCACTGAGTATCTCTATGCAAAGCAACTTGTAATCGACTATAGTGAAGTTATTACCCTGACGCAAACTTCTGCCCAAGGGGTCAGTCCTGGTGAAGGGATATCGGCCCTTGCCCCGTCGAATGAGGTGCAGGATATTCCACTGAATACCGCTATGCATAACAAAAGGAAACGTCTTTGCAATAACACTTTTTAAATTTGTTCCAACAACATCAAACAGGTTTGTTTTACTTTGCATTGATCAGAATCAACGCAGTCCCATCAATCAATCACACCAGAAAAGAACGAAAATAAAATGTACGTATATGCCATCCGCATTCGTCACTGGGTCCCGTCATCACCCGTTAGGTTACTTAACTAACGACAGAGCGGGGACTGGACTAGCGCGGGTGTAAAACATATACAACATCTAATAGTATATAAACCAATATACAATAATCGCTCCAGGCATGATAATATGCAACATTACAGAAAAGTAATAAGCATCACAGAACAATACAGATAATCTGGGATCCCCGAGTTTCACAGAGCCGCTGCTGAAACTCGACGTTCCCCTGTCGTGTGGATAGCCTGTGCAATGAAACCTAGACCTCTACGGGTGCGGCAAGTTACCCGCCAAAACCTGAAGCGAGGCAGCCCCCTACAGCATAGTGAATGGACCACCCTGCACTCCACGGAATCCGGTAATCTTGGGCACCCCTCCTTGGGTCAACCTGTACCCCCTACGAGTGCGGCGAATAGTCTGCCAATTCTAGAGTGGGGCCCCTCTGCCCCTCAAAGCCATGAGATGCGGACCCGTTGCCTCCCAGAACCCGGCTATTCGTGCACTCCGTCGCGGGGCAAAACCTAGTACAGTAATGAAAAATAGTACAACAGGTACATCGACCGCAACCTGATCGTGCCCCAAAATAATATTATACAACAGGCAGTGACGGCAGTCCACATGTTGGACGCTCGCCCCGCAATATCAAATGTACAAATAAACTCAAACTGTACTACCATTGCACACTGCTATCCACCACGACAAATCCGCAACATCACAGCACAACACAGAACATCAACGCGAATGTCACGTTCGCAAACTCGTCTAAAAGAACTATAGCAATCAGACGCGGTTTACCGATCAAATGACATTCCCGGTCGGAGATATAATGTAAGAACTGTAAACTAACATGTTTAAATTTCGATCGACTAAATATCACAAAGTGGGCCCCACGCAAATCTGGAGAACAGTAACAAAACCTGGGCCCAAAAGATATATACCAAAAACCCAAAATTCCACCAGAGAAGACACTGAGAAAATTTGATGCAGTGATTCATTAGGATGGCCGCGGATCCGCGGCTATATAGTGGAATCACTTGCTCAAATTTTGTCGTGTGCCTTAGAAAACCCTGCACAGATTTCTGAGATATGTAAAATAATTTTAGGACACCGTTTAAAATCAACAGAAACTGTCAAAATGAATAATTGTGATTTTTGATTTCCGGTTCGATGGATATTTTAAACGCGTTAGCACAAGTTAGTATAGCAAAATGGTGAGGCTCTGATACCACTGTAAGTCTACGTTAGCGTCCCGGCCGTCTACAGATGCCAAATGCGGAATAAAACTTTTAAACTGGCGCTATCGTATACTTTAACCCGGATCTTCCATTATTGCTAAACTAACAAACTGTAAAGAGTGTAGAAAGGTTATACCGAACGATCCGGGTCCTTCATTCTTTAACCATCATCCCACGCTCCGTTGCGGCTGCTCCGATCTCGTCGATCTCTGATCTGCTCGTCCAGGTGGCACCACATCACTGATTCTTTAAACGGGCTCCCGCCTCTGACTTGAGGCAACTCGGTCGTCAAGTTTGCTAGAAGAGAAGACCAAGATTGATGTAGAGAATGAGTAGATGACTTTGTCTCACTTCGTCCAAGTCCGTGGACGATCGGTAAATGAAGTTGCCGATGGAAATGAAATGGAACAAGAAATGAACTATGAAATTTCCATGCATCCAAAACTTTAGTCTTTTCTTTTTAGCAACCATAATTTCTCAAATGAGTGAATAGTGGAGGAGAGAGAGGGCCGACCACTTTTTAAGGAGGAGGAGGGTGAGTGTAGGAGCAAATAAGGAGGTGACCATATACAAAGATCAAGAGAAAATATCCTTAAGTAAACAAAACTCATTAATGAAATGAATGACTCACTAAACCTAGTCATCCATTCATTAATGCAACCAATGAAAACACAACACCAAATAGCCAAGTCATCACCTTCTAGAACCTTCTAGAAGCATGACTCACTCTCATCCAAGAAAAGATAAATCCGTCTTTAACCGAATGTTAAAAGACGGCTGATAGAAAACTGGAAACTGGCAACTTCCAAAAGTGATCCTGAAACGACTTTCAGGATAACCCCGTAACTGTATAAATATACCCGCATTTGTATTACGACCGAATACAAATGCAACAGAGACAAAGATATTATACCTACTCAACATAATACTCGGATCCGGCTTAAACCAAAGCCGACCAGTATCATCTGCCCGAAAACTGACACGTGCGTAAACGCACGTGCATTTTCCGAACCCTGCCATAAAACCATACGGCCTCTACAACGTTTCGCCCGAACTTGGGAAACTGTCTGTGGGGGACTCTAATGACTCGTCAGTACCCTGGCAGTGGGTTTAACCACAAACCGTCAGCGGCACTAGCTATGCATAACGGCTGCCCATGGACTGACCTCAAGGGAGGCCGATGAGCCAACTCAAGGGAGGCCGATGAGCGAACTCATCCAGAAACCCTACTGAGCCTAACAGTGACAATGTATATACAGTCCGGTCCGTTCGTCTATGAGTATCGCATATCCGCCTAGGGGGCTAGTAACGTCAGACCCCCAGAAGCAGTATAAGTCGTGTCGGAGTGTAGCCCAAAAACACCCTGAGATACTACCGGAGTACCTACCAGTAAATCTCCTGCCATGGCCATGGACTTTGTGTAATGGCTCTCCTACACACAGCACGACCTCGCCCCCAATACCGGGAGAGACGAATCCCCTGCCGATCCACTCACGTGCCTCCATATGGCTCGGGACTGTACCCAAAAGCTACCTGTTTGCACGACTCCTTTGAGCCGTGGTAGGGTAGAAATCAAAGCACAGTGGGAACTCACACGAGACAAATGACGACCTCAGGTCGATGAACTAACCTGTACACATGTCACCAGGGAACTGCTATCTGACGATAGGTATAGTACTAACTAGCAGATTCCCGGCGAGTCCTGTCCGGTGTACTCATAACCCAATGAGCACCTGTATACATCTTAGGTGATCCAACTGACACCAGTGGCTTGTGAGACCGGCCACCGCCCCTCGTCGGGGTCTCGACTGTATACACTAGTCTACTCCGGAGTATCGATGCCCTGTCTCGAAACTCCCACGACTAGGGACCACAATTAAGGATGTGCATATAAACTACCCAACTCTCACGTATATGATCGCCATCATACAGTTGGTAGTAAAGCAAGATCCTAAGGGCTCTATCAAAGTGTAACATGCAATCAGTCACCTGAACATGTACACGACTGATAAAGGCAAACCAGATAGCATACTATCATCTCGAGTAAGACTGTCCTACCGGGATAGGTCCTCCGCAATCATTGCAATCACGTATCTGCGATCCAATAATTGACTATGAGGGCACTATCTCCAACAATGCCCCCAGTTGAGGCAGGACGCGAGTTGCAGCTGCAGTTGGAGCACTTCGAGCAGGTGAATGCCATTGCTGTTTTGCTTTCTGCGCCAAGCAAGAGACCAAATCTTAGTAACTTGAAACCCAAGGGCAACCATTAACAAACCGTGATTCGTTCGCAAATACGACACACGAAGTGTGGAGTGGAAAGAGGAAAAGGTCCCACCGGGCGTGCCAGAATCTGTTCCCCGCCGAACAACGGAGACGCGACCGCGCAGGTCTGTCTTGCCTGAAATTCGGGGCAGATGCTAATTGGTGCTATCCGTCCACCTCTCCGAAGATGCCAACTTGATTTATGGCACCGTATATCGAAGGTTTAAACGGATGCGTCCGATGTTGCAGACTTCGTCAGATTCCCCCTCGCTTGAGGGGTTTTTGATTATGGGGACGCTCTTCCCTACAGGCGCAAGCCCCTGCAGTTAATTATGCTACCGCGTCGCGGTAACCACTTTCTCCTTCTCCATATGGTCACTTCGTGTCGAGTGTGTCTGTTTTGTGTTAGGTTGCCCATGGATTGTATACGGAGACTAATTTGTGTTGTCGCCCGTAGGACGTGGATTAGTCCAAATCCGTATCTTTCTTAGATTTGGGTTTGGGGGTGTGTGTTTAAGGATACGTTAGTCTTATTTGAGGCTAAGATCAACTTAAACGTACGTTAAGGACACGTTAGTCTAATTTTAGACTAAGGTCGACTTAACGGGATCGTTTAGATCCGACAAGAGAGCAATTGGGGGCTCTATTATTTAGTTTAGTGACATCGCGGTCGATAGGTAGTTTAAGGACATTACGGTCCAATGTTAGTTTTAAGACTTTGCGGTTAAGGTTAAGGACATCATAGTCCGTGAGTTTAAGGACCTCACAGTCCGGTGTTAGTTTTAAGACATCACGGTCGAGGTTAAGGACGTCATAGTCCGTGAGCTTAAGGACCTCACAGTCCGATATTAGTTTTAAGACGTCATGGTCAAGGTTAAGGACATCATAGTCCGGTATTAGTTTTAAGACATCACGGTCGAGGTTAAGGACGTCATAGTCCATGAGTTTAAGGACCCCACAGTCCGTAGCAGTGTGTGGTTGTCAGGACCCGTCACCCTTCTAACAACATTGAGGGATTACAACGACAGATATCAGAGGAGTAAAGAGATGTACCCTCGAACCGGGTGTAAATTGATCGGAAGAGCGGATAGGCTCAGTTCAATTTAAATTGAGGACTTATGGCAAGAATTGGGTTAAGTCCATTTGAAAATGTTTAACATTTTGTTCATGTTCTGCCTATTAGGCTTTTGGTTGGGCTCTGCCCTTTTATAATGCATAGCATTTATATTTGGCCTGTTAGACCTTTACTTAGGCTCTACCCTTCTTTAATAATGCATAGCATTTAGTGGTCTGACAGTACGCCACGTGGCTTGTCAGGCGCTTTGCGCCAATTAAAGAGCGCAAGGCGTTAGCGCATCTGGAGGTGACATGTGTCACGCTCTGCTAAGCGCAAGTCTGTTAGCGTAGTGCGCTGCGCTAGTGTGCTGCTGACACGTGGCGCGCCCTAGTGCTGTGCGCCAATCCAAGAGCGCAGTACGCTATATTTAGAAGCGCAAAGCGCAGATCAATCTGTGATTGACACGTGGCGCGTTCTTGCGCAGTGGGCCAATCTAATAAGCGCAAAGGCGCATTTTAAGAGTGCAAGGTACTGTACAATAGCGCAGAGCGTATCTTGATCTAATTAAGATCAAAGAAACAGGTTCTTCTTGTTCTAAAGAGGTTCTACCTCAAGATTCAAGAACCAATGGTTCTGATTCTTATCAAAAGGCTGTGCCTTTATATAGATCAAATGATCTGTGAAGTAATACTTCTTTAAATTTTTTGTGATTAGATCTTTCTGATCTTTTTCTTTTTATTGAAGATCTTGATCTTGTTCTTAGATCTTTGATCTTTTTAGAAGAGATTCTTCTTTTTTAATGAGGTATTTTCATCTCTGTTCTTCAAGAATCAAATTCTTTATCTTCAAAGATGAAGAAGATGATCTTCTTTCTTCAAAGGCTTTCCTTTCAAATTTTTCAGAGGGTTCTCTCTTTTCTGTGTGTCTGTATATGTGAGACTTTGAGTCTAGGGGCCTTTATATAGGGCCAATTGGTTTGTTAAGTTAGTTACAGAGATTTTTCTCTGATTGATCTGGGGATATTTCCCCACCGTTGGATCTTTGATCCTAAAACTTCTGTTTTACAGAAGATAATCTTCTTATTTTAATAAGATTGGAAAGATCTTTCTAGAATTTTAATTCTAATTAATTAATAATTTATTATTTAAATTCCAGTACTGACGCAATTGGCGCTAGCGCGCCTACGCTTGACGCGCAGAGCGCAGCGCAGAGCGCAGCGCAACTGCGCTAGCGCGCCTGTGTTTGACGTGGAGCGCAGCGCAGAGCGCAGCGTAACTGCGCTAGCGCGCCACTGTTTGACACGTGGCGCGCAGCGTAGAGCGCAAGTGTTCTGAAGCGTTGCTTCATTTATTTAAAATTTGAATTTTAAAACAGAGCCTTGCTCTGATTGGGGGTGCACTGTCTTGGGCGCAGCGCTCCTTGCTCTAGCGTGTCTGCTTTTGACACGTGGCGCACAACGCGCATCGTAAGGAATCTGAAGCGTTGCTTCAACTTTTGAATTTTGAAATTCAAACATAGCTTTGCTCTGATTGGGGGAAACATGCGTATCCCAATTGTCGTTGATATATAGCAACGAAACCGGCAATACACCACATATTACACTTTCGGTCGCAGAAGAGAAAATGTCAAACTACAATATTTGTAATCCATAATAACCTTAGACATCATGAACTCAAAATATCACATACTTTGGATTTCATGCCTAACTATATGAATTCCACATATTGTATCACATTCTACAAATAGCTAGACAATGTTAAACCTTTCGATCGAATCAATGAATTCCCAAAATTTCCAAGAAAGCTCAACACCCGAGCAGTATTAAAAATACCCAGAAACATGCCCCGGTACACATAGACCAACCGTAGAAGGGCCGACCCATGTCTCACACATGGAGCCGCGGAACTGCCGCAAAATAGGCTATTTGGCCGCGGTTCCGCGGCCATGTTGTCAAGATTGGGTGTCGTTCTTCTAGAGGGTCCATAAAATTACCTGCATGATTTTCTGAGCATTTTTAATGTGAAAAATTCCAACATTTTGAAAATTTTCCAGCAAGCGGGTGATATCGGGTTTTCGGAGTTCGTTCGAACTTCTAACTTCGCCTAGACAACTCCTAATGCTCTAGAAAAGCTCTGATACCACTGTAGGTTTCTTGGGCACAACCACAAGGTTTCACAAGGCATCACACATGATATATTGAAAAGTCAAGTGTGCCAAACAACCCTAACCAAGGATCTAACTAGAGTTTTAGGAGCTAAACTAGAAAGTAAATTACTTTACTTCTAAGTGATAACGGAATACAACCTTTGTAGACCGGTCCTTCACTTCAATGGCTCCTTGTAGTGGTCCCTTCGCTGCGATCATGGAACTACCGGACTCTTGCATGGCTTCTCAAGGTGAAAGGAACGATCTTGCTTGAAGTCTTCGAGGCCGAAAATGATCTACGTCGAGGAGACACTAACTCAAGCTACTACTTCACTAATGAGAGATTAGTGAAGATAACACCCTATACTAAAGTGCTAATCTAGTAGAGGATGATGAGGTAGGAAGTGGGCTCACTTTAGTTTTATTTTTCTCACAATATTTTCTCACTTTGGAAAAACCTAGAAAGCTTTTTTCCAAAAGGATGAAGAAGAGGATCAAGAGAAGAGAATGAACTAAAAAATGGGGTGAGAGAATAAACCATGGGTGAGTTTGTATCATATATCTAACTCATGTAGAGACATAACCATGGCTAAATTATAATGGTTAGGTTAACAAATATCTTAAATAAAACAAAATGAGTGGACTAAGTCAATACATCCACAAGCTTCTACAAGCTTCATGCATGTGAGCAATTATCCACTAATTTGGATTTACTTTAAATATTTAAACCCCACATTATAATTAGTATTGTGTAAGTCTCATACACCCATGGAGTATGTATCAACAACCATGACACAAAAGAAAACACAATTAATATATATCACATATATATTAAGTGTGCACATTTGAGAAAATAAATGCTTAAGTGAGCTAATATTAATTAATGTAAACTAGAATATCAAATATACAATTATACACTAAATTTATCAAATCAACACTTGATTTAAAAATCCGGCTATATCTCATATAACCGACTAATATTATATGTACCAACTTATCGAATCAACACATGATTCGATAACCCGGCTATATTACATATAACCAACCGATACAAATATCGCGAGAATAGAATACGGTATCGCATACTCGTATTATTCTCGGTCCCGCACATATCACATATGTGCTCCTACTTCATTTTGCTTGAGCAGTAAAACCTCTATGTAGGACTCTAAAGACTCGTTAATACGCCGGTAGTAGGTGATGATCAGATCAAGCATCCACAAGCCGTCAGCGGTACTAGCTGGATGTAATGGCTACCCGGGTATTGAACGATCAGAAGATCAGCAAGCAAGCCCGCTCCAACTCCTGCAAAAGCCTGTTAGTAACACTACCGTACAGTCTGGTCTCTTCGTCTAAAATGTCGCATATCAAGTCTAGGGGTGGTAAACGTCAGACCCCAATAACTCGATAAGTTATGCCGATACGAGGCTCATAACGGGGCGAGAAACTACTGATAACACTTACCGGTAAATCTCTAAATCAGCCCTGGCCAGGGACTTCCCTGTTATGGCTAATCAGGTATAGCACAACATCTTCCCCTAATACCGGGAGAGACGAAATCCCCTCCTATCGCTCATTGCTTCCATGTGACTCGGGACTGTACCCAAAAACCACCGTTTTGCACGTCCTCTTGAATGTGGTAAGGTGGAAATCAAAGCACAGTGGGAATCACACAAGACTCTATGACGATCTCGGGTCTACAGACTAACCTGTACCAGTATCACCAGAGAACTACTATCTGATGTCAGGTCTAATACCATCTAGAAGTTCTCGGCGAGTCCGTCCAATGTACCCAGTCTCCACTGAGCACCCGTATACCATTTCTGATGTCCAACACCAATGGATATGGGATCATCCATCACCCATCACATGGGTCGAGAAGCGTATACGCTAGTCTACTCTGGTATATCGATGCCCAGTCTCGATACACCCACGACCAGGAACATTAAAGGATGAACTTATGGACTACCATAGCCCCACTAGTATGATCTGCATCATAATCCTGGTAGTCAAGTACACATCCTAAGGGTTTTACCAATATGTAACCATAAGACAGTAAGAGACAAGTATACATGTCAAGATAAAGCAACCAGATAGCATACTATCATGTCGAGAAAGAAAGTCCTCTCTCTATATGTCCAAGCATCCACTATAATATACATCATATATACAATAATGGCATCTAGGGCATACATACAACTAACAGGAACGTCCCTGGAAACGTCGCAGGGGAGGAGGCCCCCGGTGCGAGCGTGGGGGATAAGTCGGTCGCCCCAGCTCCCGGTGTCGAAGCTCCTATGGCGGGTGTCGACCCTAAAGACGCCGTCCCGGTTGTCGTAGTGGAGGCAATGCTCGTCGACGCTCGCCCCGGCCCCGAGGCCTGAACTTCCATGCCTCCTTATTTTGTTTGCGCCAAAATTTTGTAAGCTTCCGGGCGTTTTTGTAAGGCTGGGGAGCCAAAAATACCTCTGTAAAGACTTCAGATTTTTATGAATAGAAAATCCATTTTTCAGTGTTCTTTTGTTTGTGGTAAACATTTTTTGCGTAGTACTGCTTTCATGTTAGGTTATTTTTCCGTCTAGCGATTGCACGTCGAGTTGAGAATTGAAGTCGAACATTTGCCAAGTGTGTAAAGACCGGTGTAAGGTCGGTATCTCCATGGCCCCGAAGTCGAGGTGGAGATCTCTTAGACATGGATGGTCTCTTGACGAGGGTTTTGACCCTTGGCGTCGTGGGGTAAGTAATTACCCGCCATAGATGGACCGAGCAGGGTACCTGCTCGGTGGCCTCTTGGCGAGGGCTTAGATCCTTGGTGTCGTGAGGTAAGAAATTACCAGCCAAGGATGGACCGAGCAGGGTAACTGCCCAGTGGCTTCTTGGCGAGGGCTTTGATCCCTGGCGTCGGTGGGTAGGGAACTACCAGCCAAGGATAACTGAGCAGGGAAACTGCTCAGTTGCCTCTTAGTGAGGGCTTCGATCCTTAGCGCGGGAGGGCATTGGGAAGCCTGCTAAGTATGGACCGAGCGGGGTTGCCGCTCGGTGGCATCTTGGTGAGGGCTTAGATCCTTGGCGTCGTGGGGTAAGAAATTACCAGCCAAGGATAACCGAGCAGGGTTACTGACCGGTTGCCTCTTGGTGAGGGCTTTGATCCTTAGCGCGGGAGGGCATTGGGAGGCCTGCTAAAGATGGACCGAGCAGGGTTGTTGCTCGGTGGCCTCTTGGTGAGGGCTTAGATCCCTGGCGTCGTTGGGTAGGGAACTACCAGCCAGGATAACCGAGCAGGATAACTGCCCAGTTGCCTCTTGGTGAGGGCTTTGATCCTTAGCATTGGAGGGCATTGGGAGGCCAGCTAAGGATGGACCGAGCAGGGTTGCTGCTCGGTGGCCTCTTGGTGAGGGCTTAGATCCCCGACGTCGGTGGGTAGGGAACTACCAGCCAGGGATAACCGAGCAGGATAACTGCCCAGTTTCCTCTTGGTGAGGGCTTTGATCCTTAGCGCGAGAGGACATTGAGAGGCCTGCTAAAGATGGTCCGAGCTGGGTTGCCGCTCGGTGGCCTCTTGGTGAGGACTTAGATCCTTGGCGTCGGTGGGTAAGAAATTACCAGCCAGGGATAACTGAGCAGGGTTACTGCCCGGTTGCCTCTTGGTGAGGGCTTTGATCCTTAGCGCGGGAGGGCATTGGGAGGCCTGCTAAGGATGGACCGAGCAGGGTTGCTGCTCGGTGGCCTCTTGGTGATGGCTTAGATCCTTGGCGTCGTGGGGTAAGAAATTACCAGCCAGAGATAACCGAGTAGGGTTACTGCCCAGTTGCCTCTTGGTGAGGGCTTCGATCCTTAGCGCAGGAGGGCATAGAGAGGCCTGCTAAGGATGGACCGAGAAGGGTAGCTGCTCGGTGGCCTCTTGGAAAGGGTTTTGATCCTTGGCGTCGGTGGGTAAGAAATTACCAGATAGGGATAACCGAGCAGTGTAGCTGCTCGGTTGCCTCTTGATGAGGGCTTTGATCCTTGGCGTTGTGGGGTAAGAAATTTCCAGCCAAGGATAACCGAGCAGTGTAGTTGCTTGGTTGCCTCTTGATGAGGGCTTTGATCCTTGGTGTCATGGGGCAAGAAATTACTAGCCAAGGATGGACCGAGCAGGGTACCTGCTCGGTTAGGTCCTGAGGTTCAGTCTGTCCTTCTTTGGTCCGTGAACATTGGGAAGGGCGACTGCTGCAGGCGGCACGTTCTAGGAAAGCTTGGGGGAGGCGTAACTTTTTGGGGAGCTGAGTCACATTTGCCGCGTGGTGGCGTGGTATTGGAACAATCTTGGCGGATCCTAGGATTCGCGCGCGAATCTGGGCCTTTAGGAGGGTCCAGTTTGAGGTTATAAATAGAGAAGGGGATGACAACCCCTTAGGCATCGTTTCCTTTTGAGATGACTGGACGCATGTATTCGATCGAAGATGCCATCACCTTTGATGACGTCTCATTGTATGACCAATCCCTGGCTGAGGGTAGGTACCGGGGAGTGGTTCAGCTCTTGAGGGTCACGTCGGCCGGCTTCTCCCTCGGCGGTCGTCCCTGCTTCAGCTGCTGATGTACGCAATTTAGAGAGGGTCCCCGGGATTAGACAATCCCTTCACCGAGGAGCTTCTGGACGAGGCGCTCGACAAGGTGCGTTCGGTCTTCCTGCTCGGCCTCATCTCGAAAGCCAGGCACGACCGATCCTTGGCCCTCATTCTGGAGTGCTTCAAGATGAGGTACATCATGAGCTAAGGCTTATAGGGTGGAACATCGGGTGCATCTGTGGCATCCCGGGTTCGCGTGCAGCATCGGCAGGAGAGGGCTGCAGAGGCTAGGGTTCGGCTATCGGAAATCTACTCCGAGTTTCCCTAGGCGTACTTCCTCGATCCCGTTCTACCTCTGTTGTAACCTTTATTTTTCTGTAAGGCTGAGGAGCCCGTAGTACCTTTTGAATGAATAAAAATTTTCTTTCTGCAATGTTCTAGTGTTTCCTTCTTATTATTTAAACAGAAAGAACTTTAGAAAGGTTTACATTGTCTTGGTGAAAGAAGAAATACACATAGATGCTCTTTTCATCGGTACAGTTTGAGCTTCTCAGCGTTGTAAGGCCGTGGAAACTTGCGCCCATCCGTGTCTTGCAAGCGGTAGGCTCCACCGGGCAGGACCTCGGAGACGAGGAAAGGGCAGTCCCATTTTCGGGAAAACTTATGCAGCTTGCCTTGGTCAACGAACTCGTTCCGCCTTAGGACCAAATCTCCGGTCTTCTTCCCGGGCTGCATACACTTGAGGTATTGTTACCCTGTCTTCCACGCTGGGCCGTGGCAAGACCCCAAAGAGGATGCTCCTCTTATTGTTGACCAAGTAGGATGAAGCCAGCTTACTCAAGGCGTCGGCTTGTGTGTTGAGCTGTCTGGGGATCTGTTCTACCTGGAGTTCGTCGAAGTCCTTCCACAGTCTTCTTACCTCGGCCATGCATTTCACCATCAGAGGCTCCCGTGCCTCGAATCGGCCGGTCACTTGGCCAAAGACTAGGGCGGAGTCGCTGCGGATCCGAATCGTTTTCAGCCCCAGTACGGAGGTTATGCACAGTCCGGCCAGCAAGGCCTCGTATTTCGCTACGTTATTCGATGCCTTAAACCCGAGCTTCAGGGAATACTCCATTTCTTCCTCGTTCGGGCCCCGAATAATGAGGCCAGCACCACATCCTTCCTCGGTCGAGGACCCGTCGACGTAAAGGATCCAATCAGGGACTGAGTCGGGCTTTCCGTCAACCGAGCGCTGAGCTGAGGGGGGCGATGTTGACTCTGGCTCCTTGCCGGGGATGGTGCACTCGACGATAAAATCGACCAGGGCTTGGGCTTTGATGGCCTGCCTCGGGCGGTACTTTATGCCGAACTGGGACAACTCCCACCTTCACTTCTCCAAGCGGCCAGAGGACTCGGGTGAGGCGAGGATAGCCCCCAGAGGGCGCTCTGTAAGTACGAGGATGGTGTGCGCATGGAAATAGTGTTGTAGCTTCCTTGACACCACGATGAGTGCCAAGACGATCTTCTATATGGCTGGGAACCTCATTTCTGCGTCTTTGAAGACGTGACTCATATAGTATACCGGTTTCTGGACACCGTCGGCCTCTCGGACGAGCACTAAGCCCGCTGCTTGGTCGGACACCGCCAGGTACAGCGATAGCTTGTCTCCTTCAGCTGATCGGGTGAGCAGCGGTGGAGTCGTGAGGTTCCTCTTCAAATGGTCAAAGGCGGTCTGGCACTCCTCCGATCACTCGAACCTTGGAATCTTCCTTAGAGCCTTGAAGAACGGGAGGCACTTCTCCCCAGACCTCGACATGAAATGTGACAGAGCGGCTACCCGCCCTGTCAGCCGTATGATCTCAACGTTAGTCTTGGGCGCGACCATGTTGAGGATGGCGTTGATTTTCTCCAGGTTAGATTCGATTCCATGGTGGGTGACTATGAAACTGAGGAATTTTCCACCGGTGACTCCAAATGCGCACTTGGCGGGGTTTAGTTTCATCTTGAACTTGTGGAGGACGTCAAAGGCCTCACCCAGATCTTCGGCGTGGTCGACCGATGAGACTGCCTTGACGAGCATGTCGTCGACATAAACTTCCATATTCCTGCCGATCTGCGGCTTGAACATGCGGTTGAACAAGCGTTGGTACGTTGCTCCGGCGTTTTTGAGGCCGAAAGGAATCACCTTATAGCGGTATACCCCCCGGTCCGTTGTGAATGCCGTGAGATCCTCTTCTGCCGGATTCATGCGGATCTGATTGTAGTCGAAAAAAGCATCCATGAAGCTAAGCAGCTCGTGGCCTGCCGAGCTGTCGACGAGCTGATCTATCCGAGGGAGGGGATAGTTGACTTTCGGGCAGGCCTTGTTGAGGTCGGTGAAGTCAACGCACATGCGCCACTTCCCGCTTGACTTTTTGACCAGGATTACGTTTGCCAGCCATTCTGAGTAGGGCAAATTTCGAATGAAGTTGGCGGTGAGGAGCCTGTCTACCTCGTCCTCGATCGCTTTTTGCTTGATCGGGGCAAAGCTTCGCTTTTTCTGCCTGACGGGTCGGGTCGTAGGATCTACCCCGAGCTTGTGAGGTATGATTTTGTGGTCGATCCCAGGCATGTCGGCAGGTGCCCAGGCGAACACGTCAAAGTTGCTTATGAGGAAACCAACGAGGCCGTCTCGCTGAGCCCTAGTTAAAAGCGACCCGATCTGAACGGTTCGCTCATCGTCCCCTTCTACGAGGGGGACCTCTGTCAGTGGCTCCACCGGGGTCCCTCGGACCTCATTTTGCTCGTCTCGAGTGTCCAGAGAGCCCTTGACGTCACCCTCGCCCTCGACATCGTTGTTTGGCCGCTCATACGAAGATGTTGTGGTGAAGCAAATCTTTGCAGTCCGTTGGTCACCGTAGGCCCGACCTATCCATCCCTGGTCGAGCAGGAATTTCATCACCAGGTGGAAGGTCGATATCTGGGCCCTGAGGGAGTTTAGCGTAAGGCGGCCGAGGAGGATGTTGTAGGCCGACAGGATTCTCACTACGATGAATTCCACAGGCACGGTGCGCATACGGCCGACCTCCCCGATGTTAAACTGGAGAGTGACTACTCCTTCCACCGGGATGGAGTGGTTGGTGAATCCTGAAGGACGTGGGTGGTCGGCCTTAGGTCCAACGGGGAGAGTCCTATACGCAGGAAGCAGTCATAAAATAGAATGTCTGCCGAGCTTCTAGAGTCGACCAGTATTCTCTGCACCTCGTAGTGGTGGACCCGAGCAGTGATCACCAGCGGGTTATTATGGGGCAGGGATATACCGTGGAGATCCTTGTCGGTAAAAACGATTGGCTCAGTTGCTTTGGCCTTCTTCCTCGGGTGGTCCCCAGTCTCCTCGGTCGGTGAGGGGCGATGAGACTCGACGGTTTTAGCCGTACCCTCCGTTGATATGGCCATGATCTGGCCGATCGTCAATTCGCCGGGAGGGGGACGTTGCTTTTGCTCATGGTCAGCCTGCTGTTTATCTCGCAAGTATGTTGCCAGGTGCCCCTAGCGGATGGGCTCCTCGATGTAGTCTCGGAGCTGCTTGCAGTTTTCATTGGAGTGGCCCTGCGATCTGTGGAAACCGCAGAAGAGGCCCCGGATGCTCTTTGCCGCACTGTTTGAGACTGGGGGGAGTTTGAAGAACCTCTCGCCCTTAGCCTCCTCCAGCAGTACCGTCTGGGAGACGTTGAGCGGGGTGTAGTTTTTGGCCCGGGGCTCGAAGCCAACTTGAGAGTCCGTTCCGGCTCAGGTAGGTCTTCTTCTACTATTGATTGATACGGCCCTATCCTCCGTATCAATCAATGCCTTTACCGAATCGATTTCTTGGAAGGCAGGAGTGAAGTGGGTGCTAAATTCCCTACAATTTTGTTTTTAGCTTCTTTATTTAAAAAAAGTGTTGAAAACCCGTGTTTTTTGGCTATTTTTAGTGAGGTTCGGGGAGTTGGGCTTCGACCGCTCAACCTTCTTTTTCTCTTCTCGTGCCCTTTTCTTGTGATCAGTTTGTTCTGTCCGGGGCAAATTGGCGTTCACCTCGGATTCAAGCTGGATCTTACGCTCGGTACAGGCCTTCACCTCGGCCATGGTCTTAGGTTGCACTAATGCAAAGGAGCGTAACCACTCCTTGTGCCTAAGACCTGACCAAAGTGCCGTAATGACCGTCTCGTCCCGGTGTTCTGGGACTTCGAAGAGGGCGTTGTAGAACCGGGTGACGTACCCTTTGAAGGTTTCCTTGTCCCCGCTCTTTATTGTGAAGAGATGGTCGACGGTCCGCTTCTGCCGTCTGTTCCCGACGAAGTGGATGAGGAATTGGGTGGCCAGCTCAACGAAGGTTGAGATTGAGCTTGGCGCGAGTCCTCGAAACTAGTCTCGTTCTGAGCGGATGAGAGTGGCCGAGAAAGCGCGACATTGGGCGACAGCGGAACAGTCCTGGAAACTCATTCCGGCCGTGAACGCGTCCAAGTGGTCCTTCGGATCGGACTTCCCGTCGAAGAGTGAAACCTTGGGGGGCTTGTTCCGGGAGGAGACATGGACGTCGAGTAGTTCTTCGGTGAAGGGCTTTGTGAGCGAGTCAGCGGTGTATTTAGCCCCGTTGCTCGAATGACGACCTTCCCGATGCATACCTTCGAACTTCTTCTCGAGGGAGTCAAGTCGGGCGTGGTACCCTGATGAATCAGTACATTCTGAGTTCTTCCTTTGCTGCAGGAGACCTCTGCCTGGCCACGACCCCGGTTCCGCTCGATAAGGTTTCTCAGGTTCCCTGGCGAGGTCGTTTTCGAGCTGCCGTGGCGAGTCCCGTGCGTACGACCCTGTCGAAGGAAGGGGTGTTGGTCATACCTGGGTGCAGGCGAGCTGACCGACACCTCCTCGGGAGGGACATGGGTGCGATGGGGCTCGGGGCGAGGTGCTCTGGCATAAGACCTCAGGGTTAAGCTGTGCGGTGCCTACCGGGTCATTGAATATGTCGTCCTGGGGGATCTGCGGCCGCCGGAGACAGCGAGGCGGTGGTCGCTCGTGCCAACGCGGGAAGAGTCTTCTCTTCCTCTGTAGGGGTCCCGGTCCCGTGGGAGGGGGGGAGCGGCGACCTGGGGAGCTTGCCCGGCCACTTGGACACGGACGAGCGCATCCACGACGGACGTGAGTCGATCTATCCGAGCTAATAGGACGTGAATGGCGTTCGGTGGAGGAGGGAATTCTCCCTCGTCTCAACTGTGGGGAGGCCGACGACTGGTGCTTGGGTCGTCGCGGTGACCGCTTGCCATGTAGACGAGATCGGAAGATGAACTTTTGTTTGAGTGGAACTAACGGTTCCCACAGATGGCCCCAACTGATAGATCTCTTTCAGATGTTATCTTCCGTTGATCTCTTCGTTTGCCGATGGACGACTGAGATTGAGTTGGAGGGTTGACTCCTGGAGCGTATGGATCTTAATAGGTTGTGAGTGGTTGTGACTGAGCTATCTGCAAGGAAGTCCCGGGGTGGTTGTGCCACCGAGGGCCCTCCGACGATCAAGTTAGACGAGGTATTTTGGCAGAGTAATGGCCTAGTGGAGTAAAAATGACTTGCCTCGATCGTCTGAGAGAGGAGTTTGTATAGCGGCAGCAATGGGTAGGCGGGCGCGAGAATCACGCCGGCCGTTACGTCCCTGGCGTCACACCCGCGTGATAGGCTTGATCCCGCATTAATGACGAGACATGCTCGTTAATGGGGGATCGTGATGGCGTGGAACGCGGGATCGTGGACGGCGGATATCTCGCGCATGGCGAGATTCGCGGATCCGTGGCGTGGGCGGCTGTGATCAACGCTGTGGGTCGGTCTGGGTGATACCAAGGAAGATGAGCTAGGCGGGACGCTCGGGTACGAGCAGGAGGCCGAGGCATCATGGTTCTGTGATAACTCGGAGGAGAGCCGGGGGAGGTCTGGAAGGTCAATAAAGGTTGGGAGAATCCTCGGGCCCGGCCCGAGGTGTGATCCCAACTGAAGTTCTTGATCCCTTCTTGAAAGTTCTGGGACACGTCATCCGCAACGTGTCAGCATCTGGAGAGTCGCTATCGAGCCTCATCAGCCGCCGTCCTCCTTCTCGACCGGCGTTCGGGACTCCTCCAAGATGGTAAGCCTCTCTCTCTCTCTCACTCACTCGTCCAGACACGCAATCGCCGCCGTCGAGCCTACTTATAAGGAAATCATAAGATTAAGCAATGTATTTTGGAAAGAAATTAATAGAAGTTAATCAAGGACAACTTATAGTGGTTATGAGATATGATATATGATAAGATTGATGCATTTGCTCTTAACAGTCTAACTAAATTAAAGGATCATTGCCTTTACCTCACCCAACTCCTTTTTAAAGAATTAAGCCAACCACATCACTTTAGCAATGGGCTACCAAACTATCCTATTGCTGTTGTTGTTTTTTATGACCTGGATGTATTAATGCATAGAGTAACCAACTTGCAACAGGAGAATTCAAAGCTTGAGGCAACTCCAAAACTGTGATGAATGTTGAGAAATAGAAACATGTGGGTTGCGGTCGATTGCAGCGTAATGCTTAATGCAACCTTAGGTGTGGTATCGTCCTAACTTAATCCAAGCCAGCCCCACCCTCATATTTTTCCCTCCCACGAGTTGCTAGTGCAGCTATGGGGTTGTGGTCGCTGCAGACAAGATCAAGTAGGCTTAGCTTTTGTTTCATGAGTTGAAACTAGAATTTTTTTTTGGGTATCGTCCTAACTTAATCCAAGCCAGCCCCACCCTCCTATTTTTCCCTCCCGCGAGTTGCTAGTGCAGCTATGGGGTTGTGGTCGCTGCAGACAAGATCAAGTAGGCTTAGCTTTTGTTTCATGAGTTGAAACTGGAATTTTTTTTTGGCACTAGCCTGTAAGCTCTAATCTATGCACACAACACACACCATACCCACGTACACCTTACACAAGCACCCAGGGGACCCACGAATTTGTCCCGAAAACGTTAATTTATGGCAACTTCCCCTCTTGGGGTTTCTGGGGTTCGAACCCTGCACTCTCCCCAAAAGGAAAAGTACCCATATCAACTGAGCTATTGCTCATTGATGCATGTTTTAATTTTGAATTTGTGCATGATGGTATTTGAATTTTTGTTGTTCCGGTATCATCTTGCCATGCCAAAACTTCGCAAATTATAAGAAGAGTCAACTTATTTATTAGGGTAAATTTTACTAAACCTCATCATTTTTTTGGGTTTTTGAGATAAACCCATTAAACTTTAAAAATGATATAAAACCCTATTGAAGGATATTTTCGAAAAAAAATTGAAAGATATTTTTGTCAAAAAAATATCATGTTCCTTTCATTTTTAGTCTATTCAATTTATCCGTAAGACATTGTGAGGATATTCAGTCTAATTATGGCTTGCACAAGTTAATCAAACTAACGATTTTATACAATATTGATACTTTAGCTGGTTTACTGAACTACCAATATTGTATGAAATTGTTAGTTAGATTAATTCGTGAAACCATAATTGAAAAAAAAATAATCCCAAAATGCCTTATGAATAAATTGAATAGAGTAAAAGTGCACAAAGTGTGATATTTTTGACAAAATTACCTTTCAATTTTTTTCGAAAATATCCTTCAACGGGATTTTATACCATTTTTAAAGTTCAACGGGGTTATCTCAAAAATGGTTTACGGGGTTTAGAAAAATTTACCCTATTTATTATTGTATTGCAACAAATTCTACATGAATAATTTGATATACATATGATGGAAGAGAGCATGATTGAAAGCAGGGGACAATGCATCAAAGTGTTGTAGGCATGGGCCATTTGCTTTCTTCAAAGAGAAACCAAGTGATATGGCAATGGACCCATATATACTCAACTTTTCCAAACCTTGCTACTTTTTCTAATTATTACATTATGTGCTATAAATCTCAAAATGCTAAAATCATCACCCTTGCATTCATCAATTCAATGGAATTTGCCGAAGCTCGGTTACAGGAGCTGAAAGCAGAGGTCGAGTTCGAACGCAGGCTTCGGAGAAAAGTGGAGTCATTGTGCCCCACGCTTGCCCAAGAGCTATCAGAAGAGAGAGAAACAACTGAGAAAATTTGCGAGGTGCTTGCAGAAGCTTTAATGAAAGAGAGAGAGGAGCTTGAGAAAGTGATTGCGGAGGTGGAGGAGGAGAGAAGAATGATGAGGGTGGCTGAAATTATGAGAGGGGAGAGAGTGAGAATGAAGTTGTCAGAGGCCAAGACTGTGATATGGAGGAGAGGTTGAGGGAGATTGAAGAAGTTAGGGAGCTGAGGGATGCAATGGGTGGTTGTTCATCTTCTTCTTCTTCTTCTTTTATTTCATCATATGTGAGAGGAAAGAGAGGAGTTTAACTTGCCAAGCAATGAACAAATGATATGCAAGAAAGATTAACATGCAAAGATTTTGGTGTTGATCGATTTATATTTGTCAATGGAGGGAAACATAGAGTGGCAGGATTGCCATGGTCCTCGTTGATTCCTTGCAAAGTGTTGTGTTCAATTGTAACTAAAAAGGTTTTATGAGAGGGGAAAGGTAAAATGGGGTTCATGGTTGTGTAATGGCATCGAAGGCATTAGTTTGTAGAAGTAGAAATAATCAAGGGAACAAAGTACAACTTCTGGAATCTTTAAAGCAAGACGGGATGCCAAAAACAACAAGTGTAGAAGAGAATTGATTCTTGTGTGTATGGCGTCAAGCCTCCTTTATATACAAGTTTACAACAAATCGGAAGAAGGAACAAGGAAGAATTAGTGGGATTGTCTGTTTGACAAATATTGGTAATATATCTCTCTCTAATTTGAGTAAGATTTTATCACACCCCATCACAAAAATTAAGAATCTCTATATAAGGAACATGTGTAGGCAAATTTCTCTAATCTTAATAAATTTGACCACACATAATATCAATCAAGGATTATGTATAGGCAAATTTCCTTAATATTAGTAAATTTGACCACATATAATCATTAGAATAATCACAAAATCTGGAAGCTCATGGAAATAATCTCAACACTCCCCTTCAAGGCGGAGTGTGAATGTCGTGAACACCCAGCTTGCGTATGAGGAAATGAAAATGTTCTTTTCCCAATGCCTTTGTGAAGACATCAGCAACTTGATTAAATGTGTGCACATAAGCGGTCCCGATGAGCCTTGATTCGATTTTCTCTCAAATGAAGTAACAATCTATTTCAACATGTTTAGTTCGCTCGTGGTAAACTGGGTTGGCATCTATAAGCAAGGCTGCTTGATTGTCACATAACATGAATGCTAGTGCACTCAAGTGAATACCAAAATCTTTGAGTAAATAAACAAGGCATTGAAATTCACAAGCGATCTATGCCATGGATTTGAATTCAGCCTCTGCTGATGAACGAGAAACGGTTTGTTGCTTCTTAGCACGCCACGAAATCAGGATGTTTCCAATAAATACACAAAAACAGGTGATGAAATGTCGAGTAAAAGGACACGAACCCCATTCGGAATCGCATAATGCTTGTAAACATAAATTGTTAAAGGAGGAGAGAAGAAGACCGGAACCCGGACTGCTCTTTAGATAATGTAAAACTCAAATGGCGGCTTCTAAATGGGGAGTACGTGGTGCGTGCATGAATTAACTAAGAATGTGAATGGTATAGAGAATGTCCGGACGAGTTATGATTAGGCATACAAGACGCCCAATCAATCTTCGATATTGTGATGGGTCTTTCGGCGGTTGAACATCTGAAAGATTAAATTGAGAAAGCCCCATCTCATGAAGGATCTCTAAAACATACTGCCTTTGACAAAGAAAAATGCCCTTAGATGATTGAGCAATTTCAATGCTGAGAAAATATTTGAGTGCTCCCAAGTCTTTGATTCGAAACATGTCTTCATGAAATAATTTAAGACAAGTAATTTCATTAGAATCACTACCACTAAATACAATGTCATCCACATAAGCAAGGACAAAGGTAGACCCTTTTGGAGTGTGCGAAAAATAGAGAGTGATCAGCACAAGATTGTGAATAACCAGCTTCCCGTAAAGCACCAAAACACTTAGCAAACCATTGTCGGCTCGCTTGCTTAAATTTGTACAATGATTTATGAAGTTGGCATACTTTATTCACCCCCTTAACATGAAATCCTGATGGTAATGCCATATAAACAGTTTCATGCAAATCCCGTAAAAATGCATTTGAACATCTAACTAATGTAATGACCATTTTTTGATTGCTGCAATAGAGAGTAAGCAACGATCAGTAACAAGCTTAGCGACTGGTGCAAAGGTTTCTTTATAATATATCCCTTCCTTTTGTGTGAACCTTTTGGCCACGAGTCGTGCTTTATAACGCTCTAAAGTCCCATCCAGCCTACGCTCAAGTTTATACATCCATTTGCAACCTATAGGTTTCACATTAGGTGGAAAAGAAACAAAAGATCAGGTTCGGTTCTCTTCTAAGGCTTGTAACTCAAGAAGCATTGCATCTCTCCAATGTTGGTGTGTACTATAAGAAATTCATGCTTATTCCGTCAGCTATTATCTGACGGAATAAAATCCCAAATAAAAAATAGGCCCCCGAATGCTTTAATATTTGTGTTGGGTTATTCCGTCGGCTCGTACCTGATGGAATAACCTAACAAATTATAAGGGGTTCGGGTTCTTATCTAATCCCCTATTTCTCACCCCAAAAAACTAGCCCCAATTCCCTCCTCTTCCTCTCTCGGCCCCCGGAGCTTCAACCTGTTGGGTTACGATAGCGTCCTGGTTATCTACCGTGGCCGATGCAGAACAAGAACTGACGTTTAAAAAATTTGACGCTAACGAATCCGTCTAGATCGAACCATACCTATACTAGCTAACTATAAGATGTTCTAGCTACTGAGATAGAAGCTTATACCGAATGAACCATGTCCTTCGGTCTTCTACCATCTTCATATGCTCCTTGAGGCGTCCTGAATCGAGCTTGGACTCCGGTCTTCCTCCGTCGAAGATGATCCACCCGAGAGAGACGATGCAGGCTCCAGCTTCGCCTAGCGAAGCAGCCGACGCTCCAAAGTTGCTAGCAATGGAGAGTGGGGTGTGTAGAAATATCTCACTATTTTTTCTCTCATGTGTCATGCTCAAATGAGCAATTAAAGAAGAAGAAGGAGATGGTAAGGAAAGCCATAGGCATGAGCAACTCAAGAAATGGCTAAGTCTCCAAGGAGTGAAATGAATGAATCAATGAGTGAATGAGTGTGCGAGTGTTTTTTATATGTAGAAAGAATGGCTAAGTCATTTTTGAACCATGCAAGAAACATCTCATCCATTTTAACAATAAACTATCACTAGCCATACCTCTGTACATAACTCCACCATGCTCATGCCATCTCACCCTCCACCTCATTTCCTAATGATTTTCTAAAAAGAAAATCATATAATGAGGTGTCCATCTTCTAGAAGATATACCGTATAAATACGGAATAAAACCCGGTTTACATATCGAAATACATATACGCGAAATCGTATGAAAATACGAATAGCCAAGAGAGAATAAATAGTGAACAATAATACTAGAATACATATATAAATATATTTATATAAATTATTGAATCAAAACTTGATTTGATAACCATGCTTATTCCTAAGCCGCTGGTATTATCAACCGCCCGATAAAAGTCTGTGTTGCCTATACACATATTTAATCGGACACCTATATGTACCAACATACGTCATCTAAGTCATATCACCTAAACCGTGAAAACCCTCTGTGTGGGACTCTAAAAACTCATCAATATGCTGCTAGTGAGTTTAACCACAAGCACGTCAGCGGCACTAGCTGTATGTAACGGCCACTCAGGTATTGAGTGAAAGAATGGCCGACGAGCAAACTCATCCAAACCCCTACAGTGCCTGTCAGTGACAATCTTCATATAGTCTGGTCTCTTCATCTAAGAGTATCGCATATCGAGTTTAGGGGGTGGATAAATTCAGACTCCTAATAACGCAATATTTCGTGTCGGTATGAAGCCAATCACCAACTGAGAAACTACTGATCCAAATCAGTAATTCTTGTCTACCTTGGCCAAGAATTTCTGGTAATGGCTATTCGTGTACCGCGCGACATCAACCCCCAATACCGGAAGAGACGAATCCCCGACGATCCGCTCACTACCTCTGAGAGGCTTGAGACTGTACCCAACTACAATCTGTTTGCATGACTCCATTGAGCCGTGGTAGGATAGTAATCAAAGTACAGTGGGAACTCACATGAGACAAATGACGATCTCAGGTCGACAGACTAAGCTGTACACATATCACTTGGGAATTGCTATCTGACAATAGCTATAATACCAACTAGCATGTTCTCGGCGAGTCCGTCCAGTGTACTCATAACCCAATGAGCATCTGTATACTATCTTAGGTGACTGACTGACACTAATTACTTATGAGACTGGCCATCGCCCCTCGTCGGGGTCTTGATAAGTATACACTAGTCTACTTTAGAGTATCGATTCCCAGTCTCAATACTTCCTCGACTAGGGATATTTAAGGATGCGCTTATAAACCACCCATCTCCTACATATATGATCGCTATCATAATACTGGTAGTCAAGTAAGAATCCTATGGGCTCTATCAACATGTAATAGTGATCTGTAATACCACATAAAGCATGTATATGATGATAAAGGCAAACCAGATAGTATATATTCAGTCGAAAATATCGCACTTTTGATATGACGTTTTCCTTATTTTTCTTAAATATCTAAAGGTGTTTATTATAAATATGACACATATGAGGGTTTATCTGTAAAAATACTATTTTCATATATCTATATATTATAATTAACATTATGAAGGAAAATATAAACATATAATATTTATATAATATTTTGATAATTTAAATATGCATATCATATCAAATATCCTTAATCAATATTCTTAAAATATAATATCATATCAAATTGGTTAGGATAATATCTCAAAAATACCCAATATTACTAATATTATTCTTTGAGATATGGTGCAAGTTTTGGCTCAGGTCAGGAGATCGAGATGTTGAGATGTCTGAAATCAAAAATCTGCCGAAATATTAAAGAAAATCGAAGAATCAATACTGGCAGAGACTCAGGAAATATTTTCAAGTTCCAGACATCAACTAAATCTCCATGTGTCACAAGAATAAAGCCTCAGAAATTTGCAGCCAAGATCTTACCAAACGGCCGCGGATCCGCGGCCAAACCATGCAATATTCGGCGAATCCGCGGCCGATTCACCAAATCAAGAGTTAGGATTTTCAGGTTGGATTTGCTACAACTAATCCTAATTCTGGGGATCTATGGTTTTTGGCTTTGAGGCTATATAAAGGACCGAGAGCTAAACTTAGAAATCATCAATATTTTACACAAGCTAATCACCATCAAAGAACAAGTGATCCAAGACAGGTCCAAGATTCGATGTGATAAAACGACATGAGATTCGACGGAACATCTACATCCGATAAAACAGAGATCGAGAGCAACTTCTTCTTTCTCTTGTAATCTTAACTTGAAATTTATACTTGTGAAGTTGATTAATAAAATTAGATCTTTACTTTAATTAGTTTAATTATTTAGTTACATAATGAATTTCATCTCTATCCGTACTTCTATCTCGATCATGCGCGAGTAATTCTCCGCTTGATTGGGTTCATAAGATTATGGTAAAACAATGGATGAGAAAATGTTTTAACTTCTTTTAAGTTTTATGAAGTTTATAAACTTTAGCAAAATAAATGTTAACATCCTTATCGGGCGCGCTGCCAATTTATTACTAGTCTCGACCGCGATTTGAGATCAGATTAACAATTGTATTGTTAAGGGCTAGACATGAATAGAGATCAATGAAGGACAAGGATCAATAGTGGGGAAACCCTGGTTTCTTCCAAGTACCCTAATTCTCATTCATCACTATCTATCTAGTATTAAATCTATCAATAGATAAAAGAGTAATCTTTATTAGTCATCCATGACTATTAAATCCAAACGAACCCTACAAGCATTCTTCTTATAAAATCTATATCCGTATTCAAACTAGATCTGTATTCTACATCCGTATTTTGACGTAGATCTCGAAACTATTCTCCACTATTCTTTATTCTTTTATTCTTCCTCTTTTTCAACACGTCTAAAATAATATTGAAAGATTTCACATATCCCTGAGGATGACCTGTACTCATCTCGGTCTAGCTACACGCGACACCGTTATTGATTGCGGTTACTACACACAATTTACAGATCAATCAAATGGCGCCGTTGCCGGGGATATGTGCATAATTTTTTATTCTTACTATTCGTGTTGAATTCTTATTCGATCAATATCATAAATAAAACAAAACAGAAATTGTGTATTTAAAGATTAGTGTGCGACTTTTGTGAGGAAATCTGGAGTCACTGTAGCGAGGAGATAAAAATTCAGAGACATTCATCAAAACCTAGAGGAGCAAGGGAGGCCACCCCAATAATTTTTTTTACGCGAGATCTCAACTCCAAGGCGGAAGCGCGGCAAGAACACCACATTTGCGGCGGAACCGCGGCATAGTTGGGGAATTAGGGTTCCCAACTTCTCTGGTAACTTTACTTTCTCATTCTCTCTCCTCTGAAAAATCCAATAATATATTTTCTGCAGGATTCTTTGCAAAAATATCGCCGCTCAAAAATCTTTTTGCGTGTTTTGTTTTGCGGTTTGTTTGTGCATATTTTAATACGGACATTAAGGGGCAAAGACCAAATTCAGATTAGGTGGGGATTTCATCACCCTTTCTAGGCCCCATAAATCACAAAATGAGCATCCACATTACCCTATATTAATTAAAAAATATTTAGACCGAGACTTTAAGGACTGTCACGCTCAATAAGGACAGAGGAAGGTCATGGGTAATCTATCGCTTATCCGCATTTCTTTTGTGGTGTTTAGGCAAGTGTGTCTAGGTAAGTGGTTATTTAATTAGGCCCGCTATTTTTGGGGATTCGTATAGCGGATACCTCCCACTTACCTGGCACTTACCTGGCCACAAGAGTTATAAAGAGTCGGTAAAGGATTGAACCTGCGACTTGTCCTTTGGAAGTTTAGGAGCGGTCTAGAGACTTGACCTAGATAACCTTAGTTCTATGGTTGATTGTGTATTTTTGTGTGATTTGTCTCACGTCCGACACTTTTCAAAACAAGTCAATTTTAAATCACACACGCTGCTACTTGCGCTAAACCCACTTAGTACATGCTCGGCTGGACATGAGATTCTAGTGCCCGTCTTGTCCGCGTTTCTGCTATCGACTCCGAAGTCGGTACTTCTTCATCTTCATTTTTCCTTCCACTCACCACATCCGCGATGGATGGTTCTCCATCAGATTATAATACCACCCTCCCACCACCCATCGGTGCACAGAATCCACCGCGCATCTCTCTTCAAGAAAGATGTTACCCCATGCGCGGACCCCTTCCTACCTGTTTATCTATTCCACAAGCCAATGGGGATAATTTTGAAATTAAACCCCACTTCATCAACCTGTTGCCCAAATTTCACGGGCTTGAGTCTAAAGACGGATATTTTTTTATCACTAAATTCGAAAACGTATGCGTAATGATGGGTACATCACAACTTTCAGTGGATACTATGTGCTTGCGTTTTCTCCCTTTCACTTTGTGCGATTTAGCAGAAAAATGGCTTTATAACACTGCCGCACACTCTATTACCAATTGGGATGAATTCGTGTTAGCATTCCTTAAGAAATTTTACCCCAATCATAAGACCGCCTGTGTTCGGAGCGAAATCAACCAGTTTACCCAGCTTCCCAATGAACCATTTTGGAACTGCTTTGAACGGTTTAAGGATCTGCTTGTTCAATGTCCTCATCATGAAATACATAGATGGGATCTGTGCTGAATTGTATATGATGGCATTACTCCAGCGATAAAGCAGATGCTTGAAACCATGTGTCAATGCAATTTCATGTCCAAAGATGATGGTGAAGCTTGAAAATTTTTGGAAGATCTCGCTGAACACACTTTGCAGTGGAAAAGCGTTAGACCATCATCTAGGGGAGGTATCCATCAGCTCGATGTTTCCATCGCAGTAAAAGCCGAAATGACAGCAATGCAAAAGAATCTCGACTCTATGGAGAACAAATTCTCATGAATCTCCCTAAACCAGGTTACGCTTCCCAAGGCCGTATGTAGTTACTGTTCCGATCCATCACATCTGATAGAAGAATGTCCTTTAAATGCACCGTTTCAAGCTCAAGAACACAATAATGCTACTTTTCAGCAGCGACCTAGAAACATGCAGGGTTCTATAGGGCAGCAGCAAGGTTTCGGGAGGCATCGTCCATGACATTTTCAAATTTTTGTCGTTTTAAAGAACCTTAACCCTAGAATCTTAGCTAGAGATTTAGACAACTAGCAATGCAAACAACTTTACATCTAAGTTAATGAGGAATACAACCTTTGTAGACTGGTCCTTCACTTCTAAACCTCCGTGTAGTAGTCCCTTCACTCCAAATAGTGAACACCCGAACTCTAGTAAGGGTTCACATGAAGAAATGAACAAGCTTGCTCGAAATCTTCGAGGCCGAAGATGATCTACGTCGAGAAGACTCAAGCCCATGCTACCTCTTCACTAATTGTAAATTAATGAAGCAAACACCCTAAACTAAATGGCTAATATAGTAGAGGATGATGAAGTAGGAATTGTGCTCACTTTAGATTAATTTTTCTCATATTATTTCTTCACTATTTGAAAAGCTAGTGAGCTTTCTCATGAGGAAGAAGAAGATGGAATAGAGATGAGAATGAAACTCATGAGGTGGGAATAACAACTATGGGTGAGTTAGTGTCATACACTAACTCATGTAGAGAATAAACCATGTCTAAACAATAATGGTTGGGTTAATAAATATTTTCAAGGAAAACAAAAAGAGTGGACTTGGTCAATGGTTCCACAAGCTTCTACAAGCTTCAACCATGTGACAATTTCCAACCAATTTTGATTTACTTTAAATAAATAAAAACCCTTCATTATTATTTGCATGGTGTGAGTCTCATACACCCATGTATCATGTGGTATCAAGCATGACACAAAATAATGTACATTAATATATATCACATATATACTAAGTGTACACAAGTGAGAAAAAGAAATGTTTAAGTGAGCAAATATTAGTTAATGTAAATTAATATATCAAATATATAATTATACATTAAATTATTAAATCAACACTTGATTTAATAATCCAGTTATATCACATACAACCGGCTAATATCAAATGTAACAATTTATCGAATTAACACTTGATCCGATAACCCGGTTATATCACATATAACCGACCGATATCACATATCGCAAGAATAGAATGCGGTATCATATACGGGCATTAATCTCGGTCCTGCACATATCACGTATGTGCTCCTACTTCATTTCGCATGAACCAGGAAAGCTCTGTGTAGGACTCTAAAGACCCGTCAATACGCCGGCAGTAGGTGGTGATCATATCAGTCACCCATAAGCCGCAAGCAGTCTGCTAAACGTAACGGCCACCAAGGTATTGAGTGATCAGAAGATCAACAAGCAAGCCTGCTCATACTCCTGCGAATCCAATTAGTAACACTACCGTACAGTCCGGTCTCTTCGTCAGATATGTCGCATATCACAGTCTGGGGGTGGTAAAACGTCAGAACCTAATAGCCTGATAAGTCATGCCGATGCAAGGTCCATAACGGTTCAAAAAACTACTGATAACACTTACAAGTAAATCTCAGCAAACCTGGCCAGGGATTTCCTGTTATGGCCAATCGAGCATAGCGCAACATCAACTCCCAATACCGGGAGAGACGAATCCCCTCCTATCGCTCATTGCCTCTATGTGGCTCAGGACTGTACCCAAAAAACACTTTTTTGCACGATCTCTTGAACGCGGTATGGTGAAAATCAAAGCACGGTGAGAATCACACAAGACTCTATGACGATCTCGGGTCGACAGACTAATCTGTACCAGTGTCACCAGAGAACTGCTATCTGACAAAAGGTATAATACCATCTAGGAGTTCTCGGCGAGTCCGTCCAGTGTACCCAGTCTCCACTGAGCACCCGTATACCTTCTCTGATGTCAAACACCAATGGATGTGGGATCATCCATCACCCATCATATGGGTCAAGAAGCGCATACGCTACTCTACTCTGGAATATCGATGCCCCGTCTCGATACTCCGACGATTAGGAACATCTGAAGGATGTACTTGCCGACTACCTCTGCCCCACTAGTATGATCTGCATCATAGTCCTGGTAGTCAAGTACTTATCCTAAGGGCTTTATCAACATATAATAGAGAGACAATAAGTGTACATGTTAAGATAAAGAGTAACCAGATAGCATACTATCATGTCGAGCAAGAAAGTCCTCCCTATATATGTCCAAGCATCCATTACAATGTACATCACATGTACAGTAATGGCCTCTAGGGCATACATATAACTAACAATTATCTCCGACTTGCCATAAGGCCATTTGTTGCAGTATCACATACTCAACCTCCTATAGAAGTCTCTCTAGGGAAAGGCCTTTGTGAGTTGATCCGCCGTGTTATCCTTCGCGTCAACTCTCCTAACCTCGATCCCTTGGAGATCAACCATCTCCCTGATCAGGTGATACTGTCCTCAGAATATGTCTGGATCACTGATGGGACCGGTGTTCCTAGGCTAAAACCACAACTCCATTGTAGTCACAATAACGGTTATTGGATGCTCAATGGTAGGAACCATATTCATCTCATGAACAAGAAATGTCCAGACAGCCACTTTGGTAGTATCGTTGGTAGCAATGTATTCAGCCTTTATCGTCTAGTTTGTCACGGTATCTAGCTTGGAACTCTTCCAACATACCGTACCTCCACTGAGGGTAAAGAAAAAGCCCGAGACTGACTTTCAGTCGACCTTATCACCCTGGAAGCTCGAACCAAGAACATTCTTTTAGTGCTTCTCAAGTACTTAAGAATGTCTTCCACAGCTGTCCAGTGATTCTCCCAAGATCCGATTGATTCCTAATCACTACATCTAGTGAGTTAGCTACATTTGGTCTGGTACATAATATCGCACACATGATAGAGCCTACTGCTGAAGCATAGGATATCCCTTGCACGCGAGCTCTCTCCAAATCAGTCTTGGAAGACTTATTTTTGGAAAGAGTGATTCCCGAGTAAGTGGACAAATCACCACGCTCAGAATCTTCCATACTAAACCCCTTTAGTATGGTGTTAATGTACCTGAATTTGGTACACTCTCAACATCCATTTAGATCTATCACCATAGATCATAATCAACAAGATGTAGTAGGTATCCATTCAGATCTTTCATGGAGAATCTTCGTGATAAGATGTGCTTGATCGAGTGTAGCATAGGAAACCATTTCCTATCAAGAGTATGTCATCTACTTACAATACTTGGAAAACAACCTTACTCTCTACAACCTTCTTGTATATACAAGGTTCATCAACTATTTTGATGAAGTCAAACTCTTTGACTGCCACATCAAAACAGATGTTCCAACCCCGCGATACTTGCTTTAATCCCGATGGACTTAAGCATAGTTTTGAAAGTCTCAACTTTTGCATCTACACCAATAATCTTCTCAAGATCCATTTGCTCCCAATGGGTTTTACCCCTTCAGGTGCAACATGCAAAGTCATACTTTGTTGGAGTACATGGATTCCATCTTTGATTGCATAGCATCCAGCCTATTCACAGAGTCCCCACTCGTGATGGCCTGTATGAACCTAGTTGGGCCATCATCTACCATGATGCAATCCTCGCTTCCACTGTCACCGAGAAGACCGTAGTATCTCTTAAGTGGATGAGGAACCCTACCAGATTCATGGAGAGGCTGAGGTTCGTTGGAGACTATTGAATCCTTTAGTTTCACCAAATCATCAGCTGTTAGTTTGTCTAGCTGAAACTCCTTCTAGTTCTACCTTATGTCTACTAATTTCTTCACAAGAAATTCCTTTTCTAGAAAAGTGGTATGCTGAGAAACAAAACATCTTTTTCTCCTCAATTTGGTAGAAGATATTCCCTCGCTAATGCTTGGGTTATCCTAACAAACTTATACAGAACTGATCTTGTCTCGAGCTTGTTCGGATTTTGCTTTTCAACATAGGCTGGACAACCCCATATCTTAACTCGTTTAAGGCATGGTCTCTTCCCATATCATATCTCATATGGAGTGGTAGGAATTAATTTGGATGGAACCCCATTCAATTGGTATGCAACTTCTTAAGTGCATAACTCCCAAAAGGAAACAGGCAACTCAGCAATACTCATCATAGAGCACACCATATCTCATAAGACGCGATACCTCCGTCCCGTTACACCGTTGTGCTGTGGTGTATACGAAAGAGTAAGCTGAGAGAGAATCCTATTCTCCATTTAGAAAATCCAGGAACTCCATGTCCAAGTATTCGCCTCCTCGATCACATCGAAGGACTTTAATACTTCAACCCGTCTGGTTCTTAACTTCAAGCTTATATTCCTTGAATTTCTCAAAAGTTTCAGACTCGTGTTTCAACAGGAACACATGTCCGAACCTTGAGAGATCGTCGATGAATATAATGAAGTACAAAGAACCAACCCTGGCATTTGTAGACATAAGACCGAATACATCATCATGTATCCGTCCCAAGAGTTCACTAACTCTTTCTCTGTTTCCAGTAAACGGAGTATTGGTCATATTACCTTTGAGACAAGAGTGGCAAGTATCATATGATGAAAATTCGAACAGATTCTTATATTCATCCTTATTTAACTTAGTAGTCGTGTCGCATTGATATGACCTAGTCTACAATGCTACAAGAAGGATTCATTCATTTCTGAATTATTCCTCTTGTGTGTGTTCTAATTACTTTGAACCGCGGTTTGATCTAGAACGAATATGCCATTACATAACGTGCCTGATCCAATCAACTTTTGATTAAGGAAAATGTTCTCAACATTATTCATCAATACAAAATTATATCCTTCTTTAACTCATTAAAGAAACCGATGTAATGCTGTATATCAGGTTCGGTATGTAATAACATTCATTCAGAATCAAAGTATTAATACAAGGTGGCATTTGCCAACTGATTTGGCTGCAACACTTGCACCATTCTCTACACATAGAGACATATCACATATTCCCAGTTCTCTACCTATCTGTAGCCCATGTAACATATTATATATGCGGGATCCTGATCCGGTATCATATACTTACGACGTAGAGGACACTGAGAAACAATTCTTAGTAATGAACACATCTGAAAAAAATGCATCAACATGCACTTTCTTCGATTGGGTGGCATGGGAGTCCGGATATTCCTCTATTTCCTGTTCAGACTTATAACAATTATAAGAAAGAATGGAACCATCCCCAGCTCAGTATAATAAGCAGGTTCGGTCAATGCATCCATATTATTATCTTGATTAAGGTATGACATGGTCGCTAACAGGAGAGAGAGAGAGAGAGAAGAAAACACTCTGCGTGTGCTCTTACAAGATTAGATTGGTTATTATTTTACCTAATCAGGATGGCTCCCACTGTTTTTATCAAATCTTCCTTCAAACCCTAAAAGGTAAGACTAGCCGGGATTAATTACACCGTATAAGTTTGCCGATCTTTTGACCAGGTCGGTGTCGGTATTTTGAGGGAGGTTCCCCATGCTTTCGCACGAACCTAATTAAAATAAACCTCGTTTTCCCAGGGGCGTAACCCCTTTAACACCTTTCTAGACACCTACTTGATCGGCTAATTATAATGTGTAAAACTCTCCTAGGAGTAACTCTTACTCGCAGTGGGTATTGGGATCCAACTATCTCATAGAAGGTATGTAATCTCATTGCAAATTTCAACACTTGAAATTCCCGATAATATTTTGCCTCTAGCGACTTATGACCTTAACATGGTCATCAAATCATAAGCGCTAGCCAAGTTCAACCCGTCATTTCTTGATTGAATTAAACCCACCCGCACGACCCTTAACATGGTCAACAAAGTCGTACGACTACTCTAATATAATCACATCATATGCTTATGCAGATAAGCACTAATTAGCTACCGCACACTACGCCTTAACATGGTCAACAAACGTAACACGAATACTAAATAGTACTTATCTGAAATGACGGAGGGTTACGACAGGTTTTTAAGAAAACCTTTTGCGTAATGAACTTGATATCGTTGTAGAATCGAGTGATTTTGAAAAGAAGCGTTTTTGAGGCTTTTGCTAGTTTCGCTAAATAGGTCACTCCCGGTGAAGGGATCTCGGCTCTTTCCTCGTCAAATGAGATGCTGGATATTTCACAAATACCACTATGCAAAGCAAAAACTATAGAAGCAATCAAAAGACAAACCGAGTGGGTTGTAGCATCTGCCGGTTTCGCTAAAGAGTTCACTCCCGGTGAAGGAATCTCGGCTCTTTCCTTATCAAATAAGGTGCTGGATATTCTACAAGGAATACCGCTATGCAAAGCAAGAACTAGAGCTACCAGTTTTTAAAACAAGTTTCTACAACATTTTTAGGTTTCTTTTATTTCATTAATCTCATTAATGAAGTCCCATCAAATTATGCTTCCTAAGCATCACAGAAAAAACGAAAGCATCAATATTTATTATATATCATCATATATATAATATAAGCATTCGTCTCAGCATATAAAGTGACCACATCACAGAATATCAGCAACAGAAGAACACATATGAAATATTGGATATACTAGGAATTCCGTGTTTTAATTAAGCCAGTAAAAAAACATGGATTCCACGGTCATGATGAATAGCCAAACCCACATCCCTAGACCCCTACAAGAGCGGCAAGCAACCCTCCCAATTCTAGAGTTAGAAGACCCGGTCTCGACTCCTCGAGATGGTCTCCCACTGGACCCTAGAACCCGGTTACTTATGCTCTCCTCATTGGGTCAATCCTAATGCGGAAAAGTAAATAATATACATCAATGGTGATATCATCCTTAACCCAGAAGTGCCCAAATAAAAGAATATTACATACAAGCTTTTATATGAATGAAAATGAAAAACTCTCATCTCACATAAAAAAAACCCGGCTATTCAAAACACGACGATCTAATATAACATATCACAGCAACAAATAACATCACATGTCATCAACGTAAGTAAATATGCGTATCCCAATTGTCGTTGACATATAGCAAATAAACCGGTGATACACCACATATTACACTTACGATCGCAGAAAAGAAAGTGAAAAACTACAACAATTGGAATCCGCAACCTCCTTACACATTATTAACCCAATGTATCACATACTTTGGATTTCATGCCTAACCAAATGAATTCCTTAGACATCACATGCCTAACAATTATAAACCCCGCATTTTAGTCTCGATATTGAAAACACTTTCCAATAACATGTCGGGTAATTCAACAAGATTCCCGATAACCTGTTCGAATGCTCGTCGGACACTTTAGTAGACGGCCGCACCCCCGATGCCGTCGACGAAGTGCACTAAAGAGAAACACCGCGGCCGCGAGCACCCGAACGGATGCTTTTGGCGATGGGGTTCTCCTATAGTCATGTTGGCTATAGTGCCCTCAAGGCAATTATCATAGTCGCGGACTTGTGATTATGATGATTGAGGCAGGACCTATACCGATGAAACAGTCTTACTCAAGATGATAGTATGCTATCTGGTTTGTCTTTATCATCATATACATGTTGATAGAGCCCATAGGATTCTTTCTTGACTGCCAGCATTGTGATGGCGATCATATATGTGGGAGCTGGGGTCTATAAGCACATCCTTAAATGTCCCTAGTCGTAGGAGTATTGAGACCGGGCATTGATACTCCAGTGTAGACTAGTGTATACTGATCGAGACCCCGACGAGGGGCGGTGGCCAGGTCTCACAAGCCATTGGTGTTAGTTTGTTCACCTAAGATAGTATACAGGTGCTCATTGGGTTATGAGTACACTGGACGGACTCGCCGGGAACCTGCTAGTTGGTATTATACCTATTGTCAGATAGCAGTTCCCAGGTGACATGTGTACAGGTTAGTCTGTCGACCTGAGATTGTCATTTGTCTCGTGTGAGTTCCCACTGTGCTTTGATTACTACCCTACCACGGCTCAAAGGAGTCATGCAAACAGGTTTTAGTTGGGTACAGTCCCGAGCCACATGGAGGCAGTGGTCGGATCGTCGGGGATTCGTCTTTCCCGGTATTGGGGGTTGATGTTGCGTTGTGTACGGATGGCTATCACCATAAATCCGTGGCCACGGTGGACGAGAATTATCGATCCAGGATCGATAGTTTCTTAGGTGGTGATGGGTTTCATACTGACACTAAATATCGCGTTGTTGGGGGTCTGACTTTATCCACCCCTTTAGACTCGATATGCGATACTCTTAGACGAAAAGACCGGACTGTACGGATATTGTCATTGACAGGCTCAGTAGGGGTTCAGGATGAGTTTGCTCGTCGGCCTCCCTTTCGCTCAATACCTGGGTAGCCGTTACGTACAGCTAGTGCCGCTGACGTGCTTGTGGTTAAACCCACTGCCAGCGTATTGACGAGTCTTTAGAGTCCCACACAGAGGGTTTTCATGGTTCAGGAAATATGGTGTACATGTTGTATATTGATACATATGGGTGTCCGATTAAATATGTTCACTTGCTGCGCAGACTTTAATCGGACGGTTGATAATACTAGCGGCTTAGGATTAAGCCGGATTGTTAAATCGAGTTTTGATTTAATAATTGATATATGTATTTGTATATACATATTCTGGTATTATTGTTCACTATTCGTTTTCTCTCTTGGCTATTCGTATTTTTGGTATGAATACGCGTATATGTACATGTACTGGGAAGTATTCCGTATTTTGTATGGAATAGCTTCTAGAAGAAGATGCCACCTCATTATTGATTTTCCTTTAGAAAATTAATAAGGAAATGAGGTGGAAAAGGTGACTAAGTCAAAGCATGGGTCAAAGTATGGTGTATGGCATGGTTTGGATTTGTTTAATGAAATTAAACAAATGGCATTTTTTGTGTGGATGAAAGAGGGGGGCCGACCACAATTGGGAGGAATGAATTTCATTTGGGTTTTTGATATGAAACATTACGCTAGCCTCTTCTCTCATTCACTCAAAGGTTCACAAAAGTCTTAGCCATTCTAGCTCATGCCAAAAAGCTTCATCATCTCCATTCATCTTCTTGAGTTGCTCCATGGAGCACATGGTTGAGAGCAAATCATAGTGACACACTAGTACACCCCCACTCTCCATCGCTAGCGACTTTGGAGCGTCGGTTATCTCGTTCGACGAGGTTGGAGCTTGCGCCGTTTTCCTCAGGTGGATCATCGGAGACGAAGGAAGACCGGTAACCAAACCATATTAAGGAGCCGCTAGGAGCTTGGAATGAAGACCGAAGGACGCAGATCAACTCGGTATAACGATTCTAACTCTTAGTTAGTTTACTAGTTTAGGGTTTAAGGTCCATCCGTAAATCGGGTAACGGTAGTGCCAGTTTTAGAAATTTTTATTCCGCATTTTGGCCGCGTTTCAATGGCCGGGGTGCTGCCGGGACCTTTCATGGTATCAGAGCCACCTTTTAAACCCCTTACTAGCTTGTCTAGACGTGCTTAAAAGATCGATCGATGGATTTTACCGAAAACACCATTCCAATTTTCTGTTTGCTGTCGATTTTCAAATGTGGTCAAAAAATTATTTCACACATCTTAAAAATCCTTGCAGGCGATTTTATGGGGACACAAAAAATTTGGGCTCATCATTCCACTAAAGCGCCGCGTATCCTCCGCAATAAGCCCCCATTGGCGGCAGTTCCGCGGCGGAATAGTGGCAACGGGCGTCGAAATTTTTTCTTTAGCTCTATTTCTTGGAATGGTGATTTTTGTGATATTCTGTTTTGGCCCAGGTTTCAGTAAAATGTTGTTTTGCTATTGGGACCAATTTGGAACTTTGTCGATCGATATTTTAAGTAGGCGTTTAACAGTACATACATTATTTTCTGCGACCGTGAATGTCATTTGATCGGTAAACCCGTCTAACTGCTATATGCTTTTAGATGGGTTTGCGAACGTGACATTCACGTTGATGTTCTGTATTGTGCTGTGATGTTGGTTGGATCATCGTGGCGGATAGCAATGGTGCAATGATAGTACAGTTTTATTTCATTTGTACATTTGATATTACGGGGCGAGCGTCCGACATGTGGACTGCCGTCACTGCCAGTTTGTATATTATTCTTTTGGGGCACGACCGGACTGAGGTCGATGTCACCCTTGTATATTATTTTATTTTCTGTACAAGGATTACCCCGTGGTGGGATGCACGAATAGCCGGATTCTAGAGGGCAACTGGTCCGCATCTCATGACGTTGGGACGGAGGGGATCTTACTCTAGAATTGGCGGGCTATTCGCCGCACTCGTAGGGGGTATAGGTATGACCCACGGAGGGGTGCTCAAGTTACCGGATTCCGTGAAGTGCTGGGTGGTCCATTCACGTTGTTGAAGGGGGCTGCCTCGCTTCTGGTTTTGGCGGGTAACTTGCCGCACTCGTAGGTGTCTAGGTTTCATTGCACAGGCTATCCACACGACAGGGAACGTCGGGTCTCACTTGCGGCTCAAGTGAAACCCGGGGCTCCAGATTATCCACCATTCTGTATTGCTTCTGTGATGTTGCTTTATATCATGCCTGGGATGAATGTTATATATATATATGTATATATACTAGTAGATGTTGTATATGTTTTGCACCCGCGCTAGCCCAGTCCCCGCTCTGTCGTTAGTTAAGTAACCTAACGGGTGATGACGGGACCCAGTGGCGAATGCGGTTGGCATATACGTACATTTTATTTTCGTTCTTTTCTGGTGTGATTAATTGATGGGACTGCATAGATTCTTATCAATGCAAGGATAAAACAAACCTATATATATGATGTTGTTAGAACCAAGTTTTTTAAAAACTGACATTACAGACGTACACTTTTGCTTTGCATCGTGGTATTCATTTGGAATATCCTGCACCTCATTCGACGAGGCAAGGGCCGAGATCCCTTCATCGGGAGTGACCCCTTGGGTAAAAGTTTGCGTCAACGTAATAACTTTACTATAGTCGATTATTTTTGCTTTGCATCGAGGTATTCAGCTTGGGATATCCTGCACCCCATTCGACGGGGAAAGAGCCGAGATCCCTTCACCGGGAGTGACCTCTTTAGCAAAAGTTTTCGCCACCATATATTTATAAGAAACCACTTGGATTCCTTCAACGATATCAAGTTCATTACATAAAGGTTTTTCGCCAAAAACCAGCCGTAACCCTCCGTCATTTCTTACAAGTATTGCTTAGTATTCGTGCTGCGTTTGTTGACTGTGTCAAAGCGTAGTGTGCGGTAGCTAAGTAATGCTTGTTTGTGGCATATTAATGCGATTGGTTAGGACAGTTGTGCGGCCTTGTTGACTGTGTCAAGGGCTCGTGCGGGTGGGTTTAATGCAATCCAGGATAATGACGGGCTGAACTTGACTAAGACTCTTTGATTTGTTGACTGTGTTAAGGTCACTTGGGTCTTAGGGGTAAAAATTATATCGGGAGTTTCAAATATAAAGGAAACTTGCCAGGCTTGCGCATACCTTCTAGAGTGTGGTGACTTGAGTGGCTTCCATCAAGTTATCATGCGATGATAGTTGGATCCCGATTCCTACTGATGAGTAGGAGTACTCCTCGGATGATTCCGACTAATTCTCTTTTAGGGTTTGGAGGAGAATTCAAGGAAACAGTGGGAGGCATCCATATTAGATAAAATGATTAACCATTCTGATCTAGGTTAGAGTGCACGCCGAGTGTTTCTTCTCTCTCTCTCTGGCTGCGACTATGACCCGACCTTTGACTAAAACTCATGAAACCAAATTGACCGAACCTTCTTAAAACACTTTGGCTTTTGGAATGTCACGGTGTCGCATACATCATTGCCACTTCTATATCACATTTACATTTCTCCAGAACACCTCGTGTCACTACGGACATCCACTTCCATTGGATAAATCCATCGTATGGTTATATACGAACTCGAAGGAACTTTTTCGAGGATGGATTCTGGTTCTGGAGAGATTGAATAGGATTATTCGGTTGTCTTTTCCCTTTACCTTCTCTCAGGTTGTGAGGGCTCCTAGGATTAGGAGAGGGTATACCTATTGAGCTTATTGGATAGTCTTCTTCCAAACCATAAGCAGGTGCCGAATGGTAGGGAAGAAAGAAAACCAATTAAGGTTAAGTGTGGTGTACAGAAGGTAATAAGTAAAGACGTATAAAGGGATTAGAATAATGGCAAAGGAAATTGCGACCACCATCATTCACGACTAAGACCGGGTATACCCCTGCCACTCCTACATCCACTTTTCATTTCTCTAGGACATTCCGTATCACTACGGATATCCACTTCCATTGGATAAATCTATCGTATGGTTATATACGAACTCGAAGGACTTTTTCGAGGTTGGATTCTGGTTCTGGAGAGATTGGATAGGATTATTCAGATGCCTTTTCCCATTACCTTCTCTCAGGTTGCGAGGGCTCCTAGGATTAGGAGAGTACACCTATTACGCTTATTGGATAGTTTTCTTCCAAACCTTAGGCTGGTGCCGAAGGGTAGGGAAAGAAGAAAACCAATTAGCCTAAAGAAGGTGTACAGAAGATAATAAGTAAAGACATAAGAGGGAAGCTAAGTATATGGTTACTGTCGTGAATCAGGATAGTGGAAGAGGCGTTACTAGGAATATCAGTTGAACCCCTTCGAAACATTTCCATGTTTCATTTTCACTGTGCGATGTTAATTGGTAACTGTTTTCCAGTTGGAATCTAACTCCAGGGTATGTATTTACCAGATCATTTTCTCACATCTACATGTTATTACGGATGGTGAGTGGGAGTAAGATATTGGGAATTGGGTGATTAGATCCTCACTATATCGAAATTCGTTGTAATTGGTGATATTTGAGGAAATCATCTGGATTTTTGCCGGATGGCAAATATTTGGTTTTGAATATCCGTTTTTATGCACCAATTTCAAACTGATATATCTGTATGTTTATTTTTATAAAGTGAGATATAACTTTTTGATATTGTGTCTATGACATTTACCTATATCAGTTGGTGATTAGGTAAGGTGCATTCAACAGTGGTGTAATTCTTCTTAACCATACTACAGTTTTTCAACCTACGACACACAGGGTTTGAGTTGTTGAACTCAGGGGACTTATACAAAGTATTGTATGTTGTCCAGTGTCCATTAGGACAAAGGGGTTGGTACTCGTACTACATTCTGTTTACTTGTGACTTCTCCAGTTCTGGACAAGTATTTCGTTGAAATGCAATGTCCAGATATTGAGAAGTTATAGGTATAAGAATAAAGTAGAGAACCATTTATTGTAAGTATCAAGATTCTTCAAGGAAGTCGAAGATGTAGATACTTGTGTTTGGTATTCCATTGATAGTAATGGTTTTGAGAACTTGCTTCTTTTTCAGATTACTCATATATGGATGCACTCCTAGATAAGTAATGTTGATTGTCCTCTTTCCATTTGGTTGATATGCACTGGAGACAGCTGCTTGATTTTGAATCTGGTTCCAAATTAGATTAGTGCTTTTGTTTCTATATTAGATACATATAGAATCAATTTATATCTTAACGATGTTAAGATATAGGGAGTTGTCCGGCTGATGCTTAAAACCAGAATCCGGATAAACTCAAGGCACGTTTCAGTAATGACTGTTTGTGGGTTATCCCGGGCTTTGACGAGGGTTAACTTTCTACCATCAGGAAGATCAATATTTATATTGTTCTTGACTTGCCATATTTTTAGTAAAATGGATTTTTTAGAAAACAAACGTGGGAGTATGGTAGAACTGGAAGTTATTCCAGAACCATGAACGATTACGGAAGATTTAATAGAACCTGAGGATTCAATTGTTTTCAACGTTCCAATAGCCACTCCGCAGATTTTGGTAGGTAACCTCAGGCACCCGAGAGGTACTTCGGTCTTCTCAGAGACGGTGACAGGGAGGTTCTTGTTCATCCAGACTTGCCATTGCAGCTGTTTTAGACTATAAGACCTGGCAGGAGGATGAGTATACCGTCATTCTAAACTAGCTTTAGAAGTGCACGTATATATGACTCTGCCAGAGGGTTGTTGTAGTCAGTGGGAGCAGCGGAAGCATAGTAGGCAAGTAGCTTATATCTATTTATAGACTAAAGCAGATATAGCGGAAATAAATCATCAATTTTTGATGTGACAGTCATAGGTCTATGACCTCATCAGAATGGGAGATGAATCTAGTAAGAAGGTAGTAGAGAGTGATGTCCAGGTGTTGGAATGACATGCACTTGATAGGAAGAGATATTCCTATACTACGATCGGTTGTATTTTGGTTGTCACACAGTTGTTTCTCCACATAGGATATGGATATAATATCAGGTTTCTGGTTACTAGATCTATGGTTTTAGATCTAGATTTGGGAAGTATCCTAATCTGGGTAATTTGACATTAAATGGACGACTCCTGCCATGGTGGTGTACCTGCAGGTGATGGAGTTAACCTCTCTAAAGGTGTCTTACAGACTAAAGGGGAGAGGGACCTGCATGATTAGCATATCACTTGCTTAGGCAATTGAGTTAATCATGAAATGTCAAGTGCCACACCAGATATTGCTTTTGCAATAAGCAGATATATTAATCCAATCCTGGAGAAACATTGGGAAGCAGTTATTGAACATAAGTGAATGTTCTTGGGAAATGATTACGGCAGCCTCCTTCGGGAGACGGTTATCATTTCAGGCTCCTAAGGTGACCTGGATGACAGAGTGACTGTCAGAGTTATAGTTTTCCCTCTTTTGAGGGATAGTATGTTGGACGGGTGGTCCAAGCGAATATTGAGGAAATGCATGGCGCAGGATACTGATTAAATTCAGTGGAAGATACAGTCTAAGTAGTTTGCTGGATTTGGAGTTCATTTGTGAACTAGGTCCCATCAGATATCCAGACAAATTCTAAGACAAGTATTACTCATTTCGGAAGATTGTTTTCTCCACGAAGTTGAGATTAAGAGAGATATAGAAAGAAACATTGGAGCGGATCCACTCACTGAGGCTATTTCTCGAACGCAATCATTTTCGCAAACAGGCTTTGCGAAACTGATTAGTAGAGAAGTTGGGTGTTCGGTATCACACGGGCTGTGAGTATGCGACATCGCAATAATTGGCCTTAAGTGCAAGTGGGAGATTGTTGGCTATAATGCCCTCAAGGCAATTATCATAGTCGCGAACTTGTGATTATGATGATTGAGGCAGGACCTATACTGATGAAACAGTCTTACTCAAGATGATAGTATGCTATCTGGTTTGTCTTTATCATTATATACATGTTGATAGAGCCCATAAGATTCTTACTTGACTGCCAGCATTGTGATGGCGATCACATATGTGGGAGCTGTGGTCTATAAGCACATCCTTAAATGTCCCTAGTCGTAGGAGTATCGAGACCGGGCATCGATACTCCACTGTAGACTAGTGTATACTGATCGAGACCCCGACGAGGGGCGGTGGCCAGGTCTCACAAGCCATTGGTGTTAGTTTGTTCACCTAAGATAGTATACAGGTGCTCATTGGGTTATGAGTACACTGGACGGACTCGCCGGGAACCTGCTAGTTGGTATTATACCTATTGTCAGATAGCAGTTCTCAGGTGATATGTGTACAGGTTAGTCTGTCGACCTGAGATCGTCATTTGTCTCGTGTGAGTTCCCACTGTGCTTTGATTACTACCCTACCACAGCTCAAAAGAGTCGTGCAAACAGGTTTTAGTTGGGTACAGTCCCGAGCCACATGGAGGCAGTGATCGGATCGTCGGGGATTCGTCTCTCCCGGTATTGGGGGTTGATATCGCGTTGTGTACGGATGGCCATCACCATAAATCCGTGGCCACGGTGGACGAGAATTATCGATCCAGGATCGATAGTTTCTCAGGTGGTGATGGGTTTCATACCGATACTAAATATCGCGTTGTTGGGGGTCTGACTTTATCCACCCCTCTAGACTCGATATGCGATACTCTTAGACGAACAGACCGGGCTGTACGAATATTGTCACTGACAGGCTCAGTAGGGGTTCAGGATGAGTTTTCTAGTCGGCCTCCCTTTCGCTCAATGCCTGGGTAGCCGTTACGTACAGCTAGTGCCGCTGACGTGCTTGTGGTTAAACCCATTGCCAGCGTATTGACGAGTCTTTAGAATCCCACAGAGGGTTTTCACGGTTCAGACAATATGGTGTACATGTCGTATGTTGATACATACGGGTGTCCGATTAAATATGTGCACTTGCTGTGCAGATTTTAATCGGACGGTTGATAATACTAGCGGCTTAGGATTAAGTCAGATTATTAAATCGGGTTTTGATTTAATAATTGATATATGTATTTGTATATACGTATTCTGGTATTATTGTTCACTATTCGTTTTCTCTCTTGGCTATTCATATTTTTGGTACGAATACGCGTATATGTATTTCGGTACATGTACCGGGAAGTATTCCGTATTTTGTACGTAATAGCTTCTAGAAGAAGATGCCACCTTATTATTGATTTTCCTTTAGAAAATTAATAAGGAAATGAGGTGGAAAAGGTGACTAAGTCAAGGTATGGGTCAAAGCATGGTGTATGGCATGGTTTGGATTTGTTTAATGAAATTAAAAAAATGACATTTTTTGTATGGATGAAAGAGGGGGGCCGGCTACAATTGGGAGGAATGATTTTCATTTGGGTTTTTGATATGAAACATTACACTAGCCTCCTCTCTCATTCACTCAAAGGTTCACAAAAGCCTTAGCCATTCTAGCTCATGCCAAAATGCTTCATCATCTCCATTCATTTTCTTGAGTTGCCCCATGGAGCACATGGTTGAGAGAAAATCATAGTGACACACTAGTACACCTCCACTCTCCATCACTAGCGACTTTGGAGCGTCGGTTACCTCGTTCGACGAGGTTGGAGCTTGTGCCGTTTCCCTTAGGTGGATCATCGGAGACGAAGGAAGACCGGCAACCAAACCATGTCAAGGAGCCGATAGGAGCTTGGAATGAAGACCGAAGGACACGGATCAACTCGGTATAATGATTCTAACTCTTACTTAGTTTGCTAGTTTAGGGTTTAAGGTCGATCCGTAAATCGGGTAATGGTAGTGCCAGTTTTAGAAATTTTTATTCCACATTTTGGCCGTGTTTCGATGGCCGGGGCGCTGCCGGGACCCTTCAAGTCACTTGGTCAGGGCTATGGGACATGGCTATCTAGTAACGTTACCCGGCGAGTATCTGCGTATGCTACGTAATTGCGACAGACTTTTGATCCACATCAAAATTCCGTGGCAACCGATCAAACGAGACTAAACTGCTAGATTTATAAAATTAAAACTAGTTATCACATAACTAATTTGTAAATTCCAAATATTGTATCACAATCACAGATAGCTAGACGATGTTAAACTTTTCGATTGAATTAACAAACACCCAAAATTTCCTAAAAAGCTCAACACTTGAGCGAAGTTCAAAAAGTATCCAGAACATGCCACAGCATCCATGAACCATCCGTAGAAGGGCCGACCCATTCCTCACTCATGTCGCCGTGGAACTGCGGCAAATCCTAGGGTATGACCGCGGTTCCATGCTCCAAAAAGTCGAGTTTGGGTATCGTTCTTCTATAGGGTCCAATGAATCGCTTGCATGATTTTCTGAAGATTTTAAACACGGAAAAAATCCAACTCTTGGAAAATTTCCAGCGATGAAAAAATTGGGTTATTGATATCCGTTCGAACTTTTTAACGTCGTCTAAATAACCCGAATAGATGTTAGAATTACGATTATGAAACACTCCGAATTGCCTTTGCAGAAATTTAATATCACATGCAAATTTAGCAAAAACAAGCAACACCTGAAATACCAAAATCCATAGACTGGAATACCCTAAAAATATGAACCCAGAACTCTTTAACAGAACCGAGCAGGCCGGTTTTTGTGCCTATGTGGTTCGCCATATTCACACCAATTTGCTTCAAATTTCTATGGTGTTCATGTTATATCTCATACAACATTCTGCAATTGCTTAAAAAATTTTTAGAGGCCATTTAAAATTCGACAGAAACTGGATTTCGTTGTTTTAAGTTTCGGAGTAGTTTCGGTTTTATAATCTAACAAACATCGTCTAATTCTCTAGCTTGGCTCTGATACCACTGCAGGGTTCCGTAATGCGGCAGCAAGGTTTCGGGAGGTATCGTCCATGCCGTTTTCAAATTTTTGCCGTACTAAAGAACCCTAACCCTAGAATCTTAACTAGAGATTTAGACGAACTAGCAATGCAAACAACTTTACATCTAAGTGAATGAGGAATACGACCTTTGTAGACCGGTCCTTCACTTCTAAAGCTCCGTGTAGTAGCCCCTTCGCTCAAGTAGTGAACACCCGAACTCTAGTAAGGGTTCACATGAAGAAATGAACAAGCTTGTTCGAAGTCTTCGAGGCCGAAGATGATCTACGTCGAGGAGACTCAAGCTCATGCTATCTCTTCGCTAATTATAGATTAGTGAAGCAAATACTCTAAACTAAATGGCTAATATAGTAGAGGATGATGAAATAGGAATTGGGCTCACTTTAGATTAATTTTTCTCACATTATTTCTTCACCATTTGAAAAGCTAGTGAGCTTTCTCATGAGGAAGAAGAAGATGAAGTGAAGATGAGAATGAAACTCAAGAGGTGAGAATAGCAACCATGGGTGAGTTAGTGTCATACACTAACTCATGTAGAGAATAAACCATGGCTAAACAATAATGGTTGGGTTAATAAATATCTTCAAGTAATACAAAAATAGTGGACTTGGTCAATGGTTCCACAAGTTTCTACAAGCTTCAACCATGTGACAATTTCCAACCAATTTTGATTTACTTTAAATAAATAAAAACCCTTCATTATTATTTGCATGGTGTGAATCTCATACACCCATGTATCATGGGGCATCAAGCATGACACATAATAATGTATATTAATATATATCACATATATACTAAGTGTACACAAGTGAGAAAAAGAAATGTTTAAGTGAGCAAATATTAGTTAATGTAAATTAATATATCAAATATATAATTATACATTAAATTATTAAATCAACATTTAATTTAATAATCCGGTTATATCACATACAACCGGCTAATATCAAATGTAACAATTTATCGAATCAACACTTGATCCGATAACCCGGCTATATCATATATAACCGACCGATATCACATATCGTGAGAATAGAATGCGGTATCATATACGCGCATTAATCTCGGTCCCGCACATATCACATATGTGCTCCTAGTTCGTTTCGTATGAACCAGAAAATCTTTGTGTAGGACTCTAAAGACTCATCAATACGCCGGCAGTAGGTGGTAATCATATCAGTCACCCACAAGCCGCAAGCGGTCTGCTAAACGTAATGGCCACCCGGGTATTGAGCGATCAGAAGATCAACAAGCAAGCTTGCTTATACTCCTGTGAATCCAATCAGTAACACTACAGTACAGTCCGGTTTCTTCGTCAGATATGTCGCATATCGCAGCCTGGGGGTGGTAAAACGTCAGACCCTAATAGCCTGATAAGTCATGCCGATACAAGGTTCATAACGGTTCGAGAAACTACTGATAACACTTACCAGTAAATCTCAGCAACCCTGGCCAGGGATTTCCTGTTATAGCCAATCGAGGATAGCGCAATATTAACCCCCAATACCGGGAGAGACGAATCCCTTCCTATCGCTCATTGCCTCCCAGTGACTCGGGACTGTACCCAAAAACTACCTTTTTGCACGATCTCTTGAACGTGGTATGGTGGAAATTAAAGCAAAGTGGGAATCACACAAGACTCTATGACGATCTCGGGTCGACAAACTAACCTGTACCAGCGTCACCAGAAAACTGCTATTCGACGATAGGTATAATACCATCTAGGAGTTCTCGGCGAGTCCGTCCAGTGTACCCAGTCTCCAATGAGCACCCATATACTTTCTCTGATGTCAAACACCAATGGATATGGGATCATCTATTGCCCATCATATGGGCCAAGAAGTGCATACACTAGTCCACTCTGGAATATCGATGCCCCGTCTCGATACTCCCATGGCTGGGAACATTTGAAGGATGTACTTTCCGACTACCTCTGCCCCACTAGTATGATCTGTATCATAGTCCTGGTAGTCAAGTACTCATCCTAAGAGCTTTATCAACATGTAATAGAGATACAATAAGTGTATATGTTAAGATAAAGAGCAACCAGATAGCATACTATCATGTCGAGCAAGAAAGTCCTCCCTATATATGTCCAAGCATCCACTACAATGTACATCACATGTACAGTAATGGGCTCTAAGGCTTACATATAACTAACAAAACGATCCTTATTCTTCCACGTACAATCAGGGATGGAGGAATCATCCTAGTTTTGCTTGGAACCAAAACCAAATCCAAAATCAAAACCAGTTCCAAGGCAATTATCAAAGTCCTCCTCCACAGCAGCAGCAATCACACCCACAGAGTCAACACCCCTTTCAATCGCAACCTTTTTAAAATCTGGCCAACAATTCTATACCTTATAACAATTCTTTCCAAACGTCCGGGAACGAAAACTCATCTGCACTCGAACGAAGCGTGGATATGTTTATTAAACATTCCATGCAATCGACGGATGAAATAAATTCTTCTATCCGATCATTAACACAGACCACCACCTCCTACGGTGAAAGTATAAAATCGATAGAAGCACAACATGTATAAATAAATACCGCGATGAGTGCGAAAGAAAAAGGGAAACTTCCATCTCAACCCCTACCGAATCCTGGACACTCACAAAGTCATAATATGAGTGCCGTTACCACGTTGAGATCAGGAAGAGTGTTGAACAATCAAATGGGTGAACAGATTGATGATGAGGAATCAATTGAAACCCCGACTTCCACTTCTTACCCTATTTCGTCTAGTCTCCCACCTTCTTCCGAGCCTATTCTCCGTTTTCCCCAAGGCTCGAACCCTCTGCCTGTTTTCTCGAGTCTACCTAAAACGATCCCCACTCCAATTCTGGGATCGATTCTATCCCCACAAACTTCTTCAATGTTGGGCCCGACCCTTATTGATAAAGCACCTTATCCACACAGGTTAAGGGGCAACAGAACAAGTCCACAAATAGAGAAGATTGTGGAAATTTTAAAGCAAGTTAACATAAACATTGCTCTCCAAGATGTTATGCAACAAGTTCCGTCTTATGCAAAAATTCTAAAGGACTTGTGCACTAGGAAGAGAAAAACTCAAGTGCCAAAAAAGGTATTCATGACGAGTAATGTAAGCACGGATTTTACACAACAACTACCCAAGAAACGAAAAGATCCCGGAAGTCCTACAATATGTATTTCTATTAGGGGTAAAAATATCAATCGTGCTCTACTCGATTTAGGCGCTAGTGTTAACTTGCTTCCGTATTCTGTGTATGAGCAATTAGGGATCGGAGAGTTAAAACCGGCGCACTGCACTCTTCAGATGGCCGATCGATCTATCACCTAACCCATGGGTGAGCTAGAGGATGTGTTAATCAAAGTCGGGGAATTTATATTCCCTGTGGATTTTATCGTTATAGATACACAACCTGTAGCGAACCCACGAAACAAAATCCCGGTGATATTAGGTCGACCTTTTCTTGCGACTTCCAATACTGTAATCAATTGTCGTAATGGCTCTATAAATCTATCCTTCGGAAAGATGTCAATTGAGCTTAACATTTACAAGTTGGGAAGTGAACCCTCCGAACCCTATGCTTAAGTATTATCTGTCAATGCGATAGATTCCGACAACAGCGAATCTGAACAGTTTCATGATACTGATCTCGACTCCGCTATTACGTTGTTGGTTGACCCTGCTATTTATTATACACATACGGACACTTCTATCGAGCTGTCCGGGTCAACATCTAATGCTAAATGTGAACCTTTTATGGAGTCCGAGTATCATCCCGTTCTTTCCAATGAGATTATTATTCAGGATATCGATGAAAGCTTTGAAGAAATTTTCGCTGAAGAACTCGCATTCTTAAAAAACATGGGAGTTGTGGTGAATCAACCCCAACACAAAGAAGTTGAACCACCATCCCTTCTTCTTTTCAATAACGAGAATGCGAGTAATCCACCATCATTGTTTCGTCTCTATAAACCGAGACGTGAACCCGTTCTATTCCACCCCTTATCCCCTCCCCATTTCTTCACATCAATAGGTGACATGATCTTCTACCAACCAGTGCGTTATATCGATAAAATATTTGAATGGTTGGTGTTGACTTTTGGTCTTTGTAAAGCTACCAATAACTTTAACCCCCCAATAATTTTAAATGCTTAATACTATTTCACTAAGTTTGGGGGAGGGGAATATTTTGGCTCTTGAAAGAATTTTTTTATAAAATTGTGAGCCAAAAAAAAGTTTGGAGGAGAATTTTACTTTCACTATTTAATTTCCCCGTTACTAATTTTTCCTCCCAAGCCTACAGGTTTTTAAAACTTAACAGATGACATCAGTGAGGACACTGCTGTAAACAGGTTTGGGGGAGGTTTGTGCTTATTCACGCATCACTTTGCATTATACTATATATAAGCACAAAATTTTTTGATAATGAAAGTTTGAAAGTGAAAAATTTACATATGAAAGATAGAAATAGTTTAAGAAAAGCAAGAAAGTTAGATGTTTTCTTAAACGAAACTAGTAATAAATAGTTATGAGCCGTTGTCCCAAGGGTTAGTAAGATGAAAGAAATTGCTAATCTGAGGATAAAAATAAGTCTGGAAAATAGTTCATATTCTTAAGGCTAAACATTTGAACGTTGATTCCCTACTATACGTACTTGCACACATCTTGAAACTTGGGATAGTAGAGAATACCTTGAAATGCTCTTGTCTAAAAGTCTTGGTATGAAGAAAAAAAAATTATAAGTGGTGATGAAAAAATGACACTGGTTTTGTAATTACCAAGGCAGGATAAAAAATATAGCGAGGGTGTTTTATCACCTAGTGCCTTAGACCAACTGGTTTGGGAGCCACTGCTAAGCCTTAGGTGTTGCAAGATGAGAAATTACGCCTTAAAAATACAAGCACATTTTGTAATCGGCCGGTTAGTATCTCAAGAAGTATTAACGGTCATATGAAAGATGTGTGAGCAATTGCATCTAAAATATTCACCAACTAAAAAGTACTAAGGAAGATGGATAAACGCATGATAGCTTAAATTTAATTCTCTAAGTGTAGGGATATATTTTACACACACGTAGGGGGTATATGATCAATGTTTGGAAGAAAGATAGTGAGAAAAATCAAAGAAGATGTTTTATTTAGGGATGATGTGATTTCTAACATCTTTTCACAACCATTAAGATAGGGCTCATTGAAACTCTTATTTTCAAGTTCTTCCTTTTATAGTTCTTATCTTTGTATGTAACTTTCAATATCTTTTTTTTATTATAAGATTTTGTGGGTGTAATCCACTGAAAACCCTCAGGAGACAACACTCCTCCTACTTGGGACACCTAGAACTTTAACGGCTTGTTGCACGTGCTCAGTGCAATCGTGTTACCTACGAAAGTGTGCTACTTAGGTTTTTCTTTTTCTTTCTCCCTCTCTTGAATAAATAAGTTTGCTCGGGACGATCAAAGTTAAGTTTGGGGGTATTTGTTCAGTCGAAAATATCGCACTTTTGATATGACATTTTCCTTACTTTTCTTAAATATCTAAATGTGTTTATTATAAATATGACACATATGAGGGTTTATCTGTAAAAATACTATTTTCATATGTTTATATATTATAATTAAAATTATGAAGGAAAATATATGCATATAATATTTTGATAATTTAAATATGCATATCGTATCAAATATCCTTAATCAATATTATTAAAATATAATATCATATCAAATTGGTTAGGATAATATCTCAAAAATATAAAATATTACTAACATTATTCTTTGAGATATGGTGCAAGATTTGGCTCAGGTCAGGAAATCGAGATGTTGAGATGTCGGAAATCAAAATTCTGCCAAAATATTAAAGAAAATCGAAGAATCAATACCGGCAGAGACTCAGGAAATATTTTCAAGTTTCAGACATCAACTAAATCTCCATGTGTCACAAGAATAAAGCCCCAGAAATTTGCACCCAAGATCTCACTAAACGGCCATGGATCCGTGGCCAAACCATGCAATATGCGGTGGATCCGCGACCGATTCACCAAATCAGGAGTTAGGATTTTCAGGTTGGATTTGCTACAACTAACCATAATTCTGGGAATTTATGGTTTCTGGCTTTAGGGTTAGATAAAGGACCGATGGCTAAACTTAGAAATCATCAATCTTTTACACAAGCTAATCACCGTCAAAGAACAAGTGATCCAAGACAAGTCCAAGATTCAACGTAATAAAGAGACGTGAGATTCGACGGAACATCTACATCCGACAAGGTAGAGATCGAGAGCAACTTCTTCTTCCTCTTATAATCTAAACTTGAAGTTTGTACTTGTGAAGTTGATTAATAAAGTTAGATCTTTACTTTAATTAGTTTAATTATTTAGTTACATTATGAATTTCATCTCTATCCGTACTTCTATCTCCATCATGCGCGAGTAATTCTCCGTTTGATAGGGTTCGTAGAATTAGGGTAGAACAATGGATGAGAAAATGTTTTAACTTTTTTTAAGTCTTATGAAGTTTATAAAGTTTAGCAAAATAAATGTTAACATATTTATCGGGCGCGCTACCAATTTATTGCTAGTCTCGACCATGATTTGAGATCAGATTAACCATTTTTTTCTTAAGGGCTAGACATGATTAGAGATCAATGAAAGGACAAGGGTCAATAGTGAGGAAACCCTAGTTTTTTCCAAGAACCTTAATTCTCATTCATCACTTTCTATCTAGTATTAAATCTATCAATAGATAAAAGGAATAATCATTATTAGTCATCCATGACTACTAAATCCGAATGAACCCTACAAGCTTTCTTCTTATAAAATCTATATCCGTATTCAAACTAGATCTATATTCTACATGCGTATTTTGACGTAGATCTAGAAACTATTCTCCACTATTCTTTATTCCTCTATTCTTCCTCTTTTTCAACACGTCTAAAGTAAGATTGAAAGATTCCATATATCCCTGACGACGACCCGTACTCATTTTGGTCTAGCTACACGTGACACCGTTATTGATTGTGGTTACTACACACACTTTACAGATCAATCAGTATACTATCATTTTGAGTAAGATTGTTCTACCCGTATAGGTCCCCCCTCAATCATCATAATCGCGTGCCTGCAGTCATAATAATTGACTTGAGGGCACTATAAACAACAATTTCCCACTTGCACTTAAGGCTAATTATTGCAGTGTCGCATACTCACAGCCCGTGTGATACCAAACACCCAACTTCTCTACTAATCAGTCTCGCAAAGCCCGTTTGCAAAACTATTGCGTTCGAGAAATAGGCTCAGTAAGTGGAACCACTCCAATGTTTCTATCTTTATCTCTCTATATCTATACTTCGCAGAGAAAGGCTATCTCCCGAAATGAGCAAAACCTGTCTTAGAATTTTTCTGGATATCTGATGGGACCCAGTTCACAAATGGACTCCAAATCTAACAAACTTCTTAAACCATATCATCCACTGAATTTAATCAGTATCTCGCACCATGCCTTCCTCAGTATCCGTTTGGACTACCTGTCTAACATACTGCACCTTAAAGGAGGGAAAACTATAACTCTATCAGCCACTTTGTCATCCAGGTCATCTTGGAAGCCTTAAATGATAACCTCCTCCTAAAGAAGGCTGCTGTTACCATATATCAAGAACATCCACTTATACTCATAACTGCTTCCCAACGTTTCTCCAGAATTGGATTAATATATATATGTTTCATCCAGTGCAAAATCAATATCTGATGTTGTACTTGACATCTCATGATTGACTTAATTGCCTAAGCAAGTGATATGTGTTAGTTATATGTATGCCCTAGAGGCCATTACTGTACATGAGATGTATATTATAGTGGATTCTTGGACATATATAGGGAGGACTTTCTTGCTCGACATGATAGTATGATGTCTGGTTACTCTTTATCTTAACATGTACACTGATTGTCTCTCTGTTACATATTGGTAAAGCCCTTAGGATGTGTACTTGACAACCTGGATTATGATGCGGATCATACTTGTGGGACAAAGATAGTTGGTAAGTACATCCTTTAATGTCCCTAGTTGTAGGTGTATCGAGACGGGGCATTGATATACCAGAGTAGACTAGCTCATAGCTTCTCGACCCATGTAGATAGGCGATGAATGATCCCATATCCATTGGTGTTTGACATCAGAGATGGTATACGGGTGCTCAGTGGAGACTGGGTATACTGGACGGACTCACCGACAACTCCTAGATGGTATTATATCTCACGTCAGATGACAGTTCTCTGGTGACATTGGTACAGGTTAGTCTGTCGACCCGAGATCGTCATAGAGTCTTGTGTGATTCCCATGTGCTTTGATTTACAACTTACCATGTTCAAGAGAACGTGCAAAATGGTGGTTTTTGGGTACAGTCCCGAGTCACATGAAGGCAATGAGCGATAGGAGGGGATTTCGTCTCTCCCGGTATTGGGGGTTGATGTTGTGCTGTGCTCGATTAGCTATAACAGGAAGTCCCTGGCCAGGGCTGTTTCAGATATTTACTGGTAAGTGTTATCAGTAGTTTCTCGACCCGTTATGAGCCTCACATCGGCATGACTTATCAAGCTATTGGGGTCTGACGTTTACCACCCCAAGACGAGATATGCGACATATCAGACGAAGAGACCGAACTGTACTGTAACATTTCAGATAATATAAAATATTATTTTTGGAATTTAATATTAAAATAATATATTTCCCGAAAACTGCTCGATTTGCGAAATTCGGGTTTTCGAAAAAAGGTATAAATATATACCAATATCTGTGAAATAAATGGAGATTAAAATGATTTATTCATTTAAAAATATATTTAAAGGATTTGGTATTTTTAAAATTTATTATATGCAGTTTAAATAAAAACCCGATTAGTGCACTGCTAATCGCGATTAGGCCAAATCCGTGTTTCTATAGTTTTCTATGGCTAGTGCACCATGGCATGTTGCATTTTGGTTGCATGTTGTTTTCTTATGTTGTTTTGGGGTATTTTATGGTTTGGTTTTAAAAGAAATAAGAAAAGGGTCAAAAGGGTAAAAGAGTGTGAGAGTGGGTGAGAATAAGAGAGTGAGAGGGAGAGGGCTGTCATCTAACCTCACCCCCATTTGTTTTCTTCATCATTTTCTTGTCCTTTTTCTTCCTCACTTCCCTCCACCTTCAACCCTAAGATCCATCTCAAAAACCTTGCCAAAACCTTACACTCCCTTCATAAAAGTTAAACCCTTCCCCATCCTCTATATATTGGACCAAGCAAAGTTTGATTTTGGAGACTTTGGTCGAGCTAGGGTTTTCTTGAGTTGCCTAAAGGAGGTATAAATTCTTCCATTTAGTTTAGTTTTAGTTTCCTTGCATTCTTGTGTAGTTTAGAGGTTGATTTTATGTGGAATTGTGATCTTAGAAATCCCAAGAGAAGGGTATGGAAAATTGTGGGGAATTAGTGATGGGTAATGGCTGTTAGCAAGACCTGAGCTGTATTTTTACTGGCCTAGAAACCAAAATACGGATTTAGAATTTTGTCCATGTTGGTTTCGTGTTAATTTATGAGCCTACAGGGAATCTGGGATGACCCGAGACCACTACAAAATAAGTTCCCATAACCATGAGAGGTGCAGGAAACCATGAAGCAACCCTAGAAACCTGAGCCCCTAATGAGCATTCCTGGCCGCAGATTTAAGGGATTTGGCCGCAAATTGCGGCCAAGTCGGGGTAGTTTTGTGTTATTTTTTGTCCACGGCTTCTTTATCAGGTATCTAGAGCAACCCAATGTGCAAAATGTTCTAGTTTGGCCTAAGGTGAAATCTGGGAGTGGTTTTCCTATGTTGCTGTTTTCGTGTTTTCCATATTTTGAATGCTTGGTTGTGATATTTGGATTTGTATTTGGTTATTGGATATTTGTACATCAACAACAAGGGATGATTGGTTGGTTTTGCATGCGTGGGCTATAGATTCTAACCTATAGGCGATCCGTGTTCCCTATTGATTTTCTGGATTCGATTTTAATAGCGATTGCGATTGTGTATTATTGTAGGTACCTTCGCGTGGATTCCGAGGTGACGGAGCATGGCGTCATCGACTTCGGCAAATATGGATCAAGTGAGTAGATCTATATCTATGGGGGAAGTCGGGTGGATGCCGTATAGCACCCATGCAACTTGATGGAAACCGATATATATATATATATATATATATATATATATATATATATATAGAGAGAGAGAGAGAGAGAGAGAGAAAGAGTATGGTTAAGGTAACCGTGTTAGAAACTTATAAATAGGGTTAAGACTTAGTAGGAGATAGGATATACCATGACTTAAACTTATACCTTAGGGTTTAAGTGACAAGATATGATCGAATATATATATCGAGATATGAGATGAAAGCTTTAAGGATAAAATTTCTTGGCATGATATGATTAAAGAAATAGTTAGAAGTGATATGATATGATTAATACATGATGACGAGTTTTGAGGATGATGTCCGATGATATAGCCGGATGGAATGCTATAAGACTAGATAGCCGACGTAAATATATCATCCGAACTATATCTATTTCCAAACTAAAGAATCGTATGCATCTCTTAAATAGATACCTTGAGGGACGTTACGGATTTTCAAACGATATCTTTTCCTTAAAAACGCCGTGGCCCCTACTTTCAAATCTACGATTCGCATCTTTTAAAAACTGATCGTATGGTTCGTGTGTGGATGTTAGATTAGATACGTATAGCAAAGGTAAAATGTACATATATAAGATGACTTAGTGTGATGAAAAAGGATATACGATGTGATATGAGGACTTGATTGGTATGTTGGTATACGGATACGAGTCGATTGAGATGATTGATACCTTTGCCGGTCCCCTGATATGAGTTTGTTATGGATGTGACCTGGGACATAGGTATATAGAATGTCGTGAATCATGAGTAATATGCCATACGAGACGTTAGGTCCGTACCCTCTTTGACATATAGGTTGATATGATCCTTGATTGTTTATTGCCGCCGTACGATGGATTACTGTACGTGACGAGTGTTATGATGACTGATCCATACCCTTGACTAGAGGATGCCGTACAATAGAGTATACCATACGTGATGTTGTGAGGATGGATGCCGTTTGATAGATTCACCGACTCGGTCATGTTAGATACGTATACCTGTCTGCATTTGCATACGATTTACTTTATGCTACGCTCATGTCACTCTCATTGCATTATATATACCTGTGCTAGTACACCTGCACCATTATCGATGATGCGTATATTACACTTACACTGATTGGCCGGCTCACACACTTCATCATAGATAATTTCCATGTCACTATACAGTAGAATTGCTGCATCATGATATGACTCTTTGCAAAATTTACTTGCTATAGTTACATATGCACCTTTATATGATGTTGCATTTCACTTTGGATAAATGGGGAACCGCAGGATATATTTTTAAAACTGGATTCATTTAAAGGAGCAGTTTTCCGTTGATATGTGCATATTACTGTTCCATATTGCATGATATACGGATATGCTTACATTTCTGTCATACGTCGCTTACATCATGCTTTATGATTATACGTATTGAGACATGTTGTTTTCATGAGATTTCTGGATTTGAGAACCGTGGTATTATTTCAAGAAAGTATGCATTGTTTTGAAAACCCTGTTTCTCTTGATATGATATTTCAGTGCGTCCACCATGAGTTTTCTCGATTCTGAGAGCTTGTGTGAGTATACTCGATTCGAGGAGCGGTAGGCACCGTCTGTGGGTATATGGTGGACCCGGTATGATTCCAACGGAGCAAGAAGACTCGTATAGATAGACGGTGAGCCAGCGGAGGGACTACTACCTACCGGTGATAGTATTTGGACTCGGTGGTTATCCGGAGGATACCGACCAGAGTAGTGAGTTGGATATGAGGGCCGACCAGATTATGCGGCGCCTGAGGTCCGATCTGAGGATGCGGCGCCTGAGATATATGAGGATTTACGTGTCGATGCTGGACTCGGGTTTCATGATGTTTCGAGTGTCGATGCTAGACACTCAGGTTCCATGATTTTTATATGTCGCGAGGTACACGCGTTGATTATATCTTCATACTTTCATGCATATGCTTTTATGAGATCCAAATGCATACATACATTGATTATATGGTTGGACGAGATCCACATGCATACATACATTGATTATATAGTTGGACGAGATCCGCATGCCTACATACATTAATTATATGGTTGGACGAGATCCACCTGCATACATACATTTTTTATGGCTGGACGAGATCCACATGCATACATACATTGATTATATTGTTGGATGATATCCATATGCATATAGACGTTGATTAGACTGTTGGCACATATATGCAGATACAGTCACCCTAGATATCATAGTATTCCCTTTATGATACAGTTGACCTATGAGTCGTTGTTTATTCGATTTCTATTTGTTGATGTTTTTCTACTCACGAGTTGGCAACTCACCCCCATTGTGCCACAGTTCTTGCAGGTTGACTGCGTGGATCAGTAGCGGTATCACTGGCACACAGTTGCATTCGGGTGATTACTTTGGTAGGTGGTACATATTGGATCGTACCCCTCTTATATTTATTATTCATATTGTATCTAGTCAACTCCATCAATCAAACTTGTATTTGTATTAGTATTGAGACTTAGTGAGACTTGTGGTTGCGAGACTTAGAGTGCAGGGTTACTTAGCACGGCAGCAAGGTTTCGGGAGGTATCGTCCATGCCATATTTAAAAATTTGCCGTTCTAGCTAACCCTAACTTTGAATCGTTAACTAGAAATCGACGGAATATAAAATGCAAACACTTTGCAAGTCTAGTGAGCAAGGAATACAACCTTTGTAGACCGGTCCTTCACTTCAATAGCTCCATGTAGTAGTCCCTTTCGCTGCGATCGTGAACTCCAGACTCTGGAGAGGATCCCTTGAAGAAACGAACATGCTTGCTTCGACAACTTCGAGGCCGAAGATGATCTACGTCGAGGAGATACTAACCCAAGCTATCTCTTCACTAAATATGGAATTAGTGAAGGAAACACCCTATACTCAATGGCAAGTAGTAGAGGATGATGAAGTAGGAAGTGGGCTCCCTTTAGATTTCATTTTCTCACACTTTTCCCATCAACTCTATTGAAGCTAGAAATCTTTTAGGAAGAAGAAGAAGAATAAGAATGAACTCATCATATGAATTGTGTGTGAGGTTAGAAATGCAACCAAGGGTTAAGAATGTCATGCTTAACCCTTGTAGAGAGTTAACCAGGAGCAAGGGTTAAAGGTTAGGTCAAAAAATATCTTAAGCTAGACAAAGAGAATGGACAAAGTCAAAGATGCCTTGAAGCTTCTACAAGCTTTCAACAAATATCATCCATGACACATATTCATAACCTTTGAATTACTTAATGATAAATTATATACCCTAATCTTAACCCTAGCATGGTTTAACCCTCATTAACCCTAGTTGCATTTGTAACCTAGCTTGATACATTCAACATATATCACATATACATCAATATATCCAAAGTGTGAAAAGAAATCATAAGTGAGATAATACTAGTTAATGTAATGTAATATATCAAATATATAATTATACATTAGATTATCAAATCAACTCTTGATTTAATAATCCGGCTATTTCACCTATAACCGACTAATATCATATGAATCAACTTATCGAATCAACACTTGATCCGATAACCCGGCTATATCATATATATAACCGACCGATAACTCATATCGTGAGAATAGAATACGCTATCACATATCGTATCAATCTCGGTCCCGTATAAATCACATATGTTCTCCTACTCCGTTTTGCTTGAGCCAGGAAACCCCTGTGTAGGACTCTAAAGTCTCGTCAATACGTCGGCAGTAGGTGATGTCATATCAAACACCCACAAGCTGCAAGTGGTTTGCTAAATGTAACGGTCACCCAGGTATTGAGCGATTAGAAGATCAACAAGCAATCCTGCTCACACTCCTGCGAATCTAATCAGTAACACTACCGTACAGTCCGGTCTCTTCGTCTGATATGTTGCATATTTCGTCTAGGGGTGGTAAACGTCAGACCCTAGTAACTCGATAAGTCGTGTCGATAAGAGGCTCATAACGGGTCGAGAAAATACTGATAACACTTACCAGTATATCTCTAAAGCAGCCCTGGCCAGGGACTTTCTGTTATAGCCAATCGAGCACAGCGCAACATCAACCCCCAATACCGGGAGAGATGAAACCCCTCCTATTGCTCATTGCCTCCATGTGACTCGGGACTGTACTCAAAAGCCACCGTTTTGCATGTTCTTTTGAACGTGGTAAGGTGGAAATCAAAGCACAGTGGGAATCACACAAAACTCTATGACGATCTCGGATCTACAGACTAACCTGTACTAGTGTCACCAAAGAACTGCCATCTGACGTGAGGTATACTACCATTTGGGAGTTCTCGGCGAGTCCGTCCAGTGTACCCAGTCTCTACTGAGCACCCGTATACTATCTCTGATGTCAAACTCCAATGGATATGGGATCATCCATTGCCCATATACATGGGTCGAGAAGTTATACGCTAGTCTACACTGGTATATCGATGCCCTGTCTCGATACACCCATGACTAGGAACATTTGAAGGATGCACTTAGCGACTACACTGTCCCCACTAGTATGATCTGCATCATAGTCCTGGTAGTCAAGTACTCATCCTAAAAGCTTTATCAACATGTAACATAGAGAATCAGAGTACATGTTAAGATAAAGAGCAACCAGATAGCATACTATCATGTCGAGCAAGAAAATCCTCCATATATATGTCCAAGCATCCACTACAATATACATCGCTTGTACAGTAATGGACTCTAGAGCATACATATCATTAACAATCTCCCACTTACACTAGGGCCATCTATTGTAGTATCTCATACTCAACAAGCAGCAGTGGTTGTAGTATCCCATACTCAACCATCCCATAAAAGTCTCTCCTGGGAATAGGCCTTTGTGAGTGGATCCGTGCTGTTGTCCTCTGTCTCTACTCTCCTAACCTCGATCTTCCTGTAGATCAACCATCTCTATGATCAGGTGATACTGCCTAAGAATATGTCTGGATCACTGATGGGAAGGGGGTTCCTAGGCCAAAGCCATAACTCCATTGTCACACAATGGTAGGAACGAAGTTCATCTCATGAACTTATATACATCCAGACTACCTCTTTGGCAGCATCCTTGGTAGCAATGTATCCAGCCTTTATCGTCTAGTTTGCCATGGTATCTAGCTTGGAACTCTTCCAACATACCGTCCCTCCACTGAGGGTGAAGACAATGCCTGTGACTGACATTCAGTCATCCTTACCATCCTGGAAGCTATCAAGTGATTGTCCCCAGGATCGATTGATACCATCTCACTACACCTAGTCAGAATCCTAACATCCAATTAGATCTATCTCATAGATCCAAAACCCAGTATTTAGGAGGTATCACCTTAATCCTATATAGAGAATCTTTATGATAAGAGGAGATTGACCGAGTGTAGCATAGGAAACTCCTTTTTTATCAAGAGTATGTCATCCGCGTACAATACGAAGATCACCACCATACTCCCTACTACCTTTTTTGTATATACAAGGTTCATCTACCATTTTGATGGAGTCAAACTCTTTGACTACCACATCAAAACAGATGTTCCAACTCCACGATGCCTGTTTTATCCCATAAAGCAACTTGCACACATTTTCGCTGCTCCCACTGTCTATGAAGCCCTCTGGCTGTGTACTTATAGACGCCCTCTTCTAAATCACAATTTAGAAAAGCAGTCATGACACCCAACCACCAGATATCGTAGTTATGGTATGTAGCAGTGGCAAGTAGGATCCGGATGGACTTAAGTATAGGGACTATAAAAGGTTTCATCATTATCCACACCTGGTTGATGACAAGAACCTTTTGCAACAAGTCTTAACTTTGAAAGTCTCAACTTTTCCATGTACACCAAGTAATCTTCTCAAGATATACTTGCTCCTGATGGGGATTTAACCCTTCAGATAAAGCAACCAAAGTCCATACTTTGTTGGTGTATATGGATTCCATCTCAGATCGCTTAACATCCAGCCACTCACAGAGTCCCCGCTCCTGATGGCCTGCTCGAAACTAGTTGGGTCATCATCTCATGATGCAATCCTCGTTCCCACTGTCATAGAGAAAGCCAAAGTATCTCTCAAGGGGATGAGGAACCCTACTAGATCGGCGGAGAGGCTGAGGTTCGTCGGGAACTATTGAATTCTCTGGTTCTACCAAATCATTAGCTGCAGTTTTGTATAGCTGGAACTCCTTCCAGTTCTACCTCATGACCACTAATTTCTTCATAAGAAAATCCTTTTCTAAAAAGGTGGCATGCCGAGAAATAAAACACCTTTTGTTCCTCGGTGTGGTAGAAGACATTCCCTGGCGAATTCTTGGGATATCCAACAAACTTCCACAGAACTGACCTTGCCTCGAGCTTGTCCGGATTTTGCTTTTAGACATAGGCCGGACAACCCCAAATCTTAACTTACTTAAGAGATGGGCTCTTCCCATACCATATCACATATGGAGTGGTAGGCACCTGATTTGATTGGAACCCTATTCAATAAGTATGCAGCTTCTCAAGTGTATAACCCCTAAAAGGAAATAGGCAACTCAGTTGTACTCATCATAGAGCACACCATATCTCATAGGGTGCGATTGCTCCGCCCCGATACACCAACGTGCTGTGGTGTATACGGAGGAGTAATGCTGAGAGAGAATCTCATTCTCCTTTAGAACAGTCCAGGAACTCCGTGCTCAAGTATTCTCCTCCCTGATCACATCAAAGGACATAATACTTATACCCATTTTGGTTCTCTACTTCTAACTTATATTCATTGAATTTCTCAAAAGCTTCAGACTTGTGTTTCAATAGGAACACATGTGCGAATCTTGAGAGATTATCAGTGAATATAATGAAGTGCAAAGAACCAGTCCTGGCATGAGTAGACAGGGGACCTACATACATCATCATGTATCAATCTCAAGAGTTCACTAACTCTTTCTCTGTTTCCAATAAACGGAGCTATGGTCATCTTATCTTTGTGACATCACTGGCAAGTTTCACAAGATGTAAATTCAAACTGATTTAAATATGCATCTTTATGTAACTTCAGCTAGTCGGGTCGCTTTGATATGACCTAGTCTACAATGCCTCAAGAAGGATTCGTTCATATCCGAACCCTTTCTCTATTGTGTGTTTTGTACATTAAGAACTGTGATTTGATTTAGAACATATATGCTTTTAGATAACGTGCCTGAACCGATCAATTCTAGATATAGGAAATGTTCAAAACATTATCCAACAATACAAAATTATATCCTTCTTTAGTAAATAAAGAGACTGATATGATGTTGTATATCAGGTTCGGTATCTAATAACATTCGTTCGGAATCAATGTGTTTGGTAATACAGGGTGATAACTGCCAACATACTTAGCTGCAACACTTGCACCGTTTCCAACTCTTGAAACTCATCATCCATTCTCAGTTCTCTACCTTTCTGTAGCCCATGTAACAGATTACATTTATGGGATCCTTATCCGGTATCTCATACCTAGGACGTAGAGGATACTGAGAAACAGTTCTCGGTAATGAACACACCCGAAGAAAATGGATCATCATGCACTTTCTTCGTTTGGGCAGCACGGGAATCCTGGTAATCCCCAATTTCCTGCTCGGTCTTATAACAATTATAAGTTGGAGCGGGACCAACGTTCCCTAGCTTAGTATAACAAGCGGGTTCGGTCAATACATCTATATTATTATCTTGATTAAGGCGTGACATGCTCGCTACCTGGAGAGAGAGAGAGGAAAACACTCAGCGTATGCTCTTGCAAAATTAGATTGGTTATTAATATATCTAATCAGGATGGATCCTACTGTTTTAGTCAAATCTTCCTTCAAACCCTAAAAGGAAAGACTAGCCGGGATTAATTACACCCTACAAGTTCGCCAATCTTTCTGCCAGGCCAGTGTCGGTATTTGAGGGAGGTTCCCCATGCTTTCGCACGGACCTAATTAAAATAAATCTCGTTTTCCAGAGGCATAACCCCGTTAACACCTTTCTAGACACCTACTTGATCGGCTAATTGTAATGCGTAAAACTCTCCCAGGAGTAATTCTTACTCGCAGTGGGTATCGGGATCCAACTATCTCATAGGAGATATGCAATCTCATTGCAAATTTCAACACTTAAAATTCCCGATAATATTTTGCCCCTAGCAAGTTATGACCTTGGCTAAGGTCAACAAATTATAAGCGCTAGCCAAGTTCAACCCGTCATTTCCCGATTGAATTAAACCCACCCGCACGATCCTTAGCTAAGGTCAACAAAGTCGCACGATTACCCTAACTCATTCGCATCATATGCTTTGCAGACAAGCACTAATTAGCTACCGCACACTACGTCTTGACTAAGGTCAACAAACGTAGCACGAATACTAAGTAGTACTTATCTGAAATGACGGAGGGCTACGACAGGTTTTTAAGAAAACCCTTTACGTAATGAACTTGATATCGTCGTAGAATCGAGTGATTTTGAAAAGGAGTGTTTTTGAGGCTTTTACTAGTTTTGCTAAAAAGGTCACTCCCGGTGAAAGGATCTCGGCTCTTTCCTTATCAAATAAGCTGCAGGATATTTCACAAATACCACTATGCAAAACAAAAACCATAAAAGCAATCAAAAGACAAACCGAGTTTGTAGCATCTACTAGTTTCACTAAAGTGGTCACTCCCGGTGAGGGGATCTCGGCTCTTTCCTTATTGAATAAGGTGTTGGGTATTCTTCAAGGAATACCACTATGCAAAGCAAGAACTAGAGCTACCAGTTTTCATGATAAGTTTCTACAACATCTTTAGGTTTCTTTTATTTCATTAATCACATTAATGAAGTCCCATCATTTTAAGTTACCTAAACATCACAGATAAATACAACGTACGCTTATGCCATCCGCATTCGTCTCGATGTCCCCTCGTGCACCGTTAGGTTAGGTAAGTAACGGCAGAGCGGGGTAGGGCTAGCGCGGGTGTAAAACATAAGCAACGTCTATATAATATATCACATATACTATATCATGTATTCATCTCATCAATATATCAAATGATCACATCACAGATATCGCAGCAGAAAACAACATATGAAATATTGGATATACTAGGATTTCTGTGTTTTAAATTAAGCCAGTATAAAACACGGATTTCACGGTCGTGATGAATAGCCAATCCCACACCCCTAGACCCCTACGAGAGCGGCAAGCAACCCTACCAATTTTAGAGTTAAGAGACCCGATCTCGACTCCTCGAGATGGTCTCCCACTGTACCCTAGAACCCGGTTACTTGTGCTCCCCGCCTTGGGTTTATCCTAATATGGAAAAGTAAATAATATATAATGGTGATATCATCCTCAACCCGGAAGTGCCCCAATAAAAGAATATTACATACAATGAATTTTACATGAATGAAAATAAAAAACTCTCATCTCACATAAAACCCCTGGCTATTCAATCACGACGATCCAGTATAATATATCACAGCAACACATAATATCACATGTCATCAACGTAAGTAAATATGCGTATCCCAGTTGTTGTTGACATATAGCACCGAAACCGGCGATACACCACATATTACTCTTACGGTCGCAGAAAAGAAAGTGAAAAACTACAACAGTTGGAATCCGCAACCTCCGTAGACATCATAAACCCAACGTATCACATACTTTGGATTTCATGCCTAACCAAATGAATTTCTTAGACATCGCATGCCTAACAATTATAAACCCCGCATTTTAGTCTCGATATTGAAAACGCTTTCCAATCACAAGTCAGAAAATTCAACAAGATTCCCGACATCCTGATCGAATGCTCATCGGAAACTTTAGTAGACGGCTGCACCCCCGATCCTGTCGGCGAAGTGCACTAAGGCGGAACACCGCTGCCGCGAGCACCCGAACGGATGCTTTTGGCGACGGGGTTCTCCTACAGTCACTTGGTCGGGGCTATGGGGTGTGGCTATCTATTAAGTTTACCCGGCGAGTATCCACGTACGCTACGTGATTGCGACGGACTTTTGATCTCATCAAAATCCCGTGGCAACCGATCAAATGAGACTGAATTGCTAGATTTATAACATTCAATATAGTTATCTCATAACTACTTTTGTGGATTCTAAATATTGTTCCCATCACATAATATCCGAACGACGTTAAACTTTTCGATCGAGTCATCAAAGTCACACAATTTCCCGACAGCTCAACACTTGAGCACAGTTTTAGTAATACCCAGAATATACCACAGTACCTATGCACCAGCCGTAGAAGGACAAACCCAAGCCTCACTTATGTCACCACGGAACTATGGCAAACCCTAGGGTTTGACCGTGGTTCCACGATCCAAAAAGTCGAGTTAGGGTTTCATTCTTCTAGAGGGTTCATAGAATCACTTGCATGTTTTTCTGAATACGTTAAACTTGGAAAAATGGGTTTTTGACATTCGATCGAACTTTTGAACTTCGTCTAGACAACATACGAATAGCCCGAAACAATATTAAAAATACGAATACAAAACACTCCGAATTGTTTATAGTGTAAGATTACATCATATGCAAAATTAGCAAAAACAAACAACACCTGAAACATCAAACCCAAGTCACTGGAACACTGGTAAAATTTCAAGGGTTTGTGTTTAGATTTGGCCGAGATCACCTATGCTGTGGCCAGCCAAATAATTCCAGAATTGCCTCAAATTTTGGCAGTGTTCATGTTATATCACATATAGCACTCAGTACTTATTTTTAAAAAAATTTGACAAATATTTAAAATCGAGAGAAACATGATTTTCGCGTTTCAAGTTTCGGAGTATTTCGGTTTCGTAATCCTAACAAAATCCGTATAAATTTCTAGCATGGCTATGATACCACTGTAGGGTTACCTAGCACGGCAGCAAGGTTTCGGGAGGCATCGTCCATACCATATTCAAAAATTTGTCGTTCTAGCTAACCCAAATTTTGAATCGTTAACTAGAAATCGACGGAATATAAAATGCAAACACTTTGCAAGTCTAGTGAGCAAGTAATACAACCTTTGTAGACCGGTACTTCACTTAATAGCTCCATGTAGTAGTCCCTTTCGCTGCGATCGTGAACTCCGGACTCTAGAGAGGATCTCTTGAAGAAACGAACATGCTTGCATCGAAGACTTCGAGGCCTTAGATGATCTACGTCGAGGAGACACTAACCCAAGCTATCTCTTCACTAACTATGGAATTAGTGAAGCAAACACCCTATACTAAATGGCAAGTAGTAGAGGAGGATGAAGTAGGAAGTGGGCTCACTTTAGATTTCATTTTCTCACACTTTTTCCATCAACTCCATTGAAGCTAAAAAGCTTTTAGGAAGAAGAAGAAGAAGAATAAGAATGAACTCATCATATGAATTGTGTGTGAGATTAGAAATGTAATCAAGGGTTAAGCATGTCATGTTTAACCCTTGTAGATGTTGGAGATAGTGCCCTCAGAGTCAATTATAAAGTCACAGGTACGTGATTGCAATGATAGATGGAGGACCTATCCCGGTAGGACAGTCTTACTCGAGATGATAGTATGCTATCTGGTTTACCTTTATCATCGTGTACTGTTTTAGGTGACCTGACACGTCGCTATTACACGTTGATAGAGCCCCTAGGATTCTTGCTTGACCACCAGCAGTATGAGGGCGATCATATAAGTGGGAGCTGGGGGTCTATAAGCATATCCTTAAATGGTCCCTAGTCATGTGAGTTTCGAGACAGGGCATCGATACTCCAGAGTAGACTAGTGTATACAGTCGAGACCCCGACGAGGGGCGGTGGCCGGTCTCACAAGCCACTGGTGTCAGTTGGATCACCTAAGATGTATACAGGTGCTCATTGGGTTATGAGTACACTGGACAGGACTCGCCGGGAACATGCTAGTTGGTCATATACCAGACGTCAGATGGCAGTTCCCTGGTGACATGTGTGCAGGTTAGTTCATCGACCTGGGGATCTTCATTTGTCTCGTGTGAGTTCCCACTGTACTTTGATTACTACCCTACCACGGCTCAAAGGAGTCGTGCAAACAGGTTTTAGTTGGGTACAGTCCCGAGCCACATGGAGGCAGTGAGCGTATCTTCAGGGGTTCGTCTCTCCCGGTATTGGGGGTGAGGTCGTGCTGTGTCTAGGAGAGCCATTACACGAAGCCCTCGGCCGAGGCAAGGAGATTTACTGGTAGGTATTCCAGTAGTATCTCAGGGTGTTCTGGGCTACACTCCGACACGACTTGTACCGCTTTTGGGGGTCTGACTTTTACCAACCCCCTAGGCCCGCCATGCGATGCTCATAGACGAACGGACCGGACTGTACGGATATTGTCACTGACAGGCTCAGTAGGGTTGTCGGGCTGAGTTCGCTCACAGACGTCCCTTTTGGTCAATACCTGGTAGCCCGTTATGTATTGGCTTATACCTCTAACGTGCTAGTGGTTAAATCCACAACCAAGGTGTTGACGAGTCTTTAGAGTCCCCCACATTCAGTTACTCAGCTTTCGGGCGAAAGGTTGTAGAGGCCGTATGGAGATATGGCAAGGTCCGATCAGATACGTGCGGTATTGCACGGATCAGAATCGGACAGTTTGTACTATAGGCCGTATGGTTATATGGCAGGGTTCGATCAGATACGTGCGGCATTGCACGGATCAGGATCGAACAGATATTACTAGCCGGCTTTGGTATAAGCCGGATCCTAGTATAGTACAGTGTAGACTTTGTCTTATTGCATTTATATTTCGGTCGAAATACAGATGCGGGTGTGTATGCACAGTATCGGGGTTTTCCTGTAATTTATTACGGGACCAGTTTTCTGGAGTTGCCAGTTTGCTTTCCGTTTCGGCCAATTTCCATTGTTCCGTTCGGCCAATTTCCATTGTTCCGTTCATTGGCCGAAGATTGGTGGAGGAGGGCTTATTTGCATTGTTGCAAATAAGTATTTGTGGAGGGGTTCTTTGCATATTCTTATGTCATGATGGTTGCACCATTCCTTGACCTTGACCTCTTCATGATGGCTTGACTTTTTGAAGTCATCATGCTTGATGATTGTTGATGATGGGAGATGGTATGGTTGTTGAGTGAGGATTTTTCTTTGTGATCATTCCCTTTTGCATGATAGACTTTCCTCTCTCTCTCTCTCTTGTTTTGATATGAGAATGACTCTCTCATTTTTGGCAACCATCTCATTCTTCCCCTCCCCTCTCTAGCATGGCCGGCCACTCTCTTGATGGGGGCTGTCCAAAAATTGAGGTGGGGAAATGTTGCTCATTTCATGCACCAAAATTCTCCAAGCTCCTCCATATAGTTCTTGTATCATCCCTCCACCTAAAATGGCATCTCCATGAACCCCAAAGTGAGACTCGAGGACTACACATTCTACAGCGAACCTTGGGCACGTCGAGTAGCCGGCTTCGTGCCCGAGTTGCCTCGGCATTGAGGTGGGAGCCCGTAAAAGAAGTAGGCGATGTGGTGCACTTCCGGCGACGAGGAGGAGACGGGACATTCCGCAGGAGATCGGGACGATGATGAGAAGACCGGAGGACTTGGATCGTCGGTATATCTCTTTCCCATCTTGTAGTTAGCTAGGACTAGTTAATGGTTTGATCCGGGTATTAGTGCGCGGCGGTTTGCCAGTTCAGTAAAATTTAAAGTTTTTCACCGCTTCCGCATCCGGCCGTCGGATTGACGGCCGGGGCGCCGCCGTGCACTTACAATAGAGAGTTAACCATGAGCTAGGATTAAAGGTTAGGTCAAAAAATATCTTAAGCTAGACAAAGAGAATGGACAAAGTCAATGATGCCTTGAAACTTCTACAAGCTTTCAATAAATATCATCCATGACAAATATCCATAATCTTTGAATTACTTAATGATAAATTATAAACCCTAATCTTAACCCTAGCATGGTTTAACCCTCATTAATCCTAGTTACATTTGTAACCTAGCTTGATACATTCAACATATATCACATATACATCAATGTATCCAAAGTGAGAAAAGAAATCATAAGTGAGCTAATACTAGTTAATGTAATATAATATATCAAATATATAATTATACATTAGATTATCAAATCAACTCTTGATTTAATAATCCGGCTATATCACCAATAACCGACTAATATCATATGAATCAACTTATTGAATCAACACTTGATCCGATAACCCGGCTATATCATATATATAACCGACCGATATCTCATATCGCGAAACTAGAATACGGTATCTCATATCATATCAATCTCGGTCCCATAAATATCACATATGTGCTCCTACTCCATTTCACTTGAGCCAGGAAACCCCTGTGTAGGACTCTAAAGACTCGTCAATACACCGGTAGTAGGTGATGATCATATCAAACACCCACAAGCCGCAACGGTTTGCTAAACGTAACGGCCACCCGGGTATTGAGCGATCAGAAGATCAACAAGCAAGCCTGCTCACACACCTGTGAATCCAATCAGTAACACTACCGTACAGTCCGGTCTCTTCGTCTGATATGTCGCATATCTCGTCTAGGGGTGGTAAACGTCAGACCCCAGTAACTCGATAAGTTGTGTCGATATGAGGCTCATAACGGGTCAAGAAACTACTGATAACACTTACCAGTATATCTCTAAAGCAGCCCTAGCCAGGGACTTTCTGTTATAGCTAATCGAGCACAGCGCAACATCAACTGCCAATACCGGGAGAGACGAAACCCCTCCTATCGCTCATTGCCTCCATGTGACTCGGGACTGTACCCAAAAGCCACCGTTTTCAACGTTCTCTTGAACGTGGTAAGGTGGAAATCAAAGCATGGTGGGAATCACACAAGACTCTGTGACGATCTCGGATCTACAGACTAACCTGTTGTAACGTTTTGAAAATCGTTTCGGTGAAATTTCGGAAAATCGGTAAAATAAGAGGGTTTTCCGTAAAAAGTCAAAATGTAAATATTTTTAATATAAAATTAAATATACATATTCTAGCTATGTAATTACTAGTATTTGATGTTTATTGAGCCACTGATAAAATTTCTAATTTTCTGAAAATTTTTCCGAAATTAATTATTTTAATATAATTTTAAGCCGTCACAAATACATTAAATTTAGCGATAAATACAAATTTGAATAGGCTAATTACACACTATAGAACCTTGACAACTAAAATCTAGTTAGTAATATAAATTTTTAGCAATTTATTTCAAGTTCTAATTGGTTATAATTAAGGGGAAAACTAAAATTTAAATAATTTAACTAAAACTTGCAATTTGGTAACTTGAGGGGTTCTTTTTGCATGGAATTTTCTTGTACTCTCTCTCATCCATCCTCACCCACTCATGGCCGGCCCCACCACCACCAACAGCAGCCCACCCACTTTCCCCCTCCTTTTTACTTCCTTCATGTGAAAAGAATGGTTAAAATAAAGGTTTTATTATATATTTATGTAGGTGGGGGGTATTATGGTAATTGGGAGGGGCTTTGACTTAGTTTTGTTTTCATACCATTCCCTCACAACTCCCCACTTCCTCCCATGGCCGAAAATGACCTGCAGCAGCCCCATCTTTTCCCCCCAAATTCCCATCTCTTTTGCTTCAATTTCATCTCAAAACACATCAAAAAAATCCACAATTCCTCCACTAATTCAAAGCTAATCCCTATTCTACATCTTCTAATATTCAAATTGGTTTAAAGCATGGTGAAAGGAGGTGTCTTTGGAGGCTAGAGAACCTAGGGTTTCAAACTTGAGAGGTATAATTCTAATCTAATGTTTAATTTGTAGTTTGATTATGCTAAAATGGGCTTTTAAAGTGTTAATTTGGTTGTTGTTGCTTGTGTGATGAAATTCAAGAGAAGGGTTGATGTTAGAAATTGAAATTGAATCATTTCATGTGGGTTAATTTGAGTGTTGTAGCTAGCTAGTAGTGTGGATTGGGTGATTGTGCAATGTTGTGACCATTTTGTCGCAAATCTGCGATATTTGCGCAAATTTTCGATTTCTAGTGCAAACTAGATTTTGTAAAATATTTTTTATGTGAGATAAAACTATTGTGAGGGTTTTATCATATGATTGTTGTTTTCATGAGGAGTTTAACATGTTAATGGAATGCTAAAAACCAAACCTTGTAGCTAGTTGCAAATTGTTATTTCAAAATTTTGCTAATTAAGCTATTTGTAAACTAAGTTTTTGGGTTTAATGAACTTGATGAGATTAAAAATCTAATTAGGGTTGTATGACTTATTTATAATATTTAGTGGATATTATGGCCGCTAGATTTGTTTAAATATCAAGTTTTATACTAAAACGGTTAATTTTGCTTGCTAGATTTTCGGAAAAATAGCTTTTAAAGTGAGTTTGAGGTTTTTGTGAATTGCAACCTATTTCATATTATAATTAGTGTTTGTGAATGTGCAAATGAGTGTGTTTGGATTTTTCTCGATGGTTTGACGTTTGTACATCGACATCGAGGGTTGGTTTGGCTATTCTTGCATGCGTAGGCGATAGGTTTTGACTTATGCGTGATACGCGTGCCGATTTGGTTTTCGTATGCCGTTTCGATTTCGAATTGGGTTTTTATGCGTTACGATACGTGGTGACATGTAGGTACCCCATGTAGACTTCGAGACGACAAGAAAACGCGTGGCGACGTCGACACCGGCGAGCGAAGATCAGGTGAGTAGATTTATTTCTACGGGGAGAAGTCGGATGGATGGCGTATAACACCCCCGCAGTTCGTGGTGATGTATACGAATACGTATACACACATATATTTATTATATGTAGTTTGAGTTGATTGATGATAAAGATGGATTTTTGGTGTTCTTGGATTGGTTTAGTGTAGTTGCGAAACCTTAGAGTAGGGGTTGCACCTATACACACACGCACACACATACTTGCATACATCCTTTCTTTTACATGTGCGTATATGAGATTATGTTTATGTGTTCACATGGGTATGGAACTATGTGTTCACATGGGTATGGAACTATGTGTTCATATACTGGATTTGAGGATAGTACTTGGGATTTGAGATGAGTCGATGAGATTTGATTTGAGGCTGTGAGATCGGTGATTTGGCAGGGTTCGTATTTGAGATACGACATGACGTTGTAGCGGGTCCTTTGACGTAGTGTTTCACACACGTGCATGCATACTTAGGCGGTATCAGTATTGTACTAGACGTAGATCAGTACCCTGATCAGGATATTTGATGAAGAGGATACCAGATGAATAGTATGATGAATGTGATATTGACCCGTACCCAGATTTGGGATGCTGTACGACGGATTTACGTACGAGCTATCTATTGATGTTTGATCCGCACTATTGACTTGGGAATATCTGATCATAGATATGGTATCGGATGTGATATTATCGAGGCGGGATCACCGACTAATATATATATATATGTATGTATATATATATATGTATCGACTCAGATATTAGGCGGTTTCCTTACCTTCAGTTAGCTTGTTAGTTCAGCCGTATAGTTTAGTGTAGTTGTTAGACTAGGTTAGATTCCTACCTATTTCAAAACTAACGGATCGTGGGTATTTTAAAAGACAGGTCAAAGGATTATACGGATATTTCAAAAGATGTATCTTTTCTTAAAAACACCGTAGCCCTTATTTTCAAAAACCCACGATTCGTGTTATTTCAAATGGCACCACTGTGGAACTCATATTTTATTAAATGCAGATTAGTTATCATTGTGTTTAGTATTCAGCTCCCGCACATTATTGCTGTTCGCTCCGCATCACATACTTATTTTGTGATTCAAATACCGTTATTGATATCATGCTGCTAGGACACCAGCACCATTACCGATGACGCGTATGTACCACGTACACTTACGTGCCGGCTCACACACATCTTCATCGGTAATTGCCATGTTACGAACACTTTAGAAAATACTATTTCATTAACATAGTTTGTTAGCTAATAGTTTAGACATGATATTAGTGTACGTGCCTTATATGCTGGTTTAGACATTGTAGTTATTACTTGCTACTTCATGCATGTTATTATTCACTGTTATGCCGCATTCATAGATTTTTATGCCTATATTCACTGTGTACATGCTATTGAGGATTTGGATTCGGATTTTCATGAGATTTCCTGGATTTGGGGGAAAACCGCAAAAACATTTATAAACTTCTTTTCTCTCTCTTTTTAAATGAAAAGTGCGGTTTTCCCATGATGTATGAGTCGTCCACCATGAGTTTGCTGATGGATTTCGAGACCCGATTCGAGGAGTTGGATGAACCGTTTTGGATACATGGTGGACCCGGTAAGGTACCTCGGGGCAAGAAGTTCGAGTAGTAGACGATGAGCCTGGCAGGGGAAGACTACCTACCGGTGATTTTACCCAACACGTCGGATATCCGGAGGATACCGTCGTGGTCTTGAAATTGATGGTAGGGGCCGGTCCGGACTGACGGCGCCCTAGATAGTGAGATTGAGACATTAAGATTTTGAGACATCGAGGTACTGAGATTGATGATCCAGGCCAGTCCGGATAGCCGGAGCCTGAGATATTGAGATATTGGGATTTATGTTTTGTGTCGATGCTAGACATTGTTTATGCTGATTTCATTTATGATACCTCATTTTGAAAATACAGAAATCTCACTAAATTATGAAAGCAGTTTATTCATTTACATGTATTCTGTTTTCATGCTTTCATACCTCATCCATATGATATATTGCTACCTGAGGTACTGACACGAGCACTTGGTATTACCGTTGTTTAGAGGTATACCATAGCCATTGTTATAGGCTGCAGATTATATATTTGAGGATATATTATGATCGTATGACTTAGGATTGCGTTGTTCATGCGATTTCTGTTCGTCGATGTTTTCTACTCACGAGTTGGCAACTCACCCCCGTTGTGCCACAGTTTCTTGCAGGTTTTGTCGTACAGGTTTCATTACGGCTTTGCTGGCACTGCTTCTTTTTCGGGTGACTTGCTAGTAGGTGGGTTTACTTGTATCGTACCCATCATTATACCTTGTATATTATTATTCTGTTGTATCTAGAAATTCCATCAACCAAACATGTATTTATTTTAGAGATAGAGACCAGTGATGTTTATTCTTTCGACCTTAGAGTCGCGCGTTGTATTTCTATGAATTTCTTGCTGTTTTGAGTTTCCTTTTGAGTTTTGATCCTCGCCCTTGGCGTTGTATATTATATTGCTTGCGTGGTTGTGACCGTCGATTGACGAAGAGCTAGCTCTTGCTTGGGTTTTCGGCTTACTTAGATTACGTACGCCTCGAGACATTTCGTAGTTTAAGTGCCGGTCATGTTCCGTACTTTCGGGCCGTGACACCTATACCAGTGTCACCAGAGAACTGCCATCTGACGTGGGGTATAATACCATATAAGAGTTCTCGGCGAGTCCGTCCAGTGTACCCAGTCTCCACTGAGCACCCGTATACTATCTTTGATGTCAAACACCAATGGATATGAGATCATCCATCGTCCATCTACATGGGTCAAGAACCTATACGCTAGTCTACACGTGTATATCGATGCCCTGTCTCGATACACCCATGACTAGGAACATTTGAAGGATGTACTTAGCGACTACACTGTCCCCACTAGTATGATCTGCATCATAGTCCTGGTAGTCAAGTACTCATCCTAAGGGCTTTATCAACATGTAACATAGAGACAATCAAAGTACATGTTAAGATAAAGAGCAACTAGATTGCATACTATCATATCGAGCAAGAAAGTCCTCCATATATATGTCCAAGCATCCACTACAATATACATCGTATGTACAGTAATGGCCTCTAGGGCATATATATCTCTAACATAGAGCGATGGGTATTCCGCTACTTATGGTTTGATGTCTTGCTTTCCTTTATCTTTGTGGTGAACTTCGCCGTTGGGCGTCGTATACTTATTTTTATGCTTTGCATGGTTGTGGATCCGCCGTTTGGCGAAAAGCTAGCTCCCGCTTGGGGATGTCTTTTATATTATCATGTATTGTGGTTTTGGATCAAAATATACAAAGGAGTTGCTGCCTAAATTTTTAAAAGACGAAATATGTTTTTCAACTAATAAATTCCACTTGCATTTTTCATGTTCTTTTACTCATGCATTTAGAAAACATTGATTTCACCCTACCTTTATTTCAAAACTTCACCTCTTTTATTTTCTTAAAAAGGTTTAGATTTCTGGGTTTCGGCTTACTTGAATTACGTTACACCTTTGGACGTTGCGTGATTCGAGTGCCGGTCACGAGCTAAATTTCGGGTCGTGACATGTACGGTAGTGTTACTGATTGGATTCGCAGGAGTATGAACAGGCATGCTTATTGATCTTCTAATCGCTCAATACCCGGGTAGCCATTACGTTTAGCAGACCGCTTGCGGCTTGTTGGTGTTTGATATGATCATTACCTACTGCCGGTGTATTGATGAGTCTTTAGAGTCCTACACAGAGATTTCCTGGTTCATGCGAAACGGAGTAGGAGCACATATATGATATGTGCGGGACCGAGATTAATGTGTGTATGTGATACCGCATTCTATTCTCGCGATTTGTGATATTGGTCGGTAATATGTGATATAGCCAGGTTATCGGATCAAGTGTTGATTCGATAAATTGTTACATTTGACATTAATCGGTTATATGAGATATAGCCGGATTATTAAATCAAGTGTTGATTTAATGATTTAATGTATAATTGTATATTTGATATACTAGATTTCATTAACTAATATTAACTCACTTAAACATTTCTTTTTCTCACATGTGTGCATTAATGTATATGTGATATATATTAATGTACATGTTTTTGTGTCATGCTTGATGCCACATGCTTTATGGGTGTATGAGACATACACCATGCTTATAATAATGGAATAGTTTTATTTATTTAAAGTTAATCAAAATTAATGGTAATTAGTCACATGCTTGGAAGCTTGGAGAAGCTTGTAGCATTTTTTACTTAGTCCACTAGTTTTGTTTTACTTGTAAATATTTATTAACCTAACCATTATTGTAACCCATGGTTTATTCTCTACATGAGTTAGTGTATAACACTAACTCACCCATGGTTGTTATTCTCACCTCATGAGTTCATTTCTCTCTTCTTGATTCTTCACTTGAGCTTCTTCTTCTTCATGAGAAAAAGCTTACTAGATTTTCTCAAGGTGAGAAAATATTGTGAGAAAAAGAAAACTAAAGAGAGCCCATTTCCTACTTCATCATCCTCTACTACTTGCCATTTAGTATAGGGTGAATTTCACAATTAGTGAAGAGCTAGCATGAGCTTGAGTCTCCTCGACGTAGATCATCTTTGGCCTCGAAGATTTCGAGCAAGCTTGTTCATTTCTCCGGGAGAACTCTTTCTAGAGTTCGGGTGTTCATGACTTGCAGCGAAAGGACTACTACATGGAGCATTAGAAATGAAAGACCGGTCTACAAAGGTTGTATTCCTCATTCACTTAGTTGTAAAGGTGCTTACATATAGTTTCGTTCCATTTTCTAGCATAGATTCTATGATTAGGGTTAACTAGAACGACAAATTTTTGAAATTGGCATGGACGATGCCTCCCGAAACCTTACTGCTGTCCTAGGAAACCCAGCAATATGCCAATCATGCAAATCCCTCTCCTCATCTGTCTAGAAGACATCTCTTTAGAGAGGGTGACACCATCATTTACGGGTACACCACTACATCAGGAGTCATCCATTCTAAAACACTTTAGAATAATGTCAAGTACCCGTATCGGGACACTTCCCAAATCTAGATCTAAAACCATAGATCTAGTTACCAGAATCCCTGATATTTTATCCATATCCTATATGGAAAAAACACCTTGTGACAACCACAGTATAACTGATCGTAGTATAGGAATATCACTTCCTATAAAGTGCATGTCATCTAAATACCAGAACATCACTCCCTACTACCTTCTTATCAGGTCTATCTGCTGTTCTGATGAAGTCAAACTCTATGACTGTCACATCAAAACTAGATGATCTATCTCCGCTATACCTGCTTTAGTCTATAAATAGACATAAACTACTTGCCTACTATGCTTCAGCTGCTCCCACTGACTACAACAACCCTCTGGAAGAGTCATATAAACGTGCACTTCTAATGCTAATTTAGAACGACGTTATACTCATCCTCCTACCAGATCTCATAGTCTAGAACAGCAGTAGTGGCAAGTTTGGGTAATCAAAAACCTCCCTGTCACCGTCTTTGAGGAGACCGAAGTACCTCTCGGGTGCATGAGGTTACCCACCAAATCTACGGAGTGGCTAATGGATTGTCGAATCCAATTAAATCTTTAGGTTCTACTAAATTTTCAGTAATCGTTTGTGGTTCTGGAATCACTTCCAGTTCTACCATACTCCCACTAATATTTTCTGAAAAGAATCCATTTTACTAAAACTGTGGCGAGTCAAGAAGAATATAATTATTGATCTTCCAGATGGTAGAAAGTTAACTCTCGTCAAAGCCCAGGATAACCTACAAACTGCCATTACTGAAACATTCCTTGAGTTTGTCCAGATTCTGGTTTTAAGCTTCAGCCAGGCTACTCCATATAACTTAACATCGTTAAGATATGAATCTCTTCTATATCCAATATATAGAAACAAAGGCACTAATTTAATTGGAACCAGATTCAAAAATCAAGCAGCTGTTTCCAGTGCATATCAACCAAATGGCAGAAGGCCATACAACATTATTCATCAAGGAATGCATCCACGTATGAGTAACCTGAAAGAGAAGTAAGTTCTCAAAACTATTATTTACAATGGAATACCTAACACAAGTATCTACATTTTCGATCATCTTGAAGAATCCTGATACTTGCAACATATGGTTCTCTACTTTATTCTTATACCTATATCTTCTCAAAATCTGTACCTTGTATTTCAATGAAATACTTATCTAGAACTAGAGAAGTCGTGAGTAAACAGAATATAGCACGAGTACTAACTCCTTTGTCCTAACGGACATTGGACAACATATAATACTTTGTATAAGCCCACTGAGTTTAATAACTCAAACACTGTGCGTCGTAGGTTGAAAACTGTACTATGGTTAAGAAGAATTACACCGCTGTTGAATGCACCTTACCTAACCATCAATTGATATAGGTAAATGTCATATACATAATTTCAAAAAGTTATATCGCACTTTATAAAATAAACGTACAGATATATCAGTTTGAAACTGGTGCATAACAATGGATATTCAAAATCAAATATTTTGCCGTTAGGCAAAACCCAGGTGATTTCCTCAAATATCACCAATTACAAAGAATTCTGATATATTTTGAGGATCTAATCACCGAATTCCTAATATCTTACTCCTATTCATCATCTGTAACGCCATACAGATGTGAGAATCATATCTGGTAAATACATACTCTAGAGTGAGAATCCAATTGGGAAAACAGTTTTCAATTAACACCACACAGTAAATCTGAAACATGAAAATGTTTCGAAGGGGTAGCCAGGTATTCCTAGTAATACCTCTTCCACTATACATATCATGACAGTGACCGTATACTTTCTTGTCCTCACTCCAATCCCTTTATATGTCTTTACTTATTACCTTCTGTATACCACACTTAGGCTAATTGGTTTTCTTCGTTCCCTACCTTTCGGCACCTGCTTATGGTTTGGAAGAAGACTATCCAATAAGCGTAATAGGTGTACTCTCCTAATACCAGGAGCCCTCGCAACCTGAGAGAAGGTAAAAAGAAAAGACAACCGAATAATCCTTATTCTATTTCTCCAGAACCAGAATCCATTCTCGAACTGGAACAAGTCCCTTCGAGTTCGTATGTAACTATACGATGGCATATCCAATAAATGTGGATCTTCATAGTGATACGGGGTATTCTGGAGAAATGCAAAGGAGAAGTAGGAGTGGCAGGGGTATACGCGGTTTTGTCATGAATGATAGCATTCACAATTTCCTTTTCCCTTACTCTAATCCTTTTATATATCTTTACTTATTACTTTCTGTACACCACACTAAGGATAATTAATTTTCTTCCTTCCCTACCTTTCGGCACCTGCCAATGGTTTAGAAAAAGACTATCCAAGAAGTGCAATAGGTGTACTCTCCTAACACTAAGAGCTCTTGCAACCTGAGAGAAGGTAAAGAGAAAAGACAACTGAATAATCTTATTCAATTTCTCCAGAGCCAGAATCCATCTTCGAACTAAAACAAGTTTTTTTGAGTTCGTATGTAACTATACGATGGAATATCCAAGAAATGTGGATCTTCGTAATGATACGGAGTGTTCTGGAGAAATGCAAAGGGAAAATAGGAGCAGCAAGGATATATGCGACTAAATGACAATCCAAAAGCCAAAGTGTTTTAAGAAAGTTCGGTTAACTTGGTTCGTAAGTCTTAGTTTGAGGTCGGGTCATGGTCTCTGCCAAAGAGAGAGAGAGAGAAAAGAAACACTCAGCGTGCACTCTAACCTAGATTAGATTAGTTAATCACGTTATCTAATCAGGATGGCTCCCACTGTTTCTTCGAATTCTCCCTCAAACCCTAAAAGGAGAATTAGTCAAGATCATCTAAAATCACCCGAGGAGTAACACCTAAACATCAGTGGGTATCGGGATCCAACTATTATCGCATGATAACTTGATGGAAACCACTCAAGTCACCACACTCCAGAAGGTATGCACATGCCTGGAAAGTTTCCTGTATATTTGAAACTACTGATGTGGTTTTGCCCCTAATGGTTTATGACCTTGACAAAGGCCAACAAATCATAAACCACTAGTCAAGTTCAACCCGTCATTATCCTGGATTAATCTAGACCCACCCGTACAAGCCCTTGACAAAGGCCAACAAGGCTATACGACTGTCCTAGATAATTGCAACTCCATGCAACAGACAAGCAACATCTACCTACCATACACTACGCATTGACAAAGGCCAACAAACGCAGCACAAATACTAGGTACTACTCATCCGAAACGATGGAGGGCTACAGCTGGTTTTTAGAGAAAAACCTTTAACGTAATGAACTTAATATCGTTGAAGGAACTCGAGTGGTTTTACAAATATACAGTGACGCAAACTTTTGCTAAAAAGGTCACTCCGTGTGAAGGGATCTCGGCTCTTTCCTAATCGAATGAGGTGCAGGATATTCCTAACTGAATACCATGATACAAAGCAAAAGAATCGACTATAGTGAAATTATTACAATGATGCAAACTTTTGCCCAAGAGGTCACTCCCTATGAATGGATCTCAACTCTTGCCTCTTCGAATGAGGTGCTGCATATTCATAACCGAATACCACTGTGCAAAGCAAAAGGAAACATTTATAATGACATTTTTTTAAAAAAAAAACTTGGTTCCAACAACATCATTTAGGTTTGTTTTTCCTTGCATTAATCACAATTAATGCAGTCCAATCAATTAATCCATATCACACCAGAAAAAGGAACGAAAATACAATGTACATATATACCATCCGCATTCGCTGCGGGGCCCGTCATGCACCGTTAGGTTACTTAATTAACGGCAGAGCGAGGGCTGGACTAGCGTGGATGCAAAACATATACAACATCTTCTAGTGTGTGTGTGTGTGTGTGTATAACATTCGTCCCAGACATGATATAAGCAACAACACAGAACATCAACTAGCAACACAGAATGGTGGATAATCTTGGAGCCTCGGGTTTCATTTGGGCCAAAAATGAGACACGACGTTCCCGGTCGTGTGGATAGCTCGTGCAATGAAAACCTGAACCCCTACGAGCGTGGCAAGTTACCCGCCAAACCCGAAAGTGAGGTGACCCCAATTGATAAAGTGAATGAGCCACCTAACACTTCATGGAATATAGTAACTTGAGCACCCCTCCATGGGTCAACCTATACCACCTACGAGTGCGGCGAATAGCCCATTAATTCTAGAGTAAGGCACCCTCCGTCTCAACACTATGAGATGCAGGCCCGTTGCCCTCTAAAACCCGGCTATTCGAGTACTCCACCGTGGGGTAATCCTGTTGGGTTTTGCCGGCGCTCCGGCCATCAAACCGTGGCCAAATGCGGAACAAAAATTTTCAAAATTTTGGCGCAAACAAAACCCACGCAAGATCGAACCAAAAACCCTATACTAGCAAACATGCAAAGAGGAGTTAGAATGGTTATACTGAATGAACCAAGTCCTTCGGGTCATCAACGATCATCCCTAACTCCTAGTGGTCACGGATCAAATTTGGTTGCCGGTCTTCCTCCATCTACGATGATCCATCCAAGAGAAACGACGCAAGCTTCAGCCTCGCCAAGCGAGGCAACCGATGCTCCAAAGTTGCTAGCAATGAAGAGTGGAGGTGTAGGATTATCTCACTATTGTTTTTCTCTCATTACAAATGCTCAAAGAGCAACCATAGAAGATCAAGAGGAGATGAGGAAACATATGGCATGAGCAACTAAAGAAAATGGCTAAAAACTTTATCCAAGTGAGAATAAGAATGAGAAAAATAAGCAAGTCGAGAAAAGAATCATTAGTCTAGCATATGGAGAAAATGGTGGCTGCCTCTTTTAATTATGCACACCAAAAATATCTCATCCAATTTCCCAATAAAATAAAGCCATGCCATATCTCCCTACATGCTAAACAATGTTCATGCCAAGTCACCCCTCCACCTCATTTGTAAAACAAATGATTTTCCAAAATGAAAATCATACAAATGAGGTGTCCATATTCTAGAAACTATTCCGTATAAATACGGAATACAATCTGGTATATGTATCGAAATACACATACGTGTATTCGTATAAAAATACGAATAGCCAAGAGAGAAAATGAATAGTGAACAATAATACTAGAATACATATATATAAATACATATATAAATTATTAAATCAAAACCTGATTTAATAATCCGGCTCAATCCTATGCCGCCAGTATTATCAACCGTTCGATCAAAGTCTGTGTAGCATGTGCACATATTTAATCAGACACCTATATGTACCAACATACGTCATCTACACCCTATCGCCTGAATCGTGAAAACCCTCTGTGTGGGACTGTAAAGACTCGTCAATACACTGGCAGTGGGTTAAACCACAAGCACGTCAGCGGCACTAGATGTACGTAATGGCTACCCAGGTATTGAGCGAAAGGAAGGCCGACGAACAAACTCATCCGTACCCCTACTGAGCCTGACAGTGACAATCTCCATACAGTCTGGTCTGTTCGTCTATGAATATCTCATATCGAGTCTAGGGGGAGGATAAAGTCAGACCATTAATAACACGATATTTAGTGTCGGTATGAAGCCTATCACCACCTGAGAAACTACAGATCTTAGATCAGTAATTCTCGACTACCTTGGCCATGGATTTCTGGTGATGGCCACCTGTGCACTCCGCAACATTAACCTCTAATACCGGGAGAGACGAATTCCCTGACGATCCGCTCACCGCCTCCATGTGGCTCGGGACTGTATCCAACTAAAACCTGTTTGCACGACTCCTTTGAACCGTGGTAGGGTAGTAATCAAAGTACAGTGGGAACTCACACGAGACAAATGACGATCTCAGGTCAATTGACTAACCTGTACACATGTCACCTGGGAACTGCTATCTGACAATAGCTATAATACCAACTAGCATGTTCCCGGCGAGTCCGTCCAGTATACTCATAACCCAGTGAGCACCTGTATACATCTTAGGTGAACCAACTAACACCAATGGCTTGTGAGACCGGCCACCGCCCCTCATCGGGGTCTCGATCCATATACACTAGTCTACTCTTGGAGTATCGATGCCCATTCTCGAATCTCCCACGACTAGGGATACTTTAAGAATGTGCTTATAGACCACCCAGCTCCCACGTATATGATCGCCATCATACTACTGGTTGTCAAGCATGAATCCTATGGGCTCTATCAATATATAATAGTGATCTGTAATGTCACCTAAAGCATGTACACGATGATAAAGACAAACCAGATAGCATACTATCATCTCAAGTAAGACTGTTATACCGGTATAGGTCCTCCCTCAATCATTGCAATCACGTGTCTGCGATCTAATAATTGACTTGAGGGCACTATAGCCAACAATCTCCCACTTGCACTTAAGGCTAATTATTGCGGTGTCGCATACTCACAGCCCGTGTGATACCGAACACCCAACTTCTTTACTAATCAGTTTCACAAAGCTCGTTTGTAAAACTATTGCGTTCGAGATATAGCCTCAGTGAGTGGATCCGCTCCAATGTTTCTTTCTATGTCTCTCTTTATCTCAAGTTCGCGGAGAAAGCTATCTCTCGAAATGAGCAATACCTGTCTTAGAATATGTCTGGATATCTGATGGGACCTAGTTCACAAATGAACTCCAAATCCAGCAAACTTCTTAGACTGTATCGTCCACTGAATTTAATCAGTATCCTGCGCCATGCCTCCCTCAATATCCGCATAGACCACTTGTCCAAACAACTGCCCCTCGTTAAGAAGGAAAACTTATAACTCTGACAGCCACTCTGTCATCCAGATCACCTTGGAAGCCTGGAATGATAACCGTCTCCCGAAGGAGGCTGGCGTTACCATATCCTTAGAACATCCACTTATATTCATAAACTTCTTCCGAACGTTTCTCCAGGAATGGATTAATATATAAACTTATTGCAGCTAGTACAATAACAACATCTGGTGTGGTACTTGACATCTCAAGATTGACTCAATTTCCTAATCAAGTGATATGCCAATCATGCACATCCCTCTTCCTTTTAGTCTGTAAGACACCTTTAGAGAGGGTGACTCCATCACCTGCAGGTACACTACCATGTCAGGAGTCGTCCATTCTAAAACACCTTTAGAATAGTGTCAAAGTACCCAGATTGGGAAACTATCCAAATCTAGATCTAAAACCATATATCTAGTAACTAGAATGCCTGATATAATATCCATATCCTATGTGGAGAAACCACTATGTGACAACCAAAGTATAACCGATCGTAGTATAGGAATTTCACTTCCTATAAAGTGTATGTCATCCAAATACCAGGACATCACATCCTACTACCTTGTTACCTGATCCATCTTCTATTTTGATGAGGTCAAATCCTATGACTGTCACATCAAAAATAGATGATCTATCTCCACTACACTTGCTTTAGTCTATAAATAGACATAAACTACTTGTCCACTATGCTTCCACTGCTCCCACTGACTATAAAAACCCTCTGGCAGAGTCATATACACGTGCACTTCTAAAGCTAGTTTAGAACGACACTATACTCATCCTCATGCCGGGTCTCATAGTCTAGAACAACAATAATGGTAAGTCTGGGTAAACAAGAACCTCCCTGTCACCGTCTTTGAGGATACCGAAGTACCTCTCGGGCGCCTGAGGTTACCCACCATATCTGCGGAGTGGCTAATGGAATGTCAAACCCAATTGAATGTTTAGGTTCTATTAAATTTTTAGTAATCATTTATGGTTCTAGAATTACTTCCAGTTCTACCATACTCCCACTACTGTTTTATGAAAAAGTCCATTTTATTAAAACTGTGGCGAGTCAAGAACAATATCACTATTGATCTTCCAGATAGTAGAAAGTTAACCCTCGTCATAGCCCGGGATAACCCACAAACTGCCATTATAGAAACATGCCTAGAGTTATCCAGAATCTGGTTTTAAGCATAAGCCGGACAACTCCATTTACCTTAACATCGTTAAGATATGAACCATTCTATATACAATATAGAAACAGAGGCACTGATTTAATTGAAACCAGATTCAAATCATGCAGCTGTCTCCAGTGCATGTCAACCAAATAGAAGGAGCCCGATCAGCATTACTCAACTAGGAGTGCATCCAGATATGAGTAACCTGAAAAAGAAGTAAGTTCTCAAAAACCATTACTATCAACTGAATACCAAACACAAGTATCTACATCTTCGATCACCTCGAAGAATCCTAATACTTGCAACACATGGTTCTCTACTTTATTCTTGTACCTATAACTTCTCAAAACTTGGACCTTGTAAATCTACGAAATACTTGTCTAAAACTGGAGAAGTCATAAGTAAACAGAATATAGTATGAGCACCAACCCATTTGTTCTAATGGACACTGGACAACATACAATACTTTGTATAAGTCCCATGAGTTGAATAACTCAAACCCTGTGCGTCATAGGTTGAAAACTATACTATGGTTAAGAAGAATTACACCGTTGTTTAATGCTCCTTACCCAATCATCAACTGATATAGGTAAATATCATGGACATAATTTCAAAAAGTTATATCTCACTTTATAAAATAAACGTACAGATATTTCAGTTTGAAATTGGTGCATAACAACGGATATTCAAAACCAAATATTTGCCGTCAGGCAAAACCCCAGGCGATTTCCTCAAATATCACCAATTAAAATGAATTCCGATATAATGAGGATTTAATCACCTAATTCCCAATAATTTACTCCCACTCACCATCTGTAAAACCATACAGATGTGAGAATCAAACCTGGTAAATACATACCCTGGAGTAAGGTTCTAATTGGGAAATCAGTTTTCAATTAACAACGCATAGTGAAACTAAAACATGAAAATGTTTCAAAGGGGTAGCCGGGTATTCCTAGTAATGCCTCTTTCAGTAATCAGATTCATGCTGTAACCGTATATTTCCTTGCTATCTCTCCAAATCCCTTTATTTGTCTTTACACATTACCTTCTGTACACCACCCTTAGGTTAAATGATTTTCTTCCTTCCCTACCGTTCGACACTAGCCTATAGTTTAGAAGAAGACTATCCAATAAGCGTAATAGGTGTACTCTCCTAAACCTAGGAGCTCTCGCAACCTGAGAGAAGGTAAAGATAAAAGACAACTGAATAATCCTTATTCTATTTCTCCTGAACCAGAATCCATTCTCGAACTGGAACAAGTTCCTTCGAGTTCGTATGTAATTATACGATGGATTATCCAATAAATGTGGATCTTCGTAGTGATACGGGATGTTCTGGAGAAATTCAAAGGTGAAGTAGGAGTGGCGATGATATACGCGGTGTGGTCGTAAATGATAGCAGTCACAATTTACTTTGCCTTCTTTCTAATCCCTTTATTTGTCTTTACTTATTACTTTCTGTACACCTCACTTAGGCTAATTGGTTTTTTTCCTTCTCCACCTTTCGGCGCCTGCCTATGGTTTGGAAGAAGACTATCCAATAAGCGCAATAGGTGTACCCTCTCCTAATCCTAGGAGCCCTCAGAGCCTGAGAGAAGGTAAAAGAAATAGACAACTGAATAGTCATATTCAATTTCTCCAGAATCGGAAACCATTCTCGAATTTGAAATGAGTTTCTTCGAGTTCGTATATAAATATACGATTGTCATATCCAATAAATGTGGATTTTCGTAGCGATACAGAATGTTCCGAAGAAAAGAAAAGGGTAAAAGTAGGAGTGGCAATAAAGTATGCAACTCTGATAATCCAAAAGCCAATGTGTTTTAAGAAGGTACGGTTAACTTGGTTCATGAGTTCTAGTCTAGGGTCGGGCCATGGTCGCTACCAAAGAGAGAGAGAAAAGAAACACTCAGCATGCACTTTAACTTGGATCAGAATGGTTAATCATTTTATCTAATCAGGATGTCTCCCAATGTATCCTCAAATTCTCCTCCAAACACGAAAGAAGAAATAGTCGGGATCATCTAAAATCACCCGAGAAGTAAACCAACTGATCAGTAGGAATCGGGATCCAACTATCATCGCATGATAACTTGATGGAATCCACTCAAGTTATCACACTCCAGAAGGTATGCACATATCTGGCAAATTTCCTGTATGTTTGAAACTCCCGATGTGATTTCTGCCCCATACTCTTATGAGCTTGACGAAAGCCAACATATCATAAGTCACATGTCAAGTTTAACCCGTCATTGTCTAGATTAATTTGAACCCACCCATACATACCCTTGACGAAGGCCAACATAGTAGTACGACTGTCCCAAACCAACACATCTATCTATGCAACAGAAAAGTGACAAATAGCTACCATACACTATGCCATGACGAAGGCTAACAAACATAGCATAAATACTAAGTGCTACCCGTCTGAAATAGCGGAGGGCTATGAATGGTTTTTGACCAAAAACCATTAATGTAATGAACTTGATAACGTTGAAGGAACCGGATAGCTTTTTACAAATATATAGTGGCGAAAACCTTTGCTAAAGAGTTCACTCCCCATGAAGGGGTCACAGCTCTTTCTTCGTCGAATGAGATGCAGGATATTCCCAACTGAATACCTCGATGTAAAGCAAAAAGTAATCGACTATAGTGAAGTTATTACCCTGACGCAAACTTTTTCCCAAGAGGTCACTACCGGTGAAGGGATCTCGGCTCTTGCCTCGTCGAATGAGGTGCTGGATATTCATAACCGAATACCGCTGTGCAAAACAAAAGAAAACGTCTGTAATATCATTTTTAAAATTGGTTCCAACAACATCATATAGCTTTGTTTTCCTTGCATTGATCCGAATCAACGCAGTCCAATCAATTAATCACACCAGAAAAGAACGAAAACAAGATGTACGTATATGCTATCCGCATTCCCCACTGGGCCCCATCATCACCCGTTAGGTTACTTAACTAACGACAGAGCGGGGCTGGACTAGCGCGGGTGCAAAACATATACAGTATCTACTAGTATATATATATATATATGTATATATATATATATATATATATATATAGATAAAACATTCGTCCCAGGCTTGATATAAGCAACATCACAAAATAGCAATAAGCATCACAGAACAAACGGATAATCTGGGAGCCTCGGGTTTCTTTTGAGCCGCAAGTGAAACCCGACGTTCCTCTGGTCGTGTGGATAGCCCGTGCAATGAAAATATAGACCCCTATGAGCACGGCAAGTTATCCGCCAAAACCAGAAGTGAGGCAACCCCCTTCATCAAAGTGAATGGGCCACCCGGCACTTCACAGAATCCGGTAACTTGAGCACCCCTCCCTGGGTCAACCTGTACCCCCTACGAGTGCGGCGAATATCCCGCAAATTCTAGAGTGAGGCCCCCTCCATCTTAACGCCATGAGATGCAGACCCGTTGCCCTCTAGAACACAGCTATTCGTGCACTCCACTGTGGGGTAATCCTAGTACAGAAAAGAAAGTAATATGTACAAGAGTGACATCGACCTCAACCCGATCGTGCCCCAAACAAATAATATTCAAACTGGCAGTGACAGCAGTCCACATGTCGGACGCTCGCCCCACAATATCAGATGTACAAATGAAACTAAACTTCACTACTATTGCACCCAAGGCTATCCATCACGACAATTCGCACAAACTATAACCAGATATATATCCACAGAAGCAAGTAACCGAATCAAATGTGTAACCCCGTTTAATTGAGTATGTAGTAATTAGACAACATTACCAACACATCCATGCATGTAAACGAAGTCACGACATTATAATTCCAAAACACAATTAGCGTACATCCCAAATATACTAAGGATAAAAAACAAGTGCACTAAACATCCAAAAAAGTTGAGTTTTGAGCCAATTCGGAGATCCGAATCAAAACGAAACACGCCCGAACCATCGTGGGGAGTTAGAGCACAAAATTAATTTCGAGTCAAGAGGCCTAGAGGGGGTACCCCACCCTCGAGGCCACCATGAGGTGGCCAGAGGGTGAGCCAAACCCGAAACTGCCCATACAGGGGCAGTTTCGGGTCCCCACCCCCAAAACCACCTTGTGGTGGTCTTGGGGAGTAGGCCCAGCTGTTCGGTCCCCTCCCCCCGGGGTCTCCCCAGGGTGCCCACGTAGCACCCCGTGGCTTATCGGTTCAAACCGAGAGCCTGCGGGATGTGCAAACATCTCAAAACTCAAAAATTCGGGACTGTTTTTCTGACAGTTTTCGATGCCCGAAAAAACGTGAATTCTAATGTCGCAACTAGCTAGTTTAAGGTGTTTGGGTGTCTCTGATACCATGTTGGGTTTTGCCGGTGCCCCAGCCATCAAATCGTGGCCAAATGCGGAACAAAATTTTTCAAAACTTTGACGCAAACAAAACCCGCGCAAGATCAAACCAAAAACCCTATACTAGCAAACGTGCAAAGAGAAGTTAGAATGGTTATACCAAATGAACTAAGTTTTTCGGGTCTTCAATCATCATCCCAAGCTCCTAGTGGTCGCGGATCGAATTTGGTTGCCGATCTTCCTCCATCAACGATGATTAACCCGAGGGAAATGACGCAGGCTTTAGCCTCGCCAAGAGAGGCAACAGACGCTCCAAAATTGCTATCAATGGAGAGTGGAGGTGTAGGATTATCTCACTATTTTTTCTCTTAACACAAATTCTCAAAGAGCAACCATAGAAGATCAAGAGAAGGTGAGAAAACATGTAGCATGAGCAACTAAAGAAAAAGGCTAAAAACTTTCTCCAAGTGAGAATGAGAATGAGAAAAATAAGCAAGTCAAGAAAAGAATCATTAGTCTAGCATATGGAGAAAATGGTGGCTGCCTCTTTCAATTATGCACACCCAAAAATATCTCATCCAATTTCCCAATAAAATAAAGCCATGTCATACCTCTATATACGCTAAACAATGTTCATTCTATGTCACTGTAAGTCCACGTTGCCTACCCCAGTGCTTGCGGGGAGGCGGAAAACGGAATAAAAATCGGATTTTTACTACTCTAGGCAACATGGACTAGACAAAGTCGGATCTTTGCTAAACAAAAACTAGCTAAAGCTAACTAGAAACTAGTTGAAGAGTAGAATGGTTATACCTAGGGCTTTATGTCCTTCTCTCCTTGCTCCTTGGAGTAGTAGAAAGGGATCACCTTTGTCGTCTTCTCACGTCGAAGAAGGATCCACCCGAAAGCCTCAACCTTTGGCTTCAACTCCAAGCTAGAAGTAACTAGGGTGCTAGAAGTGCTAATCCTAGAACCCTAGATGAGAGTAGAGAATATCAAGAAGTGGTTTTTCTCAAGCTCAAGTGTTTCTCAACACATGAGAGGGGAGAGCTTGAGGAAGAGGAAAAGCAAGAAAGAGGAAGTATATGATAGAATGAGAGAAAATATGAAGCATTCTCACATATATGTGTGAATTATTATAAATTGATAATTAGTAAGATAATTGTCATGGCTTAATCAAGACATGACCATTATCATTTCATTTTTAATGCAAATTGCAAGGATCAAAGAGCATCTTCCAAATGAAATGATGATGGTCAAAGTGTCAACCTAGGTCAACAAGTCAAGAAGGTCAAATGGTCAACAATCATAACCATGCACAATTATATTAAACTAATATCAATTAACCATAATACACACATAAGTATTAGGGTTAATAAAATGACAATGGTCATTAACCCTAATCAAAGTTCTCTCCCTCTGTCTCAAGCAACTGTGCATACGCACCCGTATTCGTGATCCGAGGAACACGAATACAATGAGATAAAACCAATCCCAAATCAGATATTAGGATCCGGCTTAAACCAAAGCCCGCTAGTATAAGCTTTCCGGACAGCAAACGTGCACAAGTGCGCGGATGTGAACGAACCCTGTCGCAAAACCATGCGACCTCTACTCATTTTGCCTACAGGCGAATAGCTCTCTGTGTGGGACTCTAAAGACTCGACACTACGCTGGCAGTGGGTTTAACCACAGACCGCAAGCGGCACTAGCTGTACGTAACGGTCCCCAGATAGATGCCGATAAGAAAACTGACGAGGTGACCCCATCTGAACTCCTACTGAGCCTGTATATGACAATCTCCGTACAGTCCGGTCTGTTCGTCTGATACATCGCATGGCGGGCCTAGGGGGCGGTGAACGTCAGTCTCCTAATAGCGGTACAAGTCGTGTCGGAGTGTAGCCCAGAACACCCTGAGATAACACTGGAAACCTACCAGTATATCTCGCTTGCCCTGGCCAGGGACTACTCGTGTAATGGCTCTCCTAGACACAGCGCGATGTCAACCCCCAATACCGGGAGAGACGAATCCTGTCTAACCGTCACTACCTCCAAGTGCTTCGGGACTGCACCCAAAAACTACCTGTTTGCACGACTCCTTTGAGCCGTGGTAGGGTAGTAATCAAAGTGCAGTGGGAATACACTTGAGGCGAAGTGACAGTGTCAAGTCAACGGACTAAGCTGTACTCATATCACCTGGGAACTGATAACTGACGATAGGTATAATACCAACCAACAGTTCCCGACGAGTCCTGTCCAGTATACTCGTAACCTAACGAGCACCCGCATACTATCTCAAGTACGACGTACTGACGGCTGTGGGACAGACCGTCTCCCACGCTAGAATGAGAAGCGCATACGCTAGTCTACTCCGGAGTATCGATGTCCTGTCTCGATAGTCCAACGACTAGGGACCTGTATAAGGATGTGCTTATGGATTACCCAGCCCCCACGAGTGTGAGCGCCATCACAACGCTGGTAATCAAGCAAAGATCCTAAGGGCTCTACTAATATGTATATCAGCGATATGCTAAAAGAAACACATGCACATATTAAAGCAGAGACAAACCAAGTAGCATACTACCATTTCGAGCAAGACTGTATATACAACTGTGAATATCCCAAGCTTCCATTAAGTAATATACATACTAGTATGATACAGTAATGGCCTCTAGGGCATATACACTAACAATCTCCCACTTGTACTAAGGCCATGTACTGGCGTATCGAAGACCTATCATCTCGATCAGCCGCTCGAACTGAGTCTGGGGTTTGGCCTTCGTGAATGGATCTGCAGTGTTATCTTCTGAAGCAACCCTCCGAACCTCGATCTCCTGGCGATCCACGATCTCCCTGATCAGGTGATACCGCCTCAAGATGTGTCTGGATTTCTGATGGGACCTGGGTTCCTTCGCTAAAGCTATAGCCCCGTTGTTGTCGCAATACAGAGGTATTGGGTCAACAATGGACGGAACCACCTGAAGTTCTTTCAAGAACTTCCTCATCCAGACAGCTTCTTTTGCGGCATCAGATGTAGCGATGTATTCCGCTTCCATAGTCGAGTCAGCAACGGTTTCCTGTTTGGAGCTCTTCCAACACACTGCCCCTCCATTTAGGGTAAAGACAAAGCCCGACATGGACTTGGAATCATCCTCGTCACTCTGGAAGCTGGAGTCAGCAAAGGCCTCAATCTGGAGGTCTTTTCCGCCATACACCAGGAACATCTCCTTAGACCTTCTCAGGTACTTGAGAATGTTCTTTACTGCTATCCAATGTTTCTCTCCAGGGTTTGACTGATACCTGCTTACCACACTCAGTGCATAAGCCACATCTGGTCTGGTACACAACATCGCATACATTATAGAGCCTACCGCAGAAGCGTAAGGTATAATAGACATGCGATCCCTCTCCAAATCAGTCTTGGGAGACATCTCTTTGGAGAGGGTGATCCCGTGACAAGCCGGTAGATTACCGCGCTTGGAATCTTCCATACTGAATCTTTTCAGTATGGTGTCGATGTACCTGGACTGTGAAAGTCCTAATATCATCTTGGATCTGTCACGGTAGATCCGGATACCCAGAATGTATGAGGCATCACCCAGGTCTTTCATGGAGAACCTGTGTGACAAGAACCCCTTGACAGATTGTAGCATAGGAATGTCATTTCCTATTAAGAGAATGTCATCCACATATAAAACGAGGAATACTACAGTTCTCGCTACAAATCTACAATAGATGCATGGTTCATCTGGATTTTTGATAAAGCCAAAATCCTTGACCGTCTCATCAAAACAGATGTTCCAACTCCGCGATGCCTGCTTCAGTCCATAAATGGACTTAAGCAACTTGCACACCTTTCCGCTGCTCCCACTCTGAATGAAACCCTCTAGCTGTTCCATATAGACACACTCCTCTAAATGTCCATTTAGAAAGGCGGTCTTTACATCCATCTGCCAAATTTCATAATCGTGGAAGGCAGCAATGGCAAGAAGGATCCGAATGGATTTCAGCATAGCTACTGGAGAAAAGATTTCGTCATAGTCCAAACCAGGTCGCTGACGAAAGCCCTTTGCAACCAGTCTAGTTTTATAGGTCTCAACCTGTCCATCTACACCAATCTTCCTTTTGAAGATCCACTTGCTTCCTACGGGTTTTACCCCATCTGGAGCAATGTCCAACGTCCATACTTTGTTGGTGTACATAGACTCCATTTCGGTTCGCATTGCATCCAGCCATTTTACCGAGTCGACGCTCTGAATGGCTTGCTGTAAGCTAGTAGGTTCATCACCATCTATGATGCAATCCTCTCTATCCCCGTCAATGAGAAAACCGTAGTATCTCTCGGGCGGATGAGACTGCCTACTACTCCTGCGGAGTGGCGTGGGAATGTCCTGATCTTTCGAACCCTCTGGTTCTACTAAGCTTTCAGTAATAGCTCGTGGTTCTGGAATTTCTTCCAGTTCTATTGCGCTCCTACTTATTTCTTTTTCTATGAACTGGTGTTCTAGAAAGTGGGCATGGCGAGAAACAAAAACCTTTTGTTCCTCTTCGCAATAGAAGAAATATCCCTTGGAGTTCTTTGGATATCCTACAAACTTGCACTGTACTGAGCGTGCCTCGAGCTTGTCCGCATGCTGCTTTTTTACAAAAGCTGGGCATCCCCATGTTAAGATAGGGTCTCTTCCCACACCACATCTGATATGGTGTAGTAGGCACAGTCTTAGTTGGAACTCGGTTCAAAAGGTATGCAGCTGATTCTAGCGCATATCCCCAGAACGATCGCGGCAACTCAGCGTTACTCATCATGGACCGTACCATATCCAACAGGGTTCGGTTCCGTCTCTCCGATACACCGTTATGTTGCGGAGTGTATGGAGGAGTAAGCTGAGAGAGAATTCCATTCTCTTTTAAGTAACCCAGGAACTTGGCACTCAAGTATTCACCACCTCGATCAGATCTCAGTGCCTTGATACTTTTGCCTGTTTGTTTTTCTACTTCATTCTTATATTCCTGGAATTTTTCAAAAGCCTCGGATTTATGTTTCATTAAGAAGACATAACCGTACCTTGAAAAGTCATCCGTAAAAGTAATGAAGTAAGAATAACCGCTTCGTGCATGTGTAGACATTGGATCGCACACGTCACTGTGTACGAGTCCGAAGAGGTCGCTCGCTCTTACCCCGTGTCCAGTGAACGGAGTCTTTGTCATCTTTCCTTTGAGACATGATTGACAAGTTACATACGATTGATATTCGAACGGATCCAAATATCCTTCTGCATGTAACTTAGTCAACCTTCTCTCATTGATGTGACCCAGTCTACAATGCCATAAGAAAGTTTTATTGATTTCTGGAGACTTTCTTTTGTGTGTATTCTGGACATTGAAAATCTGTGGTTGGTTTAATACGTATATACCGTTGTTCAATGTACCTGACCCAATCAAAACTTGATTAAGCTGAATGTTCACTAAATTACTTACAAATGCAAATTCATAACCTTCTTTAGATAATAAAGATATAGAAATGATATTACAGGTTGCATTTGGTACATAATAACAACTATGCAAAACCAAAAGGTGTCCATCCGACAATCCCAGGTGATAGTCCCCCACGGCTTCAGCATCCATGCTAGCACCGTTTGAAACTCTGAGGGTCATGTCACCTGCCTTCAAAACTCTACGCTTTCTCAACGCCTGCAAAGAATTACAGATATGAGATCCTGATCCGGTATCCAATACCCAGGATGTAGAATTTCTTGATAGACAGTTTTCAATAACATACACACCTGAAGCTGAAGCCGCAACTCGCTTCAAATCCTGTGTTCTGGCCTTCTAAGCCTTGCAATCCTGTTTCCAGTGACCACTTTTGTGACAGTAGAAGCATTCTTCCTTCCCCACCAGCTTTCCCGCTACCTTTGTTGCTTTTCCTTTTCCCTTCGTATCCACTTTACTGACACTGCCTCTTTGTTTGGCGGGGGCTTTCTTCTTCTTGCCCTTGGCTTTCGCCGTGGACCTAGAAGAGGAAGATCTTCCTACAAACAAAGTGGATGTCTCCCTACCTTTCTGTAGGATGCCCTCTGCACTCCTCAGCATGTTGAGGAGCTCTGAAAGTTCAACTTCCTTTTCCTGTAAGTTGAAGTTCAGGATGAACTGGGCGTAAGTGGAAGGAAGGGACTGAAGAATCAAGTCCGTATAGAGCTCATTCTCCAACGTGGTCCCAAGTTCCGCGAGCTCCTCTATGTAGCAAATCATCTTAAGCACGTGTTCCGCTACCGATGATCCGACGGCCAACCTTGCCGAAAATAACTTCTTCGACATTTCGTATCTTGCGATACGAGACTGCTCTCCATACAGTTCTTTTGTATGAAGAAATATGGACTCTGGGTCCATATTCTTGTGCCTCCTCTGTTGTTCGTTGTCCATCGAGGCAAGTACGAGGCATTTGGCCTTCGCGCAATCTATTTCCCAGGTCTTATAGATTTCCCTATCTACGACACTGGTTTTGGGACCTGGGACAGGGGGAGCTTTGGTGGTAAGGAGATACCCCAGCTTGTCGTAAGTGATTGCCATCTTGACATTCCTGAGCCAATCTTTGTAGTTTGGCCCTGTCAGTATGTTTTTATCTAGTAATAACTTAAGTCTGGTCATGTTGAATGGTCGCTGCAATTAGGAGAGAGAAAAGAAACACTTTAGCATGATGCTCTTGCAAGTTTAGAGTGGTTTTTAGTTTGTCTAAACAGGATGGCTCCCACTGTCTCTCGAGTCCCTTCTCAAACCGTAAAGAAAGGATTAGTCGGGATCAATCTCACCGTACAATACTTGCTTAACCGTTCAGCCAGGCCAGATTGTACGGGATCAATCTCACCGTACAATCTCACGGTACTTCGAGGGAGGTTTTCCAACGCTTTCGCGAAGTTCCTTAATTAAGTAACATCTTTTCCCTGTGGGCGTAGCCCCGCTAACACCTTTCTAGACACCGACTAGGTTTATAGCATTGATCGTTAAGTGAGAGTTTTCCCGAGGAGTAGCACATACTCACAGTAGGATCGGGATCCAAATATCATCGCGTGATAAAACCGAAAGAATCCTACCAGAATTATCACACTCCAAATGGTATGCAGCGCTAGCAAGTTTCAGTACTTATGAAACTCCCGATGTGGATTTTTGCCCCATGCTCTTATGACCTTGACTTTGGCCAAAATATCATAAGTCATATGTCAAGTTCTACCCGTCATTCTCCTGGTTAATTTGGACCCACCCGTACCTACCCTTTGACTTTGGCCAAAATGGCAGCACGACTGTCCCAAACCAACGCATCTATCTATGCTGCACATGAATACCCAATAGTTACCAATCACTATGCCTTGACTTTGGCCAAAATACATAGCTTGAATACTTTTTGACCATTCATGTGGAATGACGGAGGGCTACGAATGGTTTTGGCGAAACCGTGAACGTAGTGAACTTGATATAATCGATGGAACGAGATAGCTTTTAAAAGGAGTGGTTCAAGCTCCACGTTTAAAAGTTTAGTTTTGAAAAGAACCGAGTGGTTTTCAAAGTGTTCCAATCGACTTTTACTTGGTTTATTTTCTTGCATTAGTTCTTTTAATGCGTCCCATCATTTAATCCTACCATTGCAGAAAACAACCAAAATATGACGTACGCTTATGCCATTCGCATTCGCCATGGGGCCCCGTCATCACCTGTTAGGTTACTTAACTAACGACAGAGCGGGGGCTGGGCTAGCGCGGCTGTAAAACATAAGCAACGCCTAAATAGTTATAATATATAAATATATAGCAATGATAGACATTATAGATCACAGATGAATACATTGGATATACTAGGAATCCGCGATCCGTTCGAGCCTGCAACGAAAAGCGGATTACACGGTCGCGGTGAATAGCCAAATACCCCACCCAAGACCCCTACGGGTGCGGCAAACTACCCGCCAAGTACCCGAAGCGAAGCAACCTCCCTCAACACCGTGAGTGGGCCACTCGGCACTTCGAGATACCCTGTAGTTTGTGCACCCCCTCCATGGGTCTATCCTAGGAGCAAAAACAGTAAAAAGAATTATACAATGACGGCTACAACCCCGACCCGGTTGTGCGGCCATACAAATAATAATACATCAATTTACATATTACAATGAATGAAAGAAAAAGAAACATTCATCTCACATCCACCCCGGCTATTCACCCACGACAATCCAACGCATTCATATACACATACCATCATCAAACACAGATCACAGATATGTATAACCCCCACTAATCGACATATAGCGATTAGCCGACGTTCAATACATATAAACATCACAGATATAACCCTTTAGTCAAAGTGTATTGAAGTTCGATCAATAATACGGATTTATAGGCCCCTAAAATCAAATTTCTTTTCTGGAAAACCTGGGCACAAATAAACCATCTTAAAAATCCCAAAACCATGCCAGAAAGACACTGCACCAAACTCGACCCAGAACCGAGCCAAAACGGCCGCGGTTACGCGGCAATAGCTTGCTATTGCCGCGGAACCGCGGCGCTTTGAGCGAATCTCTGGATCGTTTTTGGTGGCTTTCTTCACAAAACCCTGAGATGATTTTTGACGTACGATTTATTTTATTTTGAACAGAAAAAAATTTAACAGAAACTTAGGTTTTTGTAAACTCGGTTTTGCGATTTTTCCGATTGAACTTCCATACACTTTACTACCTAGCTAGTTTATGTTTAGTTAGGCTCTGATACCACTGTAAGTCCACGTTGCCCACCCCGGTGCTTGCGGGGAGGCGGAAAACGGAATAAAAATCGGATTTTTACTACTCTAGGCAACATGGACTAGACAAAGTCGGATCTTTGCTAAACAAAAACTAGCTAAAGCTAACTAGAAACTAGTTGAAGGGTAGAATGGTTATACCTAGGGCTTTATGTCCTTCTCTCCTTACTCCTTGGAGTAGTAGAAAGGGATCACCTTTGTCGTCTTCTCACGTCGAAGAAGGATCCACCCGAAAGCCTCAACCTTTGGCTTCAACTCCAAGCTAGAAGTAACTAGGGTGCTAGAAGTGCTAATCCTAGAACCCTAGATGAGAGTAGAGATTATCAAGAAGTGGTTTTTCTCAAGCTCAAGTGTTTCTCAACACATGAGAGGGGAGAGCTTGAGGAAGAGGAAGAGCAAGAGAGAGGAAGTATATGATAGAATGAGAGAAAATATGAAGCATTCTCACATATATGTGTGAATTATTATAAATTGATAATTAGTAAGATAATTGTCATTGCTTAATCAAGACATGACCATTATCATTTCATTTTTAATGCAAATTGCAAGGATCAAAGAGCATCTTCCAAATGAAATGATGATGGTCAAAGTGTCAACCTAGGTCAACAAGTCAAGAAGGTCAAATGGTCAACAATCATAACCATGCACAATTATATTAAACTAATATCAATTAGCCATAATACACACATAAGCATTAGGGTTAATAAAATGACAATGGTCATTAACCCTAATCAAAGTTCTCTCCCTCTGTCTCAAGCAACTGTGCATACGCACCCGTATTCGTGATCCGAGGAACACGAATACAATGAGATAAAACCAATCCCAAATCAGATACTAGGATCCGGCTTAAACCAAAGTCCGCTAGTATAAGCTGTTCGGACAGCAAACGTATACAAGTGCGCGGATTTGAACGAACCCTGTCGCAAAACCATGCTACCTCTACTGATTTTGCCTACAGGCGAATAGCTCTCTGTGTGGGACTCTAAAGACTCGACACTACGCTGGCAGTGGGTTTAACCACAGACCGCAAGCGGCACTAGCTGTACGTAACGGTCCTCAGGTAGATGCCGATAAGAAGACTGACGAGGTGACCCCATCTGAACTCCTACTGAGCCTGTATGTGACAATCTCCGTACAGTCCGGTCTGTTCGTCTGATACATCGCATGGCGGGCCTAGAGGGGCGGTGAACGTCAGTCCCCTAATAGCGGTACAAGTCGTGTCGGAGTGTAGCTCAGAACACCCTGAGATAACACTGGAAACCTACCAGTATATCTCGCTTGCCCTGGCCAGGGACTACTTGTGTAATGGCTCTCCTAGACACAGCGCGATGTCAACTCCCAATACCGGGAGAGACGAATCCTGTCTAACCGTCACTGCCTCTAAGTGCTTCGGGACTGCACCCAAAAACTATCTGTTTGCATGACTCCTTTGAGCCGTGGTAGGGTAGTAATCAAAGTGCAGTGGGAACACACTTGAGGCGAAGTGACAGTGTCAAGTCAGCGGACTAAGCTGTACTCATGTCACCTGGGAACTGATAACTAACGATAGGTATAATACAAACCAACAGTTCCCGACGAGTCCTGTCCAGTGTACTCGTAACCTAACGAGCACCCGCATACTATCTCAAGTACGACGTACTGACGGCTGTGGGACAGACCGTCTCCCATGCTGGGATGAGAAGCGCATACGCTAGTCTACTCCGGAGTATCGATGCCCTGTCTCGATAGTCCAACGACTAGGGATCTGTATAAGGATGTGCTTATGGATTACCCAGCCCCCACGAGTGTGAGCGCCATCACAACGCTGGTAATCAAGCAAAGATCCTAAGGGCTCTACTCATATGTATATCAGCGATATGCTAAAAGAAACACATGCACATATTAAAGCAGAGACAAACCAAGTAGCATACTACCATTTCGAGCAAGATTGTATATACAACTGTGAATATCCCAAGCTTCCATTAAGTAATATACATACTAGTATGATACAGTAATGGCCTCTAGGGCATATACACTAACAGTCACCCCTCCACCTCATTTATAAAACAAATGATTTTCCAAAATAAAAATCATACAAATGAGGTGTCCATCTTCTAGAAGTTATTCCGTATAAATACGGAATACAAGCTGGTATATGTATCGAAATACACATACGCGTATTCGTATAAAAATATGAATAGCCAAGAGAGAAAATGAATAGTGAACAATAATACTAGAATACATATATATAAATACATATATAAATTATTAAATCAAAACCTGATTTAATAATCCGGCTCAATCCTAAGCCGCCAGTATTATCAACCGTCCGATTAAAGTTTGTGTAGCATGTACTACGAAATACATCGTATTGCCCCAAACCAAAGATAACTTAATATGTAATCTGGGCAAAATCAAACAACACCTAAAAACCAATATTCAAGAGTATAGAACACCACCAAAATTCTAAGACCAAAATCCATAGTGGGACCGGCTAGGCCGGTAATTTAAGCATTCTCGCCAGCCATATCTTGGAATTTGGGCCTCGTATTCTGGTGGTGTTCAAGTTATCATAAGAGTAGTCTTCTGCAATTGTTTAAAAAATTTATTGAAGATATTTTAAAATCGACAGAAACTTGAATATTGCTTCGGTTGTTTTAGAGTTATTTCGGTTTCGTTATAAATATCGTTTAAACTGCTAGTTAGGGGTTTATGGGCTAGCTTTGATACCATGTTGGGTTATGATAGTGCCCTGGCCATCTATCTTGGCCGATGTGGAACAAGAAATGGCGTTTAAAAAATTTGAAGCTAACGAATCCGTCTAGATTGAACCATAAACCTATACCAGCTAACTGTAAGATGTTCTAGCTACCGAGATAGAAGGTTATACCGAACGAACCATGTCCTTCGGTCTTCTACCATCTTCATATGTTCCTTGAGGCGTCCTGGATCGAGCTTGGCTTCCAGTCTTCCTCCGTCGAAGATGATCCACCCGAAAGAGACGATGCAGGCTCCAGTTTCTCCTAGCGAAGCAACCGACGTTCCAAGAATGCTAGCAATGAAGAGTGGGGTGTGTAGGAATATCTCACTATCTTTTCTCTCATGTCTCATGCTCAAATGAGAAATCAAAGAAGAAGAAGGAAGTGGTGAGGAAAGCCATGGGCATGATCAACTCAAGAAATGGCTAAGTCTCCAAAGAGTGAAATGAATGAATCAATGAGTGAATGAGTGTGAGAGTGTTTTTTTTTATGTAGAAAGAATGGCTAGGTCATTTTTGAACCATGCAAGAAAATATCTCATCCATTTTTACAATAAACTATCACTAGCCATATCTCTCTACATAACTCCACCATGCTCATGCCACCTCACCCTCCACCTCATTTCCTAATGATTTTCTAAAAAGAAAATCATATAATGAGGTGTCCATATTCTAGAAGATATACCGTATAAATACGGAATAAAACCTGGTATACATATCGAAATACATATACGCGAATTCGTATGAAAATACGAATAACCAAGAGAGAATGAATAGTGAACAATAATACTAGAATGCATATATATAACTATATATAAAAATTATTAAATCAAAACTTAATTTAATAATCCGGCTTAATCCTAAGCAGCTAGTATATCAACCGCCCGATAAAATTCTGTGTAGCCTATACACATATTTAATCGGACACCTGTATGTACCAAAATACGTCATCTACATCATATCTCCTGGACCGTGAAAACCCTCAATATGGAACTCCAAAGACTCGTCAATACGCTGGCAGTGGGTTTAACCACAAGCACGTCAGCGGCACTAGCTGTACGTAACGGCCCCCCAGGTATTGAGCGAAAGGAAGACCGACGAGCAAACTCATCCAAACCCCTACTGAGCCTGTCAGTGACAATCTCCGTACAGTTCGGTCTATTCGTCTAAGAGTATCACATATTGAATCTAGACGGGTGGATAAAGTCAAACCCCTAATAACGCGATATTTCGTGTTGGTATGAATCTCATCACCAACTGAGAAACTACTGATCCAAATCGGTAATTCTTGTCTACCTTGGCCAAGAATTTCTGGTGATGGACACCCGTGCACCGCGCGACATCAACCCCCAATACAGTAAGAGACGAATCTTCTATGATCCGCTCACTGCCTCCATGTGGCTCGGGATTGTACCCAACTAAAACCTGTTTACACGACTCCTTTGAGCCGTGGTAGGGTAGTAATCAAAGCACAGTGGGAACTCACACGGGACAAATGACGATCTCAGGTCGGCATACTAACCTGTACAGATGTCACCTGGGAACTCCTATCTAACAATAGGTATAATACCAACTAGCATGTTCCCGGTGAGTCCGTCCAGTATACTCATAACCCAATGAGCACCTGTATACTATGTTAGGTGACTGACTGACACCAATGGCTTGTGAGACCAGCCACCGCCCCTCATCGGGGTCTCGATAAGTATACAACCTAGTCTACTCCGGAGTATCGATGCCCAGTCTCGATACTCCCTCGACTAGGGACATTTAAGGATGTGCTTATAGACCACCTAGCTCGCACGTATATAATCGCCATCATAATGCTGGTAGTCAAGCAAGAATCCTATGGGCTCTATCAACATGTAATAGTGATCTGTAATACCACATAAAGCATGTACATGATGATAAAGGCAAACCGGATAGCATACTATCATTTTGAGTAAGACTGTTCTACCCGTATAGGTCCTCCCTCAATCATCATAATCGCATGCATGCGATCACAATAATTGACTTGAGGGCACTATAGCCAACACGATCGACTCTTGAGCCGCTTTCCTATCCCCTGCAGCCCCCGACCCCTCCATTAGCCCCGGAGCAGCCCCTTTCTGACCTCGTAACAGGCCCTTCCCCCTCCGCTGCAGCCGCGAACCCCCTTTTCTTCCTCCTCCTCTCGCAGCCGCCATCGCCGCCGTCAAATCGAAGGACCTTCGCCTCCTCCTCTTCCTCCTATCATAGGTAAACATCTCTCTCTTACTCATCAATGGTCGTCGCCTCCTCATCCACTTCACTGTCTCTCTCTCACTCACTCATACTATCACTTTATACAGCAGCGTTTAGGAGTGCAAGGATCCTCGATCATCGCCGGATTTCATCGGTTTAGGTAAGTTCCCTTAATTTTGCCCTAACTTCGAAATTTTATGATTTATCTCAATTTTGCATACAATACTTGTCGTTTATGTTTGATGTGAGTTGTGTAGGGTAGTTTTAATTGCATACGATTGGTAAGAATTAATTGGGATTGAAACTTGGGGTTTTATGAAGGAATTTTGATTTTGGATGAGTTGGGTTGAATTTGGGGAAGAAGATGATGTTGGTGATGATGTGGGGATTGAGTTCGATTTTGGTGATGATGATGAAGTGGTTGTGAATTAATGTGGGGTTGGTTTGACGTGTTTTAACTCGGTTTTAGGATTTCAGAAACTTAGAATTGTTGATATCAAATCTTGAACATCAAAACCATAAGTTGCATTGAAAAACTTTAAAAAAACATATTATCATCTAGGATCTCGCATTAAAAAAACATATTATTTCAAACTTGATATGAAACAAAAACATTAATTTGAAACCAAAACCTTAAGTTGCAATGAAAAACTTTAAAAAACATATGAATTGAACCTTGACTTCAAAATAATATGAAAATCTTATACTAAGTGTACAAAACTCGATGATAACATGAAATCTATATGTTACCATTGAGTATCTCACATTCAAAAAACAAAACACACCTTAGACCCTGTCTATCAGTTATATTCGCAATGGTCTCCATCGTGACATAAAACTACGTGATGGTTGTCAAGATGAAGCGTTTAATCATTTATTTCTGGCCACCGTTATGTAGCTTATATGACGGGTGTTACAGTTTTTAGTGCCTATGCCGCTACAACCTCGGCCTATGTGGAACGAAAAACAAAAAATCGGAAGGCGCTAGAAACTACAAACCCTAGAATCTTGACCAAATACTTAAACTAGAATACTACCAAGAGTTTTAGCTACTATGAAAAGGATTATACCTGAGAGATGAAGTCCTTCGATTCTTCAAATCCTCTTTGTTAGCTCCTTAAGGCGGTGGAATCGAGCTTGTAAGGCGGTCTTCCCTTTGTCAAAAATGATCCACCCGAGATATTTGGTTCAAGGCTCTAGCTCCACACAAATAATTAAGTGGAGCAACTAAAGACCCTAGATTGCTAATCTAGAGTGCTTATAGTGTAATGAAGTGTTCAAGTATTTTTCTATCACTTTTCTTCCCTTAATTCTCAACTCATGAGAGGGTATTAAAGAAGAAGAAGATGGAGCTCGAGAGAAGAGAGAGAAAGGAAATGGTGAAATGAAACATACAACCCAAATGAAAAAATGGCTAGCATGGTTTCGTTCAAAGCAATTTTCAAATAGAAAATTGCAACCTTACTTGAATAGTGCATACAAATACAATAAATAAATACAAAACCATTTCCATCACCATTCCTTCTCCATGCCTCACCTTTACACCTCATTTCTATTTTAAACAAAATAGAAAATCCATAATAAGGTTTCCACCTTTTAGAATGCGTACTTGTATAAATACAAGAATACATTTCCGTATATACATACCCGTATTCGTATCAAAATACGAATACCCAAAGAAATAGAATAATACAATGAACATAATACTAGAATATACACATCGAAATATATATATGTAAATTATTAAATCAACACTTGATTTAATAATCCGGCTTAATTCTAAACCGGCCAGTATTATCAACCGTTTGATCAAAAGTCCGGGTAGCTAGTACACACATTTGATCGGAACTCTGCACGTATCAAAATACGGCCACTACATCATTTCTCCTGAACCAGGGAAACCCTCTGTTTGGGACTCTAAAACCTCGACAGTATGCTGGTAGTGGGTTTAACTACAAGCACGTCAGCGGCACTAGCTGTACGTAATGGCTACCCAGGTACCTGTCAAAAAGGAAGGCCGACGAGCAAGCTCATCTGAACTTTTACTGAGCCTATTTGTGACAATCTTCATACAGTCCGGTCTTTTCGTCTAAGAGTATTGCATACTGGGTCTAGGGGTGGTAAATGTCAGACCTTAATAACTCGATGATTCATGCCGATGTGGCTCAGGACCAATCCGAGAAACTACCGATCTAACTATTAGTAAATCTCAACCGTCTTAGCCAAGGTCTTATGGTGCTGTCCAGCCGAACACAGTACGATATCTACTCCCTATACCGGGAGAGACGAATCTCTAACAATCGCTCAATACCTCCATGTGGCTCGAGACTGTACCCAACTAAAACCTATTTGCACGACTCAGTAGGCCGTGGTAAGGAAGTAATCTAAGTACAGTGGGAACTCACACGAGACAAATGACGATCTCAGGTCTAAAGACTAACCTGTACTCATGTCACCTGAGAAATTCTATCTAACGATAGGTATAGTACCATCTGGAAGTTCTCGGCGAGTCCGTCAAGTGTACTCACCCCCCAGTGAGCACCTGTATACGATCTTATGTACCAAAGACTAATGGTTGTGGGACCAACCATCGCCCCTCGTCGGGATTTAGAAACGTATACACCAGTTTACAACAAAATATTGATGCCCAGTCTTGATACTCCTATAACTAGGGACATTTAAGGATGTTCTCATGGACTACCTAGCTGACACATGTATGATTGCCATCATAACGTCGGTAGTCAAGCAATAATTCTATGTGCTTTATCAATATGTATTAATGATACATGATAACAAGTAAAACATATACACATGTTAAGATAAAGACAAACCAAATAGCATACTATCATATCGAGCAAGATTATCCTATACATACATATGTCCAAGCATCCACTATATATATATATATATATATAATTGCCTCTAGGGCATACATATTCAACAATCTTCCACTTACACTAAGGCTGTCACGCCCCGCTTCCCGGTGTACGGCGAAGGAGACGCGATGAGGTCCGCTACGTATGTACTGAGAAGTACATATGCTAAGCGTATCTAAGCAATATAAAAGTAAATCACAAGAGACAAGAGATATAGAAATAACAGCAACTTTATTAATAACATTCTTTTGTACAATGCATGAAAAGTAAATACAACTGAAATGAAAAGCGATGCCTAAACAGTGGCATAACAGGAAATGAAAATACTGAATAGAACAAGGTACAATGTCTAGAGCTCAGGGTCTTCGTGGAACTGCTCCAAGTCTTCACCGGTGGGCTCGATCTCTGCTGGGTCCAAAGCACCTGACGACATTCAACGAAGAAAGAAATAGAATGTCGTCAGCGAACAGGGCGCTCGGTAAGTCCCAAAGATAAGGAAGAATTAGAAAGACAGCATAAGAGTATTTTCTAAAGTATTATGTTGTAGAATATTATGGAATATTGTGTCAACGCTGTTGTTTGTAGCTTGGTACAGAAGGATGCCAGTGTATACGAGAGAGGTCTCTATATGCTAGAGACCAGGGCAAACAGAATGTCCAAGGAACCGTTAAACCACGGTACAACAGCAATGGAATATAGGTTAGGTGTCTTAATCTGACCACCTCGTGCCATCTTTAACACCTTCCGTACCAATCTACCCCTTAAACCCCGTAGTGTTTTGATAGTATTGTGTATTGTATTGTGTAAGTTGGATGACTGACCAAAACCATGATATCAGTAAACAGATTGTAACTGCATAATCAGGTAAATGGAATAATGGAATAATGGATGTATATCCATGGTTTGATTCAGTCAAGTTGTATAGATTATTAACTGGATTCTGGAGTTCATGTGTTCATATTGAGTTGGAATATTAAAGAATATAGATTGACTTGAATCATATTCAAGTCATAAATAATCGGACTCAAACCCGAGTCAGACTAAAAGAAATGTAATTTGAAGTTCTATAATTGTTAGGGTCCCTATTGTAAATTATAAAACTTGAGGGGGTTTTATGTAAAAAGTACTTTTGTATAGTTTTCAAGATACACCTCAAGTATTTATTATTTGTCTTTATGGTTATAATGAGTGTGATTTTATTTTGTCTTATTTCTAGTGAAAATATCCTAATTACATAAATAAAGGTATTAATTTGTAATATTGAAATTCATGGTATTTTAATGTAACTTTTAATCTTGTAATTTTTAGGAAAAGGTGGAAACTTTATCTTATAATAAAATAGGTGTTTAAATGATAAATATACATATGTTTATACAAGAATAATTTTCAATAAATATTTTAATTTCCAAATTCTTATTTTTCTTAAATGTCGTATTTTAACCTTTCGAGACCGAATGCTCCTTGCGGAGGTCTGAATCTCGCACTACTAAGCCCGAGGGTGCACGATAAACCGTACTATCCCTAACGAGTTCTCCAAAGGTGGGTTGTAGTGGCGCTTTGCAAAGATTTAACAAATATTAATCATTTAGAAAACGGTTTTATAAAGATAAGGTATTTATTTGTAAATGGGTGTAAATTTCCGTATTTTAGATTCTTGGGTTTCCTAAACCAACTAGCCTATTTCTAATTGGTCTAAACGATAAGTCATTAGAAGCCTCAAATCGCCTCTTCACCGTCAATTGTGGCCAGGTAAGTACAAGTGAGGAAAGAGGGATCCGCTCACGAATCGTGAGGCGGGCCTTTTAAAAGTTACCTAAGCTCACTTGCCTAGCCTTAGACACCACAAAGTCAGGTTTAGATAAACGATCGATATCCATGACATATCGTATTTTCCTATTAAAAGATTTTGTTTTAAAATTAAATACAACTTAGAACTTTCAGAAAAGGTTTATAAAGAAAATGGTATTTTAACGAAAAGTCTTGTATTATCGTATTCTAAGTTTTGATGATATGAATTATGGTTGTATTTACGTGTGTGTGGAGGTAGGTAATTACCTCGTGACCTATTTTAAGGTATAGCCAAGTTTAGGGGTTAAATGTGAAAACTAAACATTATGGTATTTAAGTGCGAAAATACGGTATTCTGCAAAAGTTATCATTTCATGTGAGAAACTTTATCCAAATTGATTTTTAAATGATTAGTAGTCAACATGAATATGTTTAAGTATTATGGAATTAGTGACAAGTGAGTTTTGATAGAAAACCGAATCGGAAATCGGTTTGTTCCGATTTTCGTCGGGTTTTAAAAAGTCATATTATTATGAAGGAAAAGAAAGGTAGAAAAGGGGACTTACGGGTTTGGACAACGCTAGAGAGTGCTAGGAATGTAGTGGGTTGGTCGGTGTGTCGAAATGTCGTAAAGAGGTCCTAGTACGATCGCTGGGATTTCGCCGTCGATTTCGTCAGCGCTTCGCCTTTCGCTCGTTTTCTCTCGTACCAAGTTCTCTTGAAATTTTTAGAGAGTGGACTTAGGAATGTAGGGTGAGAGGGTATAGGGTATGAGGGTTTATATAGGGTTAGGCTAGGGTTAGGGTTTTTAATAAAAAAATATAAAAATTATATAAAAATTATATAAAATTCATTAAAACTCATTAAACCTAGGAGTAAAAGAGATTTATTGGCCAAATTAAAACCGATCCAGGTATAATAAGTGTGCAGGAGGGTTGACCAAGTCAAGGAGCATCTTTTGTCTATTGGTGACTCGGCCGTCCGGCCAAGTCCGGCCGGCGGCGCCGGACCGAGTCGGCCGATTCGCCGGCCGGCGGCGCCGAGTCGGGCCGAGTCAGGCTTCCAGTGGCCGGGTATTTTCCGGGGGTACAATTTACTATATTTACTTTTTTGTTGTCCAGTACATATTTTGGGAGTTATGGCCTTTTGAATGTTGAGTTTCCAAAAAAAATAAAACAAAATAAATACAAAAATAATGTGGGGTATGGGATTTGAACTCTGGTGGCTTGGTTCAGCAGTGCAAGGTGTTACCAATGAGCTACAAGCTCCTTCTTGTAATTATGGAGTGAAATAAATAGTTAAAGGGATATCAGCCGCAATAAATGTAGGGTTCCTAGGCACACTAGTGAGGTCTCACAAGGCATCAATCATGCCAATTTCAAAAAATCTAGGTGCCGAGAGACCCGACTACGGATCGTTGGCTAGAAAACTAGGCGAAAAACAATCTAGTTAACAATTAACTAAAGGTAAACGGAAATACAACCTTTGTAGATCCGGTCCTCCACCTCCACGGCTCCGAGATGAGGTCCTCTCCGCTGTCCAAATCAAATCCGGGCTCTAGCGTCGACTTCATCGGAGAATAGGCAAGCTAGGTCGTCGATGTCCATGCCGAAGATGATCTACGTCGAGGCATCGCTAAATCAAGCTCCACCTTCATCAAGTCTTGAAAACTTGTGAAGGAAACACACTCTACTACTTGGCAAGAGGTAGAGGATGAAGAAATAGGAAGTGGGTAAACTTTAGTTTTGGATTTCTCATTCTCAAGCTCAAGTTGCCATTAATGGCCTCAAGGTTTCTAACTTGAAGATGAAGAAGAAGATGAGCTAGTATTATGATAAGTCTCTTTAAAATAAAAGAAAAAGCAAATCTTATCATAATTCTAACATGGGTTAAGTGTAGAGAGCAAACCATGGTAAGTGGGAATAGTTAGGGTTTAGTATAAAGACAAAATGGTCTTTGAGTCAAACCTTCATGAAGCTTCATTAAGCTTCATGAAAAAAGAAAACCATTTTGTTTTTATAAAACAATTTAAATAAAAAGGAATGGATAAATAAATGTGTGATAAAATCAAAACCCTAATTATCCTCTTAACCATGGGTTTATTCTTTACACTTAACCAAATAAACATGCATCATCTAATATGATACAAATAAGTGTACAAAAGTATATCACATATACATCATGCACATCAAGTGAGAAAATCCATTTAAAGTGAACCCATATTAGTTAATGTAAAGTAATATATCAAATATATAATTATACATTAAATCATTAAATCAACACTTGATTTAATGACCCGGTCATATCGCATATAACTGACTAATATCAATAGTAACAACTTATCGAATCAACACTTGATCCGATAACCCGGCTATAATGCATATAACCGATCAATGTTACAAATCGCGAGAATCGAATACAGTATCAAATACTGGTATTATTCTCGGTCCCGCACATATCTCATATGCGCTCCTATTTCGTTTCGCTTGAGCCAGGAAACCTTTGTGTAGGACTCTAAAGACTCGTCAATACGCCGGTAGCAGATGATGATCATATCAAGCATCCACAAGCCGCAAGCGGTCTGCTAAACGTAACGGCCACCCGGGTATTGAGCGATCAGAAGATCGACGAGCTAGCCCGCTCACACTCCTGCGAATCCGACCAGTAACACTTACCGTACAGTCCGGTCTCTTCGTCTGATATGTCGCATATCAAGTCTAGGGGTGGTAAACGTCAGACCCCAATAACCCGATAAGTCGTGCCGATGTGAGGCTCATAACGGGTCGAGAAACTACTGGTAACACTTACCAGCAAATCTCTGAACAGCCCTGGCCAGGGACTTCCCTGTTACGGCCAATCGAGCACAGCACAACATCAACCCCCAATACCGGGAGAGACGAAACCCCTCCTATCGCTCATTGCCTCCATGTGACTCGGGACTGTACCCAAACACCACCGTTTTGCACGCCCTCATGGACGTGGTAAGGTGGAGATCAAAGCACAGTGGGAATCACACAAGACTCTATGACGATCTCGGGTCTACAGACTAACCTGTACAAGTGTCACCTGAGAACTGCCATCTGACGTGAGGTATAATACCATCTGGGAGTTCTCGGCGAGTCCGTCCAGTGTACCAAGTCTCCACTGAGCACCCGTATACCATCTCTGATATCAAACACCAATGGATATGGGATCATCCATCGCCCATCACATGGGTCGAGAAGCGTATACGCTAGTCTACTCTTGTATATCGATGCCCCGTCTCGATACACCCACGACTAGGGACCTTGAAGGATGTACTTATGGACTACCATGTCCCCACTAGTATGATCTGCATCATAGTCCAGGTAGTCAAGTACAAATCCTAAGGGCTTTACCAACATGTAACTATAAGACAGTATAAAGAGACTAGTGTACATGTTAAGATAAAGAGCAACCAGATAGCATACTATCATGTCGAGCAAGAAAGTCATCTCTATATATGTCCAAGCATCCAATATAATATACATCATCTGTACAATACTGGCCTCTAGGGCATACATACAACTAACAATCTCCCACTTGCACTAGGGCCAGCTGCTGTAGTATCGCATACCGAGCATCCCGAAGAGTCTCTCAAACTGTATCTGGGGAATGGCCTTCGTGAGTGGATCCGCAGTGTTGTCCTTCGTGTCAACCCTCCTGACCTCGATCTCCCGGCGATCAACTATCTCCCGGATCAGGTGATACCGCCTCAGAATATGTCTGGATCACTGATGGGACCGGCGTTCCTTGGCATAAGCCACAACTCCATTGTCACACAATGGTAGGAACGTAGTTCATCTTATGAACCAATATACACCCAAACAGCCTCTTCGGTAGCATCATAAGTAGCGATGTATCCTGCCTTTATCGTCTAGTATGTCACGGTATCTAGCTTGGAACTCTTCCAACATACCGTCCCTTTACTGAGGGTAAAGACAATGCCTGTGACTGACATTCAGTCGTCTTTATCACCCTGGAACCCTTCCAGTGATTCTCCCCAGGATCGATTGATACCATCTCACTACAACTAGTGAGAATCCTAACATCCATTTAGATCTATCTCATAGATCCAAAATCCAGGATTTAGTGGGTATCACTTTGATCCTATGTGGAGAGTCATTGTGATAAGCGGAGATTGATCGAGCGTAGCATAGGAAACTCCTTCCCTATCAAGAGTATGTCATCCACGTACTCTACGAGGATCGTCACCATACTCCCTACTACCATTTTGTTTATACAAGGTTCATCTACCATTTTGATGATGTCAACTTCTTTGACCGCTTCATCAAAACAGATGTTCCAACTCCGCGATACCTGCTTTATCCTATAAAGCATCTTGCACACGTTTCCGCTGCTCCCACTGTCTACGAAGCCCTCTGGCTGTGTACTTATAGACACTCTCTTCTAAACATCATTTAGAAAAGCTGTCATGACACCCAACCACCAGATATCGTAGTCATGGTATGTAGCCGTGGCAAGTAGGATCTGGATGGACTTAAGCATAGATACTGGAAAAGGTTTCATCATTATCCACGCCTGGTCGATGACGAAAACCTTTAACAAGTCTAGCTTTGAAAGTCTCAACTTTTCGATGTACACCAAGTAATCTTCTCAAGATATACTTGCTCCTGATGGGGATTTAACCCTTCAGATATAGCAACTAAAGTCCATACTTTGTTGGTGTATCAGGATTCCATCTCAGATCGCTAAACATCCAGCCATTCTTACAGAGTCATACTCCTGATGGCCAGCTCGAAACTAGTTGGGTCATCATCTCATGATGCAATCCTCGCTCCCACTGTCATAGAGAAACCGAAGTATCTCTCAGGTGGGTGAGGAACCCTACTAGATCGGCGGAGAGGCTGAGGTTCGTTGGAATCTACTGAATCCTTTGGTTCTACCAAATTATCTGCTGTTGTTTGTATAGCTGGAACCTTTCCAGTTGTACATAACAGATCTTGCCTCGAGCTTGTCCGGATTTTGCTTTTAGACATAGGCCGGTCAACCCCAAATCTTAACTAACTTAAGATGTGGGCTCTTCCCTTTCCATATCATATATGAAGTGGTAGGCAACTGATTTGATTTGAACCCTATTCAATAGGTATGCAGCTACTCAAGTGCATAACTCTCAAAAGGAAACAGATAACTCAGTAGTACTCATCATAGAGCACACCTTATCATATAGGGTGTGATTGCTCCGCCCCGATATACCATCGTGCTATGGTGTATACGGAGGAGTAATGCTGAGAGAGAATCTCATTCTCCTTTAGAATAGTCCAGGATTTCCGTGCTCAAGTTTTCTCCTCCTTGATCACATCAAAGGACATAATACTTATACCCGTATTCTGGTTTTCTACTTCTCGTTTATATTCTGTGAATATCTCAAAAGGTTCGGACTTGTGTTTCAACAGGAACATAGGTCTGAATCTCGAAAGATCATCAGAGAATGTAATGAAGTATAAAGAACCAGTCTTGGCTAATGTAGACAGGGGACTTACATACATCAACATGTATCATCCCAAGAGTTCACTAACTCTTTCTCTGTTTCCAGTAAACGGAGCTATGGTCATCTTATCTTTGTGACATGACTGGCGAGTCTCACAAGATGTAAGTTCAAACTAATTTAAATATACATCTTTATATAACTCCAGCTAGTCGGGTCACATTGATCTGACCTAGTCTACAATGCCTCAAGAAGGATTCGTTGATTTCTGAACTCTTCCTCTTGTGTGTGTTCCATATACTAAGAACTGTAGTTTGATTTAGAACATCAACGCTTTTAGATAACGTGCCTGATACGATCAACTTTTGATATAGGAAATGTTCAAAACATTATCCAACAATACAAAATTTTATCATTTCTTTACTTATAAAGAGACTGATATGATTTTGTATATCAGGTTCGGTATCCAACAACATTCGTTCAGAATCAATGTATTGGTAATACAGGGTGACAGTGACCAACAGACTTGGCTGCAACACTTGCCCCGTTTTCTGCCTCATGAAACTTATCACCCGTTCTCAGTTCTCTACCTTTCTGTAGCCCTATGTAACAGATTACATATTTGGGATCCTGATCCGGTATCATATACCCAGGACGTAAAGGATACTGAGAAACAGTTCTGTATAATGAACAAACCCGAAGATGATGCATCAGCATGCACTCTCTTCGTTTGGGCGGCACGGGAAATCTGGTATTCCCCAATTTCCTGCTCTGTCTTATAACAATTATAAGTTGGAGCGGGACCAACGTTCCCCAGCTCAGTATAATAAACGGGTTCGGTCAATATTCCGTTTTATTATCTTGATTAAGGCGTGATATGGTCACTACCTGGAGAGAGAGAGAAGAAAACACTCAGCGTGCGCTCTTGCAAGAATATATTGGTTATTATTTTATCTAATCAGGATGGCTCCCACTGCTTTTTATCAAATCTTCCTTCAAACCCTAAAAGGAAAGACTAGCCGGGATTAATTACACACTACAAGTTCGCCGATCTTTCAGCCAGGCCAGTGTCGGTACTTTGAGGGAGGTCCCCCGTGCTTTCGCACGAACCTAATTAATGTAAACCTCGTTTTCCCAGAGGCGTAACCTCGTTGACACCTTTCTAGACACCTACTTGATCGGCTAATTGTAATATGTAAAACTCTCCCAGGAGTAACTCTTACTCGCAGCGGGTATCGGGATCCAACTATCTCATAGAAGGTATGCAATCTCATTGCAAATTTCAACACTTGAAATTCCCGATAATATTTTACCCCTAACGTGCTATGACCTTGACGAAAGCCAACAAACCATAGCCCGCTAGTCAAGTTCAACCCATACATTTCTTGATCGAATTAAACCCACCCGCACGACCCTTGACGAAAGTCAACAAAGCCGCACGACTACCCTAATCCAATCGCATCGTATGCTGGCAGATAAGCAGCATATAGCTACCGCACACTGCACCTTGACGAAAGCCAACAAATGCAGCACGAATACTATATACAACTTATCTGAAATGACGGAGGGCTACGACAGGTTTTTCTGAAAACCTATTGCGTAATGAACTTGATATCGTTGTAGAATCAAATGATTTTAAAATGGAGTGATTTTGAGGCTTTTCTAGTTTTGCTAAAGGAGTCACTCCCGGTGAAGGGATCGTCGGTCCTTTCCTCGTCGAATGAGGTGCGAGATATATCATATATATCACTGTGCAAAGCAAAAACACTTAAAAGCAATCAAAAGACAAACCGAAGGTTGTAGCATCTGCCAGTTATTGCTAAAGGAGTCACTCCCGGTGAAGGGATCTCGGTCCTTTCCTTATCGAATAAGGTGCAGGATATATCATATATACCTCTGTGCAAAGCAAAAACTGTAGCAACCTGTTTTATTTTGAAATTCGATTCTACAACATCTTAGGTTTCTTTTATTTCATTAATCACATTAATGAAGTCCCATCATATAAGTACCTAAACATCACAGATAGATATGACGTACACTTATGCCATCCGCATTCGCCTCGATGTCCCCTCGTGCACCGTTAGGTTAGGTAACTAACGGCAGAGCGGGGCAGGGCTAGCGCGGGTGTAAAACATAAGTAACGTCTATATAATATATCATATATACTATATACTGTATCTATCACAGAACATCACATGATCACATCACAGATATCGCAGCAGAAGAAACATATGAAATATTGGATATACTAGGACGTCCGTGTTTTCAATACGAGCCAGTATAAAACACGGATTCCACGGTCGTGATGAATAGCCAAACCCACACCCCTAGACCCCTACGAGAGCGGCAAGCAACCCTACCAATTCTAGAGTTAGGAGACCCGGACTCGACTCCTCGAGTTGGTCTCCCACTGGACTCCAGAACCCGGTTACTTGTGCTCCCCTCCTTGGGTCTATCCTAGTGCAGAAAAGTAAATAATATACAAACGGCGACTACTTCCGCAACCTGGAAGTGCCCCAATAAAAGAATATTACATACAAGTTTTTACATGAATGAAAATGAAAAACACTCATCTCACATAAAAAACCCCGGCTATTCAAACACGACGATCCAATATAACATATCCAGCAACACATAACATCACATGTCATCAACGTAAGTAAATATGCGCATCCCAATTGTCGTTGACATATAGCAACGAAACCGGTGATATCACATATTACACTTACGGTCACAGAAAAAAAAGTGTAAAACTACAACAGTTGGAATCCGCAACTTCTTTAGACATCACATGCCTAATCAAATGAAATACTTAGACATCACATGCCTAACAGTTATAAATCCCGCATTTTAGTCTCATTATCGAAAACACTTTTCAATATAAAGTGAAACTAAACCGCTAGATTTATAACATTCATTCAGTTATCACATAACTGTTTGTGAATTCCAATTATTGTATCCCATTCCAGATAAATAGAATATTTAAACTTTCCGATCGAACATTCGAACACCCAAGTTTTCCCGAAACCATTCAACACATGAAATGAGTCTAACAACATTCAGTTCGTGCCTCAGTACCAACGGTCCAGCCGTAGAAGGGTCAAGCCAACGCCTCACATGTGGCACGCCGTACTGCCCCAAACCCGAAGGTTCAAAGGGCAGTTCAAGATGGTCACATAATCGAGTTAAGGTTTGTTGTCTTCTAGAGGGACCATCGCGTTACTTGCACTACTTAGAACGTCGTTAAACTACGGAAAAATCCAACACTTGGAAATTTCCCTACAGGGGAAAAATTGGGTATTTATATCCGGTCGAACTTTTTAACATATTCTGAAAATTATCCGGAAAAACACAAAAGACGAAATTTGATAATCCGGTCGAATATACGAAGTCCCAACACTACCCCAGAAAACTCAACTGTAGAGTAAATTCTAAAAATTTCCAGAAGACTCAGCACTATAAGACATGAATTACTGTGCACGCCACGTGGTGTGACTCAACACAGTGGCCGCGGAACCGCCGCGAAACCCATGGTGGGGCCGCGGTTCCACGCCTCTGTAGTCGAGTTACCATCACGTGCTTCACAGTAACTCATGAAATTCCCTGCTGAATTTTTTAGAAATTTTTAATTCACAAAAATCCAGATATTTCAAAAATGTCCAGAGAGCATTCTCGGGTGTGGGTTTCGGGTTCGTTCGGGTTTCAAATTCCGTCTGAACTTCGCCTAAGGCTCTAGCTAGGCTCTGATACCACTGTAGGGTTCCTAGGCACACTAGTGAGGTCTCACAAGGCATCAATCATGCCAATTTCAAAAAATCTAGGTGCCGAGAGACCCGACTACGGATCGTTGGTTAGAAAACTAGGCGAAAAACAATCTAGTTAACAATTAACTAAAGGGAAACGGAAATACAACCTTTGTAGATCCGGTCCTCTACCTCCACGGCTCTGAGATGAGGTCCTCTCCGCTGTCCAAATCAAATCCGGGCTCTAGCGTCGACTTCATCGGAGAATAGGCGAGCTAGGTCGTCGATGTCCATGCCGAAGATGATCTACGTCGAGGCATCGCTAAATCAAGCTCCACCTTCATCAAGTCTTGAAAACTTGTGAAGGAAACACACTCTACTACTTGGCAAGAGGTAGAGGATGAAGAAATAGGAAGTGGGTAGACTTTAGTTTTGGATTTCTCACTCTCAAGCTCAAGTTGCCATTAATGGCCTCAAGGTTTCTAACTTGAAGATGAAGAAGAAGATGAGCTAGTATTATGATAAGTCTCTTTAAAATAAAAGAAAAAGAAAATCTTATCATAATTCTAACATGGGTTAAGTGTAGAGAGCAAACCATGGTAAGTGGGAATAGTTAGGGTTTAGTATAAAGACAAAATGGTCTTTGAGTCAAACCTTCATGAAGCTTCATTAAGCTTCATGACAAAAGAAAACCATTTTGTTTTTATAAAACAATTTAAATAAAAAGGAATGGATAAATAAATGTGTGATAAAATCAAAACCCTAATTATCCTCTTAACCATGGGTTTATTCTTTACACTTAACCAAATAAACATGCATCATCTAATATGATACAAATAAGTGTACAAAAGTATATCACATATACATCATGCACATCAAGTGAGAAAATCCATTTAAAGTGAACCCATATTAGTTAATGTAAAGTAATATATCAAATATATAATTATACATTAAATCATTAAATCAACACTTGATTTAATGACCCGGTCATATCGCATATAACCGACTAATATCAATAGTAACAACTTATCGAATCAACACTTGATCCGATAACCCGGCTATAATGCATATAACCGATCAATGTTACAAATCGCGAGAATCGAATACAGTATCACATACTGGTATTATTCTTGGTCCCGCACATATCTCATATGCGCTCCTATTTCGTTTTGCTTGAGCCAGGAAACCTCTGTGTAGGACTCTAAAGACTCGTCAATACGCCGGTAGTAGATGATGATCATATCAAGCATCCACAAGCCGCAAGCGGTCTGCTAAACGTAACGGCCACCCGGGTATTGAGCGATCAGAAGATCGACGAGCTAGCCCGCTCACACTCCTGCGAATCCGACCAGTAACACTTACCGTACAGTCCGGTCTCTTCGTCTGATATGTCGCATATCAAGTCTAGGGGTGGTAAACGTCAGACCCCAATAACCCGATAAGTCGTGCCGATGTGAGGCTCATAACGGGTCGAGAAACTACTGGTAACACTTACCAGCAAATCTCTGAACAGCCCTGGCCAGGGACTTCCCTGTTACGGCCAATCGAGCACAGCACAACATCAACCCCCAATACCGGGAGAGACGAAACCCCTCCTATCGCTCATTGCCTCCATGTGACTCGGGACTGTACCCAAAGACCACCGTTTTGCACGCCCTCATGGACATGGTAAGGTGGAGATCAAAGCACAGTGGGAATCACACAAGACTCTATGACGATCTCGGGTCTACAGACTAACCTGTACAAGTGTCACCTGAGAACTGCCATCTGACGTGAGGTATAATACCATCTGGGAGTTCTCGGCGAGTCCGTCCAGTATACCCAGTCTCCACTGAGCACCCTTATACCATCTCTAATGTCAAACACCAATGGATATGGGATCATCCATCGCCCATCACATGGGTCGAGAAGCGTATACGCTAGTCTACTCTGGTATATCGATGCCCCGTCTCGATACACCCACGACTAGGGACCTTGAAGGATGTACTTATGGACTACCATGTCCCCACTAGTATGATCTGCATCATAGTCCAGGTAGTCAAGTACAAATCCTAAGGGCTTTACCAACATGTAACTATAAGACAGTATAAAGAGACTAGTGTACATGTTAAGATAAAGAGCAACCAGATAGCATACTATCATGTCGAGCAAGAAAGTCATCTCTATATATGTCCAAGCATCCAATATAATATACATCATCTGTACAATACTGGCCTCTAGGGCATACATACAACTAACAATAAATACTCCAAGTATACATTGAATTTAAATCAATTCTTTGTACATTAAAAATGGAGTTGTTACAGTCTACCCTCCTTAAAAAAATTCCGTCCTCGAAATTTACAACTTTTATTTGAGGACTAGTTTACAAAGAGGTGTGGATATCTAGTGCGCATTTCATCCTCCCTTTTCCAAGTGGACTCTCCTGGAGTGTCTTTTCTCCACATCACTCGAACCAAGTTAACTTCTTTGTTCCGAAGTGTCTTCACTTTCCTGTCCAGGATCTCCACAGGCTGTTGCTCACAAGACAAATCGGGCTGTATAGTGAGCTCGGAATGATCGAGAACATGGCTGGGGTCACTCACATATTTTCTGAGTTGGGATATGTGGAACACATTATGCACTCCTTCCAACGAAGGTGGATGCGCTAAAAGGTATGCCACTTCACCGATTCGTTCGAGTATATCGAACGGTCCAATGTATCTCGGACTCAACTTACCCCGTCTTCCAAATCGGATCACTCCGCGGTTCGGAGATATCTTCAGGAATACGTGATCTCCTGGCTGGAACTCTAAGTGTCGTCTCTTTGCATCAGCCTAGTGCTTCTGTCGATATTTGGGCTATGCGCATCATTTCCCTGATAGTACGGATCACATCAATAGTTGCTACTATCATCTCTGGACTAAGAAGTTCCCTATCTCCGATGTCGTCTCAACTTAATGGCGAACGACACTTCCTTCCATACAATGCTGCAAAAGGTGCCATTCCTATGCTTGCTTGGTAGATGTTGTTGTACGAAAACTCCACAAGATGTAGGTGATCTTCCCACGATCCTTTGAAGTCTAGCATACATGCTCTGAGCATATCCTCCAAGATCTGAATAGTTCATTCTGACTGACCATCTGTTTGTGGTTGATAAGCCGTGCTGAAGTTCAGGCTTGTTCCCAATCTTGCTTGCAGACTCTGCCAAAATTGCGATCGGAACCTGATGTTACGATCGGAGACAATGCAGACCGGTACTCTATAGAGTCTCACAATTTCCTGTATGAGTTCATGGGTATCAGAGATAGTACATTATGAAGAGTTTTAAATCTAAATTAGATTATTACCTCCATGTACTTCTTTGCTAGTGTCTCAATTGATTGGCCAATTCGAAATGGGATGAAGTGAGCCGACTTTGTGAGTCGATCCACAATGACCCATATAGCATCGTTACCCTTTGTGCTGCGAGGAAGAGCAGTCACAAAGTCCATCGTGATGTGTTGCCACTTCCATTCTGGGATTGGTAACGGTTGAAGTAATCCAGCAGTCCTGTGATGTTCAGCCTTTACTTGATGACACACCAAGCATTTTGCGACGCTTCTGGCTACTTCACGCTTCATTCCATGCCACCAATAATTCTGACGTAGATCTTTGTACATTTTGGTACCTCCAGGGTGTACTGAATAGAGAGAGCTGTGAGCTTCTTTCATTAACTCTTCCCGAATAGGACCTTTTAGTACACAGAATCTGCTGCCGTATCTCAAAGATCCGTCTTCATGGATGATGAAGTCTGTTCTGAGTCCATTCTCCACTTGTTCTCTGATCTTTTGCAACTTAGCATCACTTGCTTGAGCTGCTTTGATCTGATTGACAATGGTTGATCGAACTTGTAAATTCATCAAACTTGAAGCATTACCTGGCATGACTCCTTCAATCTCCATCTGATGCAAGTCTTGTTGAAGCTTCCTCTGAGCGGTGAGATTCATGTTGGGGATAGTGCCCTCAGAGTCAATTATTAGGTCACAGGTACGTGATTGTAATGATTGAGGGAGGACCTATCCCGATAGGACAGTCTTACTCGAGATGATAGTATGCTATCTGGTTTACCTTTATCATCGTGTACTGCTTTAGGTGACCTGACACGTCGCTATTACACGTTGATAGAGCCCCTAGGATTCTTGCTTGACCACCAGCAGTATGAGGGCGATCATATAAGTGGGAGCTGGGGGTCTACAAGCATATCCTTAAAAGGTCCCTAGTCGTGGGAGTTTCGAGACCGGGCATCGATACTCCATTAGTAGACTAGTGTATACAGTCGAGACCCCGACGAGGGGCGGTGGCCGGTCTCACAAGCCACTGGTGTCAGTTGGATCACCTAAGATGTATACAGGTGCTCATTGGGTTATGAGTACACCGGACAGGACTCGCCGGGAACATGCTAGTTGGTCATATACCAGACGTCAGATGGCAGTTCCCTGGTGACATGTGTGCAGGTTAGTTCATCGACCTGGGGATCGTCATTTGTCTCGTGTGAGTTCCCACTGTACTTTGATTACTACCCTACCACGGCTCAAAGGAGTCGTGCAAACAGGTTTTAGTTGGGTACAGTCCCGAGCCACATGGAGGCAGTGAGCGTATCTTCAGGGGTTCGTCTCTCCCGGTATTGGGGGTGAGGTCGTGCTGTGTTTAGGAGAGCCATTACACAAAGTCCTTGGCCAAGGCAAGGAGATTTACTGGTAGGTATTCCAGTAGTATCTCAGGGTGTTCTGGGCTACACTCCGACACGACTTGTACCGCTTTTGGGGGTCTGACTTTTACCAACCCCCTAGGCCCGCCATGCGATACTCATAGACGAACGGACCGGACTGCACGGATATTGTCACTGACAGGCTCAGTAGGGTTGTCAGGCTGAGTTCACTCACAGACGTCCCTTTTAGTCAATACTTGGTAGCCCGTTACGTATTGGCTTATACCTCTGATGTGCTAGTGGTTAAATCCACAACCGAGGTGTTGACGAGTCTTTAGAGTCCCCCACATTCAGTTACTCAGCTTTCGGGCGAAAGGTTGTAGAGGCCGTATGGAGATATGGCAAGGTCCGATCAGATACGTGCGGTATTGCACGGATCAGGATCGGACAGTTTGTACTATAGGCCGTATGGTTATATGGCAGGGTTCGATCAGATACGTGCGGTATTGCACGGATCAGGATCGGACGGATATTACTAGCCGGTTTTGGTATAAGCCGGATCCTAGTATAGTACAGTGTAGGTTTTGTCTCAATGCATTTGTATTTCGTTCGGAATACAAATGCGGGTGTGTATGCACAGTATCGGGGTTTTCCTGTAATTTATTACGGGACCAGTTTTCTGGAGTTGCCAGTTTGCTTTCCGTTTCGGCCAATTTCCATTGTTCCGTTCATTGGCCGAAGATTGGTGGAGGAGGGCTTATTTGCATTGTTGCAAATAAGTGGTTGTGGAGGGGGTTCTTTGCATCTTGTAGCATCATGATAGTCTTCATGATGGTGCACCATCCATTGACTTGCTTGACTTCATACTTCATGATGGCTTGACTTTGTTAGCATCATGGTTGTTGATGATGGTTGTGTGGAGTGTTGGCATTGCTTTGTGATCATGGTTGATTATGATAGCCTTCTCTCTCTCTCTCCCCATTGTATTATTGGATGGCTCTCTCTTTTCTATCATAACACACTCTCATTCTCTCTTCTTCCACCATATAGTGGCCGGCCTCATAGAGGAAGGGGGGCTGTCCCAAATTTTGAGTGGGGGTTTTTGGTTCATTTCATGTTCCAAAATCCCCAAAGTTCCTCCACATTGTTCTTGTTTCATCCCTCCAACAAATGGCACCTCCATGAACCCCAAATGAGACACAATCCTCTACTACATATTCTACAACGAATCTTGGGCACGTCGAGTAGCCGGCTTCGTGCCCGAGTTGCCTCGGCATTGAGGTGGGAGCCCGTAAACAAAGTTGGCGATGTGGTGCACTTCCGGCGACGAGGAGGAGACGGGACTTTTCCGCAGGAGATCGGGACGATGACGAGAAGACCGGAGGACTTGGATCGTCGGTATATCTCTAACCCGTCTTCTAGTTAGCTTAGACTTGTTAATGGTTACGATCCGGGTGTTTAGTGCGCGGTGGTGCCGGTTTGCTAAGTCCGCAAAAAAAAAATTTAAGTTATTCACCGCTTCCGTTTTTGGCCGTCGGATCGACGGCCGGGGCGCCGCCGTGCACTTACAGTGGTATCAGAGCCTCGCCATTAACTTAGTCTAGCTTAGTGTAATGTGTTTTTTAGTTCCGATCGATCGAAATGTCCAAAAACCCGTATTTGCCCACATCAGTTTTCTGTTGGAAATTTTTGGTGTCGAAAAATTTTTCAGGTTGTAAAATATTGATGTACTGGAAAATCTAAGAGCTCTGTAAAAATTCGACGAAGTAACTCCACAGTGGGAGCGCGGAACCGCCGCGAAAACCACCTTCCCACCGCCCTTCCGCCGCGCACTGTGGAGATCACTTCACCAATTTTTTACAGAGGCCTTCTGGGCTTAAAATATGGGTTTTGGAATATTAAAATTGGGCCCAGGTTTTCTGTGAGTGCTACAGTTTTGATTGGGGGCCCATTTGTTAATTTTTGATCGATCGGATATTTTAAACACATTTTTCACAGTATTTACATTATATCTGCGACCGTGAATGTCACTTGATCGGTAAATCCGGTCTAACTGCTATAGCCCGGTTAGACGGATTTGCGAACGTGACTTTCACGTTGATGTTTTGTTTTTGCTGTGATGTTGCGGATCGGTCGTGGGGGATAGCCTGGATGCAATGCTAGTACAGTTCTGTTGTATTATGTACATTTGATATTGCGGGGCGAGCGTCCGACATGTGGACTGCCGTCACTGCCTGTTTGTATTATTATTTTGGGGCACGACCTGGTTGCGGTCGATGTACCCGTTGTATGTATATTTTACTTTCTGTACTAGGATTGCCCCGCGGAGGGGTGCACGGATAGCCGGGTTCTAGAGGGTAACAAGCCCGCATCTCATGGCATTGAGACGGAGGGGGCTTCACTCTAGGATTGGTGGGCTATTCGCCGCACTCGTAGGGGGTACAGGTTGACCCAGGAGGGGTGCCCAAGTTACCGGATTCCGTGAAGTGCTGGGTGGTCCATTCACGGTGCTGAAGGGGGCTGCCTCGCTTCAGGTTTTGGCGGGTGACTTGCCGCGCCCGTAGGGGTCTAGGTTTTCATTGCGCAGGCTATCCACACGACCAGGGGAACGTCGGGTTTCAGCGGCTCTGTGAAACCCGGGGATCCCAGATATCTGTATTGTTTCTGTGATGCTGTACATTTTCTGTGATGTTGCATTTCTTTCACGCCTTGAGCGAATATAATATATTGGTATATATATTAGTAGATGTTGTATATGTTTTGCATCCGCGCTAGTCCAGTCCCCGCTCTGTCGTTAGTTAGCTAACCTAACGGGTAATGACGGGACCCAGTGGCGAATGCGGATGGCATATACGTACATCAGTATATTTTCGTTCTTTGTGGTGTGATCAATTGATGGGACTGCATTGATTCGGATCAATGCAAGTTTAAAAACAAACCTAATCTGATGTTGTTGGAACACTTTTCAAAAAGCTGTTATTGCAAGGACGTTTACTTTTGTTTTGCATCGTGGTATTCATTGGAATATCCTGCTCCTCAGTCGACGAGGCAAGGGCCGAGATCCCTTCACCGGGAGTGACCCCTTGGACAAAAGTTTGCGTCAGGGCAATGACTTCACTATAGCCGATTACTTTTGCTTTGCACCGTGGTATTCAGATGGAATATCCTGCACCTCATTCTACGGGGAAAGAGCCGAGATCCCTTCACCGGGAGTGACCTCTTTAGCAACGGTTTTCGTCACTATATTTTTGAAAAGCTATCCGTTCCTTCAACGATATCAAGTTCATTACGTTAAAGGTTTTCTCCAGAAACCATTCGTAGCCCTCCGTCGTTTCAGACGGGTAGCACGTAGTATTCATGCTATGTTTGTTGACCTTCGTCAAGGCATAGTGTATGGTAGCTGCTTGTTACCTTTCTGCTGCATAGATAGATGCGTTGGTTTGGGACAGTCGTATAGCCTTGTTGACCTTCGTCAAGGGCTTGTACGGGTGGATTCAGATTAACCCTGGATAATGACGGGTAGAACTTGACATGTGACTTATGATTTGTTGACCTTCGCCAAGGTCATAAGAGCATGGGGCAGAAATCACATCGGGAGTTTCAAAAGAACTGAAACTTGCCAGATATGCGCATACCTTCTGGAGTGTGATACCGTGAGCGGATTCCGTCACGTTATCATGCGATGAGAGTTGGATCCCGATTCCCACTGATGAGTTAGTTTACTCCTCGGGACATCCCGACTAATTCTTCTTTCAGGTTTGGAGGAGAATTTGAGGTACAGTGGGAGGTTTCCAGATTAGATAAATTGGTAACCATTCTGATCTAGGTTAGAGTGCACGCTGAGTGTTTCTTTTCTCTCTCTCTTTGGTAGCGACCATTGACCCGACCCTAAGACTATGACTCAGTGACCAAGTTGACCGAACCTTCTTAAACACTGGTTTTTGGATTGTCAGAGTTGCAAACCTCATTGCCACTTCTACTTTTACCCTTTTCTCCAGGACACCCCGTATTACTACGAACGTCCACTTCCATTGGACAAAACCATCGTATGGTTAGATACGAACTCGAAAGAATTTATTCGAGGATGGTTTCCGGTTCTGGAGAAAACGGATAGGATTATTCAGTTGTCTTTTCCTTTCACCTTCTCTCAAGTTGTGAGTACTCCTTGGTTTAGGAGATAGTACACCTATTACGCAAATTGGATAGTCTTCTTCCAAACCATAGGCAGGTGCCGACCGGTAGGGAATGAAGAAAACCAATTAGCATAACGATGGTGTGCAGAAGGTATTAAGTTAAGACAAAGCAAGGGATTAGTAAGAGGGCAAAGTAAATTGCAACAGATATTCACGACCAAACCAGGTATTTCTTCGCCAATCCTAAAATCACCTTTATATTTCTCCAGGACACTCCGTATCACTACGAAGATCCACAGTTTATTGGATATTCCATCGTATGGTTATATACGAACTCGAAAGGAACTTGTTCCAGTTCGGGGATGGATTCTGGTTCAGGAGAAAAAGGAATAAGGTTTATTCGGTTGTCTTTTATCTTCACCCTCTCTCATTGCGAGTGTTCCTAGGATTGGGACAGTACACCCATTATGATTATTGGATAGTCTTCTTCCAAACCATAGGCTGGTGCCGAACGGTAGGGAAGGAAGAAAACCATTTGGCCTAAGGGGTGTACAGAAGGTAAAGACTAAAAACATATGAAGGGATTTGGAGAGGTGGCAAAGAACTACAAGGTTACAGTCGTGAATCTGGAAGAGGCATTACTAGGAATACCAGAATACCCCATCGGAACATTTCAATGTTTCAGTTTCACTGTGTAATGTTAAAGGAAAACTGATTTCCCGATTAGATACTTACTCCAGGGTATGTATTTACCAGGTACGATTCTCACATCTGTATGGTTTTACAGATGATGAGTGGGAGTGAGTTATTGGGAATTGGGTGATTATCCTCATTATATCAGGATTCGTTGTAATCGGTGATATTTGAGGAAATCACCTGGGCTGTTTGCCGGTCGGCAAATATTTGGTTTTGAATATCCGCTGTTATGCACCAATTTCAAATTGATATATCTGTACGTCTATTTTCATAGAGTGAGATATACCTTTCTGAAATTATGTCTACGACATTTACCTATATCAGTGGATGGTTAGGTAAGGAGCATTAAACAGCGGTGTAATTCTTCTTAACCATAAGTACAGTTTTCAACCTACGACACACAGTGAATGAGTTATCAGACTCAAGGGACTTATACAAAGGATTGTATGTTGTCCAGGGTCCATCAGGACAGAGGGGTTGGTCCTCGTACTATATTCGGTTTACTTATGACTTCTCTAGTTTTTAGACAGGTGTTTCGCGGAAACACAGGGTCCAAATTTTGAGAAGTTATAGGTATTTGAATAGAGTAGAGAACCAGGTATAGCAAGTATCGGGATTCTTCAAAGAGATCGAAGATGTAGATACTTGTGTATGGTATTCAGTTGATAGTAATGACAAAGAGAACTTGCTTCTCTTTCGGGTTACTCATAATTGGAAGCATTCCTAAGTTGAGTAACACTGATCGGCCTTTTTCCATTTAGTTGACATGCACTGGAGACAGCTGCATGATTTGAATCTGGTTTGACATTCCATTGGCCACTCCGCAGATAAGGTGGGTAACTTCAGGCACCCGAGAGGCACTACGGTAGCCTCAAGGACGGTGACAGGGAAGTTCTTGTTTACCCACAATTGCCATTGCTGTTGTTCCAGGTTACGAGACCCGGCGGGAGGATGAGTATAGCGTCGTTCTAAACCAGTTTTAGAAGTGTACGTCTATATGACTCTGCCAGAGGGTTGTCGTAGTCAGTGGGAGCAGCGGAAGCATTGGTGGACAGGTTGCTTATGTCTATTTATAGACTAGAGCAGATGTAGCGGAAATAGATCATCTATTTCTGACGTGACAGTCATGGGTTTAACTTCATCAGAATAGGGGATGGATCTGTTGAGAAGGTAGTAGGGTGTGATATCCTGGTATTTGGATGATATACACAGAGTAGGAAAAGAAACTCCTACACTACGATCGGTTATACTTTGGTCGTCACACAGTTGTTTCTCCACAAAGGAAATGGATTTTATATCAGACATACTGGTTACTAGATCTATGGTCTTAGATCTAGATTTGGGTGGTTTCCCAATCAGGGTACTTGACAGCATTCTAAGAGTATTTAGGATGGACGACTCCTGGCACGGTAGTGTACCTGCAGGTAATGGAGTCACCCTCTCCAAAGGTGTCTTACAGACTAAAGGGGAGAGGGACGGGCATGATTGGCAGATCACTTGCTCAGGCAATTGAGTCAATCGTGAGATGTCAAGTACCACACCAGATGTTGTTCTTGCACTAGATGCAATAAGTTGACATTAATCCAATCCTGGAGAAACAGTCGGAAGCAGTTTTAGAACATAAGTGGATGTTCTAGGGAGATGATAACGACAGCCTCATTCAGGAGACAGTTATCATTCCAGGCTTCCAAGGTGACATGGACGACAAGGAGGTTGTCAGAGTTATAGTTTTCCTTCTAATGAGGGGCAGTATTTTGGACAGGTGGTCCAAGGCAATACTGAGGGAGGCATGGCGCGCAGGATGCTGATTAAGTTCTGTTGACGATACAGTCTAAGAAGTTTGGATTTGGAGTTCATTTATGAGCTATGTCCCATCAGACATCCAGACATATTCTAAGACAGGTATTGCTCATTTCGGGAGATGGCTTTCTCTGCGAACTTGAGATATAGAGAGACATAGAAAGAAACATCTAGGCGGATCCACTCACTGAGGCTATTCCTCGACCGCAAGAGTTTCACAAACGGGATTTGTGAGACTGACCAGTAGAAGAGTTGGGTGTTCGGTATCACACGGGCTGTGAGTATGCGACATCGCAATAATTAGCCTTGAGTGCAAGTGGGAGATTGTTGGGGATAGTGCCCTCAGAGTCAATTATTAGGTCACAGGTACGTGATTGTAATGATTGAGGGAGGACCTATCCCGGTAGGACAGTCTTACTCGAGATGATAGTATGCTATCTGGTTTACCTTTATCATCGTGTACTGCTTTAGGTGACCTGACACGTCGCTATTACACGTTGATAGAGCCCCTAGGATTCTTGCTTGACCACCAGCAGTATGAGGGCGATCATATAAGTGGGAGCTGGGGGTCTACAAGCATATCCTTAAAAGGTCCCTAGTCGTGGGAGTTTCGAGACCGGGCATCGATACTCCATTAGTAGACTAGTGTATACAGTCGAGACCCCGACGAGGGGCGGTGGCCGGTCTCACAAGCCACTGGTGTCAGTTGGATCACCTAAGATGTATACAGGTGCTCATTGGGTTATGAGTACACCGGACAGGACTCGCCGGGAACATGCTAGTTGGTCATATACCAGACGTCAGATGGCAGTTCCCTGGTGACATGTGTGCAGGTTAGTTCATCGACCTGGGGATCGTCATTTGTCTCGTGTGAGTTCCCACTGTACTTTGATTACTACCCTACCACGGCTCAAAGGAGTCGTGCAAACAGGTTTTAGTTGGGTACAGTCCCGAGCCACATGGAGGCAGTGAGCGTATCTTCAGGGGTTCGTCTCTCCCGGTATTGGGGGTGAGGTCGTGCTGTGTCTAGGAGAGCCATTACACAAAGTCCTTGGCCAAGGCAAGGAGATTTACTGGTAGGTATTCCAGTAGTATCTCAGGGTGTTCTGGGCTACACTCCGACACGACTTGTACCGCTTTTGGGGGTCTGACTTTTACCAACCCCCTAGGCCCGCCATGCGATACTCATAGACGAACGGACCGGACTGCACGGATATTGTCACTGACAGGCTCAGTAAGGTTGTCAGGCTGAGTTCACTCACAGACGTCCCTTTTAGTCAATACTTGGTAGCCCGTTACGTATTGGCTTATACCTCTGACGTGCTAGTGGTTAAATCCACAACCGAGGTGTTGACGAGTCTTTAGAGTCCCCCACATTCAGTTACTCAGCTTTCGGGCGAAAGGTTGTAGAGGCCGTATGGAGATATGGCAAGGTCCGATCAGATACGTGCGGTATTGCACGGATCAGGATCGGACAGTTTGTACTATAGGCCGTATGGTTATATGGCAGGGTTCGATCAGATACGTGCGGTATTGCACGGATCAGGATCGGACGGATATTACTAGCCGGTTTTGGTATAAGCCGGATCCTAGTATAGTACAGTGTAGGTTTTGTCTCAATGCATTTGTATTTCGGTCGGAATACAAATGCGGGTGTGTATGCACAGTATCGGGGTTTTCCTGTAATTTATTACGGGACCAGTTTTCTGGAGTTGCCAGTTTGCTTTCCGTTCCGGCCAATTTCCATTGTTCCGTTCATTGGCCGAAGATTGGTGGAGGAGGGCTTATTTGCATTGTTGCAAATAAGTGGTTGTGGAGGGGGTTCTTTGCATCTTGTAGCATCATGATAGTCTTCATGATGGTGCACCATCCATTGACTTGCTTGACTTCATACTTCATGATGGCTTGACTTTGTTAGCATCATGGTTGTTGATGATGGTTGTGTGGAGTGTTGGCATTGCTTTGTGATCATGGTTGATTATGATAGCCTTCTCTCTCTCTCTCCCCATTGTATTATTGGATGGCTCTCTCTTTTCTATCATAACACACTCTCATTCTCTCTTCTTCCACCATATAGTGGCCGGCCTCATAGAGGAAGGGGGGCTGTCCCAAATTTTGAGTGGGGGTTTTTGGTTCATTTCATGTTCCAAAATCCCCAAAGTTCCTCCACATTGTTCTTGTTTCATCCCTCCAACAAATGGCACCTCCATGAACCCCAAATGAGACACAATCCTCTACTACATATTCTACAACGAATCTTGGGCACGTCGAGTAGCCGGCTTCGTGCCCGAGTTGCCTCGGCATTGAGGTGGGAGCCCGTAAACAAAGTTGGCGATGTGGTGCACTTCCGGCGACGAGGAGGAGACGGGACTTTTCCGCAGGAGATCGGGACGATGACGAGAAGACCGGAGGACTTGGATCGTCGGTATATCTCTAACCCGTCTTCTAGTTAGCTTAGACTTGTTAATGGTTACGATCCGGGTGTTTAGTGCGCGGTGGTGCCGGTTTGCTAAGTCCGCAAAAAAAAAAATTTAAGTTATTCACCGCTTCCGTTTTTGGCCGTCGGATCGACGGCCGGGGCGCCGCCGTGCACTTACAATTCATTGCTAATGGTTGGCGACTAAGAGCATCAGGTACTACATTCACCTTCCCTGGGTGATATTGCAAGTTGAGGTCAAAGTCCGCCATGAGTTCTAACCATCTTCTCTGCCGCATATTCAACTCCTTCTGAGTAAACACGTACTTCAGGCTCTTATGATCTGTGTAGATGTTCACTCGTTCACCAAGTAGATAATGACGCCAAATCTTGGAGCAAAGATGATGGCTGCAAACTCCAAATCATGCATCGGATAATTGCGCTCATGGATCTTCAGCTGTCTTAAAGCATAAACCACAACCTTACCGTGCTGATGTAGAACACATCTTAATCCCTTACCGGATGCATCGCAATGCACTTCGAATCCTCCAGATTGATCCGGTATGACGAGAATAGGTGCTGATGTCAACCTTGACTTGAGTTCTACGAAAGCTTGTTCGCATGCTTCTGACCACACAAATTCTTCATCTTTACGTGTGAGCTTGGTCAGGGGCGTTGCTATCTTCGAAAAGCCTTCAATAAACCTTTTGTAATATCCAACTAAACCTAAGAAACTTCGAATATTCTTCACTGACTTTTGTGTAGGCCATTCTCTAACTGCCGAAACTTTCGCTGGATCCACAGAGATTCCTTCTCCTGATACGATATGTCCAAGAAAACCAACTTGATTTAGCCAAAATTCGCACTTGCTGCACTTGGCATAAAGCTGATGCTGTCAAAGAGTTTCTAAGACAATTCGTAGATGTTCTGCATGCTCTTTCCGACTCTTAGAATACCCCAGGATGTCGTCGATGAAGATAACAACAAACCTGTCTAAGTACTCCAGAAAAACTTGATTCATAAGGTTCATGAATATTGCGGGTGCGTTGGTCACTCCAAATGGCATCACTAGAAATTCGTAATGTCCATAGCGAGTTCTGAAAGCTGTTTTGTGAATATCAGCTTCCTTGACCTTCACTTGATAACCCGAACGAAGATCCAATTTAGAGAAAACACAAAATCCACTTAGCTGGTCGAATAAATCATCGATGCGCGGGAGTGGATACTTGTTCTTTATAGTAACTTCGTTCAAGGCTCTGTAATCGATGCACATTCTGTATGAACCTTCCTTCTTCTTCACAAGTAATACAGGTGATCCCCAACTTGAAGTGCTGGGACGAATCCATCCTTTCGCCAGTAATTTGTCCAACTGTGTTCGGACTTCCTTCAAACCTTCCGGACTTAAACGATAGGGTGCTTTGATCACCGATTGTGCTCCTGGTACTAAATCAATACTGAATTCAAGAGCTCGATCGGGAGGCAAACCTGATATATCGTCAGGAAATATATCGTCGAACTCTCGAACCACATCTGGTCTTGATTCTTCCTCTGCTTGAGCTGCTGCAACTACTGTATCTCTTGGCTTCGCTTTGTAGGTACTTGGCTCTAGTGTACGGTCTCTACTTTTGAAATAGAAGACCGGATGGTCTGGGATCTCGCATACTACCCTCCTTTGACGATAGTCTATGGTAGCATAAAAAGTTCCAAGCCAATCCATTCCTAGAACCACATCGAAGTTCGGTATGTCCAGTACTTTGAAGTCAGCATAAACTCTCGATTGCAGACGACGACTGGACACAAGCTGTATCCCATAGTTGCCTTTAGAACGCCATTTCCTGAACTGACATTCCAGCTGGATACAAGCGGCGAGACTGGAATCGCATGGGTTCGGACAAACCGTTGCGACATAAAGCAGTGTGATGCTCCAGTATCAAACAGTGCAAGTGCTGGAATTGAGGATACTAAGATTGTACCTAAGGTATGTGGGATTTGTTTTAGGTATAGAAAATATGTAACTAAGTAGCAGGATAGAAAAGCAAAGTTTGAAAAGAAAAGTTTACCAGTGATGACTTGGCCAGTGGCCTCAGCTTCTTCCACGGACATCGTGAAAGCCTGGCGCCTCGATACATTCCTCCTGGCCTGAGGAGCATTCCTCGGAACGTTCCTTTGAGCTTGATGGAACTGACGAGGAGGTGGTGCAGCTTGTGGTCCTCTGGGTGGTGCAGGTAGTGCAGGTCTGGGAGCAGGTGCCTGAAGAGCTGGTCGCTGCGGATAAGTAATTGATGGGCTGGGTGCAGCAACTGGGTTCTGTCTTTGGGGATAAGACCCAATATCGTGAGTAGCTGAGCCGCAGACTAAGCAAAGGCGGTTGGCTCGACAGCAGTCCTTCATCATATGTCCAGTTCTCTTGCAGTAAGTGCAAAAGGCTGGGCTGGGACGATGGGTTGGTACTCCGGGTCGCCTTGGCATTAAAGGTGGCCTGGACGAGGCTCCACCTGCCATCTGGTTGGCAGTGCGCTTGACTCCTGCAGACTGAGGTCTGCCCCTTACTTTTTCACTGCCTCATAACTGCGGGCAGCTTCTAGAGCATCCTCATGAGTCAAAAATTTTCCCGTGGCTAGAACAGCCTGAATCTCCGTGTCCAGTCCTTGTTGAAAGCGATGGGCTCTGATCCCGTCTGTCGGTATCAAGTGTGCCACGAATCTGTTTAAAGATTGTGTTAGCTGTGTAGTATGTGATTTTTAAAAATTGAATTATTGTGATATATCTTACCGGCTTAACATGGTGAATTCAGCGTCGTATTCATCTACTGATTTGTCCCACATTGAACCCTGTTGTAGATGAATGAACTGCTGCTCCATTGCAAACCTGGCAGTCACAGAGAAATATTTCGCGTCGAACTTCTCGCGAAACGTCTTCCATTCAATCGGCTGTACCAGACGGCTTTCTTCCGCCTTCCACCAGTTGCGAGCATTATCCGTGAGCTGTAGCTTCGCCATACGGACCCAAGCGATGTCTGGCACTTGAGCTGCTGCCAGATCGTCTTCGATGCTTTGTGCCCATTCTTCAACTTCAAGAGGGCTTCCTTTACCAGAGAACTGCTTGGGGTGTAAAGCCCTGAATTGCTTTACCCCTGGTGCATCGATCTCAGGACGGTTCAGGAGTTGTTGTTGTCCCTCGAGAAGGCTGCGAATCGCCGCAAGTAGCACTGTTTACTCAGTGGGTGGTGCAGGAACAGCTGGTGCGAGAGGTAGTGCTGGAGGTGTGTTGTTGACATTGGTGCTGGTGTTGTTCGGGGAATCCATAACCTTGAAGAAAAATTTGGGTTAGGACAGATTCAAATACATGAAATGATAAGATTCAAAGAATAGAAATTTGTAAGATTCAAGAAACATGAATTGTAACGAATGTTTTAGTTGCTGGTTCTTGTGTTATATTGCTTAGGTTGTTCACGCAGACCAGAACTGCATGATAGGGATTCATACAGCTCCGACCTGCATGGGCCACCAACAAAACCTGTCACGCCCCGCTTCCCGGTGTACGGCGAAGGAGACGTGACGAGGTCCGCTACGTATGTACTGAGAAGTACATACGCTAAGCGTATCTAAGCAATATAAAAGTAAATCACAAGAGACAAGAGATATAGAAATAACAGCAACTTTATTAATAACATTCTTTTGTACAATGCATGAAAAGTAAATACAACTGAAATGAAAAGCGATGCCTAAACAGTGGCATAACAGGAAATGAAAATACTGAATAGAACAAGGTACAATGTCTAGAGCTCAGGGTCTTCGTGGAACTGCTCCAAGTCTTCACCGGTGGGCTCGATCTCTGCTGGGTCCAAAGCACCTGACGACATTCAAAGAAGAAAGAAATAGAATATCGTCAGCGAACAGGTCGCTCGGTAAGTCCCAAAGATAAGGAAGAATTAGAAAGACAGCATAAGAGTATTTTCTAAAGTATTATGTTGTAGAATATTATGGAATATTGTGTCAACGCTGTTGTTTGTAGCTTGGTACAGAAGGATGCCAATGTATACGAGAGGGGTCTCTATATGCTAGAGACTAGGGCAAACGGAATGTACAAGGAACCGTTAAGACATGGTACAACAGCAACGGAATATAGGTTAGGTGTCTTAATCTGACCACCTCACGCCACCTTTAACACCTTCCGTACCAATCTACCCCTTAAAACCCGTAGTGTTTTGATAGTATTGTGTATTGTATTGTGTAAGTTGGATGACTGACCAAAACTATGATATCAGTAAACAGATTGTAACTGCATAATCAGGTAAATGGAATAACGGAATAATGGATGTATATCCATGGTTTGATTCAGTCAAGTTGTATAGATTATTAACTGGATTCTGGAGTTCATGTGTTCATATTGAGTTGGAATATTAAAGAATATAGATTGACTTGAATCATATTCAAGTCATAAATAATCGGACTCAAATCCGAGTCAGACTAAAAGAAATGTAATTTGAAGTTCTATAATTGTTAGGGTCCTTATTGTAAATTATAAAACTTGAGGGGGTTTTATGTAAAAAGTACTTTTGTATAGTTTTCAAGATACACCTCAAGTATTTATTATTCGTCTTTATGGTTATAATGAGTGTGATTTTATTTTGTCTTATTTCTAGTGAAAATATCCTAATTACATAAATAAAGGTATTAATTTGTAATATTGAAATTCATGGTATTTTAATGTAACTTTTAATCTTGTAATATTTAGGAAAAGGTGGAAACTTTATCTTATAATAAAATAGGTGTTTAAATGATAAATATACATATGTTTATACAAGAATAATTTTCAATAAATTTTTTAATATCCAAAATCTCATTTTTCTTAAATGTCGTATTTTAACCTTTCGAGACCGAATGCTCCTTGCGGAGGTCTGAATCTCGCACTACTAAGCCCAAGGGTGCACGATAAACCGTACTATCCCTAACGAGTTCCCCAAAGGTGGGTTGTAGTGGTGCTTTGCAAAGATTTAACAAATACTAATCATTTAGAAAACGGTTTTATAAAGATAAGGTATTTATTTGTAAATGGGTGTAAATTTCCGTATTTTAGATTCTAGGGTTTCCTAAGCAAACTAGCATATTTCTAATTGGTCTAAACGACAAGTCATTAGAAATCTCAAATCGCCTCTTCACCGCCAATTGTGGCCAGGTAAGTACAAGTGAGGAAGGAAGGATCCGCTCACGAATCGTGAAGCGGGCCTTTTAAAGTTACCTAAGCTCACTTGCCTAGTCTTAGACACCACAAAGTCAGGTTTAGATAAACGATCAATGTCCATGACATATCGTATTTTCCTATTAAAAGATTTTGTTTTAAAATTGAATACAACTTAGAACTTTCAGAAAAGGTTTATAAAGAAAATGGTATTTTAATGAAAAGTCTTGTATTATCGTATTCTAAGTTTTGATGATATCAATTAGGGTTGTATTTGCGTATGTGTGGAGGTAGGTCATTACCTCATGATCTATTTTAAGGTATAACCAAGTTTAGGGGTTAAATGTGAAAACTAAACATTATGGTATTTAAGTGCGAAAATACGGTATTCTGCAAAAGTTATCATTTCATATGAGAAACTTTATCCAAATTGATTTTTAAATGATTAGTAGTCAACATGAATATGTTTAAGCATTATGGAATTAGTGACAAGTGAGTTTTGATAGAAAACCGAATCGGAAATCGGTTTGTTCCGATTTCCATCGGGTTTTAAAAAGTCGTATTATTATGAAGGAAAAGAAAGGTAGAAAAGGGGACTTACAGGTTTGGACAACGCTAGAGAGTGCTAGGAATGTAGTGGGTTGGTCGGTGTGTCGAAATGTCGTGAAGAGGTCCTAGTACGATCGCTGGGATTTCGCCGTCGATTTCGTCAGCGCTTCGCTTTTCGCTCGTTTTCTCTCGTACCAAGTTCTCTTGAAATTTTTAGAGAGTGGACTTAGGAATGTAGGATGAGAGGGTAGAGGGTATGGGGGTTTATATAGGGTTAGGCTAGGGTTAGGGTTTTTAATAAAAAAATATAAAAATTATATAAAATTCAATAAAACTCATTAAATGTAGGAGTAAAAGAGATTTATTGACCAAATTAAAACCGATCCAGGTATAATAAGTGTGCGGGAGGGTTGACCAAGTCAAGGAGCATCTTTTCTCTGTTGGTGACTCGGCCGTCCGGCCAAGTCCGGCTGGCGGCGCCTGACCGAGTCGGCCGATTAGCCGGCCGGCGGCGCCGAGTCAGGCCGAGTCGGGCTTCCAGTGGCCGGGGATTTTCCGGGGGTACAATTTGGTATATTTACTTTTTTGTTGTCCAGTACATATTTTTGGAGTTATGGCCTTTTGAATGTTGACTTTCTAAAAAAATAAAACAAAATAAATACAAAAATAATGTGGGGCATGGGATTTGAACTCTGGTGGCTTGGTTCAGCAGTGCAAGGTGTTACCAATGAGCTACAAGCTCCTTCTTGTAATTATGGAGTGAAATAAATAGTTAAAGAGATATTAGCCGCAATAAATACTCCAAGTATACATTGAATTTAAATCAATTCTTTGTACATTAAAAATGGAGTTGTTACAAAGGCCATATATTAGCGTATCGAGTACCCAACGTCTGCCCTAGGACCAGTTGTTGGTATATTGGATACCCAACATCTTAAATAGTTTCTTGAACTGTGTTTGACGGAGGGCCTTGGTGAATGGATCCTCCATGTTCTCTTTAGTGTCTACTCTCCGAATCTCGATCTCCCGGCGATCTACGATCTCCCTGATCAGGTGATACTTCCTTAATATGTGTCTGGATCCTTGATAGGACCGTGGTTCTTTTGCTAAAACTATAGCCCCATTGTTTTTACAATACAAAGGTATTGAATCAACAATGGACGGAACCACCTCAAGTTCAGTAATGAACTTCTTCATCCAGACCGTTTCTTTTGCGGCATCGTTGGCAGCAATGTATTTATTCTCCATCGTCGAGTCTGCGACGGTGTCCTGTATGGAGCTCTTCCAATATACCACCCCTCCATTGAGGGTAAACAAAAAACCCGAGACAAACTTGTTGTCATCCTTGTCACTTTGGAAGCTTGAGTCGATAAAAGACTCCACCTGGATGTCCTCATTACCGTACACCAAGAACAGTTCCTTAGTCCTTCTCAGCTACTTAAGAATGTTCTTCACTGTTGTCCAGTGGTTCTCCCCTAGGCTTGACTAATACCGGCTCACCACGCTAAGCGCGTAAGCTATATTTGATCTGGTACATAGCATTGCATACATTATAGAATTTACCGCCGAAGCGTAAGGTATAATGCTCATGCGAACCCTCTCCTCATCAGTCTTAGGAGACATCTCTTTGGAGAGAGTAATTCCATGCAAAGCAGGTATATTACAGCGCTTGGAATCTTCCATACTAAATCTCTTTATTATGGCCTTTATGTACCTGGATTGTGAAAGTCCCAACAATCTCTTGGATTTATCTCTGTAGATCTTAATCCTAGAATGTAGGAGGCATCATCCAGGTCTTCCATGGAGAACCATTATAATAAGAATAGCTTGACCGATTGTAGTATATGAATGCCATTTCTTATCAAGAGAATGTCATTCACGTACAATACTAGGAATACGACTGTTCTTCCTACAATCTTCTTATATATATAAGGCCCGTCCTCATTTTTGATGAAGTCAAATTCCTTGATTGTTTCATCAAAACAGATGTTCCAGCTCCGCGATGCCTACTTTAATCCATAATCAGATTTAAGCAACTTACACGCATTCCCACTGCTCCCACTATCTACGAATCCCTCCAGCTAATCCATATAAATGCACTCTTACATCCATTTAGAAAAGCCATTTTTACGTCTATCTATCAGATATCGTAGTCATGGAAGCCACCAATGGCAAGTAGGATCCGAATGGATTTCAGCATAGCCACTGGAGAAAAGGTTTCGTCACAGTCCATACCGGGTCTTTGACAAAAACCTTTTGCAATAAGTTTAGCCTTATAGGTCTCCACCTGCCCATCTACACTAATCTTTTTTTTAATTCATTTGCATCCAACGGGGTTTACCCCAGGAGGAGCAATATCTAAGGTCCAAACTTTGTTGGTGTACATGGACTCCATTCGAATCGCATAGCATACAGCCATTTATCAGAGTCCCTACTGGTAATGGCCTGCTCGAAACTAGTAGGATCATCTTCTTCCAAGATGCAATCCTCTTGATCTCCGTCTATAAGAAAACCGTAGTATCTTTCGGGAGGACGAGAAATCCTACTAGATCTGCGGAGTGGTTGAGATTCATCCGAGATTATTGAATCCTGTTGCTCCACCAAATCCTCAGTTACAGTTTATGGTTCCGATATTTCATCCAGTTCTACCGTGTTCCCACTAGTTTCTTTTGTAAAAACTTCATTTTATAAAAATACGGCGTAGTAAGAAACAAACACCTTCTAATCCTTAGTGTGGTAGAACAGATATCCTTACGAATGTTTAAGATATCCCACAAAATTATACAAAACTGACCATGTTTCGAGCTTGTCCGGGTTCTACTTCTTTACATAAGCAGGACATCCCCATATCTTAATAAATTTAAGATATGGTCTCTTCCCCTCCCACATTTCATGTGGAGTGGTAGGCACGGATTTGGTAGGAGCCCTATTCAATACATATGCAGCTGATTCAAGTGCATATCCTCAAAATGAAAAAGGTAACTCAGTATTACTCATCATGGAGTGAACCATATCCAATAGCGTACAGTTCATCCGCTCTGATACACCGTTGTGTTGTGGTGTATACGGAGGAGTAAGCTGAGAGAGAATACCATTCTTTTTTAAGTAGTCGAGTAATTCCGTGTTTAAGTACTCCCCTCTTCTATCAGATTGGATGATCTTAATACTTTTTCCAGTCTGGTTTTCTACTTCATTTTTGTATTCTTTGAATTTCTCAAAATCTTCTATTCGGTTATAAGAAAAGAAGAGACCAAGAAGAGGAAACAAAACCCTTCCATATGCAAAGCACGTGAGCGCTCACATACAAAGCATGCGACTGCTGGCATCAAGGAGGATTAAATCCAATGAAATAGCTTCCCATGTGCAAAGCATGTGATGGCTTACATGCAAAGCATATAACCTCAGACTTCAGTAAGGATTAAACCCTGGGATATAAGGCTCACGTGTTAAACACATGAGCGCTCACATGCAAAGCATGTGAGCGCTAAATGCAAATAAAAAGAACACAACCAGGGCCCTACATGTTAAACACATGAGCACTCAGGTGCAATGCACATAAGCGCTACTATCAATTATATAGGATCGCCCTCATGTGAAACCCACGTGAGCGCATCTATTTGAAGCACTACCTTCAGATAAAATTAAATTCTATATAGAATTAAATTCTATATAGAATTAAATTCTATTTGGGAAATATCTTCCCTGATCTTTCTAAAACTAGAAAGATTTTCTCAGTTAAACAAAGAACCTTTGGATTTAAAATCCAACGGTGATTACAATATCACCGATCAAATCAGAAGACCCATAGTTAGGAAAATACTTTCCTAATCATATTAAAACCAATAGAAGATATTTTCTATTAAACAGAAAGCTACTGGATCAAAGATACAACGACGAATAAAATTCCCTGAGTGATCTTTGAGATCAATTAAATCAGTTGAGATCTCTCAAAGAGAGATTTTCTCAAATTAATCAATAGTTTTTTCTCACCTATATAAAGGACCTGAGACTTCAAGTCTCAGAGAGAGAAAACCCTCTATAAACTTCTGCAAAAAAGAGATCGAAGTTACAACCGAAAATTTAATTCTCTTTTTGAAGAAAATCTTCTTGGTCTACTCAAATCCTAGGTGAAGAAAAAAGTAGAGATCAAAACGTTTCCTTTGCCTATCATATATAGATATAAGGGTTTAACCCTTTATAAAGAACTTAGTTCTTTCTCTTGATCTGAGATCCGCAAGACAAATCTCCCATAAGTTAGGAATTTAATTCTCATCGGGAAGACCTTGTTCTTCAGACTCAAGATTTAGAGGAAAACTAAATATGAGAAAAGAAATATGAAAGGGAGAAATGGAAGTTACATTCATTCCTTTAAAAATAGGGTTTAACCTTTCAAAAAACTTAGTTCTCATAAAAAAAGGAGTAGAAAAACTTAGTTCTCAAAAAATTCGATCCCAGATCTTCAAAACAATGATCTTGGTAATCGTTAATGGTCAAAATACCATTAACAGAAGTTTAACCTCTCAAAAAATAAGCAGAGATTTAATCTCTAAAGACACAACGTCTCACGTGATATCCACCTGAGCACTCAAAAGATTCTATGAAGATAGCACCTCACATGATACTCACGTGAGCACATAAAAAGCTCATGAAGATAGCGCCTCATGTGCCACACACGTGAGCGTCCATAAGTAAGGACCCAGCACCTCACATGATATACACGTGAGCGTTTTAAAAAAATGCCAAGCTTGAGCGCCTCACGTGATATCCATGTGAGCGCTGCATAATGAAAGTGCTTAGCACTGATACGGCAACGCCCAAGCTTGAGCGCCTCATGTGACACCCACGTGAGCGCCAGAGCGAAATTTAGATATTATATCCATAGTCAAAAGACGAAGTGCTTAGCACTGCTGGATGATGAAAAAAGCCCAAGACTGAGCCCTAATATAGGCAGAGCCCCTGAAACATCATACTCCTTGAGCCCATATTGTTCATTATAACCGATCCTTAATGTTCACCTTTGTTAATGGATCTTAACAAAATTTAATGATCATTAACCATGTTTTTAAGTCGATCTTAGTCTTATATAAGACTAACGTATCCTTAGTTAAAATAAATTGAGCCCATATGCTCATATATTTAAGTCGGTCTTAATCTAAAACCAGATTAACGGTCCTTAAATAGAATAAAATATCCCATGAACTGATGGAACATAAGACTTAGGTTCAAACCCAAATATAATATATGGATTTGGACTAATCCGCACCCTACGGACGACGACATAAACTAGTCTTCGTATACAATCAATGGACAACCATAATAAACAAAATATAACACGAAACGAAGTGACCCACTGGAGCAGGTGAAAGTTGTTATCGCAACTCGATAATGTAATTAACTGAAGGAGATTACGCCTGCTGGGAAGAGTGTCCCCACAATCAAAAACCCCTCACAAATGAGGGGGAATCTGATAAAGTCACGCTACAATGGTCGCATCTGTCCAAACCTCCGATATACAGTTCCAGAAATCAACTTGGCATCTTCGGAGAGATGGATGGATATGTTCCAAATAGCATCTGCCCCCAAATTCAGGCAAGACGACTTATCCCGGTTCGTCTCCATTTTCGGCAGTAAACAGATTCTGGCACACCCGGTAGGACCTCTTCCTCTTTCCACTCCACACTTTGTGTGCCATGTTTCGCGAACAAAATCGCGGTTCTCTATATTCATGGTTGCCCCTGGATTCGAGATACTAAAATTTGGTGTTTCATCTTTGTGTAGAATCAATGGCCTCCAGCGTGGACTCCATCTTCTCGATGCCGGTGGGATAGGTCACCCAAGCCACTACTGGACTATTCTTTAGGACCATGCTCCCATCCATGAGCCTTGGCGCCTAAACACCTCAAGAAGAAGAAGTCGTTCATTGATCGGCTAGCTACTGTGGTGGCTCCCATCAGCAAGTCGTCCAACTCTGAAGTTTCAGTCTTCAATAAGCTGAAGAAAAGCTCGAAAGGCCCGTAAAGAACCCTATGATTCCAGAGAGGGTTGCCCAAAAATGGCTAGCCCTCCCCGCTCCTGCCATGCGTGAAGCCAGCAAACGTGCTTCACCTCCAAGATGGTCGGTCTTGACAGACTGACCAACTCTGCTCCGGCTCCACCAAGAACATCCGTCTTACATAGGCTAACACCAAGCGATGCTTTCCAGCAACGCCGGGGGCATGATGAAGATGTCTCTAATATTGAGGCAATTCCTACAGCCAGGCATGCTCGACATCGCCATTGGTGCCGAGTGAGACAGGATGGGGGCAACTCCCCTTCCGGACATACCCCACCAGCTCCTGTGGTGGCCAATGATGTTGCTATTCCAACTGGGAACAACTTCGAACCGCTTAAGAGGGTTTGCAAAAACTCCCCAATGGCGGTACTGAAAAGATCACCTCCGCCTGTAGAAGCTTCAGTGCAGACAAAGCCGGAGCAGCCTTATCAGCGGTTTTCCTCATAAATCCACAGAGTCTGGCAGAAAGTCTAAGACTCAGTGCTCGATGAAAGCTATTCTCATCGATCGAAAAAATCCAAGGTCCGACGAGAAAACGATTTCTCCTCTACTATACAACGGGGGACTTCTCGTAAAGAGGTGCCTGTCATAGCGGATCCTTCTTCTCCAATCTCTCATAAAAGAGTAAGGCCAGAGAAAATTCTATCGCCAAAAGCAAAACCAAAAAGCGAGAGCTCCAAACACGCCAAGTCTGAGGGCATAACTATACATATGATCTGACTAATAGTAAAGAGGAGATCCATGCCTCTATGAGTCACAGACCGCATACTCGGTCGTTGACAAAAGCTCAAGAGCAACAGCAGAAGCTCTAAGATATGCTTGCCAAGATGGCAGCAATTACCGGACCTAAAGAAAGTCTGGACAAAGAAACAGAACAGCGTCAGGAGCAAGAAACTGCTACAGAGTTCTTGCGACGGGTGCTCGAAACGAAAGATAAGGAAGCTGCAGAGCAGGCTGCTAACATAAAGCAGATGACTCTTCTCTTTCAAGATATGGTTGGGATGATGATCTAACTAGCACCACGAGCTGAAGATCCTCCGGTGATTATCAAAGATGATAAAGGGGAAACATCGAATCCTCCCTAGGCCCTATCAAAAGCCAAGGAGGATACGATCTCCAAGGTGGCATTGAATGATTATATCGCTCAGCAAATTATAGTTCACTAAGCCAATGAAGTTGCCAACCAACTCATCAAAACCGGGCGACCATATCCGAGCTGGTATAACAAGATGAAGTACCTACCGGGATATACGATCTTAAAGTTCCATGTATATAAAGAAACGGGAAATCCTCATCAGCATGTTGCACAGTTCAGAGCTCTGTGTGGAAATACTGGAGCGAAGACAAACTGTTGCTTCACTAATTCGTTGGAAGCTTATCAGAGACAGCTTTTGAATTGTACTCGGAGCTCCCAAAGGTTCGCCAGTGCGAGTGAGCGCGCTCCAATCACAGCACTGATCAATTCCAGTGTCAAGCCAGGGGAAACGTGGGTCCAATACGCGATTCGATGGCGGAACTTGTGGTCCAAATGCGAACAATGTATTGAGAAGTCTCCAGCTGTGGGGATGTTCATTGGGACTATTAATCCCCATTCGAACGTGTCCCAATTCATGACCTTCTTCAAGCCCACCACATTCCAGATGCTGATTGATAAGTTAGCACAGATGGATCAGATGGGTCATGGTCCTTCCTCCTTAAGCATGGACCTTCAGAATAATAAGGGCAAAGGAAAAGCAGCCTTTGTCACCAATGTGCGGCAGCAACTGGGCGGTCTGAAAACAACTGTCCGCCAAAACAACAGCCGTAGGCGCCCGTCTTAAGAAGAAAGACTGGGATGTGTATAATCGTTCCCTCGAGATAAGACGAAGAGATTGTTTGAGCCGGTTATACAAAATAATCTGATCACATTGCCAGACCCGCGGTGACCCGCACAAGCCGGTGATGTCAATAACCACAACTACTGCCCCTATTACCGGGTAGTAAGACATCCAATCAAGAACTGCTAGGTCTTCAAAAACTGGGTCGAGAACCAGTACCAGTAGGGAAAATTCACACCGTCAGATAATTGGAGGATAGATCCACCCCAAAAGCACGCTCCCAAAAAAGTGGATGCGCAGGGGGCATCCTTCTCGCTCGTGGAAGAAGCTCCATAGGAAGTATTTCTTTCAGTGAAAACTAAAAAAATACTAAAAGATTTACAAGCATGCCCGGCGATCAAATGGAAAAGCCCACTTGAACCCCAAATCATAGATGGGATACTAAAACCATGTCCCACTCCAAAAATTGCTTACAAAGGGAAAAGCCTCTTAGTCAAGCCTTCAAAGCCTTCTAAGAAAAAGAAGAAGACTAAGAACCCTATGCAACCCGTTGAATATGTCGACAAGCACATAGACCTCCAGAAATATATAGATACGCTAGAAGAATACAATCAGAAAATGTGAACGCCAATCACACTTGAAGAATTCCTCAAGCATATTCTTAAGGACGAGGACAATGACGATGGTGAGGAAAATGACTCATCAGAATAAACAGAAGAGCATGTAGCATACTGCCACATAATCTCCCATTCATCACTACATGATGAAGAAGCTCCGCCGGCGTCAGACAGCGATACAGACGAACTAGGGGCAGAATCGGAATCAAAAATTCTGAAACTGCCAGAAGAAGACCTGATTGAAAGGTTGCCTAAAGAAGCCTTCTAGAAAAGCAAAGATGACTAGGAACATGAGACAACCATATATGAAAAGGCTAAACATCAGCGTCTGAACAAAGAAGCCGCGGTGAGCACGAGTCATAAAGCTCCCTGACCAAACCAAGGCATGCCTGCAACAAATAAGAGCAGGACTAAAGCTGAGAAGCGGTTTGCCAAGGCCCTATCAATAGGGATGAAGCTACCACCTCCCATAATGTACACCCTGGGGTCTCATATTCCGATGGTGGAGAGGGACACCCAAAATACTGCGCATACCACCGAAGGATTGGTCATCCCATCGAGGAATACAACACCTTCAAGAAGTGGTAGTAATGATATGTTGTCCATAGAAAACACTTTAAGAAGGAGAAGTGCAAAGCTCGCGCTCGTCGAGATAAGAACGGTGATATGGCAGTTCATAAAGAAGCGATTAGCAGCTGTCATATAGCCGGTACCAGTTCAGAAGGGGAAAAACCTCGGATTCTCATGTTTGGGAGCAATCCTAAGGATGAAATGCTCATCAACCCTCTCTTTGAAAGTTCCGTCTTGGAGAAAGAAGAAGAGGAAAAGAATTGCGAGAACATCCAGCCACGTGACCGCACGCTGCTTGAAAAGAACCTCAGACCTGCAAATAAGGATTCGAATAAAAAGGATAAAGAGAAGGGGAAAATGCCCGACATGATCGCCCTTGATGAAGAGGTGGCCAAAGAGCTCACCTCAAAGGACCTACCTAAGAAAACTAAGGCGGATTATAATTTCCTTATGCAGTTGAGGAAGAAACCCTCACAACTGAGCATATTGGATGCTCTACTCTTGTCCAAAGAGGCAAGATACTCCTTGATCAAGGCCTTGCAAGAGCCTAATCAGTTTCAAGCTTTTCTCGTAGAAGTGAAGATAAAAAATGAATTGGCAGAGGTCCACACGGCTGACATCACATTTAGCGATGAAGATTTACTCCTCGGTACATGAGAGCATAATCAAATGCTATATGTCACCGGGTACTGCCATGATGTTAAGATAGAAAAAATCCTTGTCGACAATGGATCTTCTGTAAATCTTCTTAACATGAGAGTGCTGAAAGAAATATTATGAATGTTCAGCATCTTGCTCGGGACAAAATTACCATCTCGGGGTTCGACTCGTTGTCATCATGGATGCTTGCATCCGCAATAATGACGCTCTGCTTTGGGCTGCTCGTCACTGACATCAAATTCCATGTCATTGACGCCAAGACCTGTTATAACGCTCTACTCGGTAGGCCTTGGCTACACGAGTACAACATCATCCTTTCTATACAACATCAGTCTATGAAGTATTTCAAAGACGGCTTGGAGTACACCACCATGGAAGAGCTCAATCCTTTCTCGGTGAATGAGGTGCGAAAGTATGAAGACGCAAAGTACTTTCAACCGAACTTTAAGGATACTGAAAGGTGCCACAGGCAAGAAAATAAGCAAAAATCCGTGGCCACCATCCTGGTCTTCAGAAGAGATACTGAAGAAGATGAACAAATAATATATTTAGGATAGCTTCAAAGAGAGAACAATAAGTCCGGACCCTCGACCCCTATCCTGGTCTTTGGCAGCGACTCCGAAGATGAGACTAATACAGTGTTCTCCATTTGTCCATCAATGCGTACTCTTGTCGAAGCGAATCAAAGTCTACATATTATGATGACTCCGCCTTGACACTATAGGGAACTTGATGCGCTTAATACTTATAGCGTGTAAGAATTGGAAACTTTCTACGCGCCTACAAGACGAAGAGAAGAAAAAACGATCATCTTCTACAAATCCATGGAAACTAAGGTGGAAAAAAAATGTGTGGCATGGTGTCGATCCCACTCTTGATAAGTTCCAGCCTATCCGTATGCCAAGATATTATGCATAAGGGTTAAAGAAACTGTTAAAGCGCTAAGGCATGCCTCTCGAACAAATGATTCGGCAAGCTCAATTCTACAAGAAGATTTGGGATATCTCCGGGACTCAACGAAAGAAGCCCAACGGGAAGATTGAAACAACTGCACTGGGATATGTTCAGTCCAAGAAGCGTGAGCAAATTTACAGCTGCCATGTCATAAACAGCTCGAATGGAGAAGAAAATGTTTCTCCAAGCAGCCATGTTTCTGAACAAGAGAAAAGTCTCTTAAATCCATCGCTCGAAGAGCAAATTGACAAGATAATAAAAGAATCTTGTCAAGCCAGCCGAGACAACCACAATCGCGAAATGGCCATATATGAAAAGGCCAAGACGCAGCGTCTCAATCAACAATCAATGGAAGAAGTAGATCATGATACTCTTTGTCCACAACCCGCTGTATGCTCTCATGAAAAAAAAAATCCCGAAGCGTAGATAAGAATAAGGCAGCAATCGCGGGTAATGTTCAAGGACAATAAAGCAATTCCAGGATGCCTTCTAAGCGAAGAAAGTTAGCTCTTAGCCCGTACCTCATAAAGAAGATGAGGCGTACCAAACGACGTTCAAGACAGCCACATATACAACACCATATGCATTAGTGTTTGGCGTTGAAGCAGTACTCCCACTGGAGATAGAATTACCCTCATTACGAGTGGCAGTTCAATACGAGCTAACGGATGAAGAAAATGCTCATCTTAGGCTTGAGGAACTCGATGCTCTCAATGAAATCCGCCTTGTAGCACAGTAAAATCTAGAAGCATATAAGGCAAGGATGGCACGGTCATATGAAAGATTAACCAGCCCGAGAACATTTCACCAAGGAGAACTCGTACTGGTTTTCAAAGGACTTATGATTCCCAGCCGTGCAAAATGAGGGAAGTTCGAGCTAAAATATAAAGGCCCGTACATCATAGATGTGGTCTACCAAGGTGGAGCTTATCTACTCATGGATATGCATGGCGAAAGACCATTTCGGCCAAAAAACGGTCGATTTCTCAAAAAGTACTACGCCTGAAGAGTCGCGACTTAGGTCAATGATAGATGACGATGCTTATGTCCGCTCACTATGTTCCTGAGTAAAAACCCTGAATGTGGTACGAAATGATATGCGCTCACTAGAGATGATGGACCGCAAAGTCCTTAAACTAGCACGCTACCCTATGGTATGAGTTATATGACCAGCCATACACAATCCATAGGCACAAACGATTCATGTTATTCATGTCTCTATTTGACCGAAACGTTCCTAAACTAATGACGGACCAAAACATCCTTAAACTAACATTGGACTGAAACATCTCTAAACTAATATTTGACCGTAATGTCTTTAAACTAATATATTGCAATAAGGTGGGTTTCTATATCGATCACCGTATACAATCCATGGGCATAATACAATTCATATCCTTCCCAGGTCCTATATGATGTGGTCCTTAGAAGAATGTTGTTATCTACAACTGTTAGTGCGTTACCTTATGGGCCGCTTAAAAGGGTATGTCCACAGGAAAAATAGGCACGAATGAAAACCCGAAAGGGCACCGTAAGTAAAAACAGCAGGGCAATCGGCGAGCTTGTGAAAACCCAAAAGGGCGTGAACTCGTTAAAAGAAAAGAAAGATGCACTTGGGAAGTCTTCTTGAATTTGTGAAGAGAAAACACCCGCATGCGATCCTTACGACTCACAAAAGAACAACACACTTAAAAATCCATACGATTCCTAAAGAGAAAATACACTTACGAGATCCTCACAACTCGTAAGGAGAATATATCCTCTGTAAGACTCTCACGGCTTACGAGATTCAAAAAGTCTTAAGCTATAAGGATCTAAACCTGTTCTTAAGCCATCATGACCCCATAAAATTTATGCCCTACAGGTGGTCCAATATCGACTCTTGTATACAATCCACGGGTGTAAATAAATATATTCTCAACCAAGTCCCACCAAAACCGAGGAATATTGCTCATGGGAAATGGCACTTGCGAGTCCCCATGACTTGCAAGGAGAAAATACTCTTGTAAGATTCTTACGACTTACAAGAGAAAATACCACTCAGGAGTCCTCACAACCCCTAAGGAGAAACTACACCTACGAGATCCTCTCGACTCGTGGGGAGAAATACCTTTATGAGACCCTTACAGCTCATAAAGTCAAAAAGTCTTAGTTGGCAGGGACCTAAATCTGTCTTCTAAGCCACCTTTGTTCAAATTAATAAAGCCAAATGATGAGTCTCTCCTAGAAATATTCCAGTCGTAGCAATACTGATGCCAAATAAGGTATCATTATACCAAGTATCCGACTCATAACAAAATTGATGAGTATAAAAAAAGAAAAAATAACCAAAATGATTTGGCACTGCGAATAAAATAACCGAAATGATTGGGCAATCGCGACTTTCACGATACAAAAAGCTGAAAAGATGGAGTATCGCGGAAATATAAAAAATATATATAATAATAATAAAGAAATTTTTTCTGCCCTACAAGTAGGTCCATACTGACTCTTGTATACAATCCATGAGTATAAATAAAAGAATGGGAACCGTATTTTCCCATCATGCTTCGTGAAAAAAAGAATCAAGTCTTGACGATACATCTATAGCCTAGAGACTATCTCGACGTTCATCCTCATTCCAACAGGGTGTGAGAACAACTGTCAAATAAAATCATAGCAATGTCATATTCCTAGCCCTAGATCTCGACAGCGATACGTACAACATAGAGGTCATTCGGATGTCTGCCCTACTTCAGCGAATAATCGACGCGATATCAAAGAGAAATTGAAGTGACGGCATATGCCTAACTTCGGGTCTTAATAGCAAGCCTAAAAACCATTGGATGTCATCCCACCCCAGAAGGGTGCGGTTGTGACTCATCAGGGCTTCAAATCGAGCCTAATCTCAAGTAACGCGCCACAGTGATACCTAACACTTAATCTTCGGATGGTAATATGGATATTCCAACTTAAGAAGATTACATGAAGATATCTTGTCCAGCCTCAGAAGGGATCAGAGACATGAATAACGCGTGGCTACTCGAGACGCAACTCAAGGGATTGCATATCGAGAATATATTGGCCAACGCGACGGTATAATGGACTCAACCCAGTACCACAAATCTAACAGACCCCTATCATAAAAAAGAAGGGTATCTATATTTAACGTTAGGGTGGGTTTGTTTATAAACTTAAGGAATAGGTAAACTAAACACTCGGAAATGAGTAAATAAACTAAGCTAAGTCATTTTAGCATAAGAAGAAAAGAAAAGTGCAGATATGAAAGGAAAAGATGCTTTTCATTCATACTTAAAAAAAAGGAATTACACACTGTCGGCTGAGGCCGATTACAAAGGAAATAAAAAAGAAACAAAATTAAAAACAAAACGCTACCGCATCATCCAGGATTTACAGTGGCAGAACGCTGAATTCCGAACACGGATTCTCAAACTCTAAGGCAAGTTTAAGCAAAGCAGCTTCAGCTTCATTGACTATCTTCTTATGCATCTTCTCGCGAATACTAGCTTTAGCATCATCGTTGATATCCTCCATCCTCCGGTATGAGAATATTATTGTTTTCTGTTGGAAGATGTGATGCAAGATAATGACAAGATCATCTCTCTGTTTTTTCGAGATCAGGCTCATCAGATATACTGGATGCACCTTGTCTTTAGCGTCATCGAGTGCCTGGAGAGGCATAGCCTCAATAAGCCTAGGTAAAGCTTCTCAGATCGACCCAACGACGATCTTCAAAAGACCAGAGCGACGGTGGATAAATCGGCCGTTGTGATCATGGAAGCAACGTATCATATCATCGCATTGGGCGGCGGTATACTCTTAGCCTTGAAGGCGACCTTGAATGTGAATCTTTTCATAGGAGACAATCTTCTCGATATCATACAAATGAGTATCCATGGTACCTAAAAATAAACCATGTGGGAAAATTAGCAAGAAATGCTAAAATCACCGGCTCTAAAGCTAGTGGACCCCACGAAATCAAAGTGGCGACTCACTAATGATGGAACATGTGCCTATTGTGGGAATCAAAATAGATTCTCATTAAATAAGCAGATGGAGTTAAACTTCTAATATCCCAAAAGTGGGTCCCTTTTAATAAATTTCTCAAATCCAGAGACAGGGATTAAAACCCTAAAAACCCTAAAGAGGAAAATACATATACTCAAGAACAACAGGAGAAAGTTACTGGAATAAAATTTCCTAAAATTCCTAATAAGGGAAGCTTTCAAAACATCAAATCAGAGCTAAGCTCTGCAAACAAGAAGATAATTGTAGAATTCTAAATCCTGGAGTGCCCACATTGGGAAACTCGTGGATTGAACAATGGAATTAAATTCCAAAAATCCCCAAAATGTCCAGATTGACAACAAGGTAAATCCCTGAGAAAAATCAACGACAAACTCAAGAATGTCCATCAAGTTGAATCCTCGATCAAGACATCAAGATCCATGATCTTCATAAAAGAAATAAAAAATTAAAAAAAAAACTTTTTTAAAGAAGATCTCTAAGAGATCGGTTCAAGGAAAAGAGCCAAGATCTGTCAAATATGTTAATGAATTTAAAATCCGGAAATACCCAAAATATATTAAGAGCTAAGCTCTATTTATGATCCATACCAAAAATTTTGGCAGAATCGACTTGGTTCAAAAGAATTTTTGAGGGCAGAGAACCAAGCTCTGAGCAAGAATTAAATTCTCAGGAAAAAAAACTCAATAAGGAAGATAAAGAAACAGTAGTCACTTCAGAGTCAAAGACTCTATTTATAAGGCATGATGGGATCGATTCGACTCCCTATTCTCCTAGATGATCCAACAGCTGTAAGGGTGACACCGTTGCACTCACGTGTAAGGCACATGAGAGCAACGCTGGGGGGCATTTGTTTCCTTATAGAAAAAGAAAAGAATAATAAGAGAAAACGAAACCATTCCATGTGCAAAGCACATGAGCGTTCACATACAAAACATGCGACCGCCAGCATCAAGGACGATTAAATCCTATGAAATAGCCTCTCATGTGCAAAGCACGTGAGGGCTCACATGCAAAGCATGTGACCTCATACTTCATTAATGGTTAGACCCTGGGATATAAACCTCACGTGTTAAATATGTGAGTGCTCACATGCAAAGTATGTGAGCACTAAATACAAATAAATAAATAAAAAAACACAAGCTGGGGTCCACGTATTAAACACGTGAGCGCTCAGATGTAAAGCATGTGAGCACTACTATTGTTTATATATGATAGCTATCACGTGAAACCCATATGAGAGCATCTGCTTGAAGCACTAGCATCAGATAGAATTAAATTCTATTTCGGAAATATCTTCCCCTGATCTTTTTAAAACTAGAAGGATTTTCTCTGTTAAATAGAGAACCTTTGGATTTAAAATCCAACTGTGATTACAATTTCACCAGTCAAATCAGAAGACCTTTTGTTAGGAAAATATTTTCTTAATTATATTAAAACCAACAGAAGATATTTTCTGTTAAACAGAAAACTACTGGATCAAAAATCCAACGGCGAATAAAATTCTCCGAGTAATCTTTGAGATCAATTAAATCAATTAAGATCTCTTAATGAGAGATTTTCTCAAACTAATTAACAGTTTTTTCTCACCTATATAAAGGACCCAAGACTTCAAGTCTCAAAGAGAGAAAACCCTCTATAAGCTTCTACAAAAAAGAGATCTAAGCTACAACCGAGAATTTAATTCTCTTTCTGAAGAAAATCTTCTTACTCCTCTCAAACTCTAGGTAAAGAAAAAAGCAAAGATCAAAACGTCTTCTTTTCCTATCATATATGTAAGTCGATGCCGCACAGCCCACGCACTTGTGGAGAGGCGGAATACACAAAAAAAATAATTTTTATACTTGCAACATCGACTTATCTACATGATCTTTTCAAAAACCTTAATTAGCTAAACTACACAGAGTTCTAAACTACTATGTAAGTGTTTTATACCTTGTTGAATCTAGCCCTTCGGGTCTTCTTCTCCTTTCTTTGAGCTCCTAAAAAGTGTGGATCTAGCTTGGTCATTGGCCTCCTCGTGTCGAAGATGATCTACCCGAGATTCTATGGTTCAAGCTCCAACCTCGGTAACTAAAGTACCTAGTTCGATAAACTAGGTATCTTAGAAGATATAGAGTGTTAATTGGAGTATTTTATCTTATATGACCCTAGGGTTCACAACACATGTGAAGGTTTAAGATCTTGTGGAAGAAGGAGAAGTAAAAATAGAGGGAGAAAGAAAATGTGCAAATGAGCTAAGTTTTGAGGCTAGTAAAGAATGGCTCATTCTTTTCTCATATGAAGCATGGATTATTTTCAATATAAAATATCAACCATACTTCAATAGTAAGTCTAAACCAATAAACAAAGAATTAGCCATGCTTCACCCATGCCTCAAATATCTCCATTTTCCACCTCATTAATCTATTTTCCAAAATAGATAGATCCAATAATGAGGTGTCCACTTCTAGAATCATCTCTTATAAAATTACAAGAATTCCCTTACCGTATATACATACATGTATTCGTATTGTAAAAATACGAATACGATGAGATAATAATAATCTAATAATATAATACTAGAATCCGGTTTAATCCAAAACCCACTAGTATTATCCGTCCGAACAACATTCGTGTAGCCAGTACACGTATATGATCGGAACTCTGTACGTAAAACCATACGGTCTCTACATCGTTTCACTTGAACCAGGAAAACCCTCTGTGTGGGACTCTAAAGACTCAACAGTACGCTGGCAATAGGTTTAACCATAAATTCATCAGCGGTACTAGCTATACGTAACGGCTACCCAGGTATCTGTCGAAAAGAAGGCCGACAAACGAACTCATCCGAACCCCTACTGAGCCTATCCGTGACAATCTCCATATAGTCCGGTCTGTTCTTCTAAGAGTATCTCATATCGGGCCTAAGGGGGTGGTAAACGTCAGACCCCTAATAGCACAATAAGTCGTATCGGTGTAGAGCCCAATACACCCTGAGAAACTACTGATGCACCTACCAGTAAATCCCACTTGTCCTGACCAGGGACTTTGTGTATTGGCTATCCGAACATAGCGCGATATCAACTCCCAATACCGGGAGAGACGAATCATTTCTATCCACTACTGCCACAAAATCTTCGGGACTGCACCCAACCACTACCTGTTTGCACGACTCATTTGAGCTGTGGTTGGGTAGTAATCTAAGTACAGTGGGAACACACTCAGGACCAATAGTGATGTTAAGTCAACTGACTAACCTGTACTTATGTCACCCCGGAACTGCTAACTGATGATAGGTAAAATACCAACCAGCTCGAGTCTGTCAAGTGTAACTCATAACCCAATGACTACCTGATAGTCAAGCAAAGATCCTAAGGGCTCTATCAATATGTATTAGCGATATGCTAAAAGAAATATATACACATATTAAAATAGAATCAAACCAGATAGCATACTATTATATTGAGCAAGACTGTTATTATATCTGTGTATATTCCAAACTTCCAAAATATAATATACAATCCAATACTATACAATAATGGCCTCTATGGTATATATCACTAACAATCTCCAACTTGCACTAAGGTCGTGTATTGGCATATCGCAGACCTATTATCTCGAATAGCCTCTCGAACTGTGTCTGAGGGATGGCCTTTGTGAGTGGATCTGCAGTGTTGTTCTCTTTGTCTACTCTCCGCACCTCGATCTCCCGGCGATCCACAATCTCCTTGTTAATAGATCTTAACAAAATTTAATGATCCTTAACCATATTTCTAAGTCGATCTTAGTTTTATATAAGACTAATGTATCCTTAGTTAAAATAAATTGGGCCCATATGCTCATATATTTAAATCGATCTTAATATAAAACCAGATCAACGGTCCTTAAATAGAATAAAACATCCCCTGAACTGATGGAACATATTACCTAGGTTCAAACCCCAATCTAATATACGGATTTGGACTAATCCGTGCCCCACGGGCAACGACATAATCTAGTCCTTGTATACAATCCACAAGAAACCACAATAAACAAAATATAACACGATACGAAGTGACCTACTGGAGCAGGTGAAAATTATTATCACAATGCGATAACGTAATTAACTGCAGGGGCTTACACCTGCAGGGAAAAGCGTCCCACAATCAAAAACCCCTCACAAATGAGGGGAATCTGATAAAGTCATGCTACAACGGTCGCATCTATCCAAACCTCCGATATATGGTGCCATAAATCAACTTGGAATCTTCGGAGAGGTGGATTGTTGGGTTTCGGTGCCTGCACCACGGAAGCCGCGGCCGAGGCGGAAGCGAAAACAAAAACTTTTGCGAGCACCGAACGACCGTAAAACCCAAGGTACGGTCCAATAACCTAAACTAGCTAATTAGATATATAAGGGTTGAGTAAATACAGCCATTTTCACGTGTCCACCAAATTGTGGAAGACCCTTCCAAGCTCGTAGCCGCCGGAATCGTGCTTGAAAATTGACCGGTCTCGCCGAAGACGATCCACACGAGGGAAACCAGAGGAGGCTATAACCGATGATCCAAACTCACTAGGTATGGACGGTCGGTGATGTAGGAATATTTCACTAAAATTTTCTCTCTAAACCCTTGCTCAAGGGAGAGCAAGAAGAAAGAGAAGAGGAGAAGATGGTTGCTAATACTTGCAACCATGAAACATGCTCAAGTGAGGAATGAAGAAAATATCAACAAGTCTAACATGTAGAAAAGAATGGCTACAATATAAACTAACCATGGTGCAATAGTGCATCCAAATAAATTTTCCAATATAAAATCCTCAAGCCATACCTCTCTACATGCAAAGAACCATGCTTCATAACTCCTCACTTTACACCTCATTTCCATTTAATTTTCTAAAAAGAAAATCAAATATGAGGTGTCCTTCTTCTATAAGTATTCCCGTATAAATACAGAATACTTTACTTGGTATATGTATCGCTACATATACACGTATCCGTATAAAAATACGGATAGCACCAAAAAAAGAAAATGAATAGTGAACAATAATACTAAAATATATGTATTAAAATACAGATATAAATTATTAAATCAAAACCTGATTTAATAATCTGGCTTAATCTTAAGCCGGTTAATATTATCAACCGCCCGATTAAAATCCGTGTATCCCGTACACATATTTAATCCTAAGCCGGCTAGTATTACCAACGTACAGCTCCTACATCTATCGCCTGAACCGGAAAAAACCTTTGTGTGAGACTCTAAAGACTCGATAATACGCTGGCAATGTGTTTAACCGCAAGCACGTCAGCGGTACTAGCTATACGTAATGGCTACCCAGGTACTTGTCGAAAGGGTGGTCGATAATCAAGTGCGTCCTTACCCTACTAAGCCTGAATGTGACAATCTCCGTACAGTCTGGTCTCTTCTTCAAAGAGTTTCGCATATCGGGTCTAGAGGGTGGATAACGTCAGACCCCTACTAACTCGATAAGTCGTGTCTGAGTTAAACTCATCACCAACAAAAATACTACTGATCAACTATCGGTAAATCTCATCCACCGTGGCCACGGATTTCTGGTGATAGCCAACTGAACACAGTGCGACATCGACTCCTAATATCAGGAGAGACAAATTCCTGACGGTCGACCACCGCCTCTATGTGGCTCGGGATTGTACCCAACTAAAACCCGTTGCACGACTGCTTTGAGCTGTGGTAGGCTAGTAATCAAAGTACAGTGGAAACTCACACGAGACAAATGACGACTTCAGGTCAAAAGACTAACCTGTACTCATGCCACCTGAGAACTTCCATCTGACGATAGATATAATACCATCTAGAAGTTCTCGTCCGTCCAGTGTACTCGCCTCTAGTGAGTATAGGGTTCCCAAGGTCGGCAGCAAGGTTTCAGAAGGCATCTTCCATGTCGTTTTCAATTTTTTGCCGTTCTAATGAACCCTAACCTAGAATCTTTAACTAGATATTTAAACGAACAAGCAATGTTAATATCTTAACATCTAAGTGAATGAGGAATACAACCATTGTAGACCGGTCCTTCACTTCTAAATCTCCGTGTAGTAGTCCTTTCGCTCCAAGCAGTGAACACCCGAACTCTAGTAAGGCTTCACATGAAGAAATAAACAAGCTTGCTCGAAATCTTCGAGGCCGAAAATGATCTACGTCGAGGAGACTCAAGCTCATGCTATTTCTTCACTAATGGTAGGTTAATGAAACAAACACCTTAAACTAAATGGCTAATAGTAGAGGATGATGAAATAGGATATGGGCTCTCTTCAGTTTTCTTTTTCTCACAATATTTTCTCACCGTTTTCAAAAGCTAGAAAGCTTTTCATGAGGAAGAAGAAGCTCAAGTGAAGAAGAATGAGAGAATGAACTCATGAGGTGAAAATAGCAATCATGGGTGAGTCAGTGTATGATAGTGTCATACACTAACTGTAGGGATAGCTTAGCACCTTAGCAAGGTTTTGGCAAGCATCAAACATGCTACTTTAAAATTTTTGGGGTGCTAAACAAACCCTAACCAAGATCTTAACTAGAGAATTAGGGTTAACTATGCATGTAAACAATTTTACATCTAAGAGAGAACGATTACAACCTTTGTAGTCCGTTTCTTCGCTTCATAAGCTCCGAGTAGTAGTCATTTTGCCTCGATCCATGATCTCCCGGACTCAAGAGAGGCTCCACAAGTCGAATGATCCATTCTTGCTTGAAGTCTTCCTTTTCGAAGATGATCTACCTTGAAGAATCTCAAACTCAAGCTCTCACTTCTCTAATCAAGTATTAGTGAAGTGAACACCCTAATCTAAGTGGCTAGAATAGATGAGGATGATGAAGTAGGAATTTTACACTCTTTTGTTTTCAAATTCTCACTTTAAATCATTAAATCACAAAAAGCTAGAAAACTTTTTCAAGGAGGAAGAAGAAGAAGAGAGCTTTTGTGATGAATAATAAATATTGTTATGGTTACAAATGACAACCATGAGTTAAGAATATCAAGGCTTTAACTCATGTAGAGAATGAACTAGAGTTAAGGGTTTGGGTTGGGTTAAATAATATCTACACAAAATATCGAAGGAAAATATCTAAGTTTAAAACAAAATAAAGCTTCTAGAAGCTTCATGAAAAAGCTAACCCAAATGCTAACCCAAATCAAACCCTAACTTGTTTAATCTTCACAAATCATGTTGTATTTGTAACCCTAACTTGTTACAATATTATATATCACATATACAATATATTTTGTAACAAAAGAAAATGATACAATTAACATATATCGCATATATATCAATGTATTACCCGGTGAGAAAATGAATCAATAAAGCGAGCTTATATTAGTTAACGTAATGTAATATACTACATATATAATTATACATTAAATTATCGAATCAACACTTGATCCGACAATCCGGCTATATTGCATATAACCGACTAATATAACATGTACCAATTCATCGAATCAACACTTGATCCGATGACCCGGCTATATCACATATACCCGTCCGATATTATATATCGCGAGAATAGAATACGGTATCTCATATCATATTATTCTCGGTCCCACACATATCACATATGTTCTCCTACTCCGTTTTGCCTGAGCTAGGAAACCTCTGTGTAGGACTTTAAAGAATCGTCAATACGCCGGCAGTAGGTGATGATCATATCAAACACCCACAAGCTGCAAGCGGTCAGCTAAACATAACAGCTACCCAGCTATTGAGCGATTAGAAGATCAACAAGCAAGCCTGTACATTCTCCTGTGAATCCAATCAGTAAACACTACCGTACAGTCCGGTCTCATCGTCTGATATGTTGTATATCTAGTCTAGGGGTGGTAAACGTCAGACCCCAGTAACTGATAAGTCGTGTCGATGTAAGGCTCATAACGGGTCGAGAAACTACTGATAACGTTTACCAGTAAATCTCCATATCAGCCCTGGCCAGGGACTTCCAGTTACCGGGAGAGACGAAACCCCTCCTATCGCTCATTGCCTCCATGTGATTCGGGACTGTGCCCAAAAGCCACCGTTTTGCTCGCCCACTTGAACGTGGTAATGTGGAAATCAAAGCACGGTGGGAATTACATAAGACTCTATGACGATCTCGGGTCTACAGACTAACCTGTACCAGTGTCACCGGAGAACTGCTATCTGACGATAGGTATAATACCATCCAGGAGTTCTCGGCAAGTCCGTTCAGTGTATCCAGTCTCCACTGAGCACCCGTACACCATCTTTGATGTCCAACACCAATGGATATGGGATCATCCATCGCCCATCGTATGGGTCAAGATGCGTGTACACTAGTCTACTCTGGAGTATCGATGCCCTGTCTCGATACACCCTCGACTAGGAACAGTTATAGGATGTACTCGTTCACTACCCTGGCCCCACTAGTATGATCTCATCATAGTCCTAGTAGTCGAGTACATATCCTAAGGGCTTTATCAACACGTGATCACAAAACAGTATTCGTTAACATGTTAAGATAAAGTGAAACCAGATAGCATACTATCATATCGAGCAAGAAATTCCTCTCTATATATATCCAAGCATCCATTATAATATACATCACATGTACAACAATGGCCTCTAGGGCATACATATAACTAACAATGTCCCACTTGCACTAAGGCCAGCTGTTGTAGTATCTCATACCCAACATCCCAAAGAGTCTCTCAAATTGTATCTGAGGAATGGCCTTTGTGAGTGGATCCGCAGTGTTTTCCTTCGTGTCAACTCTCCTGACCTCGATCTCACGGCGATCAACTATCTCCCGGATCAGGTGATACCGCCTCAGAATATGTCTGGACTTCTGATGGGACCTGGGTTCCTTGGTCAAAGCCACAGCTCCATTGTTATCACAATACAGAGGTATTGGAAACAGAATGGACGGAACCACACCAATTTCAGTGATGAACTTCGTTATCCAGATAGCCTCTTTGGCAGCATCGTTGGCGGCGATATATTCAGCCTCCATCGTCGAGTCTGCCACGGTTTCCTATTTGGAACTCTTCCAACAAACCGCCCCTCCATTTAGGGTAAAGACAAATTCCGAGTGTGACTTAGAGTCGTCCTTATCACTCTGGAAGCTCGAATCGGTAAAGGACTCCACCTGGAGTTCTCCGTTACCATACACCAAGAACATCTCTTTTGTCCTTCTCAAGTACTTGAGAATGTTCTTCACAGCTGTCTAGTGATTCTCTCCAGGATCTGCTTGATACCTACTCATTACACTTAGTGAGTATGCTACATCGGGTCTGGTACATAGCATCGCATACATTATAGAGCCTACTGCCGAAGCATAGGGTATCCCTTGCATGCGAGCTCTCTCCAAATCAGTCTTGGGAGACATCTCTTTGGAGAAAGTGAGTCCAGAGATCGTGGGTTGGTTCCCACGCTTGGATTCTTCCATACTAAACCTCTTTAGTATGGTGTCAATGTACCTGGATTGGGATAATCCCAGTATCCGTCTAAATCTATCTCTATAGATCTTAATCCCCAAAATGCAGGAGGCATCACCTAGATCTTTCATTGAGAATCTATGTGATAAGAAGAGCTTGACCGAGTGCAACATAGGAATATCATTTCCTATCAAGAGTATGTCATCTACGTACAATACGAGGAAGGCAACTTTACTCTCTGCTACCTTCTTGCATATACAAGGTTCATCTATGTTTTTGATAAAGTCAAACTCTTTGACTACCACATCAAAACAGATATTCCAACTCCGCGATGCCTGCTTTAACCCATAGATGGATTTAAGCAGCTTGCACACCTTTCCGCTGCTCCCACTATCTACGAAGCCCTCTGGCTGAGTCATGTACACGCACTCTTCCAAATCACCATTCAGAAAGGCGGTCTTAACATCCATCTGCCATATTTCATAGTCATGGTATGCAACAATGGCAAGTAAGATCCGGATGGATTTAAGCATAGCCACTGGAGAAAAGGTTTCGCCATAATCCACACCTAGTCATTGACGAAAACCCTTTGTAACAAGTCTAGCTTTGAAAGTCTCGACTTTTCCATCTACACCAAGTTTCTTCTTAAAGATCCATATACTCCCAATGAGTTTTACCTCTTCAGGAGCAATTTCCAAAGTCTATACTTTATTGGTGTACATGGATTCCATCTCAGATCGCATTGCATCCAGCCATTTCACAGAGTCACCACTCGTGATGGCCTGCTCGAAACTAGTCGGGTCATCATCTTCCATGATGCGATTCTCGCTCCCACCATCGTTGAGAAAACCGTAGTATCTCTCAGGTGGATGAGAAACCCTACTAGATCGGCGGAGTGGCTAAGGTTCGTCGGGAACTACTGAATCTTCTGGTTCCATTAAATCTTGAGTTGCAGTTTGTGTTATTGGAATTTCTTCCAGCTCTACCTCTTTGCCACTAATTTCTGTTACAAGAAATTCATTTTCTAAAAAAGGTGGCATGTTGAGCAACAAAGACCTTTTTTTCCTCAGCGCGGTAGAAAAAATATCCTTGAGAATTCTTTAGATATCCTACAAACTTGCAAAGAACTGATTGTGCCTCGAGCTTGTCCGGATTTTGCCTTTTGACATAGGCCCGACAACCCCATATCTTAACTCGTTTAAAATATGGTCTCTTCCCACTCCATATCTCATATGGTGTGGTGGGTAGAGATTTAGATGGAACTAGATTCAATAGGTATATGGCTGTCTTAAGCGCATACCCCCAAAAGGAAATAGGCAACTCAGCAGTGCTCATCATAGAGCGCACCATATCTAATAGGGTGCGATTCCTCCACTCCGATACACCGTTGTGCTGTGGTGTATAAGGAGGAGTAAGCTGAGAGAGAATCTCATTCTCTTTTAAATAGTTCAGGAACTCATTACTCAAGTATTCTCCTCCTCGATCAGATCGAAGGATTTTAATACTTTTACTCGTTTATTTCTCTACTTCGTGTTTATATTCTTTGAATTTCTCAAAAGCTTCAGACTTGTGTTTCAACAGGAACACATGTCCGTATCTTGAGAGATTGTCAGTGAATGTAATGAAGTACAAAGAACCATTCCTGGCATGTGTAAACATGGGACCGCATATATCACTATGTATTAGTCCCAAGAGTTCCGTAACTCTTTCTCCGTGTCCACTAAACGGAGTTTTAGTCATTTTACCTTTGAGACATGAATGGCAAGTTTCATAAGATAATAATTCGAACGTATTTAAATAACCATCTTTATGTAACTTAGCTAGTCGTGTCGCATTGATATGACTAAGTCTACTATGCCACAAGAAGGATTCGTTCATTTCTGAACTTTTCCTCTTGTGTGTGTTCTGTATATTAAGAACTGTGTTTTGATTTAGAATGTATATGACATTATTTAACGAGCCCGATCCAATCAACTTTTGATTTAGGAAGATGTTCATAACATTATCCTGTATTATAAAATTATATCCTTCTTTACTTAATAAAGAAACTGATATAATGTTGCATATCATGTTCGGTATATAATAGCATTCGTTCAGAATCAATGTATTACCACTTGGTAATACAAGGTGATATTTGCTAACTGCTTTAGCTGCAACATTTGTACCATTCCCTACTCTTACGGAATGGTCACCCATTCCCAGTTCTCTACCTCTCTTTAGCCCATGCAATATATTGCATATGTGGGATCCTGATCCGGTATCTAATGCCCAGGACGTAGAGTGAACTGAGAAACAGTTCTTGGTAACTAACACATCCGAAGAAAATGCATCAATATGTTTATTCTTCGTTTGGGCGGCGTGTGAATTATCGTATTCCTCTATTTCCTGTTCAGTCTTATAACAATTATAAGAAAGAACGGAACCAACATTTCCCTGCTCAGTATAACAAGCGGGTTCGGTCAATACAACCATATTATTATCTTGATTAAGGCCTGACATGGTCGCTACCTGGGGAGAGAGAGAAGAAAACACTTTAGCGTATGCTCTTGCAAGATTAGATTGGTTATTATCTTATCTAATCAGTATGTCTCCCACTGTTTTTATCAAATCTTCCTTCAAACCCTAAAAGGTAAGATTAGCCAGGATTAATTACACCTTACAAGTTCGCCAATCTTTCAGCCAGATTAGTGTTGGTACTTTGAGGGAGGTTCCCCGTGCTTTCGCACGGACCTAATTAAAAAAAAACCTCATTTTCCCAGAGGCATAACCCGTTAACACCTTTCTAGACACCTACTTGATCGGCTAATTGTCCTATGTAAAATTCTCCTAGGAGTAACACTTACTCGCAGTGGGTATCAGGATCCATCTATCTCATAAAAGGTATGCAATCTCATTGCAAATTTCAACACTTGAGATCCTCGATAATTATTTTACCCCTAGCGATTTATGACCTTGACTGAGTCAACAAACCATAAATCGCAAGTCAAGTTCAACCCGTACATTTCCCGATTGAATTAAACCCACCCGTACGACCCTTGACTAAGTCAACAAGGCCGTACGACTACCCTAATCCAATCGCATCTCATGGTTTAGCAGTTAAACACTATTTAGCTACCGTATACTACGCGTTGACTAAGTCAACAAACGTAGCACGAATACCAAATATTATTTATCTGAAATGATGGAGGGCTACGCAGCTTTTTCAGAAAACCATAAGCGTAATGAACTTGATATCGTTGTAGAAACAAGTGATTTTGAAAAGGAGTGTTTTTGAGGCTTTTCTAGTTTCGCTAAAGAGGTCACTCCCTGTGAAGGGATCTCAGCTCTTTCCTCATCGAATAAGGTGCAGGGTATATCACATATACCACGATGCAAAGCAAGAACTATAGAAGCAATCAAAAACTAAACCGCGAGTTTATAGCATCTGCCAGTTTTGCTAAAGAGGTCACTCCCGGTGAAGGAATCTCGGCTCTTTCCTCATCGAATAAGCTGCAGGGTATATCACATATACCACGGTACAAAGCAAGACTGTAGCTACCCTTTTTATAAAGTTTTGATTCTACAACATCTTTTAGGTTTCTTTTCTTTTATTAATCTCATTAATAAAACCCATCATTTAAGCTTTCTAAGCATCACAGAAGAAACGAAAGCAGCAATATATATATATATATATATATATATATATCAACATATAGTATAAGTATTCGTCTCAGGCAGTAATATGATCTCATCACAGAATATTGCAGCAGAAGTCAACATATGAAATATTGGATATACTAGGACATCCGTGTTTTATTTTGAGCCTATATAAAACACGGATTCCACAGTCGCGATGAATAGCCAAACCCATATCCCTAGACCCCTACGAGAGTGGCAAGTAACCCTGCCAATTCTACAGTTAGGAGACCCGGTCTCGACTCCTCGAGATGGCCTCCCACTGGACCCTAGAACCCGGTTACTTGTGCTCTCCGCATTGGGTCTATCCTAATGCGGAAAAGTAAATAATATACAATGGTGACATAAACCTCAACCCGGAAGTTCCCCAATAAAAGAATATTACATACAAATGAATTTTACATGAATGAAAAAGAAAACTCTCATCTCACATAAAACCCCCGGCTATTCAATACACAACGATCCAATATAATATAGCACAGCAACACATAAACATCACAGATAACTAGGCGAAATTAGATAATTCGAGAGACACAACAAATTCCCAAAATACCCCAGTGAGCTCAACACTTGAGCAGAAAATAAAAATTCCCAGTAGCATGCCCCAGCACCTATGGACCGTCGCTGAAGTGCCCGTCCCAAGCCTCCACAGTGGCGCCACGGAACCGCCGCCAAAACCAAGTTGTGGCCGCGGTTACGCGGTCACTGGTGCGAGTTAGGGATCCTTTCTTTAGGTGGGTCCATAAAATTCCCTGCATGATTTTCTGAGTATTTTTAAAACGAAAAATTTCAACTTTTGAAAAAATTTCCAGCAAGGGGTCAATTTTGGGGTTTCGGGATTCGATCGGACTTCTAATTTCGTCTGGACAACGCCTAATGCTCTAGCTTGACTCTGATACCACTGTAGGGATAGCTTAGCACCTTAGAAAGGTTTTGGCAAGCATCAAACATGCTGCTTTAAAATTTTTGGGGTGCTAAACAAACCCTAACCAAGATCTTAACTAGAGAATTAGGGTTAACTATGCATGTAAACAATTTTACATCTAAGAGAGAGGGATTACAACCTTTGTAGTCCGTTCCTTCGCTTCATAAGCTCTGAGTAGTAGTCCCTTTGCCGCGATCCATGATCTCCCGGACTCAAGAGAGGCTCCACAAGTCGAATGATCCATTCTTGCTTGAAGTCTTCCTTTTCGAAGATGATCTACCTTGAAGAATCTCAAACTCAAGCTCTCACTTCTCTAATCAAGTATTAGTGAAGTGAACACCCTAATCTAAGTGGCTAGAATAGATGAGGATGATGAAGTAGGAATTTTACACTCTTTTGTTTTCAATTTCTCACTTTAAATCATTAAATCACAAAAAGCTAGAAAGTTTTTTCAAGGAGGAAGAAGAAGAAGAGAGCTTTTGTGATGAATAATGAATATTGTTATGGTTACAAATGACAACCATGAGTTAAGAATATCAAGGCTTTAACTCATGTAGAGAATGAACTAGAGTTAAGGGTTTAGGTTGGGTTAAATAATATCTACACAAAATATCAAAGGAAAATATCTAAGCTTACAACAAAATAAAGCTTCTAGAAGCTTCATGAAAAAGCTAACCCAAATGCTAACCCAAATCAAACCCTAACTTGTTTAATCTCCACAAATCATGTTGTATTTGTAACCCTAAGTTGTTACAATATTATATATCACATATACAATATATTTTGTAATAAAAGAAAATGATACAATTAACATATATCGCATATATATCAATGTATTACCCGGTGAGAAAATAAATCAATAAAGCGAGCTTATATTAGTTAACGTAATGTAATATATCATATATATAATTATACATTAAATTATCGAATCAATACTTGATCCGACAATCCGGCTATATTACATATAACCGACTAATATAACATGTACCAATTCATCGAATCAACACTTGATCCGATGACCCGGCTATATCACATATACCCGTCCGATATTATATATCGCGAGAATAGAATACGGTATCTCATATCGTATTATTCTCGGTCCTACACATATCGCATATGTTCTCCTACTCCGTTTTGCCTGAGCCAGGAAACCTCTGTGTAGGACTCTAAATAATCGTCAATACACCGGCAGTAGGTGATGATCATATCAAACACCCACAAGCTGTAAGCGGTCAGCTAAACGTAACAGCCACCCAGGTATTGAGCGATTAGAAGATCAACAAGCAAGCCTGTACATTCTCCTGTGAATCCAATCAGTAAACACTACCGTACAGTCCGGTCTCTTCGTCTGATATGTTGTATATCTAATCTAGGGGTGGTAAACGTCAGACCCCAGTAACCGATAAGTCGTGTCGATGTAAGGCTCATAACGGGTCGAGAAAATACTGATAACGTTTACCAGTAAATCTCCATATCATCCCTGGCCAGGGACTTCCAGTTATAGCCAATCGAACATAGCACAACATCAACTCCCTATACCGGGAGAGACGAAACCCCTCCTATCGCTTATTGCCTCCATGTGATTCGGGACTGTACCCAAAAGCCACCGTTTTGCAGGCTCTCTTGGACGTGGTAAGGTGGAAATCAAAGCAAGGTGGGAATCACACAAGACTCTATGACGATCTCGGGTCTACAGACTAAGCTGTACCAGTGTCACCGGAGAACTGCTATCTGACGATAGGTATAATACCATCCAGGAGTTCTCGGCGAGTCCGTTTAGTGTACCCAGTCTCTACTGAGCACCCGTACACCATCTTTGATATCCAACACCAATGGATATGGGATCATCCATCGCCCATCATATGGGTCAAGATGCGTGCACGCTACTCTACTCTGGAGTATCGATGCCCTGTCTCGATACACCCTCGACTAGGAACAGTTATAGGATGTACCCCACTAGTATGATCTCATCATAGTCCTAGTAGTCGAGTATGTTGGATATATTACCCTCAAAGTCAATTATTGGATCGCAGGCACGTGATTGCAATGATTGAGGGAGGACCTATACCGGTAGGACCGTTTTTCTCAAGATGATAGTATGCTATCTGGTCTATCTTTATCATCGTGTACTATTTTAGGTGACATGATATGTATCACTATTACACATTGATAGAGCCCATAGATTCTTGCTTGAATACCAACAGTATGATGGCGATCATATATGTGAGAGTTGGGTAGTCTATAAGCACATCCTTAAATGTGGTCCCTAGTCACGGGAGTTTCGAGATAGGGCATCGATACTCCGAAGTAGACTAGTGTATACAGTCGAGACCCCGACGAGGGACGGTGGCCTGTCTCACAAGCTATTGGTGTCAGTTGGTTCATTTAAGATGTATACAGGTGCTCATTAGGTTATGAGTACACCGGACAGGACTCGCCGGGAATATGCTAGCTGGTTATTAAAACCGTCGTCAGATAGCAATTCCCAGGTGACATGTGTACAGATTAGTCTATCGACCTGAGATCGTCATTTGTCTCGTGTGAGTTCCTACTGTGCTTTGATTATTATCCTACCACAGTTCAAAGGAGTCGTGCAAACAGGTTTTAGTTGGGTACAGTCCCGAGCCACATGGAGGCAGTGAGCGGATCGGCAGGGGATTCGTCTCTCCCAACGTTGGGAGTGAGATCGTGCTGTGTCTAGGAGAGCCATTACACAAAATCCATGGCCATGGTAAGCGAGATTTAGTGATAGGTATTCCAGTAGTATCTCAGGTGTTTTGGGCTACACTCCGACACGACTTATACCGCTTTTGGGGGTCTGACGTTTACCAGCTCCCTAGGCCTGATATGCGATACTCATAGACGAACGGACCGGACTGTACGGATATTGTCACATATAGGCTCAGTAGGGTTCCAGGATGAGTTCGCTCATCGGACTCCCTTTCACTCAGTACATGGGCAGCCGTTACGTACAGCTAGTACCACTGACGGCTTGTGGTTAAACCCACTGCCAGAGTATTGACGAGTCTTTAGAGTCCCCGACAGAAAGTTTCCCAGTTCGGGCGAAACGTTGTAGAGGCCGTATGGTTTTATGGCAGGGTTCGAATATATGCGTGCACTTGTGCACGTGTCATGGTTCGGACGGATAATACTAGCGGGCTTTGGTTTAAGCCGGATCCTAATATTATACTGTGTAGATTTTGTCTCATTACATTTGTATTCAGTCGGAATACAAATGCATACGTATATACAGTTGCGGAGTCACATTGTAATTTATTAAGGGATCTCTTTTTGAAATTGCCAGTTTGCATCCTTTATTTGGCCAATTCTCATTCTTTCTTTGATGGCTGAATTTTGCTTTGAGGGGCTTCTTTGCAAATGTGGAGATCAGTAAAGTGAGGGGGGTTTTGCGGTTGGGGGGGGGGGGCTCCTGCAGAATCCGGAATGTTTCTAGATAAGCTTGACTTTTTTGTTGCATTATTGTTGCTATTAATTGTGAATGGATTGAAATAGAAATGGTTGTGACATTTTTTCCTTATGATCACCCCATTCTTTTGCTTGTGCTCACCCCCCTCCTCATCTTGGATTCCCTGGCCGAGCACAATAAAATGGGCAGCCCCATTTTTATGTGAGATGGAGATTCATTTCATTGCAACAAAAATCCTTAGCATTTTCAAAGCTCATTTCTCCTCACACTTCTCTTTTGGCAACTTCGATTAACCTTTGAGACAAAGTGTTCTACACTTATTCTACATCAACCTTGGATACGTCGGCTAGCAAACTTCGTGTCCGAGTTACCTCGGTTCAAAGGTGCGAGCCCGTATAAAGATTCGTTGATGTGGCGCAGTTTTCGGCGAGAAGGAGATCGAGATCAGAGATTGAGCGAGATCTAGGAAAGAACTTCGTCGGCGCATCCGCAACATGCTAGGGGCAGAGGTTAAAGACCGAAGGATACGGATCGATCGGTATAATCTCTAAAACCTCGTTTACAGCTTTTTAGTTTACGGTTAATGGAACGATCCGGTTTTTGGGTTGCGGTTAGCGCCAGTTCGTAAAAAGTTTTTATTCCGTATTTGGCCTCGGAAAGACGGCCGGGGCGCTGCCACAGCCCAACAATGGTATCAGAGCCATACTATTAACCGTCTACTAATTGTTTAGACAATGTTAAAATATCAAAACCGAAAAAGCCCCGAAACAATACCAATGATTTTTTTTGTTATGAAGAAATATTTGGCGGCCTCTTTTTTTTTTTTTGTATGCATGCTTAAAAAAAAAAATTTGTGGCTGTGGATTTTGGGGCAAAGGAAAAATTCGTGGCCTTTTTTTTGGTTTTGGTGCAGGACATTTTTTTTTGGTGTTGCAAAGATTAATTAACTCACCATTACAGCACTTTAAAAAAATCTACAGAGACCATTTTTTTCTTTCCAAGCCACTTCTTTCACAGCCAATTCTTTTTGATTTTAAAGACTTGACCAAAATTCTAGCGCTCATATTTTCTTCACCCCAATAGCTTTTAGTCTATGGAATATTGGATCAGTAGTATTGCTGGTTTAGTCCAGTTTTGATATGCATTTATCTAGTTGTTTGGGGCTATTCGGGGGTTATTTCGAAATTGATATTTATAACATTGTTTAAAATTTGCAGTACTTACATTTCTATCTGCGACCGTGAATGTCATTCGATCGGTAAATCTTGTCTAATTGCTATAGCTCTTTTAGACGGATTTGTGAACGTGACATCCACGTTGATGTTCTGTGTTGTGCTGTGATGTTGCGGATTTGTCATGGTGGATAGTTTGTGTGCAATGGTAGTGCAGTTTGGATATATTTGTACATTTGATATTGCGGGGCGAGCGTCCGACATGTGGACTGCCGTCACTGCCTGTTTGTATATTATTCTTTTGGGGCACGACCGGGATTAGGTCGATGTACCTGTTGTATATATATTTTTCTTTTCTGTATTAGGATTACCCCGCGGTGGAGTGTACGGATAGCCAAGTTCTGGAGGGCAACGGGTCCGCATCTCATGGCTTTAAGAGGGAGGGGACCTCACTCTAGGATTGGCGGGCTATTCACCACACTCGCAGGGGGTATAGGTTGACCCAAGGAGGGGTGCTCAAGTTACCGGATTCCCTGAAGTGCTGGGTGGTCCATTCACGATGCTGAAGGGGGCTGCCTCGCTTCTGGTTTTGGCGGGTAACTTGCCGCACTCGTAGGGGTCTAGGTTTTCATTGCGCAGGCTATCCACACGACCAGAGGAATGTCAGGTTTCATTTGTGGCTCTATGAAACCTGGGGCTCTGTATTGTTCTGTGATACTTATTACTTTTCTGTGATGTTGTATTTATCACGCCTGGAGCGATTATTATATATTGATATATATATTAGTAGATGTTGTATATGTTTTACACCCGTGCTAGTCCAGTCCCCGCTCTGTCGTTAGTTAAGTAACCTAACGGGTGATGACGGGACCCAGTGACGAATGCGGATGGCATATACGTACATTTTATTTTCGTTCTTTATTGGTGTGATTAATTGATGGGACTGCGTTGATTCGTATCAATGCAAGGAAAACAGACCTATACAGATGTTGTTGGAACAATTTTCAAAAAGCTGTTATTGCAAAAACGTTCTCTTTTGTTTTGCACAGTGGTATTCAGTTTAGAATATCCAACACCTTATTCGACGAGGTAAGGGCCGAGATCCCTTCACTTGGAGTGACCCCTTGGACAGAGATTTGTGTCAGGGCGATAACTTCACTATAGTTGATTACCTTTTGTTTTGCATTGTGGTATTCAGTTGGAATATCCTGCACCTCATTCTACGGGGAAAGAGCCGAGATCCCTTCACCGGGAGTGATCTCTTTAGCAAAGGTTTTCGTCACTATATATATAATTATAAAAGGTTATCCAGTTCCTTCAACGATATCAAGTTCATTACGGTAAAAGGTTTTTTACCAAAAACCATTCGTAGCCCTCCGTCATTTCAGATTAGTATTACTTAGTATTCGTGCTACGTATGTCGTGCTTAGCCGAGGCGTAGTGTTCGGTAGCTATATAGTGCTTTTCTGTTGCATGGATATGCGATTGGTTAGGACAGTCGTACGGTCATTTTGGCTCAGTCAAGGACTCGTGCGGGTGGGTCTAATGCAATCAAGATAATGACGGGTTGAACTTGGCTAGGATCCTTTGATATGTTGGCTCAGTCAAGGTCATTTGGGTCCTAGAGGTAAAAATCACATCGGGAGTTTCTAGAAACTGAAACTTTCCAGGCATGCGCATACCTTCTGGAGTGTGATAACGTGAGTGGATTCCATCACGTTATCATGCGATGATAGTTGGATCCCGATTCCCACTGATGAGTTGGTTTACTCCTCGGGTGATCCCGACTAATTCTTCTTTCAGGTTTGGAGGAGAATTTGAGAATATAGTGGGAGCTTTCCTGATTAGATAAAGTGATAACCATTCTGATCTAGGTTAGAGTGCACGCAGAGTGTTTCTTTTCTCTCTCTCTTTGGCTGGGACCATGACCCGACCCTAGACTATGACTCAGTAACCAAGTTAACCGAACTTTCTCAAAACACCGGCTTTTGGATTGTCTGGTTTGCATACATCATTGCCACTCCTTCTTTTACTCTTTGCATTTCTCCAGAACACCCCGTATTGCTACGTACATCCACTTCCATTAGATAAATCCATCGTATGGTTATATACGAACTCGAAGGAACTTGTTCCAGATTCGAGGATGGATTCTGGTTCTGGAGAGATTGAATAGGACTATTCAGCTGTCTTTTCCTTTTTACCTTCTCTCAGGTTATGAGGGCTCCTAGGATTAGGGGACAGTACACCTATTACGCTTATTGGATAGTCTTCTTCCAAAGCATAGGCAGGTGCCGAAAGGTAGGGAATGAAGAAAACCAATTAGCCTACAGAGGTGTACAGAAGGTAATAAGTAAAGACAAATAAAAGGATTAAAAAGAGGGCAAAGTAAAATGCGACTGCTATTCATGACCAAACCGAGTATTTCATCGCCACTCCTACTTCACCTTTGTATTTCTCCAGAACACCCCGTATCACTACAAAGATCCACAGTTATTTGGATAATCCATCGTATGATTATATACGAACTCGATGGAACTTGTTCCAGTTCGGGGATGGATTCTGGTTCAGGAGAAATAGAATAAGTTTTATTCAGTTGTTTTTTATCATCACCTTCTCTTAGGTTGTGAGTACTCCTAGGATTAGGAGAGTACACCTATTATGCTTATTGGATAGTCTTCTTCCAAACTATAAGCTGGTGCCGAAAGGTAGGGAAGGAAGAAAACCATTAAGCCTAACGAAGGTGTACAGAAGGTAACAACTAAAGACAAATAAAGGGATTTGGAGTGATGGCAAAGGAAATATACGGTTATAGTCATGAATCTGGATAATGGAAGAGGCATTACTAGGAATACCAGGATACCCTTTCGAAACATATTCATGTTTCAGTTTCACTGTGTATTGTTAATAGAAAACTTATTTCCCAATTAGTCCTTGCTCCAGGGTATGTATTTGCCAAGTATGATTCTCACATCTGTATGGTTTTACAAATGATGAGTGGGAGTAAGTTATTGGGAATTAGGTGATCATCCTCATTATATCGAAATTCGTTGTAATTGGTGATATTTGAGAAAATCGCATGAGTACAGTTTTCAACCTACGACACATAGGGTTTGAGTTATTCAACTCAAGGGACTTATACAAAGTATTGTATGTTGTCCAGTGTCCATTAGGACAAAGGCTTGGTCCTCGTACTATATTCTATTTACTTGTGACTTCTCTAGTTTTAGACATGTGTTTCGTAGAAATACAAGATCCAAGTTTGAGAAGTTATAGGTATAAGAATAAAGTAGAGAACCAGGTGTAGCAAGTATCGGGATTCTTCAAGGTGATCGAAGATGTAGATACTTATGGTTCGTATTCAGATGATAGTAATGTTTTAAAGAACTTGTTTCTCTTTCAGATTACTCATAATTGGATGCAATCCTAAGTTGAGTATTGCTGATCGGCCTCTTTCTATTTAGTTGACATACACTGGAGACAGCTGCATGATTTGAAGCTGGTTCCAATTAAATCAGTGTCTCTCTTTCTATATTGTATATAGAATGGATCATATCTTAACGATGTTAAGGTATATGGAGTTGTCCGACTTATACTTAAAACCAGACTATGGATAACTCAAGGCACGTTTCTGTAATGGCTGTTTGTGGGTTGACCCCAGCTTTGACGGGGGTTGACTTTCTACCATCTGGAAGATCAATAGTGATATTGTTCTTGACTCGCCACAGTTTTAGTAAAATAGATTTTTTCAGAAAACAGTAGTGGGGGTATGGTAGAACTGGAAGAGATTCCAGAACCGCAAACGATTACAGAAAATTTAATAGGACCTAAAGATTCAATCAGGTTTGACATTCCATTAGCCACTCTGCAGATATTGTGGGTAACCTCAGACACCCGAGAGGTACTCCGGTAGCCTCAAAGACGGTGACAGGGAGGTTCTTATTTACCCAGACTTGCCATTACTGCTGTTCTAGACTATGAGAGCCGGCAGGAGGATAAGTATAGCGTCGTTCTAAATTAGTTTTAGAAGTGCACGTATATATTATTCTGCCAGAGGGTTGTCGTAGTCAGTGGGAGCAGCGGAAGCATAGTGGACAAGAAGCTTGTGTCTATTTATAGACTAAAGCGGATATAGCGGAGATAGATCATCTAATTTTGATGTGATAGTCATGGGCTTTGACTTCATCAGAATAGGGGGTGGATCTGTTAAGAAAGTTGTAGGGTATGATGTCCTGGTATTTGGATGACATACACAGAGTAGGAAGTAAAATTCCTATACTACGACCGGTTATACTGTGGTTGTCACACAGTAGTTTCTCCACATAGTATATGGATATTATATCAGACATTCTGGTTACTAGATCTATGGTTTTAAATCTAGATTTGGGTAGTTTCCTAATCTGGATACTTAGACAGCATTCTAAAGGTATATAGAATGGACGACTCTTGGCATGGTGGTGTACCAGCAGGTGATGGAGTCACCCACTCTAAAGGTGTCTTACAGACTAAAGGGGAGAGGGATGTGCATGATTGGAAGATCACTTGCTTAGCTAATTGTGTTGATCATGAGATGTCAAGTACCACAGCAGATGTTGTTTTTGCACTAGATGCAATAAGTTGATATTGGTCCAATCCTGGAGAAACGTTCGGAGGCAGTTTTAGAACATAAGTGGATGTTCTAGGGATTTGATAACGGCAGCCTCCTTCGGGAGACGGTTATCATTCCAGGCTTCTAAGGTGACCTGGATGACAGAGTGACTGTCAGAGTTATAGTTTTCCCTCCGATAAGGGGTGGTAGTTTGGACAGATGGTCCAAGCGGAGACTGAGGGAGGCATGGCGCAAGATACTGATTAAGTTCAGTTGACGATACAGTCTAAGAAGTTTGGATTTGGAGTTCATTCGTGAACTAGGTCCCATCAGATATCCAGACACATTCTAAGACAGGTATTGCTCATTTCGGGAGATGGGTTTCTCCGCGAACTTGAGAATTAGAGAGATATAGAAAGAAACATCAGAGCGGATCCACTCACTGAGGCTATTTCTCGAACATAAGATTTTCACAAACAAGCTTTGTGAGACTGATCAGTAGAGCAGTTGGGTGTTCGGTATCACACGGGCTGTGAGTATGCGACATCGCAATAATTAGTCTTAAGTGCAAGTGGGAGATTGTTGGATATAGTGCCCTCAAAGTCAATTATTGGATCACAGGCACGTGATTGCAATGATTGGGGGAGGACCTATACCGGTTGGACAATCTTTCTCAAGATGATAGTATGCTATCTAGTCTATCTTTATCATCGTGTACTGTTTTAGGTGACATGATATGTATCACTATTACACGTTGATAGAGCCCATAGGATTCTTGCTTGACTACCAACAGTATGATGGCAATCATATACGTGAGAGTTGGGTAGTCTATAAGCACATCCTTAAATGTGGTCCCTAGTCACGGGAGTTTCGAGATAGGGCATCGATACTCCGGAGTAGACTAGTGTATACAGTCGAGACCCCGACGAGGGGCAGTGGCCAGTCTCATAAGCCATTGGTGTCAGTTGGTGCACCTAAGACGTATACAGGTGCTCATTGGGTTATGAGTACACCGGACATGACTCGCCGGGAATATGCTAGCTGGTTATTAAAACCGTCATCAAATAGCAATTCCCAGGTGACATGTGTACAGGTTAGTCTATCGACCTGAGATCGTCATTTGTATCGTGTGAGTTCCCACAGTGCTTTGATTATTACCCTACCACGTCTCAAAGGAGTCATGTAAACAGGTTTTAGTTGGGTACAGTCCCGAGCCACATGGAGGCAGTGAGCGGATCGGCAGGGGATTCGTCTCTCCCAACGTTGGGAGTGAGATCGTGCTGTGTCTAGGAGAGCCATTACACAAAATCCATGGCCATGGTAAGCGAGATTTACTGGTAGGTATTCCAGTAATATCTCAGGTGTTTTAGGCTACACTCCGACACGACTTATACCGCTTTTGGGGGTCTGACGTTTACTAGCTCCCTAGGCCCGATATGCGATACTCATAGACGAACGGACCGGACTGTACGGATATTGTCACATATAGGCTCAGTAGGGTTCCAGGATGAGTTCGCTCATCGGACTCCCTTTCACTCAGCCGTTACGTACAGCTAGTACCACTGACGGCTTGTGGTTAAACCCACTGCCAGAGTATTGACGAGTTTTTAGAGTCCCCGACAGAAAGTTTCCCAGTTCGGGCGAAACGTTGTAGAGGCCGTATGGTTTTATGGCAGGGTTCGAATATACGCGTGCACTTGTGCACGTGTCATGGTTCGGACGGATAATACTAGCGGGTTTTGGTTTAAGCCGGATCCTAGAATTATACTGTGTAGATTTTGTCTCATTGCATTTGTATTCAGTCGGAATATAAATGCGGGTATGTATATACAGTTGCGGAGTTACCCTGTAATTTATTACGGGATCGCTTTTTGAAGTTGCCAGTTTGCATCCTTTATTTGACCAAATTCTCATTCTTCCTTTGATGGCTGAATTTTGCTTTGAGGGGCTTCTTTGAAAATGTGGAGATTAGTAAAGTGAGGGGGGTTTTGTGGCTGGGGGGGCTCCAGCAGAATCTGAATGTTTCTAGATAAGCTTGAATTTTTTGTTGCATTATTGTTGCTATTAATTGTGAATGGATTGAAATAGACATGGTTATGACATTTTTTCCTTATGATCGCCCCATTCTTTTGCTTGTGCTCACCCCCCTCCTCATCTTGGATTCCCTGGCCGAGCACAATAAAATGGGCAGCCCCATTTTTGTGTGAGATGGAGATTCATTTCATTGCAACAAAAATCCTTAGCATTTTCAAAGCTCATTTCTCCTCACACTTCTCTTTTGGCAACTTCGATTAACCCTCGAGACAAAGTATTCTACACTTATTCTACATCAACCTTGGACACGTCGGTTAGCAAACTTCGTGTCCGAGTTGCCTCTGTTGGGATCCCGTATAAAGATTCGTTGATGTGGCGCAGTTTTCGGCGAGGAGGAGATCGAGATCGGAGATCGAGCGAGATCTAGGAAAGAACTTCGTCGGCGCATCCGTAACATGCTAGGGGCAGAGGTTAAAGACCGAAGGACATGGATCAATCGGTATAATCTCTAAAACCCCGTTTACAGTTTTTTAGTTTATGGTTAATGGAACAATCCGGTTTTTGGGTTGCGGTTAGCGCCAGTTCGTAAAAAGTTTTTGTTCCGCATTTGGCCTCGGAAAGACGGCCGGGGCGCTGCCGTAGGACAACAGAGTACATATCCTAAGAGCTTTATCAACACGTGATCACAAAACAGTATTCGTTAACATGTTAAGATAAAGTGAAACCAGATACCATACTATCATATCGAGCAAGAAAGTCCTCTCTATATATATCCAAGCATTCATTATACTATACATCACATGTACAACAATGGCCTCTAGGGCATACATATAACTAACACTAACTCATGTAGAGAATTAACCATGGCTAAACAATAATGGTTGGGTTAATAAATATCTTCAAGTAAAACAAAACGAGTGGACTTTGTCAATGGTTCCACAAGTTTCTACAAGCTTCAACCATGTGACAATTTCCAACCATTTTTGATTTACTTTAAATAAATAAAACTCTTCATTATTAATAAGCATGGTGTGAGTCTCATACACCTATGAACCATGTGGCATCTAGCATGACACAAAATAATGTACATTAATATATATCACATATATACTATATGCACACAAGTGAGAAAAAGAAACGTTTAAGTGAGCTAATATTAGTTAATGTAAGTTAATATATCAAATATATAATTATACATTAAATTATTAAATCAATACTTAATTTAATAATCCGGCTATCACATACAACCGACTAATATTAAATGTAACAATCTATCGAATCAACACTTGATCCGATAACCTGGCTATATCACATATAACCGACCGATATCACATATCGCGAGAATAGAATGCGGTATCACATACGCGCATTAATCTCGGTCCCGCACATATCACATATGTGCTCCTACTTCGTTTTGCATGAACCAGAAAACCTCTGTGTAGGACTCTAAAGACTCGTCAATACGCCGGCAGTAGGTGATGATCATATCAAACACCCACAAGCCACAAGCGATCTGCTAAACGTAATGGCCCCCCGGGTATTGAGCGATCAGAAGATCAACAAGCAAGCCTGCTCGTACTCCTGCGAATCCAATCAGTAACACTACCGTACAGTCCGACCTCTTTGTCTGATATGTCGCATATCATAGCCTGGGGGTGGTATAACGTCAGACCCCAATAGCCTGATAAGTCATACCGATGCAAGGTCCATAACGGTTTGAGAAACTACTAATAACATTTACCAGTAAATCTCAGCAACCCTGGCCAGGGATTTCCTATTATGGACAATCGAGCATAGCGCAACATCAACTCCCAATACCGGGAGAGACGAATCCCCTCCTATCGCTCATTGCCTCCATGTGATTCGGGACTGTACCCAAAAATCACCTTTTTGCACGATCTCTTGACCGTGGTATGGTGGAAATCAAAGCACAGTGGGAATCAAATGAGACTCTATGACGATCTCGGGTCGACAGACTAATCTGTACCAGTGTCACCGGAGAACTGCTATCTGACGATAGCTATAATACCATCTAGGAGTTCTCGGCGAGTCTGTTCAGTGTACCCAGTCTCCACTGAGCACCCGTACACCATCTTTGATGTCAAACACCAATGGATGTAGGATCATCCATAGCTTATCATATGGGTCAAGATGCGTATATGCTAGTCTACTCTGGATTATCGATGCTCTATCTCGATACTCCCACGACTAGGAACAATTATAGGATGTACTTGTAGACTACCCTTGGCCCTACTAGTATGATCTCCATCATAGTCCTGTAGTCAAGTACACATCCTAAGGGCTTTATCAACATATGAGAGCAAGACAGTATCACGTATACAAGTCAACATGTTAAGACAAAGAGCAACCATATAGCATACTATCATATCGAGCAAGAATGTTCTCCCTATATATGTCCAAGCATCCACTACAATATACATCTCATGTACAGTAATGGCCTCTAGGGCATATATATTACTAACAATGAGCACCTGTATACTATCTTAGGTGATACAACACCAATGGCTTGTGAGACCGGTCACTACCCTCGTCGGGGTCTAGAAGCATATACACTAGTCTACTCCGATGCCCAGCCTCGATACTCCCACGACTAGGGACATTTAAGTATGTACTTATGGACAATCCAGCTCTCACACATATGATCGCCATCATAATGCTGGTTGTCAAGCAACAATCTTACGGGCTTCATCAATTATGAAGACAAACCAAATAGCATATGTATAGGTCCTCCCTCAATTATCATAATCGCCTACTTGCAATTACAATAATTTCCTTGAGGGCACTATATCCAACAAATGGATATGTTCCAAATAGCATCTGCCCCCAAATTCAGGCAAGACGACCTATCCCGGTTCATCTTCACTTTTAAAAGTAAACAGCTTCAGATTTGTGTTTAAAAATATACACATATCCTAATCTAGAGAGATCATCGGTGAATGTAATAAAGTAGGAGAACCCACCCCTTGCATGTGTAGACATTGGACGACATACATGTATGAGTCCCAAGAGCTCTATTGCTCTTTCTCTGTGTCCCATAAGTGGAGTTTTGGTCATCTTTCCTTTAAGACAAGACTGGAAAGTAGGTTTCATTCACATCCTTATGCAACTGCAAAAATTCGAACGAATTCAGAAATCCATCCTTATGCAACTTGGCTAGTATTTTCTCATTGATATGACCAAGTCTACAATACTACAAGTACGTTTCGTTCACATTTAAACTTTTCCTCTTGCGTGTGTTCTATATATTGAAAACCGTATTTTGATTTAGAACATAGATACCATTGCGTAGTGTACCTTCTGCAGTTAGTACCTGATTTAGGTAAATTTTCATGATATTTCTATGTAGAACAAATTTATATCCATCTTTATCAAGTAAAGAAACTGATATGATATTGCAAAGTAAGGAAGGTACATAGTAGCAGTTGTTCAAAATCATAGTATTGCCTCTTAGTAATACTAGGTGATATTCACCTACGGCAGCAGCATCAACTTGTGCTCCGTTCCGTACTCTGAAGGACATATCACCAGCTCCAACTATCCTACTTTTTCTTAGTCCTTGTAATAAAATACAGATATGAGATCTCGATCTGGTATCTAGAACCCAGAAGGAAGGAATGACCAAAAAACAGTTCTAAAAAATAAGAACACCTGAAGGAGACGCAATAGTATACTTCTTCTTCACTGGGGTCTTCAAGGAATTCATGTAATCGTCTTTTCTTTGCTCATACTCATGACAGTTGTCATAACTTAGAGCCGAACTGACGTTCCCTAGCCCTGAATAAGAATCCGGGCCGGTCAAGTCATATATTTTATTATCTTGTTTAGGGTGTGACATGGTTGCCACATGGAGAGAGAGAAAAGAAACAATCAGCGTGCGCTCTTTCAAGATTAGATTGGTTTTTAATTTATCTAATCAAGATGGCTCCCACTGTTTCCTCAAATTCTCCCTCAAATCTTAAAAGGAGAACTAGTCAGGATCATTAACACCTTACAAGTTCGCTAACCGTTCATCCAGGTGGGTGTTGGTAATCCGAGGGAGGTTCTCCGTGCTCTCGCATGGACCTAATTAAAATAAACCTCATTTCCGCAGAAGCGTAGCCCCGTTAACACCTTTCTAGACATCTAATAGATTAGCTAATTGTGAAGTGAAAAGTATCTCCAAAAGAGTAACAAATACTCACAGTAGGATCAGGACCCAACTAACATCGTGTGATAACCTAGATGGAAGCCACTCTCGTCACCACACTCTAGAAGGTATGCATCACTAGCAAGTTTCCTGTATATTTGAAACTCCCGATGTGTTTTTTACCCCTAATGACCTATAACCTTAACGCTTTCCATCAAATCATAGGCCGCTAGTCAAGTTCAACCCGTCATTGTCCTAGATTAACTCGAACCCACCCTCACACATCATTGATGCTTGCCAACAAAACTGTGCGACTGCCTTGATCAATCACGCATCCATGCAATGGATAAATATCACTCGGCTACCATTCACTGTGTCCTGACGTTTGCCAACAAACATAGCATGAATACTAGGTGCTACCCATCTGAAATGACAGAGGGTTACAGCTGGTTTTTGGCGAAAAACCTTTCACGTAATAAACTTGATATCGTTGAAGGAACCGAGCAGTTTTGAAAAAGAGTGGTTTAGGCTCCGCTTTTGAAAACTAGTGGTTTTGAAGAAAGCCGAGTAATCTATAGTAACATAAACTTATGCTTAAGAGATCACTCCTTATGAAGGTATCTAGACTCTTACCTTCTCGAATGAGGTGCAAAATATTCCCGATCGAATAGCTCTATGCAAAACAAAAGAATACGACTATAGCTTTTCAAAAAATTTGTTTCGAAAATATCTTTTAGGTTTATTTTTCCTTACATTAATCAAAATTAATGTGGTCCCATCAATTAATACATATCACACCAGAAAAGAACGAAAATAGAATGTACATATATGTCATCTGCATTCGCCACGAGCCCTCGTCATTCACCGTTAGGTTACTTAACTAACGGTAGAGCGGGGCCAGGGCTAGCACTGATGCAAAACATATAGAACATTTATTTATCTATATATAAATATATAGTCATCTCAGGTATGATATAAGCAATATCACAGAAAACCGATAAGCAATATGGAAAAGTGGATAATTTAGGAGCCCCGGGTTTCATTTGAGCCGCAAATGAAACTCGACATTCCCTGGTCGTATGGATAGCCTGTACAATGTAGAACCAAGAACCTTACGAGTGTGGTAAGTTACCCGTCGATCCCAGAAGCAAGGTAACCCCAATCAACGAAGTGAGTGGGCCACCCAGCACTTCACGGAATCTGGTAACTTGACCACTCCACCGTGGGTCATCTTATACCCCGTACGAGTGCGGCTAATAGCCCGCTAATTCTAGAGTAAGGCACATTGATCTCAACACCATGAGATGGAGGCCCATTTCTTTCTAGAACTCGGCTACTCTAGCACTTCGCCGTAGGGTTTACCCTAGTACAGAAAAGAAATAATATACAATGGTGATATCGACCTCAACCCGACCGTGTCCCAATAAATGAATATACAAATAGGCAGAAATGGCTGTGCACATGTTGGAAACTCACCCTGCAATAATGAATACACAAATGAACTCAAAATTGTACAACAGAAATAACACAAAAGGTTATCCATTACGACAATCCGTCAAAACTATTAGATATCTCAAGCAACATCATAACTAACCAAGATGCGTGTAACCCCTTCTAATCAATGTATAGCGATTATAAGATGTTAAATAACATATATACGCATCACATAAGTAAGTAACAAAACTTATGATAATAGAATTCCGCGTACAAATAGCAAACATAACAAGTTTTCCCAAAACCGGAAAAAACGGTTTACTAAACACCAAAATTCCATCGTTTTAAGCCAAACCAGGAGTCGAAACGAACTCGAAACTCGTCCGAACCTTCACGGAAGTGAAGTACCCAAAATTAATTATTGCTCGGTGGGGCTAGAGGGTACCCACCTCCCGAGGCCACCACGAGGTAGCCTGAATGGTGAGGCAGACCCGAGCCTACCCTTATGGTGTAGGTCTAGGGTCCCCCCAAGTCCACCTCATGGTGGTCTAGGGGGGTGGGCCAGACCTTCCTCCCCTGGGGCGATCCACGGGGTACCAGCAAAATACCCCGCGGCTTCTCGGTCCAAACCGTGAGCCCGCGAGAAGTGAAAATATGCTAAAACTTGGATTTTCGGGACTGTTTTTGTCGCCAGGTTTTGCGTGATGAAAACGGTGGAATTTAAATGTCGTAACTAAATAGTTCATGTGTTTGGGTCACTATAATACCATGTTACAGTTCCTAGCGCTCTTGCCACTAAAACCACGGTCTATGCAGAACGAAAAACAAAAAATCGGGAAGCACTAGAAACTACAAACCCTAGAATCTTGGCCAAACACTTAAACTAGAATACTACCAAGAGTTTTAGCTATTATAAAAAGGATTATACCAAAGAGATCAAGTCCTTCAAATCTTCAAATCCTCTTCTTTATCTCCTTAAGACAGCGGGATTAAGCTTGTAAGGCGGTCTTCTATTTGTCGAAGATGATCCACTCGAAAGATTTTGTTCAAGGCTCCAGCTCCACACAAATAATCAAGTGGAGCAACTAAAGACCCTAGATTGCTAATCTAGAGTGTTTAGAGTATAGTGAAGTATTCAAATATTTTTCTATCACTTTCTTTTCCTTGATTCTCAACTCCTGAGAGGGTAGGGAAGAAGAAGAAGATGGAGCTCAAGAGAAGAGAGAGAAAGGAAATGGTGAAATAAAACATACAACCCAAACGGAAAAAATGGCTAGCATGGTTTTGTTCAAAGTAATTTTCAAATAGAAAATTGCAACCTTGCTTGAATAGTGCTGTTTCCTGATTTAAAATCAGGAAAGCTTATGGGAAAAGCTTCAGAAAAGGGTCACGTGTGGGCACGTGACGTCTAAAAGCATCATCAAGGCAGATTCAGCTTCCCGACTACATCAAAGAAAAGGGCTTCAAAAAGGGTCACGTGCTCCCACGTGACCGGGGTCACGTGTTGGCACGTGACATTTTTCAAAGGGCACATCGGTTCCCTGATCAAATCAGGGAAAAAGCCTCAAAAGAGGTCACGTGCTCCCACGTGACCAGGGTCACGTGTCGGCACGTGATGATCAAAAGCAGCAGACTTGTTCTCCAGTGAAATCGAAGAAAGAGGCTTCAGACAGTGGTCACGTGTTGGCACGTGATGACCAAGCAACAACCAGAAGACAGCGCAAAAAGAAAGGAAAAGGCTCATTCCAAAGGGGGTCACGTGCCCACACGTGACCATGAGTCACGTGGTCACACGTGACCTGCTTTCAAAGCCCATTTTGTCAACAGAATTAAATTCTGAAAGAGATTCGAATCTTTCCAAAGGAAAGCGGCTATCTGGAACCAATCGAATTAAAGATTCAGAGGTGATGAAATATCATCTATTTATGGGAAAATCTCGGGTTTGGAAAGATTTCCCCTTTAAATCTAACCGAAACAACAAAGAAAAATCCCTGGATTTAAAATCCAATGGTGAATAAAATTCACCTAATAATCCAAAGGTCCAAAACGAATGATGGATGCAAATCAAATCTCTCATGAAGATTCGTCAAAAACTGATTGATTCGGCTGCTTCTCCTATAAATAGGAGCCAAGAGACACAGAGAAAAGATATACAGAGACAGGGAGAGAAAAAGAAAAGGAAGAGAGCTTCGATACTTGGAGAAACTTGGATCTTCTGCAAAAACCCTAGGTAAGAAAGGGAAAAGCTCCTTGAAAGAAAAAGAGAATTTAATTCTCAACAGAGTTTAACTCTGATACATAAAACAGAAGAACATATTTCTTCTCTCTTTGATAGAGGATCTGCAAAGTGCACATCTCCTCTTGAGGTTGAGAATTTAATTCTCAATGGGTTGAGATCCTGCCATGCAGATCCAAAACATAGAGAGGGAATGCAAGCACGAGAATTTAATTCTCACAGAACTATAGGAATTTAATTCCTTTAAAATAAAATTAGGGCTTGACCCTGTATCATGGGAATTTAATTCCTTCAGAACAAAAAGAAACAGGGTTTAACCCTAATTAAGAACCTAGTTCTGTTGAAACATCGGGAATTTAATTCCTTTAATCATAATTTAACAGAGGATGGAAGTTCAAATTCCCTAAAAAGCTTTTGTTAGGGTTTAACCCTATTTGATTCTTCACATGAACAAGGAATTTAATTCCTGCAGAAAATTCAGAGTCCAACTCTATTCAGAATGTAAACCTTTAAGAGAAAGTAGGAATTTAATTCCTCTGAAATTACTGTCAGGGTTTAACCCTACGAGGAATTTAATTCCTGGAAAAGATTAACAGATCCTCTAAAACAACATACATAGAGGCAGGGTCACGTGTCACCACGTGACCCTCCCAAGAGATCTGCAGAAAGCCCCTTTGAGGTAGCACCCCACGTGACCCACGTGAGCCTCGGCAGAAGCTCTAATACATAGGCATTTGAATGCCCATCACGTGATGGCACGTGATGCTCTGAAAGACGTGATAATCTCAGTAGAATAAATGAAGGGAGGGCGCTCTCACGTGCTGCCACGTGACCCCTCTTGCCTTAGTGTTTAACACTAAATTGAAACTCTCGAACCCAGTGTTAAACACTGTTGGGCCTTAGTGTTCAACACTAATTAAAAAGCTTTATTTGCAGTGTTCAACACTGATCTGTTTTAGTGTTTAACACTAATTTGAAAAGCCTTGTTGCTGGTGTTAAACACCAATTATCTCTTAGTGTTAAACACTAACTTGTCAACCTCATTCCCAGTGTTCAACACTGACTGCTCTGTAGTGTTTAACACTAGGCTTTGGCCCAATTGGCCTAAATGGATAGAGGCAAAGCTTCTCCTGATTGGACTTAGCCCAAGATGGTCATAAGTCCTCAATTTGTGATTAACTGGGCCAATGGGCTCATAACATAATTAATCGGTCTTGATCCCAAATTGGGCCAAGGACTATTTAATCCACTCCGGTTCTAGGGTACATCTCTTCACTCCTTTGATACTTGGCATTGTAATCCCTCAATGTCTTCAAAGAGGTGACGGGTCCCGACGACCATACATTGATACGGACTGTGGGGTCCTTAAACCCGTGTTTAATGCAAAATTCCTGGTTACGTGGAACGCGGATAATGTCACTCTTTGACCCCGTGGAAAACGTCCAGAGCGGAGCCTGGTCCTCGCAGAGCACGGCAGTGAACCCGTGTGAAGCATCCAGAGCACATACCGGACTGTGGGGTCCTTAAACCCATGGACTACGACGTCCTTAACCTTGACCGAGATGTCTTAAAACTAACAAGGGACTGTGGGGTCCTTAAACCCATGGACTACGACGTCCTTAACCTTGACCGAGATGTCTTAAAACTAACAATGGACCGCAATGTCCTTAAACTACCCATGGACCGCAACGTCCTTAAACTACCCATGGACCGCAACGTCCTTAAACTAGAACAATAGAGCCCCCGCATGCTCTTTTGTCGGATCTAAACGGTCCCGTTTAAGTTGATCTTAGCCTCAAAGATGGCTAACGTATCCTTAAACCTTCAAACAGACTGGACTGTGAATCCCCCCAATTAACTCTGGCTTTAGGGTACATCTCTGAACTCCTCTGACATTCGTCGTTGTAATCATTCAACGTCGTCGGAGAGGTGACGGGTCCCGACGGCCATACATACGATGGACCACTAGGTCCCTAAACTGGAACAATGGAGCCCAAATGCTCTTTTGTCGGATCTAAACGATCCCATTAAGTTGATCTTAGTCTCAAAGTGAGACTAACGTATCCTTAACAGACGTTTGAGTTGATCTTAGCCTCAAGTATGGCTGACGTATCCTCAAACTAAACCCCCAAACCCAAATCTAAGATAATACGGATTTGGACTAGTCCGCGCCCTACGGGCGACGACATAACTCAGTCTCCGTAAACAATCCACGGGCAACAAAATACAAAACAAACACCCACGACACGAAGAGACCATCTGGAGAAGGAGAAAGTTGTTACCGCAATACGGTAGCGTAATTAACTGCAGGGGCTTGCGCCTGCAGGGAAGAGCGTCCTCACAATCAAAAACCCCTCAAACGAGGGGGAATCTGATGAAGTCTGCTACATCGGACGCATCCGTCTAAACCTTCGATATACGGTGCCATAAATCAACTTGGTATCTTCGGAGAGGTGGACGGATAGCACCAATTAGCATCTGCCCCGAATCTCAGGCAAGACGCACATGTCGCGCCGTCTTTCGGAGGGGAACAGATTCTGGCACGTCCGGTGGGACCTTTTCCTCTTTCCACTCCACACTTCGTGTGTCGTGACTCGCGAACCAATCGCGGTTCGCTAATGGTTGCCCTTAGGTTTCAAGATACTAAGAATTGGCGTCTTGCTTATTGCAGAAAGCAAAGGATCGATGGCTTCTACTTCCGTGAAATTCTCCAACTGCTCAGACTGCAATTGCAACCAACGCTCTGCCTCGCCAGGAGGTATAGCCTACGGACCCCAAGCTGCTTCGCTATTCACAATGCCTGTGGAACAGGTCACTCGCGCCACCACAGGATTGTTCTTCGGGACCATGCTCCCGCCGACAAACTTCACCGCTCCAGTGCTGACAACGGAAGCTCTCAAGAAGTCGGTCTTTGATCGTCTCACCCCTGTCGCGGCTCCTCTCAACGAGTCGCCCAACGTCAACGCCTCGGTCTTCTCTAGATTGGGCCAGAAATCCTGCGAACTCATCACAGGGCCTACAATATCAGAGAAGGCTGCTTCTAAGAAAGTGGCCGCTCCTACCCCCGAAATCGTCAAGGCGGCTTCTCCGGCCAAAAGGTCGGTCTTTACAAGATTGACGGCTTCAGCTCCCGCTCCTGCTGCCCAAAGGACATCGGTCTTTGACAGGCTAATACCAACGGCGACCCCCCACCTACACAGGGGGCAAGACGAAACCATTCTTACCGCTGACCCTACACCGTCCGCTCGACACGCTCGACGTCGCCATTGGCGCCGAGTAAGGAAGGCTGGGGGCAACTCCCCCTCCGGGTTGACTCCATCGGCCCCGGTGGCAGAAGTTAATGCTGCTGTTCCAACTGGGAACAGCTTTGAAATGCTAAATAAGGTGCGAAGGAATTCTGCTACTGCAGTGCTGAAGAGGTCTCCTCCCCCATTAAAAAAGGTTGCGGAAATAAAACCCGAACAGCCTCGATCTCCTCAGCGGTTGTCTTCCAAAATCTATAAAGTTTGGCAGCAGGCCCGAGACTCGATCATCGATCCAAACTTCTCCCGCCAGCACAAGAAATTGAAAATCCAACCGGAAGCTGGTCACCAGGCTAAACCCCAAAGGGTTGTTGTTCAACTGGCTCATAAGAGGAGGAGGCCAGACAAGACCCCCCAGCATGCAACGACGGCTAAAAGCACTGAGCCCAGACGCCCTAAGTCTGGGGGCATGGTGGTGCACACTGTTTACATGGCCTCTGGAAAAGAGGAAAGCCGCACTTCTACGGGCCACCGACCGCTAACCCGATCCGTGACGAAAGCCCAGGAGCAGCAACAAAAGCTTCAGGAAATGATGAATGCTATGGCCGCACTTACCGGGCCAAAAGAAAACCCAGAAACGTCCTCAGATGCGCGCCGGGAGGAAGAAACCGGCGCTGAATTCCTTCGCCGGATACTGGAGAAAAAGGACAAAGAGGCTGCTGAACAAGCGGCCAACATACAACGGATGGGCCTTCTCTTCCAAGATATGATAGGAATGATGATCCAGCAGGACTTACCCGCCGAGGATCCCCCAATCGTTCTTGAAGACGACCGAGGAGAAACGTCAAATCCACCACCAGCCCTCTCAACGGCCAAGGAGGAGGCAATCTCTAAGGCTGACTTGGCTGACTACATAGCCCAGCAAATCCGGGTTCATCACGCGACTGAGGCAGCTGGTCAAGTCGTGAAAACGGGGCGGCCGTATCCGAGCTGGTACGACCAAATCAAATACCCGCAAGGCTATACGATACCAAAATTCCACGTGTACAAGGGGACCGACAACCCCCATCAACATGTCGCCCAGTTCCGGGCCCTCTGCGGTAACACCGGCGGTGATGATAAACTGTTGCTCTGCCAGTTCGTGGGCAGCTTATCAGAAACAGCGTTCGAATGGTATTCGGAACTCCCAAACGATTCTATCAAAACGTTCGCTGAAATGGAGTTGTTATTCACTCAGCGATTCGCAAGTGCCAGCGAACGCACTCTAATAACTGCATTGATTAACGCCAGGGTAAAACCAGGCGAAACCTGGGTCCAGTATGCTAGACGCTGGCGGAATTTGTGGTCGAGATGTGAACAACGCATTGAGGAAGCACCCGCAGTGGGCATGTTCGTGGGAACCCTAGACCCCCACGCAACTATCTCCCAGTTTATGATGTTCTTTAAGCCAACCACATTCCAGGCTTTGATCGACAAGTTGGCTCAGATGGACCAGATGGGTCATAGACCACCTCCCCCGAAGTCGGAACCTCGGAATGACAAGGGTAAAGGAAGAGCAACCTTTGTTGCGAATGCCCAACAGCAACCTAACGCCCCAAAACCGGCAGATCAACTGGAGGAAAGGCGTCGGTATTATAATGAGAAGATGAAGCGTCCCTACTCGTTCCGACGGGACAAGACGAAACGGCTATTCGAGCTGGCAATACGCAACAGACTTATGAACCTGCCAAATCCAAGGCGACCGCCGCAACCCACCGAAGTGAATAACCCTAACTATTGCCCTTACCATCAAACGGTAGGCCATCCGATTGAAGATTGCTTCATCTTCAAATGATGGATTAAAGACCAGTACCTCCAGGGGAAGTTTGTACTGTCCGAAAAGTGGAAGGTGAACCCACCACAGCCGCATGCTCCTAGGAAAGCGGATACACCGGGGGCAACATGTTCTTTTATTGAAGAAGCTCCATGGGAGGTCGTGCTATCAACTAAAACCAAAAGAATGCTGAGAGACCTTCATGCGTGCCCTACGATCGAATGGAAAGACCCTCTTGAACCTCAAATTATCGAAGGAATGTTGAAGCCCCGCCCAATTACGAAGATTCGCGATAATGGCCCAAATACTCACGCCCAACCGTCAAAATCTTCGAAGAAAAAGAAGAAGAAATCCAAGAAGCCCGTGAAGTTTGGAAACGAACACACGAACTTGCAGAAGCAAATCGACGCGTTGGAAGAGTACAATCAAAAGGCGCGAACTCCTGTCACACTGCAAGAGTTCCTCAACCACATCTTTCAAGAGGAAGATGATGGAGAAAGCTCGTCGGATGAATCCGAAGGATATGTGGCGAGTTGTAACGTGATCTCCCACTCGTTTACCGATAATGGGAAAACTCCTGACACTAAAAAGCTGGAGGCAGAGCCTGTACCAGAGCGTGCATGGTCAACAGACGAAATGATCGACGCTTTTCTAGACGAGATTCGTCTAAAATGTAAAGCGGACCAGGAGCGTGAGATGACCACGTCGGAAGGAGCCAAATGCGGGCAACTGAACGAAAGAGTTGAACTACCCCTGCCAGAGCGAAAGGCATCCGAAGTAGACAAGAAGATATTCAAGACGAGAAAAAGGTTTGCCAAAGCCATGTCAATGGAAATGAAGCTACCACCCTCGGAAGGAAACACACACGATGGGGTGGAGAGGCACCCTGACTGTTGCGCATATCACCGGAAAATCTCACACCCCACGGAGGAGTGCGACGCCTTTAAGATATGGTGGCAAGGATATGTCGCTCGTCGGCAACATGTTAAGCGCATGAAACGCAAGAGCCGTCGGGAGCGAAGAAGTACTATCGATGGGCACGACAGAGCTACTGGCAACTGTTACATGGTAAACGCCAGGGGGTCACAAGTTCTCACCTTTGGGAGCGACTCTGATGAAGAAATCGCTCTGGGCCCTCTCTTCAAAGAATCCGTGTTGGGAAAAGAGGAGGAATCGGAGATCTGCGAGAACATTCAGCTGCGCAATCGCACACTCCCAGAAAAGAATCTCGGGCCCGGGAATAGAAAGGATAAGGGAAAAGAAAAGGTCACTGAAGATATCACTTTAGATGACCAAGTCATGAGAGAGCTGGCTGTCAAAGACCCTCCTAGGAAGAGTAAAGTGGACTATAACATCCTCGCGCACCTAAGAAAGCTACCTTCTCAGCTTAGCATTCTCGATGCCCTCCTGTTATCAAAAGAAGCGCGAGACTCACTAATTAAGGCGTTACAAGAACCTGAGCAATTCCAAGCCTTCCTCGCCACTGAAAAGATGAAGGATGAACTGGAGGAAGTGCATACAGCCGACATCACTTTCGGTGATGAAGACCTCCTTCTCGGGACGTGCGACCACAACCGTCCCCTATATGTCTCCGGATACTGCCATGATATCAAGATAGGCAAGATCCTGGTGGATAATGGATCCTCCGTCAACCTCCTTAATGTTCGGGTGTTGAAGGAAATCCGCATGAGCGTGCAACACCTCGCTCCTGACAAAATTACTATCTCCGGTTTCGATTCACAATCGTCACGGACTCTCGGATCTGTGATACTAACATTACGCTTTGGACTTCTCGTCACAGACATCAAATTCCATGTCATTGATGCCAAGACCTGCTACAACGCCTTGCTCGGCCGTCCTTGGCTACACGAGTACAATATCATCCCTTCTACACAACATCAGTGTATGAAGTACTTTAAGGATGGTTTCGAGTATACCGTAACAGGTGAGTTAAACCCATTTTCCATGAACGAAGTCCGCAAATACGAAGATGCGAAGTACTTCTTGCCAGATTTCGAGGATACAGAAAGGTGTCGCAACCCGGAGAACAAAACCGTCGCCACCATCCCCGTTTTTGGAAGCGACACCGAAGAAGAGGAAGAGATAGTTTACGCAGGGCCATCTCAACGCAACAACCTGGGGACGCCCGCCCCCGTGTTGGTCTTCGGAAGTGATTCAGAAAATGAAGTTAATGCTGTGTTCTCCAATCGGCTGTCAATACAAGCACCCCCTGGCGATGACCATAGTTTGCAAATCACCATGGTACCGCGAGAACACTACAAGGATCTCGACACGCTTCAAGCTCACAATGTGCAGGACCTGCAAACATTTTACGTCCCTCCCAGGCGAAAGGGTGAGAAGGTGATCCTATTCTACCGATCCTCAGAGTCGAAAATAGAGAAAGAGATCTGGCATGGCGCGGATGCTACACTTGACAGGCTCCAACCCATCCGTCTGCCCAGATACTATACAAATGGATTAAAGAAGCTGTTGAAGCGCCAAGGAGTACCTTTAGAACAGACCATTCGGCAGGCGCGGTTCTACAACAGGATTTGGGATGTCCCCGGGACTCAACGCAAATTGCCCAACGGAAAGATGGAAACACTCGGGCTTGGATACGCAAGAGCCGGAAAACGGGAACGGGCTCACAGCAGCTACGCTATATATACCTTTGATGAAGAGAAGGACGCCCTGTCAGGAGATGCCAACCCCCCATCAAAACTAGACCCCGCGATTAAAGCGCCAAGTCCGTCGTTTGAAGAACGAATGGGCAAGCCTATCAGGAAAATGGGTCAGAAAGCTCGGGAAGACCACAACCGCGAAATGGCCATCTACGAGAAGGCCAGGACGCAACGTCTATCTCAACGTGCTGCAAAAGACAAAGGCGCTTATCCTCGTCAATCCGTTGTACGAAAGGCCCGACGCAGAGACGGAAATAAATCAAGAAGCAGCTCGGGTTTGTCCCTCATGAAGAAGATGAGTCGAGCGTACTCCTTCCCCCGAGACAAGACGGAGAGGTTACTCAACCTCGCTATAAAACATCAAATGATCACGCTTCCAGAGTCTAGACATCCTGAGCAAGCTAGCAAGGCCTCTCCTCCGAGTTATTGCTCTTATCACCAAGCCATAGGACATCCTACCGAAGACTGCTTCACCTTCAAGAACTGGGTCGAGGACCAGTACCGACGGGGCAGATTCGCTTTATCCGACGGCTGGAAGGTAACGCCGCCGCAAAAGCATGAGCCCAAGGCCGCAAGAGCAGAACCGGGTCCACCTCAGTCCAGGGAGCGGGTTCGCACTTGTTATACGATTACGATATTAGGAGAAGAGCCCGAGAACGTAGATGACCTTCCCCGGTGCTTTGAGAACAGCGATGATGAGGTGATCTCGGAATTTCCGCCCGCTCCGAAAGAACTGGAAGATGGTATACATATTACTGCAGATAACCTCAAGAAGATTGAGTTGGGATCGGCAGACGACCCGCGACCGACATTTGTCAGCGAGCTGTTATCCGAAGAGAGGGTGGCTGCGTTAAAGGACGTGCTTCTACGGCATAAAGATTGCTTCGCGTGGAACTACTCCGAGATGCCAGGATTAGATCCGGAGATTGCTGTGCATAGATTAGCAATATCCCCAGATATCAAGCCAGTCAAGCAGGCGCCAAGGAGGATGCGACTCGAGCTTGAGATGAGCATCAACGCCGAAGTCAAGAAGCTGATCGATTCTGGATTTATCCAAGAAGTCCAATATCCCGACTGGATCGCCAATATCGTCCCGGTAATGAAGAAGAACGGGACGGTACGCATATGCGTGGATTTCAGGGATCTCAATAAAGCCTGTCCAAAGGATGATTTCCCAGTACCAGTAACCGAGCTAATGATAGATAACACGTCCACTCACGAGGTTTTCTCCTTTATGGATGGTTCGTCAGGATACAATCAGATAAAGATGTATCCCGAAGACCAGAAGCACACCGCCTTCCGCACCCCTTTGGGTATATTTTGCTACAGGGTTATGCCCTTTGGTCTAAAGAACGCTGGCGCTACCTATCAAAGGGCCATGACAAAGATCTTTGATGATCTCATACACGACGTCGTCGAGTGCTATATCGATGACCTCGTAGTAAAGAGCATGTCATACGAAGATCATTTAAAGCATCTGGAGACTGTATTTCGACGCCTTCGGCAATATAATTTGAAAATGAATCCCCTCAAATGCGCGTTTGGAGTCTCCTCGGGCAAATTCCTGGGATTCATCGTTCGACACCGAGGTATTGAAATAGATCCGTCAAAGATTAAGGCGATCATGGAAATGCCTCCGCCAAGAACCCTCAAGCAGTTGCGGTCTCTCCAAGGGAAGCTCGCATACATCCGGCGGTTTATCGCTAATCTTTCGGGCAAATGCCGTCCTTACAGCCACCTGATGAAAAAGGGAACTCCATTCGCTTGGGATCACAAATGTCAAGGTGCACTAGACGAGATCAAGCAGTACCTGCAGAACCCTCCGGTGTTGGCCGCGCCGGTCAAGGGAAAACCCCTCATTCTTTATACGACCGCCCTCGAAGGTTCTTTAGGCGCATTATGGGCACAAGAGAATGATCAGGGGAAAGAAAGAGCACTTTACTACTTAAGTCGAGTACTGCTGGGGGCAGAAAGCAACTATTCCCCCATTGAAAAGCACTGCCTGGCGTTGATCTTCGCAATAACAAAGCTTAGACATTACGCATTAGCACATGAAGTCCGTCTTATTTCGAAGGTGGACCCTCTCAAATATTTGATGTCGAAAGCCATATTGACGGGGCGACTCGCTAAGTGGGCCCTGCTCTTGATGGAGTTCTCGAAAACGTATCAACCTCTCAAGGCAGTGAAAGGCCAGGCCATTGCCGACTTCCTCGCCGAGCACCCGATACCGGCCGATTCTCCTCTGAACTGTGATTTGCCGGACGAGCATGCATTTGATACGATTAGCGGCGGAAGCGCCCGATGGGAACTCTATTTCGATGGAGCGTCCTCCATAAAGAAACAGAAACGAGGTATCCCAATGATCAAATCAGGAATAGGCCTCATCTTTGCAACTCCACAAGGAGGGATAATGCGCTTCGCCTTCTCCTTAACAGAGCCGAGGACAAACAATGAAGCTGAATACGAAGCTCTGATAGCAGGCCTCGAGATCGCCATCGACATGGGAATTGAAGACCTCCTTATATACGGGGATTCTCAGCTGGTCGTTAGTCAAGTAAATGGTGACTACCAAACGTGCAAGCCAGAGTTGGTGAAGTACGGCGAAAGGGTGCAACAACTATTGACCCAAATTCCCTCCTATACTTTGGAGAACATACCGCGCGCGGAAAACAGCAAAGCAAACGCGTTGGCTAAACTTGCTAAAGAACTGGCTGACGAGAACCTCGATGACGTCAGAATCGTGGTACAAAGCCGTCGAGTGCTCGCCCCGGCAGAAATATCTCCGGAATCATGCGAAGAAAAGGGAACGACTGAGCAGACGACCCTACAAATAAAAGACCATGAGAAGGCCGAAGACTGGAGGGAAGTCTTCATAGACTACTTTAAGTCCCACCGAATGCCCGAAGAAGCGTCCTCAAGACATCAGCTCATGAAACGAGCTTTATCCTTCGCTTTCGTCAACGATATTCTATACAAGAGATCGTTTGATTCTCTATGGCTGAGATGCTTAGGACCTGACGAAGCAGAAAGAGTCATTCAGGAAGTTCATGACGGACTTTGGGGTTCTCACCAAGCAGGCCCAAAGATGAAGTTAAAAATCAAACGGATGGGTTATTACTGGCCCACGATGATCCAGGACTGCCTCGAGTATGCGAAGCAATGCCACTCATGCCAGATTCATGGAGACTTCATCCACCAACATCCGAATCCACTGCACCCAACGCTGGCTAGTTGGCCATTCGAAATGTGGGGGACTGACATAGTCGGCCCCATTGAGCCAGCATCATCCCGGGGACACCGTTTTATCCTGGCGACAACTGATTACTTCTCCAAATGGGCAGAAGCAGTACCACTGAAGGAAGTGAAGACGGAGAATATCCTCCATTTCTTCAAGACGCACGTCATCTATCGGTTCGGAACTCCACGGCGGATTATCTCCGATAATGGGCCGGCCTACCGAAGCCATAAGATTAGCCGCTTCGCACAGCAGCACAATATAGACTAGAGATATTCTTCGGTTTACAATCCACGAGCTAACGGTCTGGCCGAGGCCTTCAATAAGACCTTGACGAAGATCATAAAAAAGACCGTTTCCAGGAATAAGAGAGACTGGCACGAAAGGCTGCAAGAAGCCCTTTGGGCTTACCGAACTACATTCAAGACGGCCACGAACACAACGCCGTACGCGTTGGTATTTGGGACGGAAGCAGTGCTCCCCCTCGAGATAGAGTTACCCTCTCTACGAGTAGCAGTCCACCACGAGCTGACGAACGAAGAAAATGCTCACCTTCGGCTTGAGGAGCTTGATGCCCTCGATGAAACCCGGCTCATAGCGCAACAACATCTAGAGGCCTACAAAGCAAAGATGACACGCTCGTACGAAAGATTGACCAGGCCGAGGACATTCCGCCAAGGCGAACTCGTACTAGTGGTCAAAATACCTATGATCCCCAATCGTGCCAAGCGAGGAAAAGTTGAGCCAAACTATGAAGGCCCGTACATCATAGACAAGGTCTACCAGGGTGGAGCCTACCTACTCATGGACATGCACGGTGAAAGGCCTTTCAGGCCAATAAACGGCCGCTTCTTAAAGAAATACTATGCTTAATAAGCCACAGCCTGGGTCAATGATAGACGACGACGACTATGTCCGCTCACTATCTTCCTAGGCTCAGACTTTACAAGCAGCAGCCAGCCTTCCCATATCGACGGACCGAAACGTCCTTAAACTAACGGCGGACCGAAACATCCTTAAACTATCGACGGACCGAAACGTCCTTAAACTAACGGCGGACCGAAACGTCCTTAAACTATCGACGGACCGAAACGTCCTTAAACTAACGACGGACCGAAACGTCCCTAAACTACTACCGCAACATCCTTAGGTTGACGAGATGGATAAAAAAAAAAGAAGAAGAAGATAAAAAAAAATGATATAAAAAAAACGGTATGTCCATAAGCAAAGTGGGCACGGATGAAAACCCGAAAGGGCTCCGTGAGTAAAAACAGCAGGGCTGCCGGCAAGTGTTCGTGAAAACCCGAAAGGGCGCGACCTTGTAAAAAAAAGTGAAAAAGAATAAAAAAAAAACGGTATGTCTATAAGCAAAATGGGCACGGATGAAAACCCGAAAGGGCTCCGTGAGTAAAAACAGCAGGACTACCGGCGAGTGTTTGTGAAAACCCGAAAGGGCGCAACCTCGTTAAAGGACACTTACAGAGTCCTCTCGACCTTGTAAGGAGAAACCACCTGTGTGAGATCCTTACGACTCACAAAGGAGCAGCACACTTAGGGATCCTCACGATTCCTAAGTAGAAAATACACTTACGAGCCTCACGACTCGTAAGGAGAATTCTCTTATGGGACCCTCACGGCTCATGAGATTTGAAAGTCTTAAGTTACAGAAACCTGAACCTGTTCTTAAGCAAATCCTCCACAACCTCCGATATTGCCCTACAAGAGGCTCAATACTGACCCTTGTATACAATCCACGGGCGCGAATAAACATTTCCCCAGCAAAGTCCAACCCTTGTAGGTCCTCTCGACCCATAAGGAGAAAACCCTCTTGTAGGATCCTTACGACTTACAGAGGAACATACACTTAGGAATCCTCACGATCCCTAAGGAGAAAATACACCTGCAAGATCCTCACGACTTGTAGGGAGAAATACCTTTGTGAGACCCTTACGGCTCATGAAGTCGAAAGCCTTAGTCGACAGGACCTTAACCCTGTTTTCTAAGCCACCTTTGTTCAACATCGACAGAGACAAATGATGATTCGCTCCTGGCAATATTCCAGTTGCAGCGATGCTGATGCCTAAACCGGTATCAAATCCCAAGTTCTTTCATGGCAAATGATGATTCGCTCCTGGCAACATCCCAGTTGCAGCGATGCTGATGCCGAAATCAGTGTCCAAAATCCGAGCTTGCGGCGAAAAAGCTAGCAAGCCACACATGCCTACAAAATAGCCGAAATGATGGGGCAACTTGCAATAAAAAGCAGCAAGTAAGAATGAAGGCATAAAAAATAGCCGAAATGATGGGGCAACTCGCAATAAAAAGCAGCGAGTAGAAAATAAATAAATAGCCGAAATGATTGGGCACCACGAAAAATAGCCGAAATGATGGGGCAATCGCGACCTTCGCGATATAAAAGCTGAAACGATAGAGCGTCGCGGAAAAAGAAATAAAATAAAAATAAAATGTATGCCTTACAGGTGATGTTCCATCACACCCTGTATACAATCCAATGGCATAAATAAAAAGGGAACGTACCTCCCTCCCCCAGGTTTCACCAAAGAACGAAGCTAAATCTCGACGGGCCACAAGCGACCTAGAGATCATCCCAACACTCGTCTCGTAACAACGGACACAACTTCAAGCTAAGCGGAACAGCGGCAACTCCCAGTTCCATGGCTCGGTGGTATACATATCGCCAACAGTCAAACCTTCATCCCGTGAAATGCGGATATATTCAGCAAAATTCCTGGTCACGTGGAACGCGGATAATGTCACTCTTTGACCCCGTGGAAAACGTCCAGAGCGGATCCTGGTCCTCGCAGAGCACGGCAGTGAACCCGTGTGAAGCATCCAGAGCGGAGCCTAGTCCTCGCCGAGCACGGCAGTGAACCCGTGTGAAGCATCTAGTGCAAAATTCCTGGTCACGTGGAACGCGGATAATGTCACTCTTTGACTCCGTGGAAAACGTCCAGAGCGGAGCCTAGTCCTCGCCGAGCACGGCAGTGAACCCGTGTGAAGCCTCTAGTGCAAAATTCCTGGTCATGTGGAACGCGAATAATGTCACTCTTTGACCCCGTGGAAAACGTCCAGAGCGGATCCTGGTCCTCGCAGAGCATGGCAGTGAACCCGTGCGAAGCATCCAGAGCGGAGCCTAGTCCTCGCCTAACGCGGCAGTGAACCCGTGTGAAGCCTCTAGTGCAAAATTCCTGGTCACGTGGAACGCGGATAATGTCACTCTTTGACCCCGTGAAAAACGTCCAGAGCGGATCCTGGTCCTCGCAGAGCATGGCAGTGAACCCGTGCGAAGCATCCAGAGCGGAGCCTACTCCTCGCCTAACGCGGCAGTGAACCCGTGTGAAGCATCTAGTGCAAAATACCTGGTCACGTGGAACGCGGATAATGTCACTCTTTGACCCAGTGGAAAACGTCCAGAGCGGATCCTGGTCCTCGCAGAGCATGGCAGTGAACCCGTGCGAAGCATCCAGAGCGGAGCCTAGTCCTCGCCGAGCACGACAGTGAACCCGTGTGAAGCATCTAGTGCAAAATTCCTGGTTACGTGGAACGCGGATAATGTCACTCTTTGACCCCGTGAAAAACGTCCAGAGCGGAGCCTGGTCCTCGCCAAGCACGGCAGTGAACCCGTGTGAAGCATCCAGAGCAAATACCGGACTGTGGAGTCCTTAAAATCCATGGACTATGATGTCCTTAACCTCGACCGTGATGTCTTAAAACTAACGATCAACCACCCCGATTCCCTAGGGATTCTGCCTTGGCCTAAGGGTACATCTCTTCACTCCTTTGATGCCCGGCGTTGTAATTCCTCAACGTCTTCAAAGAGGTGACGGGTCCCTGCAACCAAACACCGGACTGTGGAGTCCCTAAATCCACGGACTATGAGGTCCTTAACCTTGACCGTGATGTCTTAAAACTAACAGCGGACTGTGGAGTCCTTAAATCCACGGACTATGAGGTCCTTAACCTTGACCGTGATGTCTTAAAACTAACAGCGGACTGTGGAGTCCTTAAATCCACGGACTATGAGGTCCTTAACCTTGACCGTGACGTCTTTAAACTACGATACCTTGAGAGACCCCTGACTCCGTGAAACACGGATAAGGGTGATCACATCCGGCACTTGCAGGCCCTCACGACCTGTAAGGAAGAAAAACTCTCTTGTGAGATCCTTACGACTCTCAAGGGAAAACTCGCTTAAGGATCCTCACGATCTCTAAGAAGAACTTACACCTATGGGATCCTCTCGACCTGTAGGGAGAAAAACTCTTTATGAGACCCTCGTGGCTCGTAAAATGCAAAAGTCTTAGGAAGCAGATCTTAACCCTGAATCCTAAGCCATTGCTGTCCTGCAAGAAGATCGAGATAGAATATCCGCAGAATACATTCAATAAAAAGGGGGACACACCATTGAGAAGAAAAATGTATCTTTTATTCATAAACCAAAATGGGTACAAAGTACAATTCATGAAAGAAACAAAAACAAAATACTCTTATCCATGAGTACGTACAAAAAGGAAGGAAAAGATACAAATGTTTCAAGCCGGCGGGCGATTCAGCAGCTTGGTCAGCTCATCCTGCTTTTGTTGGACCACGGCTTCATGACGCAAGATCTCCAAAAGACGAGCCTCCGCTTGAGCTTGTTGAGCCTGATACGAAGCGAGCCGGGCTTCAAGCTCTTTCTCAGTGGCCTTATGAGCCTCGACCCTCTCACGAGTGAACGTGACAGCTTTATCGAGAGCCACCACCTCTTTGATGGACTCCTGAAGCACCCGCCAGAGTTCATACGCTTTGTTGGGTTTGGCTGTGAGATTGGCTTGGAGCTCGCCCAGCGCCTTGGAGGCTAGCTCCCTTTCCGAGAACTTGCGACCAAGCCTCTTCTCACATGACGTCATGTTTGCCGCGCACCGTGCTATCAGCCCCCGTAACTCCGCCTTTGCAGCCACGGCCTCCGAGGAAAGGTGAGAACATTCAAGGGCGTGCAGACCAGCCTCCACTCGCCGGCAGAACTCCACCCAGACTCGCACCACCTCTTCGCTATGGTAGGTGGCAAGAAAAGGAAGAGAACCGTTAGCCTCGGCAGCGAATGCTTCAGCCGTGGTCGTGCTGCCAGCACGAAGCTCCTCGATCAGAGACGACAAGGAGACGAGGCTTAATTGGGCCAAGCGTTCTGAAGCCCGCAAGGCATAAAGGCCGGGTGGCATCACGATGCGCGACTCCAACGCCGTGGAGACTGGCAGAGCTGTTCAAATTTGGAAGACGTCAGCAAAATTCTTAATCAAAGAACGAGTGAGAGTGCAATGAGATGTCACTCACCGACAGTCGTGCAAGTAGGAGCTGAAGGCTCCCCTGGCCCTTCGAGAACCTCGACCTCATCATCGGCTTCCAGAACTGTAGAAAACATCAATGTCAGTACGCAAAATAACGACGATGCTATGAGAAGGGATGGACGACACCAACCTTGCCCAGACGAGAGGACAATGCGTTGAGGGGAGATCGCCTGCGGAGCTGCCATCTCCAATAAACGCTGAAAAGACTGTCGAGGCGACAGATCCGCGATCGTGGCCGCCAAACCGCGCAATTCTGGGAAAGATAAAAGAGTTCAGACTATGAAGGGGTTGCTAAATTAAAACACGGAGGAATACCTTCAACGGTCCTCCCATTCTGAGCCGGGGGGATAGCAGCTTCAACGGTCTCCGCCATGACCTCAGGCTCCAACAAAGGAAGAGTAGTCCCGACTACCTCGCTCCCAGCCTTTGGGCCGCTCGCAGTAGGAGTCATTGGGGGGGCGGCCTCCAAAGGAGCCTCCTCCAAAGGGGCAAGCACTCCCTGATCAAGAACCGCCGCTGGAAGTTCCACCATGAGAGGAGCAGCCTCGTCAGCCCCCTCCATATCCCGCAAGGCCTCATTGAGAATTTTGGCGGGCTTTAGCTTTAATGGGCCCGTAGGGAGCTCCCCCAGCGTCGACGACTCTGCACGATTCAAATAAGAATAATGATATATATGCACGGGCATAAATGATCGGAAAAACTACAAAAGAAACACAGCATACCTATACGCAAAGAAGCCCTCAGTATGGCTTCTTCAAGCCGCTGCTCCTTCCCAAAGAGGTGGGCTCGCCGAGGTTCGAGAGTGGACTCATGGCCGCCGGTCCACAAAGAAAGTGCGTCAGCTACATCTTCTGAAATGGCCTGCTTCAAAGCCCTTTCTCCCCATTCCTCCAGAGGACCGATAAATCGCCGCCGAATCCACGAAGGGTCTTCGTAAAAAATTACAGCAGGATAAGACTTCTTCGGAACATTGGCGTTATGAGACGCGTCTTTTGAACGCCGTATGGCCTCAGCCAACTGTGCGGCCTCCTCATCAGCCGAACTCGGAAAGAGAAGTCCAGCGTCTGACCCTTGCAGGGCCAATGGTTCGTCTTCAAGGATAGGCTCAGACTCCACCACAGAATCAAGCGGGGCAGTAGCCGCTTTCTTCCGCCGTTTAGACCCAGAGCCGGTCGCTGAGGATGACCGCTTCCTCCCTCGCGAAGCCTTAGGGCAGCGCTGGCCCACATCGCCCTCAGCGCCCTCATCCCTGTTACTCTCGCTCGGTGCCACAACCGAGGACGACATCGCCATTGTCGACACCACGGGGGGCGGTGCCGCCACCGGCAGGGGTGCTACCACCGGAGCCCGTTTACCCCGTGATCGAGAACCCAAGGGCATACCAGCTATTGGAGTAAGGTCTACCCCGGACTCCCCCGAAATGAGCGCGGTGCCAATCTCCCTCAAAGGAAAGCGGACTGGAACCCTCGGTCGTAGCTTAGCCCCAGGAACCAGAGGAGGGGCATCGTGGCCGAGAAGCACCCTCCTTTCCTCGAGAATGATTGGGCTGACCCGATGAAGATACCAACCCGTAAACGCGCCCACGCATCGGGGCATGTACTCGGCTTCAGGGACCATGAAATAAGAGCCGATATTCAGCCTCATGAAATGATGAGCGGCATCGCGAACAGCATCGAGCGAAGGGATTGGGGCAACTATAAAAGCCTCAAAAGGAACGCCCTGATCGTATCCGAGCTGTCGAGCAAATCGATGTGGATTGTACCGCATGAAAAGAGCCGCACTGTCCTGGCGAAACACCAAGTAACCCGGTCTAATTGCATACAAATGCGTGGCCTTCCGGGGCTTCAGAGAAGGCGCGTTGTCTTTCGACTAGTCCCAGAGTTGTTGGACGGGACCCGAAGGAGTAGACAAGACCCGATCAGTAAAAACCAACCCGCCAGCGGTGGCATGAGGAGAAATTAGCACCCGAATAGCCCCGAATTGAGTCGGGTCGGCAGCAGAAGCATCCACTAGCCGCATAAGTCGTGGAAAGGGGTAGGCATCGTAAAATGAGGGCCTCTGATGCATGGCGAAAGCCCTCAATACATGCATTTCGATCCAGGACGTGAAATAATGAAGCGAAAAGTTTACCACATCCACGCCAGGCGCAGAGGTATTAGCTGCGGTGCCCAATCCATTATAGAGGTGCGCCAAGGCCGGGATGCCGATGGCCAACCGCGTCCCCTCAGCAATACGATGAGCCGGGTAGATGACCGAGGCTCTCATGAAGCGGCGATGAGCCGGGATAACGAACCAGCTAAGCCAAACACTGACAAACCCCACAAAGAATGTTTCCTCATCCATACCGGGTGCTGCAACGGACTCAAAAGACATCGGCGACACGATGGGAATATAATATTGTGGCAGGTCGGATTCAGCGGTCGGTAGCTTCTTCGGACCAAACCCAAAGGGGTCTATGATGTTAGCAAACTTCGGAGCAGTCTTTGATATGATGTCCTCACGAAGGAAGCAGGAAATGAAGCTTTTAAAAGTAACACCCTGCTCCTCAGATTCAGTGAACAATCGATCAAAAATACCCAGCGCCTTGATCAAGCTGGGGCGCTTGTGGCGAACGGCGTTCTCAACAGACAAGCCGTCAGCCAGTGCAGACTTGGGCTCAAAGACGTACTCGTCAGGAGGCAACAACTCCTCATACAGTGCACCCCTGATTGGCAATCCCGAGATTTCATAAAATTCTGCAAGAGAGATCGAGACCTCACGATCTCCTAGGATGAAAGTGTTTGTAGGAAGATTCCATTGGTTTAAAAACGCCTTAACCCACCAGGCATGCGGGGACTTATAATGGAATAGTGACGCGTATATGGCCTGATAAAGCCCGGCTTTCTGCAACCGCGCACGATGGGCAGAAAGGATGTAGCGAGCCCAGAGAAGGTAGCCCGTAGGATGCCGGGGAGTGAGCCCTATCTTATAAATTTGCCCTCACGGGTGGGCCTCACCCTGGCAGATACGCCGCCCCAAGATGTCTATGGCCGGGATCGGATGGTTCGGAATACCAGTCGTCGAAGGCTCGAGCCTCCCCGTCGGAGTCCAGTTGGGCATTTCCACAGCAAAAACTGTCCTTGGAGGATCCATCGGTAAGAATGGGAAAGTGGGCTCCGTCGGCACCGCGCAAAGAAAACTCCGGCGACCCTGAATAATTTGACTGTACCAAGATCCCCATTGAAGAAGGTTGGCGCAGTTCGGGTCATGGGCCCGAATCATCGCCATCGCCTCCTCATCAGATGGTGACTGAGGAAAAGCCGCCTCCGAGCGAGAAAAGGGAAAGCGTGGAACAGAAGCCATCGCACCTGAAATCCAATAAAGGGAGACCGTTAAAAGAAAAGTTAGCGATATATATTCATGCATGAACATGAAGACTAGTTGAAGAAAGCAACAGCAAAGTTTCCTGGGACCATTGGCTACAAAACACATGGGCCCCACAGAATCCGGATGACGGCTCATTAATAATGAGACCAAATAGTTACAATAAAACAAAGGGAATATCCCCATTTAATAAAGAATGATGACCATGCACATTTCCCCCAACGGGATCTATCTCGGGCTCTACAATGAATCCAACAAGATCAAAGGAATTAAATTCCCACAGAAGACATCATTACAAAACCACCATTTCATTAATTGCAGAAGAACAACCTCGGGCCAAGAGACCCCAGGAAGCCTCTGTGTGAAGGAAGCGAGTTCTTCATTGGAATTAAAATTCCTTATTAAGAAAAGGGAATTAAATTCCCAGAAAAATTTTGGATGGAAATTAAATTCCATGGAGTTGAAACGCCATCAGCATCTCCCCAAACATCATCTAAACCCTAAAAGATCTACAGTTTGAAGGTTAAGCGATTCTTATGGGAAAACATGAAGAGAAAAGGGTAAAAACCCTTGTTTTGGATTTAAAATCCAGAGGAATGTGAAGGTCCATCGTTTGTCCAAGAACATTACCTGAGGAAAAGAAATCCTTTCGAACAGAGTTAAACTCTGAAAATTATTTCAAGGCAGAGAACTAAGCTCTGGAAGCGAGAATTAAATTCTCAAGGAAAGAATTCTCAAAAGAAGAAGATGAACAAAGTGAAGGCTCCTCTGAAGAGACAGCGGTATTTATAGAAGGGGATAGAAACATTTCATCTCCTTAAATCCCTAAAGGAATCCAACGGCCACAAAAGGTGACAGCGTTGCACTTACGTGCTGACACGTGAGAACAACGCTGTGGGGGCATTTGTTTCCTGATTTAAAATCAGGAAAGCTTATGGGAAAAGCTTCAGAAAAGGGTCACGTGTGGGCACGTGACGTCTAAAAGCATCATCAAGGCAGATTCAGCTTCCCGACTACATCAAAGAAAAGGGCTTCAAAAAGGGTCACGTGCTCCCACGTGACCGGGGTCACGTGTTGGCACGTGACATTTTTCAAAGGGCACATCGGTTCCCTGATCAAATCAGGAAAAAAGCCTCAAAAGAGGTCACGTGCTCCCACGTGACCAGGGTCACGTGTCGGCACGTGATGATCAAAAGCAGCAGACTTGTTCTCCAGTGAAATCAAAGAAAGAGGCTTCAGACAGTGGTCACGTGTTGGCACGTGATGACCAAGCAACAACCAGAAGAAAGCGCAAAAAGAAAGGAAAAGGCTCATTCCAAAGGGGGTCACGTGCCCACACGTGACCATGAGTCACGTGGTCACACGTGACCGGCTTTCAAAGCCCATTTTGTCAACAGAATTAAATTCTGAAAGAGATTCGAATCTTTCCAAAGGAAAGCGGCTATCTGGAACCAATCGAATTAAAGATTCAGAGGTGATGAAATATCATCTATCTATGGGAAAATCTCGGGTTTGGAAAGATTTCCCCTTTAAATCTAACCGAAACAACAAAGAAAAATCCCTGGATTTGAAATCCAATGGTGAATAAAATTCACCTAATAATCCAAAGGTCCAAAACGAATGATGGATGCAAATCAAATCTCTCATGAAGATTCGTCAAAAACTGATTGATTCGGCTGCTTCTCCTATAAATAGGAGCCAAGAGACACAGAGAAAAGATATACAGAGACAGGGAGAGAAAAAGAAAAGGAAGAGAGCTTCGATACTTGGAGAAACTTGGATCTTCTGCAAAAACCCTAGGTAAGAAAGGGAAAAGCTCCTTGAAAGAAAAAGAGAATTTAATTCTTAACAGAGTTTAACTCTGATACATAAAACAGAAGAACATATTTCTTCTCTCTTTGATAGAGGATCTGCAAAGTGCACATCTCCCCTTGAGGTTGAGAATTTAATTCTCAATGGGTTGAGATCCTGCCATGCAGATCCAAAACATAGAGAGGGAATGCAAGCACGAGAATTTAATTCTCACAGAACTATAGGAATTTAATTCCTTTAAAATAAAATTAGGGCTTGACCCTGTATCATGGGAATTTAATTCCTTCAGAACAAAAAGAAACAGGGTTTAACCCTAATTAAGAACCTAGTTCTGTTGAAACAGCGGGAATTTAATTCCTTTAATCATAATTTAACAGAGGATGGAAGTTCAAATTCCCTAAAAAGCTTTTGTTAGGGTTTAACCCTATTTGATTCTTCACATGAACAAGGAATTTAATTCCTGCAGAAAATTCAGAGTCCAACTCTATTCAGAATGTAAACCTTTAAGAGAAAGTAGGAATTTAATTCCTCTGAAATTACTGTCAGGGTTTAACCCTACGAGGAATTTAATTCCTGGAAAAGATTAACAGATCCTCTAAAACAACATACATAGAGGCAGGGTCACGTGTCACCACGTGACCCCCCCAAGAGATCTGCAGAAAGCCCCTTTGAGGTAGCACCCCACGTGACCCACGTGACCCTCGGCAGAAGCTCTAATACATAGGCATTTGAATGCCCATCACGTGATGGCACGTGATGCTCTGAAAGACGCGATAATCTCAGCAGAATAAATGAAGGGAGGGCGCTCTCACGTGCTGCCACGTGACCCCTCTTGCCTTAGTGTTTAACACTAAATTGAAACTCTCGAACCCAGTGTTAAAACACTGTTGGGCCTTAGTGTTCAACACTAATTAAAAAGCTTTATTTGCAGTGTTCAACACTGATCTGTTTTAGTGTTTAACACTAATTTGAAAAGCCTTGTTGCTGGTGTTAAACACCAATTATCTCTTAGTGTTAAACACTAACTTGTCAACCTCATTCCCAGTGTTCAACACTGACTGCTCTGTAGTGTTTAACACTAGGCTTTGGCTCAATTGGCCTAAATGGATAGAGGCAAAGCTTCTCCTGATTGGACTCAGCCCAAGATGGCCATAAGTCCTCAATTTGTGATTAACTGGGCCAATGGGCTCATAACATAATTAATCGGTCTTGATCCCAAATTGGGCCAAGGACTATTTAATCCACTCCGGTTCTAGGGTACATCTCTTCACTCCTTTGATACTTGGCATTGTAATCCCTCAATGTCTTCAAAGAGGTGACGGGTCCCGACGACCACACATTGATACGGACTGTGGGGTCCTTAAACCCGTGTTTAATGCAAAATTCCTGGTTACGTGGAACGCGGATAATGTCACTCTTTGACCCCGTGGAAAACGTCCAGAGCGGAGCCTGGTCCTCGCAGAGCACGGCAGTGAACCCGTGTGAAGCATCCAGAGCACATACCGGACTGTGGGGTCCTTAAACCCATGGACTACGACGTCCTTAACCTTGACCGAGATGTCTTAAAACTAACAAGGGACTGTGGGGTCCTTAAACCCATGGACTACGACGTCCTTAACCTTGACCGAGATGTCTTAAAACTAACAATGGACCGCAATGTCCTTAAACTACCCATGGACCGCAACGTCCTTAAACTACCCATGGACCGCAACGTCCTTAAACTAGAACAATAGAGCCCCCGCATGCTCTTTTGTCGGATCTAAACGGTCCCGTTTAAGTTGATCTTAGCCTCAAAGATGGCTAACGTATCCTTTAACCTTCAAACAGACTGGACTGTGAATCCCCCCAATTAACTCTGGCTTTAGGGTACATCTCTGAACTCCTCTGACATCCGTCGTTGTAATCCTTCAACGTCGTCGGAGAGGTGACGGGTCCCGACGGCCATACATACGATGGACCACTAGGTCCCTAAACTGGAACAATAGAGCCCAAATGCTCTTTTGTCGGATCTAAACGATCCCGTTAAGTTGATCTTAGTCTCAAAGTGAGACTAACGTATCCTTAACAGACGTTTGAGTTGGTCTTAGCCTCAATTATGGCTGACGTATCCTCAAACTAAACCCCCAAACCCAAATCTAAGATAATACGGATTTGGACTAGTCCGCGCCCTACGGGTGACGACATAACTCAGTCTCCGTAAACAATCCACGGGCAACAAAATACAAAACAAACACCCACGACACGAAGAGACCATCTATAGAAGGAGAAAGTTGTTACCGCAATGCGGTAGCGTAATTAACTGCAGGGGCTTGCGCCTGCAGGGAAGAGCGTCCCCACAATCAAAAACCCCTCAAACGAGGGGGAATCTGACGAAGTCTGCTACATCGGACGCATCCGTCTAAACCTTCGATATACGGTGCCATAAATCAACTTGGTATCTTCGGAGAGGTGGACGGATAGCACCAATTAGCATCTGCCCCGAATCTCAGGCAAGACGCACATGTCGCGCCGTCTTTCGGAGGGGAACAAGTGCATACAAATGCAATAAACAAATACAAAGCCATTTCCATCACCATTCTTTCTCCATGCCTCACCTTTACACCTCATTTCTATTTTTAACAAAATAGAAAATCCATAATGAGGTGTCCACCTTATAGAATGCATATTTGTATAAATAAAAGAATACATTTCCGTATATACATACCCGTATTCGTATTAAAATATGAATACCCAAAAATATAGAATAATTCAATAAACAAAATACTAGAATATACATATCGAAATATATATATGTAAATTATTAAATCAACGCTTGATTTAATAATCCGGCATAATCCTAAGTTGGTTAGTATTATCAACTGTCCGATCAAAAGTCTGGATAACTAGTACACTCATTTGATCGGAACTCTGCACGTATCAAAATATGGCCACTTTATCATTTCGTCTAAACCAGGAAAACCCTCTATGTAGGACTCTAAAGACTCGACGCTATACTGGCTGTGGGTTTAACCATAAGCATGTCAGCGGCACTAGATGTACGTAACGGCTACGCAGGTACCTGTCAAAAAGGAAGGTCGACGAGTAAGCTCATCCGAACTCCTACTGAGCCTATCCGTGACAATCTCCGTACAGTCTGGTCTTTTTGTCTAAGAGTATCACATACCGGGTCTAGGGGTGGTAAACATCAGACTCTAATAACCCGATAATTCATGCTGATGTGGCTCAGGACCAATCCGAGAAACTATTGATCTAACTATCAGTAAATCTCAACTGCCTTTGCTAAGGTCATATGGTGCTGGCCAACTGAACACAGTACGATATCGACTCCTATACCGGGAGAGACGAATCCCCAATAATCTCTCACTGTCTTCATGTGGTTCAGGACTATACCCAACTAAAACCTGTTTGCACGACTTAGTAGAGCCGTAGTAGGGTAGTAATCTAAGTACAATGGGAACTAATATAAGACAAATTACGATCTTAGGTCTAAAGACTAACATGTACTTATGTCATCTGAGAACTGCTATCTGACGCTAGGTATAGTACCATGTAGAAGATCTCGGCGAGTCCGTCCAGTGTACTCACACCCATTGAGCACATGTATACAATCTTAGGTGCTAAAGACCAGTGGCCGTGGGACTAACCATCACCCCTCGTAAGGGTCTAGAAACGTATATATCAGTCTACTCCGGAATATCGATACCCGGTCTCGATACCCCCACGACTAGAGACATTTAAGGATGTGCTTATGGACTACCGAGCCCCCACATGTATGATCGCCATCATAACACTGGTAGGAAAACAATAATCCTACGGGCTTTATCAAAATGTATTAATGATACATAATAACAAGTAAAACATCTACACATGTTAAGATAAAGACAAACCAAATAGCAACTATCATATCGAGCAAGATTGTCATATACATATATATGTCCAAGCATCCACTACACACATATACAATAATGGCCTCTAAGACATACATATCCAACAATGAGAAAACTGGTCATACTATAACTAATAGATTTATTCAGTGTGGACAAGTTAAGAATTTATAACGCAAACACACCTTGCATTTGTGCTTTTATTTATTTTGAGATTAGTTTTGTCGGCATCTTTTCGCTGGTTCTCCGTGTATAAATATAGAGGGGATGGTCATTTCAGTGTTGATATTTAGCATTGAAATGATTATTATTCCTTCTATTGCAGTGTACTCGGAGAACAGCGAGGAGGTGTTGTCGAAATTTTCTCGAAACAAATGAAAGCATAAATGCAAGGGTGTACACATTATAAATTCTTAATGGGATAGAAGCTTTACCCCCGACAGCTGATATGATGTATTGATGGATCAAACTAAAACATTAAATCTTAACTACAAGTCATAAAATAAATGTCCAAATGATTTGCCAAGTATGCAATACGTGATGTCAGAAATCAGAGATTAATAGATAGAAGTTGGATGAAAGTATCCAAATTTAGTGATGAATACAAGGTCGGCGTCGAATAGTTTATGGAATTTGCATTGTGGGACCGATCCCATGAAGAATTGATTTCGTGTCCATGTAAAAAGTGCCATAACGGCTATGACCTCCGTCGAGATATAGTTTACGACCATCTACTAAAGAACAAAATTTTGCCTGGATATATAAAATGGAAGTACCATGAAGAAACGACACCGATAGTCGATATGTCTATGATTTGTTAGATTAGAAAAAATGTCCTCCTCATACGCGTTTTAAGGACACGGGTTTGAATAGTATGTTGGACGTGCTCCGAACTGGCATGCATTCTTATCCTGACATTGTTCTGAACCTAATGTTGGAGCGGAAGATATACGTAGACTCCCTGATGCAGAATCGGCAAAATATATGAAGTATTTGGATGATGCGAATGTATCCGTTTTCAAAGGCGCTTCCTTATACCCCTTTTTGAAGGTTTTGCAATATTTCTTAATCAGGCAAAGACTTTGATGATTATTATTGGATATAGTGCCCTAAAAGTAATTATTGTAATCGCAGGCAGGTGATTATGATGATTGATGGAACACCTATATGGGTAGAACAATCTTACTCGAGATGATTGTATGCTATCTGGCTTGTCTCTATTATCATGTACATGCATTATGTGGTATTACAGATCACTATTACATGTTGATAGAGCCCATAGGATTCTTGCTTGACTACTAATATTATGATGGCGATCATATACGTGAGAGCTGGATGGTCTATAAGCACATCCTTAAATGTCCCTAGTCAAGGGAGTATCGAGACTGGTCATCAATACTCCGGAGTAGACTAGTGTATACTTTTTGAGACCCGACGAGGGGGCGGTGGCCGGTCTCACAAGCCATTGGTGTCAGTTAGTCGCCTAAAATAGTATACAGGTGCTCATTGGGTTATAAGTTACACTGGACAGACTCGTAGGGAACATGCTAGATGGTATTATACCTATTGTCAGATAGCAGTTCTCAGGTGACATGAGTAAAGGTTAGTCTGTCGACTTGAGATCGTCATTTGTCTCATGAGAGTTCCCACTATGCTTTGATTACTACCTTACCATGGCTCAAAGGAATCATGCAAACAAGTTTTAGTTGGGTACAGTCCCGAGCCACATGGAGGCAGTGAGAAGATTGTCGGGGATTCGTCTCTCCCGGTATTGGGGGTTGATGTCGCGCTATGCACGGGTGGCCATCACCAGAAACTTTTGTCCAAAATGGACGAGAATTACTGATTTGGATCAGTAGTTTCTCAGTGGATGATGGGCTACACACCGACACGAAATATCGCGTTATTAGGGGTCTGATTTTATCCACCCCCTAGATCCGTTATGCGATACTCTTAGACAAACAGACCGGACTGTATGGAGATTTTCACAAACAGGCTCAATAGGGGTATGGATGAGTTTGCTCGTTGGCCTTCCTTTCACTCAATACCTGGGCAGCCGTTACATACACCTAGTGCCGCTGACGTGCTTGTGGTTAAACCCATTGTCAGCGTATTGACGAGTTTTTAGAATCTCACACAGATGGTTTTTCCGGTTTAGGCGATATGATGTAGATGACGTATGCTGATATATACAGGTGTCCGATTGAATATGTGCACGGCTACACAGATTTTAATCGGACGGTTGATAATACTAGCGGCTTAGGATTAAGCCGGATTATTAAATCAAGTTTTGATTTAATAATTTATATATATATATTAGTATATGTATTCTAGTATTATTATTCACTATTTATTTTCTCTCTTGGTTATTTATATTTTTATACGAATACGCGTATATGTATTTCGATACGTATATCGGGTTGTATTCCGTATTTATACGGGATATGTTCTAGAAGATGGACACCTCATTATGATTTTCTTTTTAGAAAATCATTTGGAAATGAGGTGGAGGGTGAGGTGGCATGAACATAGTTGGAGGTATGTAGAGAGGTATGGCCTTAAATTATTTATTATAAAAATGTGTGAGATATTTTTTGCATTCTATCTACATTCTATCATTCACTCTTCATTCTATGATGCTTGAGAGCTCTTCTACACTTAGCTCATTTTCTTTCATGAGTTGCTCATGCCATGGTTTTCCTCACCTCATCCTCTTTCTTCTTTAGTTGCTCACTTGAGCTTAAGAAATGAGAGAAAAGGATAGTGAAAAATTTCTACATCCCCACTCTCCATTGCTAGCAACCTTGGAGTATCGGTTGCTTCGCTAGGCAAAGCTGGAGCCTGATTCGTTTCCCTCAGGTGGATCATTTTCGGTAAAGGAGGACCGGCTTACAACCATGATCCGGAGCACTTGAAGAAAACTTGAGGATGTGAGAATTCTACACATAGTAGATTAGTTTAGCTAACTAGGTTTTTGTATACAAGTTCTAGATATTTAGTTCGATTCTTGGTTTGGGAATTTTGGCAAACTAGAAAAAATTTTAAATCCATGTTGCCATCTTCGAAAACTAGTTTGCAAGTGTGCCTAAGTTCCCAGCTGTGGTATCAGAGCCATGCTAAAAGCTAGACTTTTTTGTACTAACTTAGAGTTTTGATCGACGGAATTTTCCAAATCGTATTTCCAAAATATTGCTTGTTGTTCGAATTTCAAAGTTGTTCAAAAAAAATTCTGGTTGCATTAAAATTATACTCAAGCAAAACTAGAGTTAAGAAAAAAATTTGGCACCTAATACCAAAATTCAACCGCGGAACAAGAGTCAAATGGCACATTTGACCGCTGAACCGCGACACTTTTTGGGTTACACTGCCCCAAATTTTTTCTGGGGCTTTAGTTCAAGGAAATATGATTTTTGGGATGTAAGATTTTGGCCCAGATTTGTTTGAGTACTGGTTTGTACTTTGGGGGCCAATGCGGAAAGTTTTATTGGTCGAAATTTTAAATTTTTGTTTTTCTTAGCATTTGTTTCTGTGACCGTGAATATCATAGCGCGGTATAATCCGACTAGTTTTTATATGCACAATCAAACGGGATTACGAATATGATATTCGCGTTGATGTTCTGTGCTGCTATGTGATTATGGTTATGTTGGGTTTGTCGTGATGGATAGCCTGGTATACGTAATATTAGATGTAGTTCTCTATGATGTAATGTATATTCATATTGCATGGCGAGCTTCCGACATGTGGACTACCGTCATCGCGGCTTGTATTATTCTTTGGGGCACGTCCAGGTTGCGGACATAGTCACCGTTGTATATTGTGTTTTTCATTACATGAATTAGGATTACCCCGCGGCAGAGTGCTCGAGTAGCCGAGTTCTAGAAGACAATGGGCCTCCATCCCATGGCATTGAGACCGGAGTTCTTTACTCTAGAATTGGCGAGCTATTCGCCGCACTCGTAGGGGGTATAGGATTGACCCGCAGAGGGGTGCCCAAGTCACCGAATTTCGGAAGTGCTGGGTGGCCCACTCACTTCGTTGATTGGGGTCGCCTTGCTTCTGGGATTGGCGGATGGCTTGGTGCACTCGTAGGGGTCTAGGGTCTAATACTATAGGCTATCCACACGACCGAGAAATTGCATTTCATAGTTGGCTCCATTGAAATGTACTTTTTCTTGTTTATCCGCATTTCCATATTGTGTTTGCTTCCGCTGTGATTCTGATGTGATGCTTCTGTGATATTATTTGATATCATGCGTGAGACGAATATTCATACATATTGTTGGATATAGTGCTCTCAAGGCAATTATTGTAATTGTAGGCACGTGATTATGATAATTGAGGGAGGATCTATACAGGTAGAACAATCTTACTCGAAATGATAGTATGCTATCTGGTTTGTCTTTATCATTATGCACATGTATTATGTTGTCACGGCCCGAACTTGGCACGTGACGGCCCTTAAACTACGCAACGTCTACAGGCGTAACGTAATTTAAGTGAGCCGAAAACCCAGCAATCTAAACCATCAAAAGTAGTAAGAATTAATAGCATTTTAAAACCTTTAAAATCTCAACCCAAATTCTTTAAAAGTCCAACTTTATTTCCTTTAAAATTTTGGCAGCACCTCCTTTGTAAAAACCAACCCCAAAAATGGGTACAACAAAGATAAAAGTAAAGCATCCCCAAACGGGAGCAAATACACGCCCAAAGACGGAAAACAACCACCACAATAGATATACGATGCCGTAGCGAAGAAATAAAAGACAATATAAATAAAACTGCATAAAAGACATCCAAGTCACCAAAATAATATACAATATCATCCTCACATCAGGTATCTAAGTCATACAAGATAATGGTAGATGGAGAGTACAGGATACAACGAATATACAATGAACATAAACGGATAACCACAAAACCCACCTAAGCAAAACTGCATACTATGAGTCGAAGCGGTATCCGCAGCAAAAGATGAAATGACAGATGAATAGCCTGCCTCGACTACTCTGGGGAACAACCTGCAAAACACTGTGGCACAACGGGGGTGAGTTTCCAACTTGTGAATAGTAAATAACACATGCAGGTAATCGCAAGTATGCACGTACAGCACGAATCTAACATATGCAAGCTAATAGCAATAATAGTCATATGTGTGCAATAATCATGAAAGGTACTCTAGCAGGTACAACTAATACATGAAGCAATAATATGACAATCTGTATGCAACAATCATGTAATGTACTCTATCAGGTACCACTAATACTTGAACAATAAATGGCAACATGTATGCAACAATCATGTAAGGTACTCTATCCGGTACTACTAATACATGAAGCAATCATATAACAATGTATATATATGCAACAGTCATGGAAGGTACTCTATCAGGTACAACTAATACATGAAGCAGTGTATAAACAATAAATGTGGAGTATGGGATGAAACATGTCATTTCCATGGAATCCTGATATCGTGGTAGGACCAATGTCCATCAAGACAATCCAAATCCCAATTTCCTCAAATCAGCCCCCAAATTGGCTCTCATATCATGTAAGTCTCACAAATCCTGAATGTACACTATCAAATAAATCTCATATATCCTGAATGTACAAAATCAAGTTAATCTCATATATCCTGTAACCAATATCAAGTGAATCTCGTATATCCTGAATCCAACATCAAGTGAATCTCATATATCCTGAATCCAACATCAAGTAAATCTCATATATCCCGAATCCAATATCAAGTGAATCTCATATATTCTAAGTATATTTGCATGAATAATTATAATGATGTATATAAATTGCTATGTATACATATATATTAGTGTCCCATTCCACTGATATATATATATATATATAAAACAACGTCCCATTCCACTGTTATATATACTTAGAAGTAAAAATATCATGAAAACCTGTGCCAAATATCGACACATAAAGGTTGATCTATCAGGTGCTGTCACCACGACTGGCACCCTGATAAGTACGTATCATACGCTATCCGAAAACCCGAATGCCCAGCTTTGACCCTCGTCCTTCGACATATCCATACGTACATGACTCCTGTCGGTATCTCCACAATAACCGCCGAGTCATAGGTACTGTCACCGGCAGGTATAGTTCCCCTGTCAGGCCTCAACGGCATGTTACATCGACCTTCTTGCCTTGGGTACCTCCGGGCCCCATCATGTACCCTCATACAACCCACGACGCACCCCGCATGGGGTATATATATATATATATATATATATATATATATATATATCAGAACCGATAAAACTCATGGTGGCTGTTGAAATATCATATCAAGAGAAACCGGTTTTTCAAATAATGCATAATTTCATGAAACTGCCACGGTCCTCAAATCCAGAAAACATCATGAAAAATCCATATCGCAATGCGAAAATCCATGAATATAATATATGCAACATAAAACTGTAATATGAGCATATAAAGGAAAAGCCGCTATTTAACTGCAAGTTAAAATATATATCATGTGGTTCCTAATTTCTCCAAATCTATATAACATCAAATAAAGATAAATATGTAGCTTTAGCCAGATATATGTGTAGACATAAAGGTATAGCAAAGTATAAGTATCTACCTATCAGTAATGATGTAATATACCCTCCAGATATAAGTGAAGTATGTATGCAAGGTATACATGTTGCTATGTCATTATGTGTGAAATATACCTATCACTAATGGTACAATACCATATAGGTATACAGGTAACTAGCATGTAAGCATGTCAAGGCATATGTGTAAGCATGTAGGTATACAGGTATGCTATATGTCATATGCATAAAGGAATATGAATCAATATCACAATGTCCCTAACCAAACAATATCATATCTATATGTGTGTTGTGCGTGTCATGGCAATTATTGACGGTGTGTGTGGCATACAATAAGTGCTCGTGCAACATGAGCCGTCAATAATAGTGCAGTGTCCTAAGGGTACAAGTCCAAGCACAACTAGTAATTAAGCAATAAGGTGTATGCGCAACTCTATATATGAAATAGAATATGCGACAATATTATAACATCTCTAGCCCAGACGCATAGCGCCATGCGGGAGATTCCCCTGTAGATGTTAAATCTACTCACCAACGCTCATGGCTAAGTGAAGCCTACCACCTGTTTTCCCTTCATCGCAGCGTCCGAAGTCCCCGCCTGCGAACCTAAAACATAACAAAGCAAAGCAAGTATATATTATCAATAGGCCCAAAACACGTACAAACTACGCGTACCAACGCGACAATACAAACGTACTCTCAAGTGTTCGTATTATAGCTAACGTGCATAGCGACACTACGAAACCAACTCAGAGCAACAGCAACACATAACACGAACTGTATCGGATAACGTAACGCGTGAAACGAAACATAAGAAATACGCAAAGTGGTCCCAGATTTTGCTATACTAACAATCTGTAAAAGTTGCAAGTACCATGAGACCACATACAATCCCAGAGACCCCTACACCAAAACCCACACCCTAACTCCTTAGTCTGGCCGCAAATTGCGGCCAGAAGCAATATAATTGCGGCCGTACCAAAAGGAAAGGGGCTCGTATTTTGAGGGTAGGTTCTAGGTCATTACATTAGGTCACTGTGATGGGAACTTTTGCAACAATTAGCTAGTTTAATAGCAGATCATCCCAGACCCCAAAATAACACTAAAAATACGATATTTATCCGAAACGATACATAATGTTATCTAAACTGAAACGACTAAGTTACGCAACACAATAAACACTTAACTAATAGAAAGAGATCATTACCTAACCAAAAGAACTCAAAGATCCTAGCTTCCCAAGCTCCAAGGCATCCAAGAGGCAAAACCAAAAAAAAGATGTGATTCTTGTGAGTTTGGATGAAGTTTTGAGATGGATTTGTGAAGGAATGATGAGTGTTCAGTTAGAAAAGAGAGAGGAATGAGAAAATAAAAGAGAGAGAGAAAATGAGAGAGTGTGAGGATAAAGAGAGAGGGAGGTGAGTGTAGGGTGAGAGTGAGGTGAGTGTAACCTTTTGCATTAATCACCATTAATGCATTCACACCATGTCACCATGTCACCATGCCACCTCTTCTCTTCCAAAAGAAATATCTCTCCCAAGAAAATATCTAGGATTAGGATTAAAGTAAAGCAAGAGATTAGATTAATGTAAAGGATTAGGTTAAGGGTTAGGTTGTCATGGTCACTAATCTAGATTAACACAAAACAAACCCTCACATTAACGTGAACACGTGCGTGCATGCCATAACAAATAAAAATAAATTATTAATTAAATATAATAAAATGTGAGGAATCCGAATTGATAAACTTTTTACAGTAAACCTGCATTAACGTCTAAACTAACACTAACCGAAAACTAAGGCGTTACATATGTGGTATTGCAGATCACTATTACATATTGATAGAGCCCATAGGATTCTTGCTTGACTACCAGCATTATGATGGAGATCATATACATGAGAGCTGGGTGGTCTATAAGCACATCCTTAAATGTCCCTAGTCGTGGGAGTATCGAGATTGGTCATCGATATTCCGGAATAGACTAGTCTATACACTTCGAGACCCCGACGAGGGGCGGTGTCCGATCTCACAATCCATTGGTGATGTGTCACCTAAGATAGTATACAGGTGCTCACTAGGGGTGAGTACACTGGACGGACTCGCCGAGAACTTCTATATGGTATTATACCTATCGTCAGATGGAAGTTCTCAGGTGGCATGAGTACAGATTGGTCCTTTGACCTGAAGTCGTCATTTGTATCATGTGAGTTCCCACTGTTCTTTGATTACTACTCTACTACGGCTCAAAGGAGTCATGCAAACAGGTTTTAGTTAGGTACAGTCCCGAGCCACATGGAGGCAGTGTTCGACTGTCAGGGATTCACCTCTCTTGGTGTTAGGAGTCAATGCCGTGCTGTGTTCAGTTAGCTATCACCAGAAATCCATAGTCACGGTGGGGGATATTTACTAATAGTTGATCAGTAGTATCTCAGTTGGTGATGAGATTGACTCAGACACGACTTATCGGGTTAGTAGGGGTCTAACGTTATCCACCCCTAGACCCGATATGCGATACTCTTTGACGAAGAGACCGGACTGTACGGAGATTGTCACATTCAGGCTTAGTAGGGTAAGGACGCACTTGATTGTCGACCCCCCTTTCGACAATTACCTGGGTAGCCGTTACGTACAGCTAGTGCCGCTGACGTGCTTGTGGTTAAACCCACTGCCAGCGTATTGTCAAATCTTTAGAGTCCCATACAGAGGGTTTTCCCATTTCATGCGATAGATGTAGGAGCCGTACGGTGGTACGTGCAGGGGATCCGATTAAATACGTGTACGTGATACATGAACTTTGATCGGACGGTTGATAATACTAGCCGGTTTAGGATTAAGCCGGATTATTAAATCAGGTTTTGATTTAATAATTTATATATGTATTTTGATTCATATATTTTAGAACTATTGTTCACTATTTATTTTCTCTCTTTGGTGCTATCCGTATTTGTTGGAGATAGTGCCCTCATAGTCAATTATTGGATCGCAGGTACGTGATTGCAATGATTGCGGAGGACCTATACCGGTAGGACAGTCTTACTCGAGATGATAGTATGCTATCTGGTTTGCCTTTATCAGTCGTGTACATGTTCAGGTGACTGATTACATGTTACACTTTGATAGAGCCCTTAGGATCTTGCTTTACCACCAACAGTATGATGGCGATTATATACGTGAGAGTTGGGTGGTTTATACGCATATCCTTAATTGTGGTCCCTAGTCGTGGGAGTTTCGAGACAGGGCATCGATACTCCGGAGTAGACTAGTGTGTACAGTCGAGACCCCGACGAGGGGCGGTGGCCGGTCTCACAAGCCACTGGTGTCAGTTGGATCACCTAAGATGTATACAGGTGCTCATTGGGTTATGAGTACACCGGACAGGACTCGCCGGGAATCTGCTAGTTAGTACTATACCTATCGTCAGATAGCAGTTCCCTGGTGACGTGTGTACAGGTTAGTTCATCGACCTGAGGTCGTCATTTGTCTCGTGTGAGTTCCCACTGTGCTTTGATTTCTACCCTACCACGGCTCAAAGGAGTCGTGCAAACAGGTAGCTTTTGGGTACAGTCCCGAGCCATATGGAGGCACGTGAGCGGATCGGCAGGGGATTCGTCTCTCCCGGTATTGGGGCGAGGTCGTGCTGTGTCTAGGAGAGCCATTACACAAAGTCCATGGCCATGGAAGGAGATTTACTGGTAGGTACTCCAGTAGTATCTCAGTGTGTTATTGGGCTACACTCCGACACGACTTATACTGCTATTGGGGGTCTGACGTTTCTAGCCCCCTAGGCAGATATGCGATACTCATAGACTAACGGACCGGACTGTATATACATTGTCACTGTTAGGCTCAGTAGGGTTTCTGGATGAGTTCGCTCATCAGCCTCCCTTGAGGTCAGTCCATGGGCAGCCGTTACGCATTGCTAGTGCCGCTGACGGTTTGTGGTTAAACCCACTGCCAGGGTACTGACGAGTCATTAGAGTCCCCCACAGACAGTTTCCCAAGTTCGGACGAAACGTTGTAGAGGCCGTATGGTTTTATGGCAGGGTTCGAAAAATGCACGTGCGTTTACGCACGTGTTATTTTTCGGGCTGATGATACTGGTCGGCTTTGGTTTAAGCCGGATCCGAGTATTATATTGAGTAGGTATAATATCTTTGCCTCAGATGCATTTGTATTCGGTCGTAATACAAATGCGGGTATATTTATACAGATACGGGGTTATCCTGAAAGTTGTTTCAGGATCACTTTTGGAAGTTGCCAGTTTCCAGTTTTCTATCAGCCGTCTTTTAACATTCGGTTAAAGACGGATTTGTCTTTTCTTGAGATGAGTGTGGATGCTTCTAGAAGGTTCTAGAAGGTTCTAGAAAATGGTGACAAGGATTTTGACTCATGCTTTGATTTCAACCATTCTTGTTTTCCTTAAGATATTCTTTTGTGTTCACATATGATATTTGTTCTTAAGGTTACTCTCCCCTCTCCTACACTCACCCCCCCACTCCTATAAGTGGCCGGCCCCCCTCCTCTCTCTCTCACACTTGAGGTTTTCATTTGGTTACAAAAGATATGATAGATTTTGGGGTGTATGGAATTTCACAGCTCATTTCATTCCATCACCCGATTCCCACGGCAACTTCATTAACCGATCGTCCATGGTTTTGGACGAAGTGAGACAAAGTCATCTACTCATTCTCTACATCATTCTTGGTCGTCTCTTTTAGCAAACTTGACGACCGAGTTGCCTCGAGTCAGAGGCGGGAGCCCGTTTAAAGAATCAGTGACGTGGTGCCACCTAGACGAGCATATTGGAGATCGATGAGATCGGAGCAGCCACAACGGAGCGTGGGATGATGGTTGAAGAACGAAGGACTCGGATCGTTCGGTATAACCTTTCTACACTCTTTACAGTTTGTTAGTTTAGCAATAATGGAAGATCCGGGTTAAAGTATACGATAGCGCCAGTTAAAAAGTTTTTGTTCCGCATTTGGCGTCTATAGACGGCCGGGGCGCTACCGTAGATTTACAGTGGTATCAGAGCCTCACCATTTTGCTATACTAACTTGTGCTAACGTGTTTAAAATATCGATCGAACCGGAAATCAAAAATCGCAAATTTTCAATTTGACAGTTTCTGTTAATTTTCAAACTGGTCCAAATGTCATTTTGACCATACCAGAAAATCAAGCAGGGTTTTTTTGGAATACTGGAGAAATTCGACCAAGTGATTCGACTGTTCCGCCGTGGATCCGCGGCCCAAGCATGGTTTTGGCCGCTGATCCGCCGCAGGAAAGTGACATCACTTTGCCAATTTTCTACAGTGAATTCTATGTTGGAAATTGGGGTTTTTGGTATATATCTTTTGGGCCCAAATTTTGTTACTGTTCACCAGATGTTCGTGGGGCCCACTTCGTGATATTTGGTCGATCGAAATTTAAACATGTTAGTTTACAGTGCTTACATTATATCTCCGACCGGGAATGTCATTTGATCGGTAAACCGCGTCTGATTGCTATAGTTCTTTTAGACGGGTTTGCGAACGTGACATTCGCGTCGATGTTCTGTGTTGTGCTGTGATGTTGCGGATTTGTCGTGGTGGATAACAGTGTGCAATGGTAGTGCAGTTTGAGTTTATTTGTACATTTGATATTGCAGGGCGAGCGTCCAACTTGTGGACTGCCGTCACTGCCTGTTGTATAATATTCTTTTGGGGCATGACCAGGTTGCGGTCGATGTACCTGTTGTACTATTTTTCATTACTGTACTAGGTTTTACCCCGCGACGGAGTGCACGAATAGCCGGGTTCTGGAGGGCAACGGGTCCGCATCTCATGGCTTTGAGAGGCAGAGGGGCCTCACTCTAGAATTGGCAGACTATTCGCCGCACTCGTAGGGGGTACAGGTTGACCCAAGGAGGGATGCCCAAGATTACCGGATTCCGTGAAGTGCTGGGTGGTCCATTCACTATGCTGTAGGGGGCTGCCTCGCTTCAGGTTTTGGCGGGTAACTTGCCGCACCCGTAGGGGTCTAGGTTTCATTGCACAGGCTATCCACACGACAGGGGAACGTCGGGTTCAGCAGTGGCTCTGTGAAACCCGGGGATCCCAGATTATCTGTATTGTTCTGTGATGCTTATTAATTTTCTGTAATGTTGCATATTATCACGCCTGGAGCGATTATTGTATATTGGTTTATATACTATTAGATGTTGTATATGTTTTACACCGGCGCTAGTCCAGTCCCGCTCTGTCGTTAGTTAAGTAACCTAACGGGTGATGACGGGACCCAGTGACGAATGCGAATGGCATATGCGTACATTTTATTTTCGTTCTTTTCTGGTGTGATTGATTGATGGGACTGCGTTGATTCTGATCAATGCAAAGTAAAACAAACCTGTTTTCAGTTGTTGGAACAAATTTAAAAGGTGTTATTACAAAGATGTTTCCTTTTGTTTTGCATAGCGGTATTCAGTGGAATATCCTGCACCTCATTCGACGGGGCAAGGGCCGATATCCCTTCACCGGGACTGACCCCTTGGGCAGAAGTTTGCGTCAGGGTAATAACTTCACTATAATCGATTACAAGTTGCTTTGCATAGCGGTATTCAGTGGAATATCCTGCACCTCATTCCACGAGGAAAGAGCCGAGATCCCTTCACCGGGAGTGACCTCTTTAGCAAAGGTTTTCGCCACTATATTTTTAAAAAAAGCTATCAGGTTCCTTCAGCGATATCAAGTTCACTACATTAAAGGTTTTTCGCCAAAAACCAGTCGTAGCCTTCCGTCACTTCTTTTGAGTATTCAGTAGTATTCAAGCTATGTATTTTAGCCAAAGTTAAGGCATAGTGTTTGGTAGCTGCTGGGTATTCAATTGTTGCATAGATAGATGAGTTAGTTTGGGACAGTCGTTCTGCCGATTGGCCAAAGTCAGGGACATGTGCGGGTGGGTTCAAATTGACAAGATAGTGACGGGTAGAACTTGGCATGTGACTTATGACATTTTGACCAAAGCCAAGGTTATAAGAGCATGGGGCAAAAATCAGATCGGGAGTTTCTAAAGAAACTGAAACTTGCCAAGTATGCGCATACCTTCTGGAGTATGAGTAACGTGGATGCATTCCATCACGTTATCATGCGATGAGAGTTGGATCCCGATTTCCACTGATGAGTTGGTTTACTCTTCGGGTGATCCCGATTGATTCTTCTTTAGGTTTGGAGGAGAATTTGACAGGACAGTGGGAGGTTTCCGGATTAGATAAAGTGATAACCATTCTGATCTAGGTTAGAGTGCACGCAGAGTGTTTCTTTTCTCTCTCTCTTTGGCAGCGACCTTTGACCGACCCTAGACTATGACTCAGTGACCAGGTTGATCGAACCTTCTTAAAATACCAGCTTTTGGATTGTCTGAGTTGCATAAGTCATTGCCACTCCTTCTTTTACCCTTTGTATTTCTCAGAACACCCGTATTACTACGGACATCCAATTCCATTGGATAGATCCATCGTATGGTTATATACGAACTCGAAGGGACTTCTTCGAGGATGAATCCAGGTTCAGGAGAAATAGAATTGGTTTATTCAGTTGTCTTTTATTATCACCTTCTCTCAGGTTGCGAGGGCTCCTTGGTTTAGGAGAGTACACCTATTACGCTTATTGGATAGTCTTATTCCAAACCATAGGCAGGTGCCGAAAGGTAGGGAATGAAGAAAACCAATTAGCCTAAGTAGGGTGTGCAGAAGGTAATATGTAAAGACAAAATAAAGGGATTAGAAAGAGGGCAAAGTAAATTGCGACTGATATCATTCACGACCAAAACCGCGTACTTCATCGCCACTCCTATTTCACTTTTAAAAGAATAAAGGTATTATTCAGTTGTCTTTTATCATCACCTTCTCTCAAGATGCGAGTACTCCTAGGATTAGGAGGGTACACCTATTATGCTTACTGGATAGTCTTCTTCCAAACCATAGGCTGGTGCCGAACGGTAGGGAAGGAAGAAAACCATTTAGCCTAACGATGGTGTACAGAAGGTAACGACTAAAGACAAATAAAGGGATTTGGAGAGAAGGCAATAAAATATACGGTTGAAGTCATGAATTGGATTATGGAAGAGGCATTGCTATGAATACCAGGATACCCCTATGAAACATATGCATGTTTCAGTGCATTGTTAATGGAAAACTGTTTTCCCGATTAGATACTTACTCCAAGGGTATGTATTTACCAGGTTTCATTCTCATATCTGTATGGTTTTACAGATGATGAGTAAGAGTAAGTTATTGGGAATTAGGTGATTATCCTCATTATATCGGAATTCGTTGTAATTGGTGATATTTAAGGAAATCGCCAGGGTACAGTTTTCAACCTACGACGCACAGGCTTTGAGTTGTTCAACTCAGCGGACTTATACAGAGTATTGTATGTTGTCCAGTGTCCTTCAGGATAAAGGGGTAGGTCCTCGTACTATGTTCTGTTTACTTATAACTTCTCTAGTTTTTAGACAAGTGTTTCGTAGAAATACAAGGTCTAAGTTTTGAGAAGTTGTGGGTATAAGAATAAAGTAGAGAACCAGGTGTCACAAGTATCGGGATTCTTCAAAGAGATCGAAGATGTAGATTCTTGTGATTGGTATTCAGATGATAGTGATGGTTTTGAGAAACGTGTTTTCTCTTTCAGGTTGCTCATAATTGGATGGATGCCTAAGTTGAGTAATGCTGATTAGCCTCTTTCCATTAAAGTGATATGCACTGGAGACAGCTGCATGATTTGAATATGGTTCCAATTAAATAAGTGCCAAAGTTTCTATATTGGATATAGAATGGATCGTACCTTAAAAGATATTAAGGTATGGGGAGTTGTCCAGCTTATGCTTAAAACCAGACTCTGGATAACTCAGGGCACGTTTCTGTAATGGCTGTTTGTGGGTTGACCCTGGCTATGACGAGGGTTGATATTCTACCATTTGGAAGATCAATAGTGATATTGTTCTTGACTCGCCACAGTTTTAGTAAAATGGATCTTTTTCATAAAACAGTAGTGGGAGTATGGTAGAACTGGAAGTGATTCCAGAACCGCGAACGATTACGGAAAATTTAATAGGACCTATATATTCAATCAGGTTTGACATTCAAATAAGCCACTCCGCAGATATGGTGGATAACCTCAGACACCCGAGAGGTACTTCGGTAGCCTCAAGGACGGTGACAGGGAGGTTCTTATCTACCCAGACTTGACACTACTGATGTTCCAGGCTATGAGACCCGGTAGGAGGGTTGTCATAGTCAGTGGGAGCAGCGGAAGCATAGTGGGCAAGATGCTTATATCTATTTATAGACTTGAGCAGTTATAGCGGAGATAGATCATCTAATTTTGATGTGATAGTCATGGGTTTGACTTCAATCAGGATAGGGGATGGATCTGTTAAGAAGGTAGTAGGGTGTGATGTCATGGTATCTGGATGACATACACAGAGTAGGAAGTAAAATTCCTATACTACGATCGGTTGTACTGTGGTCGTCACACAGTTGTTTCTCCAGACAGGATATGGATATAATATTTGACATTATGGTTTCTGGATCTATGGTTTTAGATCTGGATTTGGGTAGTTTCCCAATGTGGGTACTTTGACAGATATTCTAATGGTTTTTAGAATAGTTGACTCCTAGCATGGTGGTGTACCTGCAGGTGATAGAGTCACCCTCTCTAAAGGTGTCATATAGACTAAAGAGGAGAGGGATGTGCATGATTGACAGATCACTTGCTTAGGCAACTGAGTCAATCATGAGATGTCAAGTACCACACCAGATGTTGTTTTTGCACTAGATGCAATGAGTTTATATTAATCCAATCCTGGAGAAACATAAGGAAGCAGTTTTAGAACATAAGTACATGTTCTACGGATTTGATGACGGCAGCCTCCTTCGGGAGACGGTTATCATCCCAAGCTTCAAAGGTGACATGGATGACAGAGTGATTGTCAGAGTTATAGTTTTTCCCTCTGACGAAGAGGGACGGTATTATGAACAGGTGGTTCAAGAGGATACTGTGGGTGGCATGGTGCCGGATACTGATTAGGTTCAGTGATCGATACAGTCTAAGAAGTTTGGATTTGGAGTTCATTTATGAACTAGGTCCCATCAGATATCCAGACATATTCTAGGACAGGTATTACTCAATTCGGGAGATGGCTTTCTCCGCGAACTTGAGATTTAGAGAGATATGGAAAGAAACTTCTAGGCGGATCCACTCACTGAGGCTATTTCTCGAACACAATAGTTTTACAAACGGGCTTTGTGAAACTGATTAGTAGAGGAGTTGGATGTTCAGTTTCACACGGGCTGTGAGTAGTCGACATTGCAATAATTAGCCTTGAGTGCAAGTGGGAGATTGTTGGAGATAGTGCCCTCATAGTCAATTATTGGATCGCAGGTATGTGATTGCAATGATTGCGGAGGACCTATACCGGTAGGGCAGTCTTACTCGAGATGATAGTATGCTATCTGGTTTGCCTTTATCAGTCGTGTACATGTTCAGGTGACTGATTACATGTTACACTTTGATAGAGCCCTTAGGATCTTGCTTTACCACCAACAGTATGATGGCGATCATATACGTGAGAGTTGGGTGGTTTATACGCATATCCTTAATTGTGGTCCCTAGTCATGGGAGTTTCGAGATAGGGCATCGATACTCCGGAGTAGACTAGTGTGTACAGTCGAGACCCCGACGAGGGGCGGTGGCCGGTCTCACAAGCCACTGGTGTCAGTTGGATCACCTAAGATGTATACAGGTGCTCATTGGGTTATGAGTACACCGGACAGGACTCGCCGGGAATCTTCTAGTTAGTACTATACCTATCGTCAGATAGCAGTTCCCTGGTGACGTGTGTACAGGTTAGTTCATCGACCTGAGGTCGTCATTTGTCTCGTGTGAGTTCCCACTGTGCTTTGATTTCTACCCTACCACGGCTCAAAGGAGTCGTGCAAACAGGTAGCTTTTGGGTACAGTCCCGAGCCATATGGAGGCACGTGAGCGGATCGGCAGGGGATTCGTCTCTCCCGGTATTGGAGCGAGGTCGTGCTGTGTCTAGGAGAGCCATTACACAAAGTCCATGGCCATGGAAGGAGATTTACTGGTAGGTACTCCAGTAGTATCTCAGTGTGTTATTGGGCTACACTCCGACACGACTTATACTGCTATTGGGGGTCTGACGTTTCTAGCCCCCTAGGCAGATATGCGATACTCATAGACGAACGGACCGGACTGTATATACATTGTCACTGTTAGGCTCAGTAGGGTTTCTGGATGAGTTCGCTCATCAGCCTCCCTTGAGGTCAGTCCATGGGCAGCCGTTACGTATTGCTAGTGCCGCTGACGGTTTGTTGTTAAACCCACTGCCAGGGTACTGACGAGTCATTAGAGTCCCCCACAGACAGTTTTCCAAGTTCGGGCGAAATGTTGTAGCCGTATGGTTTTATGGCAGGGTTCGAAAAATGCACGTGCGTTTACGCACGTGTTATTTTTCGGGCTGATGATACTGGTCGGTTTTGGTTTAAGCCGAATCCAAGTATTATATTGAGTAGGTATAATATCTTTGTCTCAGATGCATTTGTATTCGGTCGTAATACAAATACGGGTATATTTATACAGATACGGGGTTATCCTGAAAGTTGTTTCAGGATCACTTTTGGAAGTTGCCAGTTTCCAGTTTTCTATCAGCCGTCTTTTAACATTCGGTTAAAGACGGATTTGTCTTTTCTTGAGATGAGTGTGGATGCTTCTAGAAGGTTCTAGAAGGTTCTAGAAAATGGTGACAAGGATTGTGACTCATGCTTTGATTTCAACCATTCTTGTTTTCCTTAAGATATTCTTTTGTGTTCACATATGATATTTGTTCTTAAGGTTACTCTCCCCTCTCCTACACTCACCCCCTACTCCTATAAGTGGCCGGCCTCCCCCCCCCCCTCTCTCTTTCACACTTGAGGTTTTCATTTGGTTACAAAAGATATGATAGATTTTGGGGTGTATGGAATTTCACAGCTCATTTCATTCCATCACCCGATTCCCATGGCAACTTCATTAACCGATCGTCCATGGTTTTGGACGAAGTGAGACAAAGTCATCTACTCATTCTCTACATCATTCTTGGTCGTCTCTTTTATCAAACTTGACGACCGAGTTGCCTCGAGTCAGAGGCGGGAGCCCGTTTAAAGAATCAGTGATGTGGTGCCACCTAGACGAGCATATTGGAGATCGATGAGATCGGAGCAGCCGCAACGGAGCGTGGGATGATGGTTGAAGAACGAAGGACTCGGATCGTTCGGTATAACCTTTCTACACTCTTTACAGTTTGTTAGTTTAGCAATAATGGAAGATCCGGGTTAAAGTATACGATAGCGCCAGTTAAAAAGTTTTTGTTCCGCATTTGGCGTCTATAGACGGCCGGGGCGCTACCGTAGTTTACAGTATTTTTATACGGATACGCGTATATGTAGCGATACATATACCAGGTGAAGTATTCCGTATTTATACAGGAATGCTTCTAGAAGAAGGGCACCTCTCATTTGATTTTCTTTTATGGAAAATTAAATTGGAAATGAGGTGGCATGAGCATGGTCAAGAGGCATGGCTTGGCATTTTTTAAATGATTTTTCATTTGGATGCACTATCGCATCATGGTTGATTTTTTGTAGCCATTCTCTTTTTCCACTTGTTGACTTGAGCATTTTCTTCATCTCCTCTATGGATGGTTCATGCTCTTCCTCTAGCTCATCTCCTTCTTCTTCTTGCTTCCATTTTTTAGCAAGATCCTAGAGAGAAAAATATAGTGGAGTATTCCAACATCACCGACCATCCAAATGTAGCAACTTTAGATCGTCGGTTTGAGCCTCCTCCGCGTTCCCTCAGGTGGATCGTCTTCGAAAAGGGTGATCGATACTCAAGCGCGTTCCCAGCGGCTACGAGCTTGGAGGGGTCTTCCATAATTGGGTGGACACCCAATAAAGCTTGTATTTCTCAAACTTAAATGCTTGGTTTGCTGGTTTAGGAGTTTGGATCAATTCTAGGTTCGGAGTTCCGTCGTGTTTGCTTGAATTTTTTGTTCGCCATCTGTGCCTCCGCTGCACCACGGGCACTAGGAAACCCTGTGCGCGCGCGCGCACACAGTAGATGCTATATATATTTTGTATTGGCGCTAGTCATGTCCCCGCCATGCGGTAAGTTAAGTAATCTTACGGTGAAGACCCAGGATCCTGTGGCGAATGCGGATGGTATATATGCGTGATTATTTTCGTTTCTTTCTGGCATGATTTGATTGATTAATGGGACTGCATTAATTTTGATTAATGCAAGGAAAAAAAACCTAAATGATGTTGTTGGAACCAATTGTTGAAAACTGACATTACAGACGTTTCATTTTGCTTTGCACAGCGGTATTCAGTTATGAATATCCAGCACCTCATTCGATGAGGTAAGAGTCGAGATCCCTTCATGGGGAGTGACCTCTTGGGTTAAAATTTGCGTCATTGTAATAACTTCACTATAGTCGACTATTTGCATTGTGATATTCTGTTAGGAATATCCCGCACCTCATTCGATGGGGAAAGAGCCTGGATCCCTTCAGAGGGAGTGACCTCTTTGACAAAAGTTCACGTGACTATAAACTACTTGGTTTTCTTCAAAACCATGGTTTTCTACAAAACCACTCATTTTAAAAATGCGGAGGTTAAACCACTCCTTTTCAAAAAAAACAGCTTGAGTTCCTTCAATGATATCAAGTTCATTACGTTAAAGATTTTTTTGCCAAAAACTAGCCATAACCCTCTGTCATTTCAGATTAGTATTGCTTAGTATTTGTTTTGTCATTGCTATTCGTCGAGACGTAATGTGCAGTAGCTCTATAATGCTTTTCTATCGCATGGATATGTGGATTGGTTAGGACAGTCGTACGACTTTGTTGATCATTCGTTAAGGGTCGTGCAAGTGGGTTTAACGCAATTAAGATAGTGATGGGTTGAACTTGACGAGGACCCTTGATTTGTTGATTATTCATCAAGATCCTTGGGTCCTAGGGGTAAAAACTATATCCCTAGGGGTAAAAACTATATCGGGAGTTTCAAATATAAAGGAAACTTGCCAGGCATGCGCATACCTTCTGGAGTGTGGTGACTTGAGTGGCTTCCGTCAAGTTATCATGCGATGATAGTTGGGTCCTGATTCCCACTGATGAGTAGGTGTTACTTCTCGGGTGATTTTCAGACGATCCCGACTAATTCTTCTTTTAGGGTTTGAAGGAGAATTCGAGAAAACAGTGGGAGCCATCCTGATTAGATAAAGTGATTAACCAATCTGATCTAGGTTAGAGTGCATGCTAAGTGTTTCTTTTTTCTCTCTCTCTCTCTTTGGCAGCGACCATGACCTGACCTTAAACTAAAACTCATAAACCAAGTTAACCAAAACTTCTTACACACTTTGGCTTTCGATTGTCATTATTCACGACGAAGTCGTATATATCCCTGCTACTCCTACTTCCCCTTTGCATTTCTCAAGAACACTTTGTATCACTATGAAAATCCATATTACTTGGGTATACCATCGTATAGTTACATATGAAATTGAAGAAACTTGTTTCTGTTTGAGGATGGATTCCGGTTCTGGAGAAATTGAATAAGATTATTCGGTTATCTTTTCTTTTTCCCTTCTCTCATATTGCGAGGGCTCTTAGTATTAGGAGAATATACATATTATACTTATTGGATAATCTTCTTCCAAACCTTAGGAAGGTGCCGAAAAGTAGGGAAAGTAGAAAACCAATTAGCCTAACCGTGGTGTACAGAAGGTAAGAAGTAAAGATATATAAAGGGATTAGACTGAGGGCAAAGGAAATTGCGACTACTGTCATGATTCATGATAAAGCCGCATATATCCCTACTACTCCTACTTCCCCTTTGCATTTCTCCAGAACATTCCGTATCACTATGAAGATCCATATTGCTTAGGTATGCCATCGTATAGTTACATACGGACTCGAAGAAACTTGTTTCTGTTCGAGGATGGATTCCAGTTCTGGAGAAATTGAATAAGATTATTTGGTTGTCTTTTATTTTTCCATTCTCTCAAGTTGTGAAGGCTCCTAGTATTAGGAGAGTGCACCTATTACGCTTATTAGATAGTCTTCTTCCAAACCTTAGGCTGGTTACGAAAGGTAGGGAGGGAAGAAAATCAATTAGCCTAAGTATGGTATACATAAGGTAAGAAGTAAAGACATCTAAAGAGATTGGAGCGAGGGCAATGAAATTGCGACTACTGTCTTGAATCTAGATAGTGGAAGAGGCGTTACTAGGAATACCTGGCCACCCCTTCGAAACATTTTCATGTTTCAGTTTTACTATTCGGTGTTAATTGAAAACTGTTTTCCCAATTAGATTCTGACTCCAGCGTATGTATTTACCAAACTTGATTCTCATATCTGTATGGCGCTACAGATTCTGAATGGGAGTAAGATATTGGGAATTAGATGATTAAATCCTCAATATCAGAATTCTTTGAAATTGGTGACATTTGGTGAAATCACCTGGGTTTTGCCTAATGGCAAATTTTTGGTTTTGAATATCCGTTTTTATGCACCAATTTCAAACTAATATATCTATACGTTTATTTATAAAGTGAGATATAACTTTTTGAAATTATGTTTATGACATTTATCTATATCAGTTGATGGTTAGGTAAGGTGCATTCAACAATGGTGTAATTCTTCTTAACCATGGCACAGTTTTCAACCTACGACGCACAGGGTTTGAGTTATTAAACTCAAAAGACTTATACAAAGTATTGTATGTTGTCCGATATCCATTAGGACAAAGGGGTTGGTACTCGTACTATATTCCGTTTGATTATAACTTCTCTGGTTTTAAACATGCATTTCCTTGAAATAAAATGTCCAAATTTTGAGAAGTTATAGGTATAAGAATAAAGTAGAGAACCATATGTTGCAAGTATCAGGATTCTTCGAGATGATCGAAGTTGTAGATAGTTATGCTAGGTATTCCGTCATAAATAATAAATTTGAGAACTTGCTTCTTTTTCAGATTACTCATATGTGGGTGCGTTCTTTGATTAGTAATGCTATTTGGCCTTCTTCCATTTTGTCGATATGCACTGGAAACAGCTGCTTATTTTTTGAATCTGGTTCCAATTAAATTAGTGACTTTGTTTCTACATTGAATATAGAATGGATTCATATCTTAACGATGTTAAGGTATATGGAGTAGTCCGGCTTATGCTTAAAACCAGAATCTGGATAAACTCAAGGTACGTTTCAGTAATGTTAGTTTGTGGGTTATCCCGGGTTTTGACGAGAGTTAACATTCTATCATTTGGAGGATCAATAATTATATTGTTCTTGACTCGCCACCCGTTTTAGTAAAATGAATTATTTTCAGAAAATATTAGTAGGAGTATGGTAGAACTGGAAGTCATTCCAGAACAACAAACGATTACTGAAAATTTAGTAGAACCTAAAGATTCAATTGGATTCGACAATCCATTAGCCACTCCGCAGATTTGATGGGTAATCTCAGCCACCCGAGAGGTACTTTGGTCTCCTCAAAGACAGTGACAGGGAGGTTTTGATGACCCAAGCTTGCCACTACTGCTGTTCTAAACTATGAGATCTGGCAGGTGGCTGACTATAATGTCGTTCTAAATTAGCTTTAGAAGTACACGTGTATATAACTCTGCCAGAGAGTTGTTGTAGTCAGTGGGAGCAGCAGAAGTGTGGTGGGCAAGTAGCTTATGTCTATTTATATACTAAAGCAAGTATAGCGGAGATAGATCATTTATTTTTGATGTGACAGTCATAGAGTTTGACTTCATCACAATAACAGATGGACCTGGTAAGAAGGTGGTAAGGAGTGATGTCCTAGTATTTGGATGCCATGCTCTTGATAGGAAGTGGTCTTCCTATACTACGATCGGTTGTACTGTGGTTGTCACAAGGTGTTTCTCCGCATAGGATCTGGATAAAATATCAGGGATTCTGGTGACTAGATCTATGGTTTTAGATCTAGATTTGGGAAGTGTCCCAATCCGGGTATTTTGACACTATTCTATAGTGTTTTAGAATGGACGAATCCTGGCTTGGTGGTGTACCCGCAGGTGATGAAGTCATCCTCTCTAAAGAGATGTCTTCTAGACTGATGAGGAGAGGGATTTGCATGATTGACATATCTCTTGTTTAGGAAATTGATTCAATCATGAGATGTCAAGTACCACACCAGATATTGCTTTTGCACTGGATGCAATAAGCATATATTAATCCAATCTTGGAGAAACATTGAGAAGCAGTTATGAACATAAGAGAATGTTCTTGGTATATGGTAACGACAACCTCTTTCAGGAAGCGGTTATCATTTCAAGCTTTCAAGGCGACCTGGATGACAGAGTGACTGTCGGAGTTAAAGTTTACCCTCTTCTGAAGGGCAGTATGTTGGACAGGGGGTCCAAGCGGATACTGAGGAAGGCATGGCGCATGATACTGATTAAATTCAGTGGAAGATACAGTCTAAGAAATTTGTTAGATTTGGAGTTCATTCATGAACTTGGTCCCATCAGATATCCAGACAAATTCTAAGACATGTATGGCTCATTTCGGAAGATAGTCTTTCTCCGCGAAATTGAGATATGGAGAGATAGAGATAGAAACATTGGAGCGGAACCACTTACTGAGGCTATTTCTCGAACGCAATAGTTTCATAAACGTGCTTTGCCAAACTGATTAGTAGAGAGGTTGGGTGTTCGGTATCACACGGGCTGTAAGTATGAGGCACCGCAATAATTAGCCTTAAGTGCAAGTGGGAGATTGTTGGATATAATGCCCTCAAGGCAATTATTGTAATCACAGGCAGGTGATTATGATCATTGAGGAAGGACATATACGGGTAGAACAGTCTTACTCAAGATGATAGTATGACATCTGGTTTGTCTCTATCATCATGTACATGCATTATGTGTTATTACAGATCACTATTACATGTTGATAGAGCCCATAGGATTCTTGCTTGACTATCAGTATTATGATGGCCATCATATATGTAAGAGCTGGGCGGTCTATAAGCACATCCTTAAATGTCCCTAGTCGAGGGAGTATCGAGACTGGGTATCGATACTCCGGAGTAGACTAGTGTATACTTTTCGAGACCCGACGAGGGGAGGTAGCCTGTCTCACAAGCCATTGGTGTCAGTTAGTCACCTGAGATAGTATACAGGTGCTCATTGGGTTATGAGTTACACTGGATGGACTCGCCGGGAACATGCTAGATGGTATTATACCTATTGTCAGATAGCAGTTTTCAGGTGACATGAGTACAGGTTAGTCTATCGACTTGAGATCTTCATTTGTCTCGTGTGAGTTCCCACTGTGCTTTGATTACTACCATGGCTCAAAGGAGTTGTGCAAACAGGTTTTAGTTGGGTACAGTACCGAGCCACATGGAGGCAGTGAGCGGATCGTCGGGGATTCATCTCTCCCAGTATTGGGGGTTAATGTCACGCTGTGCACAGGTGGTCATCACCAGAAATTCTTGGCCAAGATGGACGAGAATTACTGATTTAGATCAGTAGTTTCTTAGTGGGTGATGGGCTACACACCGACACGAAATATCACGTTATTAGGGGTCTGACTTTATCCATCCCTTAGACCCGATATGCGATACTCTTAGACGAACAGACCGGACTGTATGTTGATTATTACAGACAGGCTCAGTAGGGGTACGGATGAGTTTGCTCGTCGGACTTCCTTTTGCTCAAAACCTGGGCAGCCGTTACGTACAGCTAGTGCCGTTGACGTGCTTGTGGTTAAACCCACTGCCAGCATATTAGCAAGTCTTTAGAGTCCCACACAGAGGATTTTCCCGGTTCAGAAGATATGATGTAGATGACGTATGTCGGTACATACAGGTGTCCGATTAAATATGTGTACAGGCTACACAGACTTTAATCGGACGGTTGATAATACTAGGGGCTTAGGATTAAGTCGGATTATTAAATCAAGTTTTGATTTAATAATTTATATATATATATATATATATATATTAGTATATGTATTCTAGTATTATTATTCACTATTCATTTTCTCTCTTGGCTATTCGTATTTTTTTACGAATACGCGTATATGTATTTCGATACGTATACCGGGTTATATTCCGTATTTATATGGAATATGTTCTAGAAGATGGACACCTCATTATGATTTTCTTTTTAGAAAATCATTTGGAAATGAGGTGGAGGGTGAGGTGGCATGAGCATGGTTGGAGGTATGTAGAGAGGTATGGCATTTGATTGTTTATTGTAAAAATGTGTGAGATATTTTTTGCATGGTTGAAAAATGAGGAGCCATTCTTTCTACAAGGTATCATTCACTCTTCATTCTATGATGCTTGAGAGCTTCTCTACACTTAGCTTATTTTCTTTCATGAGTTGCTCATGCCTTGGTTTTCCTCACCTCCTCCTCCTTCTTCTTTAGTTGCTTACTTGAGCTTAAAAAATAAAAGAAAGGATGGTGAAAAATTCCTACATTCTCACTCTCCATTGCTAGCGACTTTGGAGCGTCGTTTGCTTCGCTAGGCAAAGCTAGAGCCTGCTTCGTTTCTCTCAGGTGGATCATCTTCGGCAAAGGAGGACCAGCTTGCAACCGTGATCTGGAGCACTTGAAGAAAGCTTGAGGATATGAGAATTCTACACATAATAGATTAGTTTAGCTCACTAGGTTTTTATATACAAGTTCTAGCTATTTAATTCGATTCTTGGTTTGGGAATTTTGGCAAACTAGAAAAATTTTGAAATCCATGTTTCCATCTTCAAAAACTAGTATGCTAGTGTGCCTAAGTTCCCAGCAATTATTTCTGTCATTCAAAACCGCTGAAAGCATGTCACGGCATGCAAATGGTCGCACTAAGGATGGAGTCTTGCATTATCCAGCCGATGGTGAAGAGTGAAAATGCTTTGATACCTTGTATAATGATTTTGCTGTGGATGCATGTAATGTGAATCTTGGTTTATCTGCAAATGGTATGGAGCTGTTCAGCCACGGTGCAAATCACGGTATATGGCCATTTACTCTTATTGTTTATAATCTACCTCTATGGATGAGGATGAAACATTCTTACACATAAATGCCCTTGTTGATCCCTGAAAGTAGCTCTCCTTCAAATAACATTGATGTATACTTGAGCCCGTTGATTGAGGAGATGAAGGAGTTGTGGGAGCTAGGTATACAGCTATACGATGACCATAAGAAGGAGACATTTACACTTCGTGCGGTACTCTTGTGGACAATCAACGATTTTCTAGCATACGTTATGTTTTCTAAATGAAGCACTAAAGGTTACAAAGCTTGATCAACATGTCTATAGGAAACCGTATATGATCCTAAATTAGGCGCGCGAAAAATCAAGTGTTACACATGCCACCATCGATGGTTGGATATAAACCATCCATATCATCATAATTACAACATGTTCAATGGTAAGGAAGAGCATAGGTGTGCCCTACCTGGGCTGACGGGTTCGAAGTTGTAGGAGGCCACACAAGGTTTCGGTGATGTTGCTTTTAGGGGAACGACAAAGTATACAATTCTACGGGTTGCTAGCAGCCATTGGAGGAAGAATCCTATTTTCAACGAGCTAGTATATTGGCACGATCTCAATCTATGTCATAACTTAGAATTCTTACACATAAAGAAGAACGTATGCGAGGTACTCCTTAATACCTTATTGAATGTGAAATCCAAATCTAAGGATACACTTGCGATTTGACCGTGGTTCTTGCAAGTGAGGTTGCGTCCTGAATTGCATCCACGAGAAGCGAAGAACGGTAGATGGTCAATTCCTGCAGCGAAGTACACGATGTCTGCCAGCGATAAGGGTGCTTTTGTCATAGTTTTTTAGCATGTAAGAGTTCCTGACGGTTACTCATCAAATCTTTCTAAATGTGTGGACATTAAACATTAAAAACTTCCACGCCTTAAAAGTCACGACTGCCATGTGATCATGCAACAGTTACTGCCCGTTGCAATTAGGGCGTTAAAGGATAAGGACGTTGTCTCGGTTGTAAAGGATCTTTATCCTTGCTTCCGAGATTTAAGCTCTAAGGAATATAAGGCAGATGATTTAAAAAATCTGGAGAACAAAGTTCATATCATTCTCTGTAGATTAGAGATGTTGTTTCCGCCTACACTTTTCACAATCATGTGTATATCACAGTTCATTTTGCAAGAGAGGTGCATTTAGATGGACCAGTAAATTATCGGTGGATGTATCCATTCAAGAGGTAAGCAATGGTTATGTATTTAATAATTGACTTTAACTTTCGAATAATATTTACTATACCATCAATTAAACTTACCAAAATAATATCCACGGGTTTATACTGTAGGGTTCCTATGAACGACAGCAAGGTTTCGGGAGGCATCGTCCATGCTATTTTCAAAATTTTACCATTTTAAAGAACCCTAAACTAGAATCGAAAACTAGAGAATCATACAAAACAACATGTAAACTATTTTACATCTAAGTGATAACAGAATACAACCTTTGTAGATCGGTCCTTCACTTCAATAGCTCCTTGTAGTGGTCTCATCGCTGCGATCATGGTACTCCCGGACTCTTGCATGGCTTCTCAAGGTGAAAGAAACGATCTTGCTTGAAGTCTTCGAGACCGAAAATGATCTACGTCGAGAAGACACTAACTCAAGCTACTACTTCACAAATGAGAGATTAGTGAAGCTAACACCCTATAGTAAAGTGCTAATCTAGTAAAGGATGATGAAGTAGAAAGTGGGCTCACTTTAGTTTTATTTTTCTCACAATATTTTCTCTCTTTTGAAAACCCTAGCAAGCTTTTGCTCAAGGAAGAAGAAGATGAGCTCAAGAGATGAGAATGAACTAATGAGGTGAGAGAAATAACAATGGTTGAGTTTGTATCATATCCTAACTCATGTAGAGATATAACCATGGCTTAATTATAATGGTTAGGTTAATAAATATCTTAAGTAAAACAAAACTAGTGGACTTAGTCAAAGTATCCACAAGCTTCTACACGCTTCATGCATTTGGCAAATAATCCACTAATTTGGAATTACTTTAAATACTAAAACCCAACATTATAATTAGTATGGTGTAAGTCTCATATACCCATATAGTGTGTATCAACAACCATGATACAAAATAAAACACAATTAATATATATCACATATATATTAAGTGTGCACATGTGAGAATAATAAATGCTTAAGTGAGCTAATATTAGTTAATGTAAATTAGTATATCAAATATACAATTATACACTAAACTATCAAATCAACTCTTGATTTAATAATCCGGCTATATCACATATAACCGACTAATATTAAATGTACCAACTTATCGAATCAAAACTTGATTCGATAACCCGGCTATATCATATATAACCGTCCGATACAAATATCGCGAGAATCACATGCTCACATTATTTCAGTCCCGCATATATCACATATATGCTCCTACTTCGTTTTGCCTGAGCCAGTAAAACCTCTATGTAGGACTCTAAAGACTCGTCAATACGCCGGCAGTAGGTGATGATCATATCAAGCACCCACAAGCCGTCAGTGATACTAGCTGGATGTAACGGCTACCCAGGTATTGAGCGATCAGAAGATCAACAAGCAACCCCGCTCTACCTGCTGTAAAGCCTGTCAGTAACACTACCGTGCAGTCCGGTCTCCTCGTCTGATATGTCACATATCCAGTCTAGGGGTGGTAAACGTCAGACCCCAAAAACCGATAAGTCATGCCGATACGAGGCTCATAACGGGTCGAGAAACTACTGAAAACACTTACCAGTAAATCTCTAAATCAGCCCTGGCCAGCGACTTCCCTGTTATGGCCAATCGAGCACAGCGCAACATCAACCCCCAATACCGGGAGAGACGAAACCCCTCTTATCGCTCATTGTCTCTATGTGACTCGGGACTGTACCCAAAAACCACCGTTTTGTACATCCTCTTGAACGTGGTAAGGTGAAAATCAAAGCACAGTGGGAATCACACAAGACTCTATGACGATCTCGGGTCTACAGACTAACCTGTACCAGTATCACCAGAGAACTGCTATCTGACGATAGCTATAATACCAACTAGGAGTTCTCGGCGAGTCCGTCCAGTGTACTCAGTCTTTACTGAGCACCCGTATACCATCTCTGATGTCAAACACCAATGGATATGGGATCATCCATCGCCCATCTCATGGGTCGAGAAACATATACGCTAGTCTACTCTGGTATATCGATGCCCTGTCTTGATACACCCACGACTAGGAACATTAAAGGATGAACTTATGGACTACCACGGCCTCACTAGTATGATCTGCATCATAATCCTGGTAGTCAAGTACATATCCTAAGAGCTTTACCAACATGTAACCATAAGACAGTATCAAGAGACAAGTATACATGTTAAGATAAAGAGCAACCAGATAGCATACTATCATGTCGAGCAAGAAAGTCCTCTCTATATATGTCCAAGCATCCACTATAATATATATCTTATGTACAATAACGGCCTCTAAGGCATACATACAACTAACAAACTCCCATTTGCACTAGGGCCAGCTGCTGTAGTATCGCATACCCAGCATCCCGAAGAGTCTCTCGGACTGTATCTGAGGAATGGCCTTCGTGAGTGGATCCACAGTGTTGTTCTTCGTGTCAACTCTCCTGACCTCGATCTCCCGACGATCAACTATTTTCCGGATCAGGTGATACTGCCTCAGAATATGCCTAGATCGCTGATGGGACATGGGTTCCTTGGCCAAAGCCACCGCTCCATTGTTATCGCAATACAAAGGTATTGGATACTCAATGGATGAAACCACTCCAAGTTCAGTTATGAACTTCTTCATCCAGACAGCCTCTTTGGCAGCATCGTTGGCAGCGATGTATTCAGCCTCCATCGCCGAGTCTGCCACGATTTCCTACTTGGAACTCTTCCAGCAAACCGCCCCTCCATTGAGGGTAAAGATAAATCCCGAGTGCGACTTAGAGTCGTCCTTATCATTCTGGAAGCTCGAATTGGTAAAGTACTCCACTTGGAGTTCTCTGTTACCATACACCAAGAGCATCTCTTTAGTCCTTCTCAAGTACTTGAAAATGCTCTTCACAGCTGTCCAGTGACTCTCTCCAGGATCTGCTTGATACCTACTCACTACACTTAGTGAGTGTGCTACATCGGGTCTGGTACATAGCATCGCGTACATGATAGAGCCTACTGCCGAAGCATAGGATATCCCTTGCATTCGAGCTCTCTCCAAATCAGTCTTGGGAGATATCTCTTTGGAGAGAGTGAGTCCTGAGATCGTGGGTAAAAACCTATACTTGGATTCTTCCATACTAAACTGTTTTAGTATGGTGTCAATGTACCTGGATTGGGACAATCACAGTATCCGTTTAGATCTATCTCTATAGATCTTAATCCCCAAGATATAGGAGGCATCCTCTAGATCTTTTATTGAGAATCTTTGTGATAAGAAGAGGTTGACCGATTGCAGCATAGGAATGTCATTTCCTATCAGAAGTATGTCATCCATATACAATACGAGGAAGAAAACCTTACTCTCTGCCACCTTTTTGTATATACAAGGTTCATCTACGTTTTTGACGAAATCAAACTCTTTGATAACAATATCAAAACAGATGTTCCAACTCCACGATGCTTGCTTTAACCCGTAGATGGATTTAAGCAGCTTGCACACCTTTCCGCTGCTTCCACTATCTACGAAGCCCTCTGGCTGGGTCATGTACACGCACTCTTCCAAATCACCATTTAGAAAGGCGGTCTTAATATCCATTTGCCAGATTTTGTAGTCATGGTATGCAGCGATGGCAAGCAAGATCCGGATGGATTTAAGCATAGCCACTGGAGAAAAGGTTTCGTCATAATCCACACCTGGTCGTTGACAAAAACCCTTTGCAACAAGTCTATCTTTGAAAGTCTCCACTTTCCAATCTACACCAAGTTTTTTCTTGAAGATCCACTTGCTCCCAATGGGTTTTACCACTTCAGGAGCATCTTCCAAGTCCATACTTTGTTGGTGTACATGGATTCTATCTCGGATCGCATTGCATCCAGCCACTTCACATAGTCCCCACTCGTGATGGCCTACTCGAAACTAGTTGGGTCATCATCCTCTATGATACAATCCTCGCTTCCACCATCAATAAGAAAACCATAGCATCTCTTAGGTGGACGAGGAACCATATTAGATCAACGGAGAGGCTGAGGTTCGTTTGGAATTACTGAATCCTCTGGTTCCACCAAATCTTCTGTCGTAGTTTGTATAGCTGGAACTTCTTCCAGTTCTACCTCCTTTCCACTAATTTGTTTCAAAAGAAAACCCTTTTCTAAAAAGGTGGCATGTCGAGAAACAAACACATTTTGTTCCTCGGAATGGTAGAAAATATACCCTCGCGAATGTTTAGGATATCCTATAAACTTACACAGAACTGACCTTGCCTCGAGTTTGTCCAGATTTTGTGTTCTCACATATGCCGGACAACCCCATATCTTAACATAATTAAGATATGGTCTCTTTCCTTTCCATATCTCATATGGAGTGGTTGGCACAGATTTGGTGGGAACCATATTCAATAGGTCTGCAGCTGTCTCCAGTGCATAACCCCAAAAGGAAATAAGTAACTCAGCAGTGCTCATCATAGAGCGCACCATATCTAATAGGGTGCGATTCCTCCGCTCCGATACACCGTTGTGCTGTGGTGTATACGGAGGAGTAAGCTGAGAGAGAATCCCATTCTCTTTTAGATAATCATGGAATTCCATGCTCAAGTATTCTCCTCCTCGATCAGATCGTAGGATTTTAATACTTTTACCCGTTTGGTTCTCGACTTCGGATTTATATTCTTTGAATTTCTCAAAAGCTTCAGACTTGTGTTTGATCAGGAACACATGTCCAAATCTTGAGAGATCGTCGGTTCGGTGAATGTAATGAAGTACGAAGAACCATTCCTGGCATGTGTAGACATAGGACCACATACATCACTATGTATCAGTCCCAAAAGCTCACTAGCTCTTTCTCCATGTCCTGTAAACGAAGTTTTGGTCATCTTGCCTTTGAGACATGATTGGCAAGTGTCATAAGATGAAAATTCGAACGGATTCAAATATCCATCCTTATGCAACATAGCCAGTCGTGTCGCATTGATATGACATAGTCTACAATACCACAAGAAGAATTCGTTCATTTCTGAACTCTTTCTCTTATGTGTGTTTTGTACATTAAGAACTGTAGTTTGATTTAGAATGTATATACCATTATTTAACGAGCCTGATCCAATCAACTTTTGATTCAGGAAGATGTTCATAACATCATCATGTACTACAAAATTATATCTCTCTTTACTTAATAAAGAAACTGATATAAGGTTGCATATCAGGATCGGAATGTAATAGCATTCGTTCAGAATCAATGTATTACCATTTGGTAATAAAAGGTGATATTCGCCAACTGCTTTGGCTGCAACATTTTCCCCATTCCCGACTCTTACGGAATGATCACCCAATCCCAGTTCTCTACCTTTCTTTAGCCCATGTAATATATTATATATGTGGGATCCCGATCCGGTATCTAATACCCAGGACGTAGAGTGAACTGAGAACAGTTCTCAATAACTAACACACTCGAAGAAGATGCATCAACATGCTTATTCTTCGTTTGGGCGGCGCGGGAATCCGGATATGTCTCTATTCCCTGTACAGTCTTATAACAATTATAAGAAAGAACGGAACCAACGTTCCCCAGCACAGTACAACATGCGGGTTCGGTCAATACATCCATATTATTATCTTAATTAAGACGTGACATGGTAGCTACCTGGAGAGAGAGAGAAGACAACATTTTAGCGTATGCTCTTGCAAGATCAGATTGGTTATTATTTTATCTAATCATGATGGCTCCCACTGTTTTTATCAAATCTTCCTTCAAACCCTAAAAGGAAAGACTAGCCGGGATTAATTACACCCTACAATTTCGCCAATCTTTCAGCCAGGCCAGTGTCGGTACTTTGAAAGAGGTTCTCCGTGCTTTCGCACGGACCTAATTAAAATAAACCTCGTTTTCCCATAGGCATAACCCCGTTGACACCTTTCTAGACACCTACTTGATCGGCTAATTGTCCTGTGTAAAACTCTTCCAGGAGTAACTCTTACTCGCAGTGGGTATTGGGATCTAACTATCTTATAGAAGGTATGCAATCTCATTGCAAATTTCAACACTTGAAATTCCCATAATATTTTGCCCCTAGCGTGCTACAACCTTGACGCAGGCCAAACAACCCATAGTCCGCTAGTCATGTTCAACCCGTCATTTCCTGATTGAATTAAACCCACCCGCACGACCCTTGACGCAGCCCAAACAACGCCGTATGAATACCCTAATCCAACCGCATCTCATGCTACAGATAAGTACTAATTCTGCTAACGTACACTACGCCTTGACGCAGGCCAAACTACAATAGCACGAATACTAAAATAGTACTTATCTGAAATGACGGAGGGCTACAACAGGTTTTTACGAAAACCTTTTGCGTAATGAACTTAATATCGTTGTAGAATCGAGTGAATTTTGAAAAGGAGTGTTTTTGAGGATTTTACTAGTTTCTCTAAAGAGGTCATTCCCGGTGAAGGGATCTCGGCTCTTTTCACATCGAATAAGGTGCGGGATATATCACATATATCACTATGCAAAGCAAGAAACTCTAAAAGCAATCAAAATACAAACCGAATGTTGTAGCATCTGCCAGTTATGCTAAAGAGGTCACTCCCGGTGAAGCGATCTCGGCTCTTTCCATATCGAATAAGATGCGGGATATATCACATATATCACTATGCAAAGCAATAACTATAGCTACCCTTTTTGAAAATTGTATTCTACAACATCTTTTAGGTTTCTTTTTCTTTCATTAATCATATTAATGAAGTCCCATCATTTAAGCTTCCTAAGCATCACAGAAGAAACGAAAATACAATGTACGCTTATGCCATCCGCATTCGCCACGGTGTCTCGTTATGCACCGTTGGTTAATTAACTAACGGCATACCGGGACGGGACTAGCATGGGTGCAAAACATAAGCAACATCTACTATATATCTCATATATAATGTATATCCATTCGTCTTAGAATCCACAGTGATCACATCACAGAGCAGCAGAAGAAACATGCGAAATATTGGATATACTAGGAGGTCCGTGTTTTATTTTGAGCCTATATAAAACATGGATTCCACGGTCGCGATGAATAGTCAAACCCATATCCCTAGACCCCTACGAGAGCGGCAAGCAATCCTACCAATTCTAGAGTTAGGAGACTCGGACTCGACTCCTCGAGTTGGTCTCCCACTAGACTCTAAAACCCGGTTACTTGTGCTTCCCTCCTTGGGTCTATCTTAATGCGGAAAAGTAAATAATATACAACAATGGTGATATCATCCTCAACCCGAAAGTGCCCCAATAAAAGAATATTACATACATTAAATTTTATATGAATGAAAATAAAAACTCTCATCACACATAAAACCCCCGGCTATTCAAAACACGACGACCCAATATAACATATACAGCAACACATAATATCATATGTCATCAACAAAAGTAAATATGCGTATCCCAATTGTCGTTGACATATAGCAACGAAACCGGCGATACACCACATATTACACTTACGGTCGCAGAAAAAACTAGACGATGTTAAACATTCCAATCGAATGAACAAACACCCACAATTACCCAAAAAGCTCAACACTTGAGCGTAATTTAAAATTATTCAGCACATGCCACAGTACCAATGAACCAGCCGTAGAAGGGTCAACCAAGGCCTCACATGTGGCACCGCTGAACCACCACAAACCCCAGGGTTTAGGGACGGTTCTGACGGTCACATAATTGAGTTAAGGTTTTGTTCTTCTAGAGGGTCCATCGTACTACTTGCATGATGTTTAGAGTGCTTTTTAACTACGGAAAAAATCCAACACTTGGAAAATTTTCTGGCAAGGATTAAAGCGGGTATTTGATATCCGATCGAACTTTTTAACACCGTATAAAGTAACCCGAAAACAGTTAGAATTCCGACTACGAAACACTCGGAGTTTCCATTTCAGTAAGTTAATCATCACATGAAAAAGTAGAAAAATCAAACAACACCTGAAACACCAAAGCCCAGAGCACAGAACATGAAAAAAATTGAGACCAGAATCCCTCACTGGGGCCGGCCACCTCAGAAAAACACTTCATCTGCTTGGCCAAAATCCGAGCAGATGCCCTCAAATTTCTTCCATGTTCTTATTTTCTCTCAAATATGATTCTGCAAATGTTTAAAAAAAATTTAGAGCTCATTTAAAAATCGACAGAAACATGATTTTGATGTGTCAAGTTTCGGAGTTGTTTCGGTTTCGTAATGCTATACAATCCGTCTAATTCTCTAGCTAGGATCTGATACCACTGTAGGGTTCCTATGAACGACAGCAAGGTCTCAGGAGGCATCGTCCATGCCATTTTCAAAATTTTTCCGTTTTAAAGAACCCTAAACTAGAATCGATAACTAGAGAATCATACGAAACAACATGTAAACTATTTTACATCTAAGTGATAACAGAATACAACCTTTGTAGACTTGTCCTTCACTTCAATAGCTCCTTGTAGTGGTCCTTTCGCTGCGATCATGGTACTCCCAGACTCTTGCATGGATTCTCAAGGTGAAAGGAACGATCTTGCTTGAAGTCTTCGAAGCCAAAGATGATCTACGTCGAGGAGACACTAACTCAAGATACAACTTAACTAATGAGATATTAGTGAAGCTAACACACTATAATAAAGTGCTAATCTAGTAGAGGATGATGAAGTAGGAAGTGGGCTCACTTTAGTTTTATTTTTCTCACAACATTTTCTCTCTTTTGAAAACCCTAGCAAGCTTTTGCTCAAGGAAGAAGAAGATGAGCTCAAGAAGATGAGAATGAACTAATGAGGTGAGAGAAATAACCATGGGTGAGTTTGTATCATATCCTAACTCATGCAGAGACATAACCATGGCGTAATTATAATGGTTAGGTTAATAAATATCTTAAGTAAAACAAAACTAGTGGACTTAGTCAAAGCATCCACAAGCTTCTACAAGCTTCAAGCATTTGGCTAATAATCCACTAATTTAGAATTACTTTAAATACTAAAACCCAACATTATAATTAGTATGGTGTAAGTCTCATACACCCATGTAGTGTGTATCAACAACCATGATACAAAATAAAACACAATTAATATATATCACATATATATTAAGTGTGCACATGTGAGAATAATAAATGCTTAAGTGAGCTAATATTAGTTAATGTATATTAGTATATCAAATATACAATTATACACTAAACTATCAAATCAACTCTTGATTTAATAATCCGGCTATATCACATATAACCGACTAATATTAAATGTACCAACTTATTGAATCAACATTTGATTCGATAAGCCGGCTATATCACATATAACCGTCCGATACAAATATCGCGAGAATAGAATACGGTATCACAAACTCGCATTATTCTCGGTCCCGCACATATCACATATGTGCTCCTACTTCGTTTTGCCTGAGCCAGTAAAACCTCTATGTAGGACTCTAAAGACTCGTCAATACGCCGGCAGTAGGTAATGATCACATCAAGTACCCACAAGCCGTCAGCGGTACTAGCTGGACGTAACGGCTACCCAGGTATTGAGCGATTAGAAGATCAGCAAACAATCCCGCTTTAGCTCCTGTAAAGCATGTCAGTAACACTACCGTACAGTCCGTTCTCCTCGTCTGATATGTCGCATATCCAATCTAGAGGCGGTAAACGTCAGACCCCAATAACCGATAAGTCATGCCGATACGAGGCTCATAACGGGTCGAGAAACTACTGATAACACTTACCAGAAATGTTGGTTATATGTATGCCCTAGAGGCCATTACTGTACATATGATGTATATTGTAGTGGATGCTTAGACATATATAGGGAGGACTTTCTTGCTCGACATGATAGTATGTTATCTGGTTGTACTTTATCTTAACATGTACTTTGATTGTCTCTATGTTATATTTTGATAAAGCCCTTAGAATATGTACTCGACTACTGGGACTATGATGAGATCATACTAGTGGGGCCACGGTAGCCGACGAGTACATCCTATAACTGTTCCTAGTCGAGGGTGTATCGAGACAGGGCATCGATGCACCAGAGTAGACTAGCGTATACGCATATTGACCCATATGATGGGCGATGGATGATCCCATATCCATCGGTGTTTGACATCAAGGATGGTGTATGGGTGCTCAGTAGAGACTGGGTACACTGGACGGACTTGCCGAGAACTCCCAGATGGTATTATACCTCACGTCAGATGGCAGTTCTCCTGTGACACTGGTACAGAGTAGTCTGTTGACCCGAGATCGTCATAGAGTCTTATGTGATTCCCACTGTGCTTTGATTTCCATCATACCACGTCCAAGAGAGCGTGCAAAAAGGTGTCTTTTGGGTACAGTCCCGAATCACATGGAGGCAATGAGCGATAGGAGGGGATTCGTCTCTCCCGGTATAGGGAGTTGATGTTGTACAGTGTTCGATTGGCTATAACTGGAAATCCCTGGCCAGGCTTGCTGAGATTTACTGGTAAGTATTATCAGTAGTTTCTCGAACTGTTATAGACCTCATATCGACACGACTTATCAAGCTATTGGGGTCTGACGTTTACCACCCCTAGGCGAGATATGCGACATATCAGACGACGAGACCGGACTGTACGGGAGCGTTACTGATTGGATTCGCAGGAGAATGTACAGGCTTGCTTGTTGATCTTCTAAGCGCTCAATACCTGGGTGGTTGTTACGTTTAGCTGACCGCTTGCAGCTTGTGAGTGTTTGATATGATCATCACCTACTGCCGGCATATTGACGATTCTTTAGAGTCCTACACAGAGGTTTCTTGGTTCAGACAAAACGGAGTAGGGGCATATATGTGATATGTGCAGGACCAAGGATAATGCGATATGAGATACCGTATTATATTCTCGCGATATTTGATATCAGCCGGGTCATCGGATCAAGTGTTGATTCGATGAATCGATAAATGAGATATTAGCCGGTTATATGCGATATAGCCGGATTGTCGAATCAAGTGTTGATTCGATAATTTAATGTATAATAATATATATGATATATTAAATTACATTAACTAATATTAGCTCACTAAAAGATTATTTTTCTCACTCGGGTAATATATTGATATATATGCGATATATGTTAATTGTATTATTTTATTTTGTTACAATTAATATTATATATGTGATATATAATATTGTAACATGACATGATTACGAACGCAACATGTTTAGTAGAGATTAAACAAGATTAGGGTTTGATTTGGGTTAATGCTTTCTAGAAGTTTCTAGAAGGTTTTTCTTTTGTCATGAAAAAGATATTTACAAGTGACTCATCTTTAACCTAACCCAAACCCTTCACCCTTGGTTAATTCTCTACAAAGGTTTATTAACCATGGTTGTATTATTCATCATGTTTATCTTTTCATTATTCATCACAAAAGGATTCTAATTCATTATTCATTCATCTTCTTCCTTGAGCTTCATGAAAAAAGCTTTCTAGGTTTTTCCTGAGTGATGATTATGTGTGAGAAAAAAATTATAAATGAGAGCAAAAATCCTACTTCATCATCTTCATCTATCATTGCCCTTTAGATGAGAGTGTTCACTTCATTTAGTGAGTGTTAGCTTTTGTTAATGAAATTTCAAGGTAGATCATCTTTGTTATCGATGATCGGAAGCAAGACTGTATCTTTCTCTTCGTGAAGCCTCTCGAGAGTCCGGAACACGATGATCGCAGCGAAGGGACTTCAACACGGAGCTTAAGAAGTGAAGGACCGGATCTACAAAGGTTGTAATCCCTCTCACTTAGTGTTTAACATGCTTATTTTCGCCTAAACTCTAATTTAAAGATTCGGCTTTGGGTTGTTCAGCAGGGCTAAATTTTAAATCGGGCATGGTTAATACCTCGTAGACCCTTGTGAGTGTGCCTAACAACCCTACAGTGGTATCAGAGCCGAGCTAGAGTTTTAGGCAAAGTCTAGGCGAAGTTTAAAGTCCGATCGAACTCCGAAAACACGATATACCCTAGTTTCTGGAAATTTTTTCAAAATGTGATTTTTTGTGAATTAAAAATACTCAAAAATATCAGCAGAGAATTCTATGGAATACTGTAAAAAAAACGACATAGTAATTCACCTAAAGCGCCGCGGAACCGCGGAAGGACCCCGGGTCGCGCGGCGGTTCCGCGGCCGTACGGACGAATTATTATTAGTTTTTGCTACAGTATTGTCCATAGGTAATTATGCTTGCTTTTGGGAATTTTTAATTATACTCAAGTACTAAGTTTTCTGGGTTGTATTGGGGACTCGTTGATTCGATCGGATAATTTAACTTCGCTTAGTTTTGTCCGGATAATTTTTAGAACGTGTTAAAAAGTTCGAACGGATATCAATAACTCACTTTTTCCCCTGCCGGAAAATTTCCAAGAGTTGGATTTTTCCGTAGTTTGAGAACGTTCTAAGTCGTACAAGTAACACGGTGGACCCTCTAGAAGACAACAAACATTAACTCGATTATGTGACCGTCTTGAACTGCCTCTAAACCTTAGGGTTTGTGGCAGTACGGCGTGCCACATGTGAGGCGTTGGTTTGACCCTTCTACGGTTGGACCATTGGTACTGTGGCATGTGATGGATACTTTTTGAACTCCGCTCAAGTGTTGAGCTATTTGGGAAATCTTGGGTGTTTGTTTATTCGATCGGAAAGTTTAACACTGTCTATTTATCTGGAATGTGATACAATATTTAGAATCCACAGGTGGTTATGAGATAACTAATTTGAATGTTATAAAGATAGCAGTTCAGTCTCGAATGATCGGTTGCCATGGAATTTTGATGTGATCAAAAGTCCGTCGCAATCACGTAGCGTACGTGGATACTCGCTGGGTAAACTTAATAGACAGCCATGCCCCATAGCCCCGACCAAGTGACTGTATGAGAACCCCGTCGCCAAAAGCATCCGTTCGGGTGCTCGCAGCAGCGGTGTTCCGCCTTAGTGCACTTCGTCGACGGCATCCGGGGGTGCGGCCGTCTACTAAAGTTTGCGACGAGCATTCGATCAGGATGTCAGGAATCTGGTTGAATTGCCCGACTTGATATTGAAAAAAGTTTTCGATAATGAGACTAAAATGTGGGGTTTATAATTGTTAGGCATGCGATGTCTAAGGAATTCATTTGGTTAGGCATGCGATGTCTAAGTAGGTTGCGGATTCCAACTGTTGTAGTTTTACACTTTCTTTTCTGTGACCATAAGCATGGTATATGGTGTATTGCCGGCTTCGTCGTATACATCAACGACAATCGGGATACGCATACTTGCTTACGTTGATGATATGTGATATTATGTGTTGCTGTGATATGTTATATTGGATCATCGTGTTTTGAATAGCCGGGGGGTTTTATGTGAGATGAGAGTTTTTCTTTTTCATTCATGTAAATTTCATTTGTATGTAATATTCTTTTATTGGGGCACTTCCGGGCTGAGGATGATGTCACCATTGTATATTATTTACTTTTCCGCATTAGGTAGACCCAAGGCGGGGAGCACAAGTAACCGGGTTCTAGGGTCCAGTGGGAGACCATCTCGAGGAGTCGAGACCGGGTCTCCTAACCCTGGAATTGGCAGAGTTGCTTGTCGCTCTCGTAGGGGTCTAGGGATGTGGGTTTGGCTATTCATCGCGACCGTGGAATCCGTGTTTTATACAGACTCGTATTAAAACACGGACGTTCTAGTATATCCAATATTTCATATATGTTCTTCTGCTGCAATGTTCTGTGATGAGATCATATTACTGCCTGAGACGAATGTTTATATTATATATAGGAGATATATATTATATTGCAGATTTCGTTTCAAATGTGATGCTTATGAAGCATAATAAAATGGGACTTCATTAACGAGATTAATGAAACTAAAAGAAACCTAAAGATGTTGTAGAAACTTGTTTAAAAACTGGTAGCTCTAGTTCTTGCTTTGCATAACGGTGTTCCTTATAGAATATCCAGCACCTTATTCGATAAGAAAAGAGCCGAGATCTCTTCACCGGGAGTGACCTCTTTAGTGAAACTAGCAGATGCTACAAACTTGGTTTGTCTTTTGATTACTTCTATAGTTTTTGCTTTGCATAGTGATATTTATGAAATATCCCGCACCTTATTTGATGACGAAAGGGCCGACGATCCCTTCACTGGGAGTGACCCTTTTAGCAAAGCTAGAAAAGCCTCAAAAACACTCCATTTAAAATCACTCGATTCTACAACGATATCAAGTTCATTACGCAAAGAGTTTTCTTAAAAACCTGTCGTAGCCCTCCGTCATTTCAGATAAGTACTACTTAGTATTCGTGCTGCGGTAGTTTGGCATTCGTCAAGGCGTAGTGTACGGTAGCTAACTAGTGCTTATCTGCTAGCATACGATGCAATTGGATTAGGGTATTCGTACGGCGTTGTTTGTCATTCGTCAAGGGTCGTGCGAGTGGGTTTAATTCAATCAGGAAATGTACGGGTTGAACTTAACTAGCGGACTATGGGTGGTTTGGCATTCGTCAAGGTCATAGGACGCTAGGGGTAAAATATTATTGGGAATTTCAAGTGTTGAAATTTGCAATGAGATTGCATACCTTCTATGAGATAGTTGGATCCCGATACCCGCTGCGAGTAAGAGTTACTCCTGGGAGAGTTTTACACATTACAATTAGCCGATCAAGTAGGTGTCTAGAAAAGTGTCAACGGGGTTACGCTCCTGGGAAAACGAGGTTTACTTTAATTAGGTCCGTGCGAAAGTGCGGGGAACCTCCCTCAAAGTACCGGCACTGGCCTGGCTGAAAGATTGGCGAACTTGCAGGGTGTAATTAATCCCGGTTAGTCTTTCCTTTTAGGGTTTGAAGGAAGATTTGATTAAAACAGTGGGAGACATCCTGATTAGATAAATTGATAACCAATCTAATCTTGTAAAAGCGTACGCTGAGTGTTTTCTTCTCTCTCTCTCCTGGTTACGACTATGTCACGCCTTAATCAAGATAATAATACAGATATATTGACCGAACCCACTTGTTATACTGAGCTGGGGAATGTTGGTCCCGCTCCAACTTATAATTGTTATAAGACAGAGCAGGAAATAGGGGATTACCAGAATTCCCGTGCCACCCAAACGAAGAAAGTGCATGTTGATGCATCATCTTCGGGTGTGTTCATTACACGGAACTGTTTCTCAGTATCCTTTACGTACTGGGTATTTGATACCGAATCAGGATCTCACATATGTAATTTATTACATGGGCTACAGATAGGTAGAGAACTGAGAACGGGTGATAAGTTTCATGAGATAGAAACGGTGCAAGTGTTGCAGCCAAGTCTGTTGGTCACTGTCACCCTGTATTACCAGAATACATTGATTCTGAACGAATGTTATTAGATACCGAACCTAATATACAATATCATATCAGTCTCTTTATTAGTAAAGAAATGATATAATTTTGTATTGTTGGATAATGTTTTGAACATTTCCTATATCAAAAGTTGATCAGTTCAGGCACGTTATCTAAAAGCATTGACGTTCTAAATCAAACTACAGTTCTTAGTATACAGAACACACACAAGAGAAATAGTTCAGAAATGAACGAATCCTTCTTGAGGTATTGTAGACTAGGTCATATCAATGCGACCCGACTAGCAAAGTTACATTTAGATGCATATTTAAATTAGTTTGAATTTACATCTTATTAAACTTGCCAGTCATGTCGCAAAGATAAGATGACCACAGCTCTGTTTATTGGAAACAGAGAAAGAGTTAGTGAACTCTTGGGATTGATACATGCTGATGTATGAAGGTCCCCTGTCTACACATGCCAAGACCGGTTCTTTGTACTTTATTACATTCTCTGATGATCTCTCAAGATTCAAACATATGTTCCTGTTGAAACACAAGTCCCAACCTTTTGAGATATTCACAGAATATAAGTTAAAAGTAGAGAACCAAATACGGGTATAAGTATTATGTCCTTTGATGAGATCGGGGAAGAGAATACTTGAGCACGGAAATCCTGGACTATTCTAAAGGAGAATGAGATTCTCTCTCAGCATTACTCCTCCGTAAACACCATAGCACGATGGTATATCGGGGCGGAGCAATAGCACCGTATGTGATATGGTGTGCTCTATGATGAGTACTACTGAGTTTCCTATTTCCTTTTGGGAGTTATGCACTTGAGAAGCTGCATACCTATTGAATGTGGATTCAATAGTTTCCAACGAACCTCAGCCTCTCCGCCGATCTAGTAGGGTTCCTCACCCACCTGAGAGATACTTCGGTTTCTCTATGACAGTGGGAGCGAGGATTGCATCATGAGATGATGACCCAACTAGTTTCGAGCAGGCCATCGGAGTGAGACTCTGTAAGAATGGCTGGATGCTTAGCGATCTGAGATGGAATCCTTATACACCAACAAAGTATGGACTTTGGTTGCTTTATCTGAAGGGTTAAATCCCCATCAGGATTAAGTATATCTTGAGAAGATTACTTGGTGTACATAGAAAAGTTGAGACTTTCAAAACTATGCTTAAGTCCATCCAGATCCTACTTGCCATGGCTACATACCATGACTACGATATCTGGTGATTGGGTGTCATGACTGCTTTTCTAAATAATGTTTTAGAAGAGAGCGTCTATAAGTACACAGCCAGAGGGCTTCGTAGACAGTGGGAGCAGCGGAAACGTGTGCAAGATGTTTTATGTGATAAATCAGGTATAGCGGAGTTGGAACGTCTGTTTTGATGGTGTAGTCAAAGAGTTTGACTTCATCAAAATGGTAGATGAACCTAGTATATACAAAAAGGTAGTAGGGAGTATGGTGATGATCCTCGTAGAGTACGTGGATGACATACTCTTGTTAGGAAAGGAGTTTCCTATGCTACGCTCGGTCAATCTCCGCTTATCACAAGGATTCTCTATATAGGATCAAAGTGATACCTACTAAATCCTGGGTTTTGGATCTATGAGATAGATCTAATTGGATGTTAGGATACTCACTAGTTGTAGTGAGATGGTATCAATCGATCCTGGGGAGAATCACTGGAATGGTTCCAGGGTGATAGGGACGACTGAATGTCAGTCGCAGGCATTGTCTTTACCCTCAGTAGAGGGACGGTATGTTGGAAGAGTTCCAAGCTAGATACCGTGACTTACCAGACGATTAAAGGCAAGATACATCGTTACCAAGGATGCTACCAAAGAGGCAGTCTAGATATATATAAGTTCATGAGATGAACTTCGTTCCTACCATTGTGTGACAATAGAGTTATGGCTTATGCCAAGGAACCCCCGTCCCATCAGAAATCCAGATATAATTCTTAGGCAGTATCACCTGATCATGGAGATGGTTGATCTCCTGGGAGATCAAAGTTAGGAGAGTAGACACAGAGGACAACAGCGCGGATCCACTCACAAAGGCCTTTTTCCCAGTAGAGACTTTTATGGGATGGTTGAGTATGAGATACTTCAACCACAGCTAATTGTTGGGTATGCGATACCACAACAGATGACCCTAGTGCAAGTGGGAGATTGTTGGTTATATGTATGTCCTAGAGGCCATTACTGTACATATGATGTATATTGTAGTGGATGCTTGGACATATATAGGGAGGACTTTCTTGCTCGACATGATAGTATGCTATCTGGTTGTACTTTATTTTAACATGTACTCTGATTGTCGCTATCTTAAATGTTGATAAAGCCCTTAGGATATGTACTCGACTACTGGGACTATGATGAGATCATACTAGTGGGGCCACGGTAGTCGACGAGTACATCCTATAACTGTTCCTAGTCGAGGGTATATCGAGACAGGGCATCGATGCACCAGAGTAGACTAGCGTATACGCATCTTGACCCATATGATGGGCGATGGATGATCCCATATCCATCGGTGTTTGACATCAAGGATGGTGTACGGGTGCTCAGTAGAGACTGGGTACACTGGACGGACTCGCCGAGAACTCCCAGATGGTATTATACCTCACGTTAGATGGCAGTTCTCCGGTGATACTGGTACAGAGTAGTCTGTTGACCCGAGATCGTCATAGAGTCTTATGTGATTCCCACTGTGCTTTGATTTCCATCATACCATGTCCAAGAGGGCGTGCAAAAAGGTGGCTTTTGAGTACAGTCCCGAATCACATGGAGGCAATGAGCGATAGGAGGGGATTCGTCTCTCCCGGTATAGGGAGTTGATGTTGTGCTGTGTTCGATTGGCTATAACTGGAAATCCCTGGCCAGGGTTGCTGAGATTTACTGGTAAGTATTATCAGTAGTTTCTCGAACTGTTATAGACCTCATATCGACACGACTTATCAAGCTACTGGGGTCTGACGTTTACCACCTCTAGGCGAGATATGCGACATATCAGACGACGAGACCGGAGTGTACGGAAGTGTTACTGATTGGATTCGCAGGAGAATGTACAGGCTTGCTTGTTGATCTTCTGATCGCTCAATACCTGGGTGGCTGTTACGTTTAGCTTACCGGTTGCAGCTTGTGGGTGTTTGATATGATCATCACCTACTGCCGGCGTATTGACGATTCTTTAGAGTCCTACACAGAGGTTTCTTGGCTCAGGCAAAACGGAGTAGGGGCACATATGTGATATGTGCAGGACCGAGAATAATGCGATATGAGATACCGTATTATATTCTCGCGATATTTGATATCAGCCGGGTCATCGGATCAAGTGTTGATTCGATGAATCGGTAAATGAGATATTAGCCGGTTATATGCGATATAGCCGGATTGTCGAATCAAGTGTTGATTCGATAATTTAATGTATAATAATATATATGATATATTAAATTACATTAACTAATATTAGCTCACTAAAAGATTCTTTTTCTCACTCGGGTAATACATTGATATATATGCGATATATGTTAATTGTATTATTTTACTTTATTACAATAAATATTATATATGTGATATATAATATTGTAATATGACATGATTACTAATGCAACATGTCTAGTAGAGATTAAACAAGATTAGGGTTTGATTTGGGTTAATGCTTTCTAGAAGTTTCTAGAAGGTTTTTCTTTTGTCATGAAAAAGATATTTACAAGTGACTCATCTTTAACCTAACCCAAACCCTTCACCCTTGGTTAATTCTCTTCAAAAGTTTATTAACCATGGTTGCATTATTCATCATGTTTATCTTTTCATTATTCATCACAAAAGGATTCTAATTCATTATTCATTCATCTTCTTCCTTGAGCTTCATGAAAAAAGCTTTCTAGGTTTTTCCTAAGTGATGATTATGTGTGAGAAAAAGATTATAAATGAGAGCAAAAATCCTACTTCATCATCCTCATCTATCCTTGCCCTTTAGATGAGAGTGTTCACTTCATTTAGTGAGTGTTAGCTTGTGTTAATGAAACTTCAAGGTAGATCATCTTTGTTATCGAAGATCGGAAGTAAGACTGCATCTTTCTCTTCGTGAAGCCTCTCGAGAGTCCGGAACACGATGATCGCAGCGAAGGGACTTCAACACGGAGCTTAAGAAGTGAAGGACCGGATCTACAAAGGTTGTAATCCCTCTCACTTAGTATTAAGTATTTAACATGATTGTTTTCGCCTAAACTCTAGTTTAAAGATCCGGCTTTGGGTTGTTCGGCACGGCTAAATTTTAAATCGGGCATGGTTGATGCTTCGTAGACCCTTGTGCGTGTGCCTAGCAACCCTATAAGTAAATCTTTAAATCAGCCTTGGCCAGGGGCTTCCCTATTATGGCCAATCGAGCACAGCGCAATATCAACCCCCAATACCGGGAGAGACGAAACCCCTCCTATCGCTCATTGTCTCCATGTGACTCGGGACTGTACCCAAAAACCACCGTTTTGCACGTACTCTTGAACGTGGTAAGGTGGAAATCAAAGCACAGTGGGAATCACACAAGACTCTATTATGATCTCGGGTCTATAGACTAACCTGTACCAGTGTCACCAGAAAACTGCTATCTGACGATAGGTATAATACCAACTAAGAGTTCTCGGCGAGTCCGTCCACTGTACTCAGTCTCCACTGAGCACCCGTATACCATCTCTGATGTCAAACACCAATAGATATGGGATCATCCATCGCCCATCCCATGGGTCAAGAAGCTTATACGCTAGTCTAATCTGATATATCGATGCCCTGTCTCGATACACCCACGACTAGGAACATTAAAGGATGAACTTATGGACTACCACGGCCCCACTAGTATGATCTGCATTATAATCCTGGTAGTTAAGTACACATCCTAAGGGCTTTACCAACATGTAACCATAAGACAGTATCAAGAGACAAGTATACATGTTAAGATAAAGAGCAACCAGATAGCATACTATCATGTTGAGCAAGAAAGTCCTCTCTATATATGTCCAAGCATCCACTATAATATACATATTATGTACAATAATGGCCTCTAGGGCATACATACAACTAACATATACAACAACAACTGAGCCTTTTGTCCCAAGCATATAGGGTAGGCTACATGAACCAACCCACCATTGCTGGTCCCAAGTCCGGATGAGAAAGGGTGGGGGTTATGGTAGGCTTGTGACAACCAACGTAAAACCTTGTCACATTCTATGAAATGAACCATAATATCCACAGGTTTATGTTTAAGATAAAACGATATATCCATAATAAAGATAGACTCGAGGGGTCGATTGCCGAAGGGTTTCCCGTCGAGGAATGCATGACACTTTATGCTATATACCTTGAGGGAACCGAGACTGCATTCAACAAGCTGTACCGTAATGAGGATGTCATAAGTAACAAGGGACAAGGAGTAATATCCTTCTTCTATGGAGGCGGGAATATAATAGGTGCCGTGAAACATGTCACACATCGTAGTGAAAAGCTTGACACAATACATAAATATGTATTATTTAAATCTAACAAGGTCGACGTATTTCAAGAGTATGCATATAGCCTGATACTTTTCTCTAGACATAAATATAAAATTAACGAACTTCATTATTTCATACTTAGATTATGGAAAGCTCTGTACAGACCACCGAGGGGTCAATCGCTACCGAGGCATATCGATAATGCTCGAAATCGAGAATTTGCGACATGGTTTAACCAATTTGTAAGTTTAACAATAAAATATATTGAACTATATAATTCATGTCTCGTCCCTTAAACTGGCTAAATGCGAATTTGAAATCTTATTGTGCCTTATTAGGCTCATACAGCCATAGATACCAACATAACTGAAGACATAAAAATACTTGCCTCTGAACCAGATCCAGTAGTTGAGCATCTTACTGATTATATCGTTAATGGATATAGATTTCATACACAAGATAGAGATGCTCATAGAAAGTTCCAAAACTGCGGTGTTTTTTTTATATCAACCACAAGAGATTACGCATCGTCTAGAGATCTCAATCCAACCATGGGACAACTTAACTACTATGATGTGTTGCAAAATATAGTGCATGTACGTTATCGTGCACACAGAGTTGTCCTATTTAAATGCCTGTGGTATGATATCAAGCCAAAAAGATGAGGATACAAAGTAAAAGACGGTCTACTCTTACTAAATTCATCAAAACTTGCGTTCACGAATGAGCCTTACATATTAGCGTGTCAAGCACGTCAGTTTTTTATGTCGAGGACCATAGGGATGCTATCTGGCATGTCTCTATCAGCGCAAATCCGTGAGACTATTTTAACATGGGAAATCCTGATGAAAATCTTAAAATTAGCTATCCAAACATGCCAGTCACACCATTACAAGACCTGACTATGGGTATCGATGGTGCTAGCCTTTCAAGGGCTGACATCGATCCGGAAATTGTTGTAGAAGATGGATCATCAAGATCAACTGCCTGTAGACGAAAATGAACAACACCTTTACCAGACCAATTTATCGATGACTCCGAGCAAAATGCAGCGAGTGAGAGTAGTGCTATAGAGAATGATGATTACTAAATTTTACATGCCTGTACTATTCATAATCTTGTAGACAATTAATCACTTCAGTTTATCGCATTTTTCTTGTTCGTCACCTTTATATACATGCGGCTTTTAGATATGCAGATTTTAAATTATGTATTGAATTTCTTGATTGTGATAAATTTAATTTCATCTACAGCTATGTATTTTTTCTTAATCGTTTCTTGAAATTGTTATTATAAATGTATTTTGCATTAGTTATTTTTTCAGGATATGAGCTCACAACGTGGACGTGTTCATGAATAGAGTGAGGAGGACATGGCATCCAGTTCCTCCAGTTCCAAATGACGGGGTCCTGGAAAAAGGGGCCCTACGCAAGCAAATGATATATGGGCTTGCGATCAAGACGGCCCGAAGATCGAGGTGCGTATGTCAGCGACTAGAGATTTCATTGATGATATGGCAAAACAGCTAAAGAAATTATATGCCTTGATCCGCAACAACAAGAAACGCATGCTGCATTGCATGAAAGACGGTTTCAGTATATGCTGGTTGACTGGACGTCGAGAGATTTGGAGGCCAAGAAACAAACGGTCTTTGATGAGATTTTGGTAAGGTTATTTAATTAAGCATTCATTTATTAATTTCGCATATATATGTTTGATGCTAATACATTTTCCATGTTTCTTTGTAAGAGCGCTTTTCCATAGTCTGATGGATTGACAGCTCTTCCGTACCTTTGCACGTCATCCGAGGCAGACTGTTTATATACATGTAGGGGAGTTGGCGTGATCATAAGAACTCGGTCCACAAGAAATAGAAGAGGGCTTCCACCGGTGAAGAGAAATGGGCGACAAATCCCGTGAATTGGACGGACGAGTATTGGGCCACCATGATTCATCACTTCAGCTTGGATGAATTTTGGGTATGCATATCGCCAAGAACTGTAAAAGCATCAGACATTAATCCTTTATTAGTATGAGATGTTATATCATGTCTAAATGGAAGGCGAGAAGCGAGCGGGGATCAATAGCTCATAATCATAACATTGATCATTGGTTAGGCGGTGGAATGAACCCCTCCCAATATGGAGTTGTTCATGTAAGAACAAATCAAATATTCTAAATTTATCAACTTCTTAAACTTGATCTAAATCAAATAATAAGGTTCTAAATGGCAGGCGAGACAGACTGGAGAAATTTCCAGTCGCGTGGATCTTTATCGTATGGGGTTTGTGCGTGACTCCAGGTGTCCCAGCTCACAGGAAGCGACTGAGCATTATATAAGTATGCTCATACACGATTTCTTATAGTTATTTAAATTACTTAATTTTTTTTTCAATAATTGACTTAACTTAGTTCATACTGTAATTTCTTATATAAATAGATGAGCATCGAGTTTGAGCAGCAGGCGATTGCGTTTGTTGAGAAGCACAGCCGAGATCCTACTCCTGAGGAGCTTCATGCGATCAACGAGGATGTCATTCAGCGACACAACCTAGACCGACACGGGAGAGTTCATATGGATGGCCAAGGCATTTCGCCTATAGTATATCATGCCCATCACGGTCCGGAGTTGCGTCCTCGTCGCATACACCAAGGGATATTCATTCAGAAGCCCTCACCCCCCACCCCCTGAGACACTCACACCCCCTGCAGCACCATCTGCATCTCCGTCTACTTCGGTATGCCATCCAGAATACTCGTCTCCCCATACTCACATGGGTTTTCGAGCACCCGTCTTCTCGTCTCCTTCCGCACCTGGACCCTCATCAGCTTCGAGTTCACAAAGGAGATTGTATGCAGTAGAAGTCCACACTGATATTGAGACAAGAAGAATGATGATCCAGAGCTTAATCTCTTAAGGAAGGAGAGTAACGGATTTAAGTTTAATTGATAATCTTTCTTTTCAATACAGGTATTATATAGTTATCGTGAATATTGTGTACTAATAATTATCTATTGATAATACTATAGCACTTGCTCTATTTCCCTGACTATCTTCCGGCCGACGACTGTAGTGCCCAGTGAGCTTGAGATGGTGTGAGCTTGAGGAAGTACGAGTCATGCTGAGAGAGAGAAAACGATAAATACGTTTATTGAAAATGGAGATTGCAGAATCTCTTCATACTCCCGCGGGTTCTCGAGCACGTGTCTTCTCGTCTCCTCCTGCAAAGTACCGAATGTAAGTTTAATAATCCTTGGTTTTGTTTTAAGAAGATGTAAATTACAATTATATGAATGAATTTGTAATTGAATTCAATTGAATTGAGTTTTTGGTTGTTTGTATATAAATAATTGAATTGGATTGAGTTGTGGTATCTTATATATCAGTATATTGAATTGAATATATATCGATTGCTCGAAATGACCAAAATCTGCTTTATTTTTTTCTCTGCCCGTAGCTTATTTTGTTGGGCTATACCCGACGAAATAACTTATTCCGTCGGCCAAGACCCGACGGAATAAGATTAAAACAGGGAAAAAGTGCCCAGGTTTTTCGACCTTATTCCTTCGGCTCGTCCCCGATGTAATAAATACCGGACGAAATAAATACCAAAACCAACAAAATAACATTTTTCGTCGTATTTTATTATGTTGGACACTACCCGACGGAATATCTTTTTTCATCGGGTACCCATTTATTCTATCGGGTGATGCCTGACAAATAGGTATCATTTTCTTATAGTGCTAGCTTCCTTATATGAGCTAGGTTTGGCCATAGAATCAAGTGCAACAAGAAAAGCTTGATGTGTTGAAGTAAAACGATTATAAGATATAAATTTTTGAATGGATGGTGAGTACCTGAGTATGTAGAGAGACGAGATGGTGCAAGAGGGGGTTGTTAGAAAGTGAGAGAGTTAGAAGTTTCAACAAACTGACTGTGTTCAACTTAAGTCGAAGAAGAGTCCAAAGGTAACAACGGAACATCTAAATTTGGAGCTTGAGGTGAAGTGGAGATGTCATGAGATGTGTTATCTGATATATGCATAGGACAGTCTGTTGAAGGAGATATATCAGGACAAGAATTATCATGTTGTGGAAAATGAAAAGGTGAGGGAAAATTATCAGAAATTTTGGATTGCACTATTGGATAATGCGGTGGAGATGCAATATTGTGATATGGAAAAATGTTTTCATGAAAAGTGAAATCACGTGAGACATATGTGGTTTGGGTGTGGATATCAAAAATTTTGTAGCCTTCTTGGCCATATGGATAACCAAAAAAGATGCCAGGTTTTGCCCGTGGATCAAATTTATATTTTTAGGATATGTGTTTTTAGCGAAGCAAAAACATCCAAAGCCACAAAGATAAGAATAAGTAGGACACGACCCTACTAAAACTTCGTGAGGCGATTTTCCTGATAAAACCTTAGTTGGTATTTTGCTGATGCGGTAAGCTGCGGTAAGAACACTCTCCTTAGAAATGAAAAGGAAAGTTAGCTTGAAAAGGAAGTGCTCTAGCCACATCAAGTAAATTAATGTCTATGTTTGCTTTCAACAACACCATATTTTGTTGTGGTGTGAACGCAACTTTTTTGATGAATAACACCGCGTTCTTTAAAAAAAATCGAATATCAATAGATAAGAATTATGTCCCATTATCACTGCGGATTTGTAAAATATCAGATTGAATTTGTGTTTTTATTAAATTAAAAAAAAATTGTAAAATGCCTTTTGGTTGTGATTTATGGCGCATAAGATAAGCCGAGTATATCGAGAAAAAACATCCATGATGGTAATGAAATAATGTGATCCATTCATGCTTGCAATAGAAAAAGGTCCTCAGATATCGCTATGAATCAAATCAAAGGGTTTAGAAGTACGAGTTGAGCTACTAGGAAATGACATAGGAGTCTGTTTTGCCAAAGGACAAACAGTACAATTTTTATTATTAAAAATAGAAATACTAGAATTAATAGATCCTAATAGCTCGATGGACCTAACCGCCAATGCCATATTTCTGGTAAAGATTGTTTGGTTGTGGCAGCAAGATCATTTGGACACTGAAGGTAATAGAGACCGTCGCGTTCACTACCCGCTCCAATCGTCTTCCTTGAGGAGAGGTCCTAAAAGGAAGAATGGTCATAAAAAATTGAGCCGAGCAATATAAATAAGAGTAATTTTGGATACCGATGAAAGATTGAGTTTGAAATTTTGAAGGTGAAAAACATTTTCTTACTTGATGGATGGAGAAAGATTAATGGTGCCTATGTTTTGAACTTTTACATATGCACCATTAGGCAATTGAACAACAGGTGAATTTTTAGCATGAGAGAAATTTGATAAAGAATCTATGGTTGACATATGATGTGTTGCATCTGTATCTATAATCCAAGAGCTCAACGAGGAAGAGAGTGGCATACCTGCTGCTAGGTTAGCCATCGAAGGAGCACTACATTTAGAGAGCATGGAAAGGATATGCTGATATTGCTCTTGAGTAATAGGCCCTTTGAATGTAGACTTGTTGTCAGCTCCCACAATACCGTGGGTTGTAGTGAGATTAGCTTGTCTCCCGCCTCGTGCTTTGCCTCATCCTCGTATTGGACGACGATGCTTCTTGAAACACCTTGCTTCAAGGATGGCCATCCTCATTGCAAAAATCATAATGAGGAGAGCCATGCTTAGCATAACATGTGTCTTCTAAATGGCCATCTTTTTTACAAAAGGTGCAATGAGGTCGGGACTTCGGCTTCTGATCTGGTGACTTCCACATCTCACTTGAAGCCAAGGAAACACCATCAGTAGGTTGAGGAGCCATAATTTGCAATGCACGCTGCTTTTCTTCTTGAGAAGCAAGTGCATAAAGTTTGGAGACAGGAGGTAAAAGATCAACTAGAAGCAATTGGCTCCGAGTAGGAGCATATGAATCATCAAGGCCTTGAAGAAATTGCTTGACCCTGTCTGATTGAAGGTACGCAGCCAACCCTTTCGATCCGGCACAATTGCAACTTGGAAGGGGGATATAAGATTTTAATTCATCCAAAGTGATGGAGGTCCTTTTCAGGTCTCCATCAGATGTTGTCTTCCGTTGATCTTCTGTTGCGAGTGGATCTCAATGAGTTTTGGTGAGGTTGGTGATTCGAGAGGTTTAGCGCCGAGTACCTGCACAGAAGCCCCGAGGTGGTTTGGTACCACCGAGGACCCTCCGACGGTCAAATTAGTGCTAGATCCGAGCAGAGTGACGGCTAAGTGGAATAAAAATGGCTTACTTGACCCCTCTGTGATGGGGGTTTATATAGCAGTGATAGCACGCAGCAGCAGGCGCGAGAATCTCGTCAGCAGTTACGCTCCCGACGTCACGCCCGCGTAGAGAGCGGATCGCCCATTAATGGGGATCGCGGGGATGTGGAACGTGGGATGTTGCTGGCGGAGAATCCGCGCATGGCAAGATTCGCGGGGCGGCGGTTACGCCTGTAGGCGGTGGAGCTGGTCGGAAGGCCGATGAAGACGGCCTCGGCTGGAAAGCTCGGAACCGAGCAAGAGGGTTGAGGAGTCTTCGTACTGTGGCAGCCCGGGACGAGCTGAGGGACCGAGGAGGCAAACTTGCAGGGGGCCCCGTGGAGGGCCAGCTTGTGCTTGCAGGTCGGGTACAAGTGTGGCCTGGTCGGTCTCTATGGGCCTTTCCTTCCGGGTCTTGGGACATGTCATCAGCTACGTGTCCTGATCTCCTATCGCCAATATTGAGCATTATCATTAGCCCCCCACTCTTGTCCCGACCAGCTAGCGGGTCGGGTAAGGAGTGGACTGACAGACCTCCCGAGACGAGCTCCTGCCTAAGGCTTTGTCGGGACGAGTCCTCGGGCTGTCAGTTGTCTTCTCTACTAGCGAATCAGGGCGAGATCTCAGCATTTAAAGAAGGTGCGCCGGTTTGTGCACTCTGCCACTGAAGTGACGGTCCACGCGTCAAGCGTCGATTGGCCGACGTGACGTATGCAGGCCTGCGACGTCTGATGGGAGGCGGTCCAGCGCAGGTCGACACGTGGAGCGATTGAAGCCGCTGGACCCGAGGGGTCGTTTCAGCGGGAGATGACGGGCGTCGTTGGATGAGGCCGCTTGCAGCGATAAGTAAGGGTGGGGCCCGCCCTTGGGCCCCTACTCTTTCATATTTCCTTCTTCTAAGTCCTGGTTGCTCGGCGCTCGTCTGCCCCCCCCCCCCCCTTTCGGCTCCCAAAAATTCCCTTCTTTAAGGTTAGATGTCTTCCTTTGTAGAGTCTGTTAGTTATATGTATGCCCTAGAGGCCATTACTATACATAGGATGTATATTGTAGTGGATGCTTGGACATATATAGGGAGGACTTTCTTGCTCGACATGATAGTATGCTATCTGGTTGCTCTTTACCTTAACGTGTACACTGATTGTCTCTCTGTTACATGTTGGTAAAGCCCTTAGGATGTGTACTTGACTACCTGGACTATGATGCGGATCATACTAGTAGGGATATGGTAGTCCATAAGTACATCCTTCAAGGTCCCTAGTCGTAGGTGTATCGAGACGGGGCATCGATATACCAGAGTAGACTAGCGTATACCTTCTCGACCCATACAAATGGGCGATGGATGATCTCATATCCATTGGTGTTTGACATCAGAGATGATATACGGGTGCTCAGTGGAGACTGGGTACACTGGACGGACTCGCCGAGAACTCCCAGCTGGTATTATACCTTACGTCAGATGGCAGTTCTCTGGTGACACTGGTGCAGGTTAGTCTGTTGACCCGAGATCGTCATAGAGTCTTGTGTGGTTCCCACTGTGCTTTGACTTCCACCTTACCACGTCCAAGAGGGCGTGCAAAACGGTGTTTTTTGGGTACAGTCCCGAATCACAAGGAGGCAATGAGCGATAGGAGGGGATTCGTCTCTCCCGGTATAGGGAGTTGATGTTGCGCTGTGTTCGATTGGCTATAACCGGAAATCTCTGGCCAGGGTTGCTGAGATTTACTGGTAAGTGTTATCAGTAGTTTCTCGAACTGTTATAGACCGCATATCGACATGACTTATCGAGCTATTGGGGTCTGACGTTTACCACCCCTAGGCAAGATATGCGACATATCGGACGACGAGACCGGACTGTACGGTAAGTGTTACTGGTTGGATTCACAGGAGTATGAGCGGGCTTTCTCGTCGATCTTCTGATCGCTCAATACCCGGGTGGCCGTTACGTTTAGCAGACCGCTTGCGGCTTGTGGGTGTTTGATATGATCATCACCTGCTGCCGGCGTATTGACGAGTCTTTAGAGTCCTACACAGAGGTTTCCTGGCTCAAGCGAAACGAAATAGGAGCGCATATGAGATATGTGCGGGACCGAGAATAATACCAGTATGTGATACTGGATTCTATTCTCACGATTTGTATCATCGGCAGGTTATATGTGATATAGCCGGGTTACCGAATCAAGTGTTGATTCGATACATTGATACACTTGATATTAGTCGGTTATATGCGATATGACCGGATCATTAAATCAAGTGTTGATTTAATGATTTGATGTATAATTATATATTTGATATATTACTTTACATTAACTAGTATTTGTTCACTTAAGATGGATTTTCTCACTTGATGTGCACAAGTAGTATATGTGATATATTTTTGTGCACTAGATTGTATCATGTTTGATGATACATGCAAGCTTGGGTGTATGTTTACTTTAAACCATGGTTAGGTGAATGGTTAGGTTTAGGATAAAACAAAAATGGCAAAGACTTTCAAAACTTCATGAAGCTTCATGAATAAAACAAGAAAGCCACCATTTTATTTTAACCAAAATGAATAAATAAATGAATAAATAAATAAATCAAACCCTAACCATTCACTTAACCATGGTTTAAAGTAAACATACACCCAAGCTTGCATGTATCATCAAACATGATACAATCTAGTGCACAAAAATATATCACATATACTACTTGTGCACATCAAGTGAGAAAATCCATCTTAAGTGAACAAATACTAGTTAATGTAAAGTAATATATTAAATATATAATTATACATCAAATCATTAAATCAACACTTGATTTAATGATCCGGTCATATCGCATATAACCGACTAATATCATGTGTATCAATTTATCGAATCAACACTTGATTCGGTAACCCGGCTATATCACATATAACCTGCCGATGATACAAATCGCGAGAATAGAATCCAGTATCACATACTGGTATTATTCTCGGTCCCGCACATATCTCATATGCGCTCCTATTTCGTTTCGCTTGAGCCAGGAAACCTCTGTGTAGGACTCTAAAGACTCGTCAATACGCCGGCAGCAGGTGATGATCGTATCAAACACCCACAAGCCGCAAGCGGTCTGCTAAACGTAACGGCCACCCGGATATTGAGCGATCAGAAGATCGACGAGCAAGCCCGCTCATACTCCTGTGAATTCAACCAATAACACTTACCGTACAGTCCGGTCTCGTCGTCTGATATGTCGCATATCTTGCCTAGGGGTAGTAAACGTCAGACCCCAATAGCTCGATAAGTCATGTCGATATGCGGTCTATAACAGTTCGAGAAACTACTGGTAACTCTTACCATTAAATCTCAGCAACCCTGGCCAGCGATTTCCGGTTATAGCCAATCGAACACAGCGCAACATCAACTCCCTATACCGGGAGAGACGAATCCCCTCCTATCGCTCATTGCCTCCATGTGATTCGGGACTGTACCCAAAAAACACCGTTTTGCACGCCCTCTTGGACGTGGTAAGGTGGAAATCAAAGCACAGTGGGAACCACACAAGACTCTATGACGATCTCGGGTCAACAGACTAACCTGCACCAGTGTCACCAGAGAACTGCCATCTGACGTAAGGTATAATACCAGCTGGGAGTTCTCGGCGAGTCCGTCCAGTATACCCAGTCTCCACTGAGCACCCGTATATCATCTCTGATGTCAAACACCAATGGATATGGGATCATCCATCGCCCATCTGTATGGGTCAAGAAGGTATACGCTAGTCTACTCTGGTATATCGATGCCCCGTCTCGATACACCTACGACTAGGGACCTTGAAGGATGTACTTATGGACTACCATGTCCCCACTAGTATGATCCGCATCATAGTCCAGGTAGTCAAGTACACATCCTAAGGGCTTTACCAACATGTAACAGAGAGACAATCAGTGTACACGTTAAGGTAAAGAGCAACCAGATAGCATACTATCATGTCGAGCAAGAAAGTCCTCCCTATATATGTCCAAGCATCCACTACAATATACTTCCTATGTATAGTAATGGCCTCTAGGGCATACATATAACTAACAATCTCCTACTTGCACTAGGGCCATCTGATAGCAGTGGTTGTAGTATCTCATACTCAACCATCCCATAAAAGTCTCTCTCTGGGAAAAGGCCTTTGTGAGTGGATCCGCCGTGTTGTACTCTGAGTCTACTCTCCTAACCTCGATCACCCTGGAGATCAACCATCTCCTTGATCAGGTGATACTGCCTTAGAATATGTCTGGATCACTGATGGGACGAACATTCCTTGGCATAAGCCACAACTCCATTGTCACACAATGGGAGGAACTAAGTTCATCTCATGAACAAATATACATCCAGACTATCTCTTTGGTAGCATCTTAAGTAGCGATGTATCCAGCCTTTATCGTCTAGTATGCCACGGTATCTAGCTTGGAACTATTCCAACATACCGTCCCTCCATAGAGGGTAAAGACAATGCCTGTGACTGACATTCAGTCGTCCTTATCACCCTGGAACACTTCCAGTGATTCTCCCCAGGATCGATTGATACCATCTCACTACATCTAGTGAGAATCCTAACATCCATTTAGATCTATCTCATAGATCCAAAACCCAGGATTTAGTAGGTATCACTTTGATCCTATGTGGAGAATCATTGTGATAAGCGGAGATTGATCGAGCGTAGCATAGGAAACTCCTTCCCTATCAAGAGTATGTCATCCACGTACTCTACGAGGATCGTCACCATACTCCCTACTACCTTTTTGTTTATACAAGGTTCATCTACCATTTTGATGATGTCAAACTCTTTGACTAATCCATCAAAACAGATGTTCCAACTCCGCAATGCCTGCTTTATCACATAAAACATCTTGCACACGTTTCCGCTGCTCCCACTGTCTACGAAGCCCTCTGACTGTGTACTTATAGACTCTCTCTTCTAAAATATTATTTAGAAAAGCAGTCATGACACCCAACCACCAGTTATCGTAGTCATGGTATGTAGCCGTGGCAAGTAGGATCTGGATGGACTTAAGCATAAGCCCTTAGAAAAGGTTTCAGCATAATCCATTACTGGTCAATGATGCGAACCTTTAACAAGTCTAGCTTTGAAAGTCTCAACTTTTTCATGTACACCAAGTAATCTTCTCAAGATATACTTGCTTCTGATGAGGATTTAACCCTTCAGATAAAGCAACCAAAGTCCATACTTTATTGGTGTATAAGGATTCCATCTCAGATCACTAAGCATCCAGCCATTCTTACAGAGTCTTACTCCTGATGGCCAGCTCGAAACTAGTTGGGTCATCATCTCATGATGCATTCCTCGCTCCCACTGTCATAGAGAAACAGAGGTATCTCTCAGGTGGGTGAGAAACCCTACTAGATCGGCGGAGAGGCTGAGGTTCGTTGGTAACTATTGAATCCTTTGGTTTTATCAAATCATCTGCTGTAGTTTGTATAGCTGGAACCTTTCCAGTTCTACGTGACTGACATTGCCTCGAGCTTGTCCGGATTTTTCTTTTAGACATAGGCCGGACAACCCCAAATCTTAACAAGCTTAAGACATGGGCTCTTCTCATACCATATCTCATATGGAGTGGTAGGCTGTGATCTGATTCGAACCTAATTCAATAGGTATGCAGCTTCTCAAGTGCATAACCCCAAAAAGGAAACATGTAACTCAGTAGTACTCATCATAGAGCGCACCATATCTAATATGGTGCGATTGCTCCGCCCCGATACACCATCGTGCTATGGTGTATACGGAGGAGTAATGCTGAAAGAGAATCTCATTCTGCTTTAGAATAGTCCAGGAATTCTATGCACAAGTATTCTCCTCCTTGATCTCATCAAAGGACATAATACTTATACCCGTATTGGTTCTCTACTTCTAACTTATATTCTGTGAATATCTCAAAAGGTTCGGACTTGTGTTTCAACAGGAACATATGACTGAAACTTGAGAGATCATCAGAGAATGTAATGAAGTACAAAGAACCGGTCCTGGCATGTGTAGACGGGGAACCTTACATACATCAACATGTATCAATCCCAAGAGTTTACTAACTCTTTCTCTGTTTCAAATAAACAGAGCTATGGTCATCTAATCTTTGTGACATGACTGGCAAGTTTCATAAGATGTAAATTCAAACAGATTTAAATATGCATCTAAATGTAACTTCAGCCAGTCGTGTCGCATTGATATGACCTAGTCTACAATGCCTCAAGAAGGATTCGTTCATTTCTGAACTCTTCCTCTTGTGTGTGTTCTGTATACTAAGAACTGTAGTTTGATTTAGAACATCAATGCTTTTAGATAACGTGCCTGAACCGATCAACTTTTGATATAGGAAATGTTCAAAACATTATCCAACAATACAAAATTTTATCATTTCTTTAATAATAAAGAGACTGATATGATTTTGTATATCAGGTTCGGTATCTAATAACATTCGTTAAGAATCAATGTATTTGGAATACAGGGTGACAGTGACCAACAGACTTGGCTGCAACACTTGCACCGTTTTCTGTCTCATGAAACTTATCACCCGTTCTCAGTTCTCTACCTTTCTGTGGCCCTATGTATCAGATTACATATCTGGGATCCTGATCCGGTATCTAATACCCAGGACGTAGAGGATACAGAGAAACAGTTCTTTGTAATGAACACACCCGAACATGATGCATCAGCATGCACTTTCTTCGTTTGGGCGGCATAGGAATTCTGGTATTCCCCTATTTCCAGCTCTGTCTTATAACAATTATAAGTTGGAGCGGGATCAACGTTCCCCGGCTCAGTATAACAAGCGGGTTCGGTCAATACATCCGTATTATTATCTTGATTAAGGCGTGACATGGTCGCTACCAGGAGAGAGAGAGAAGAAAACACTCAGCGTGCGCTCTTGCAAGAATAGATTGGTTATTATTTTATCTAATCAGGATGGCTCTCACTGTTTTTATCAAATCTTCCTTCAAACCCTAAAAGGAAAGACTAGCCGGGATTAATTACACACTACAAGTTCGCCAATCTTTCAGCCAGGCCAGTGTCGGTACTTTGAGGGAGGTCCCCTGTGCTTTCGCACAAACCTAATTAATGTAAACCTCGTTTTCCCAGAGGCGTAACCTCGTTAATACCTTTCTAGACACCTACTTGATCGGCTAATTGTAATGTGTAAAACTCTCCCAGGAGTAACAATTACTCGCAGCGGGTATCGGGATCCAACTATCTCATAGAAGGTATACAATCTCATTGCAAATTTCAACACTTGAAATTCCCGATAATTTTGCCCCTAGCGTCCTATGACCTTGACGGAGGCCAAACTACCCATAGTCCGCTAGTCAAGTTCAACCCGTCATTTCCTGATTGAATTAAACCCACCCGCACGACCCTTGACGGAGGCCAAACAACGCCGTACGAATACCCTAATCCAATCGCATCATATGCTAGCAGATAAGCACTAGTTAGCTACCGTACACTACGCCTTGACGGAGGCCAAACTACCGCAGCACGAATACTAACTAGTACTTATCTGAAATGACGGAGGGCTACGACAGGTTTTTCTGAAAACCTATTGCGTAATGAACTTGATATCGTTGTAGAATCAAATGATTTTAAAATGGAGTGTCTTTGAGGCTTTTCTAGTTTTGCTAAAGGGGTCACTCCCGGTGAAGGGATCGTCGGCCATTTCCTCGTTGAATGAGGTGCGGAACATATCATATATATCACTGTGCAAAGCAAGAACTATAGAAGCAATCAAAAGACAAACCGAGGGGTGTAGCATCTGCCAGTTATTGCTAAAGGGGTCACTCCCGGTGAAGGGATCGTCGGCCCTTTCCTCATCGAATAAGGTGCAGGATATCATATATACCGCTGTGCAAAGCAAGAACTGTAGCTACCTGTTTTATTTTTGAAATTTGATTCTACAACATCTTTAGGTTTCTTTTTCTTTCATTAATCATATTAATGAAGTCCCACCATTTAAGTACCTAAACATCACAGATAAATACGACGTACACTTATGACATCCGCATTCGCCTCGATGTCCCCTCGTGCACCGTTAGGTTAGGTAACTAACGGCAGAGCAGGGCAGGGCTAGCGCGGGTGTAAAACATAAGTAACATCTATATAATATATCATATATACTATATACTGTATCTATCACAGAACATCAAATGATCACATCACAGATATCGCAGCAGAAGAAACATATGAAACACTGGATATACTAGGACGTCCGTATTTTCAATACGAGCCAGTATAAAACACGGATTCCACGGTCGCGATGAATAGCCAAACCCACACCCATAGACCCCTACGAGAGCGGCAAGCAACCCTACCAATTCTAGAGTTAGGAGACCCGGACTCGACTCCTCGAGTTGGTCTCCCACTGGACTCCAGAACCCGGTTACTTGTGCCCTCCTCCTTGGGTCTATCCTAGTGCGGAAAAGTAAATAATATACAAAAGGTGACAACTTCCGCAACCTGGAAGTGCCCCAATAAAAGAATATTACATACAAGTTATTACATGAATGAAAAATGAAAAAAACACTCATCTCACATAAAAAAAAACCCGGCTATTCAAACACGACGATCGAATATAACATATCCAGCAACACATAACATCGTATGTCATCAACGTAAGTAAATATGCGCATCCCAATTGTCGTTGAAATATAGCAACGAAACCGGCGATATCACATATTACACTTACGGTCGCAGAAAAGAAAGTGTAAAACTACAACAGTTGGAATCCGCAACCTCCTCAGACATCGCATGCCTGACCAAATAAATTCTTTAGACATCACATGCCTAACAATTATAAACCCCGCATTTTAGTCTCTATATCGAAAACACTTTTCAATATCTAGTCGGGTAATTCAACTAGATTCCCGAAAAACTGATCGAATGCTCGTCGCAAACTTTAGTAGACGGCCGCACCCCCGATACCGTCGACGAAGTGCACTAAGGCGGAACACCGCTGCCGCAAGCACTCGAATGGATGCTTTCGGCGACGGGGTTCTTCTACAGTCGCTTGGTTGGGGCTAAGGGATCTAGCTGTCTATTAAGTTTATCCGGCGAGTATCCGCGTACGCTACGTGATTGCGACGGACTTTTGATCACATCAAAATTCCGTGGCAGCCGATCAAGTGAGACTAAACTGCTATGTTTATAACATTCATTCAGTTATCTTATAACTACTTGTGAATTCCAAATGTTGTATCACATTCCAGATAAAATAGAAAATGTTAAACTTTTCGATCGAACATTCAAACACCCAAGTTTTCCCGAAACAGCTCAACACATGAAATAAGTTTAAGAACATTCACTTCGTGCCACAGTACCAACGGTCCAGCCGTAGAAGGGTCAAGCCAACGCCTCACACGTGGCACGCCGTACTGCCCCAAACCCTAAGATTCAAAGGGCAGTTCAAGACGGTCACATAATCGAGTTAAGGTTTGTTGTCTTCTAGAGGGACCATCGCGTTACTTGTACTACCTGGAACGTCTTTAAACTACGGAAAGATCCAACACATGGAAATTGTCCGGCAGGGAAAAAATTGGGTATTTATATCTGGTCGAACTTTTTAACATATTCAAAAATTATCCGGGAAAACACATAGACAAAGTTAAATGATCCGATCGAATCATCGAGTCCCCAATACAACCCCAGAAAATTCAACTCTTGAGTAAATATTAAAAATTCCCATAAAATACAGCACCTTCAGACACAAATTACTGTGCAAACCACGTGGCCTAACTCACCAGAATGGCCGTGGAACCGCCGCAAAAGTAGGGGTGGGGCCGCGGTTCCGCGGCGGTTTGGTCGAGTTAGGGTCACGTGCTTCACAGTAACTCATACAATTTCCTGCTGAATTTTTTGGATATTTTTAATTTGGAAAAATCCACTTTTTCAGAAAAAGTCCAGAGAGGGTTAAAAGTTAGGGTTTCGGGGTTCGATCGGATTTCTAACATCGTCTACGCATCGCCTAAGGCTCTAGCTAGTCTCTGATACCACTGTAGGGTTCCTAGGCACACTATAGAGGTCTCACAAGGCATCAACCATGCCAAATTCAAATTTTTTCATGTGCCTACAAACCCTAATACGGATCGTTAACTAGAGATTAGGCGAAATATGCAACTAGTTAACAACTTAACTAAGAGTGAACGAAAATACAACCTTTGTAGATCCGGTCCTCCACCTCCATAGCTCCGTGATGATGTCCCCTCGCTGCGATCATCGGATCCCGGGCTCTAACGTCGGCTTCATCGGAGAAATGGGCGGGCTAGGTCGTCGACTTCGATGCCGAAGATGATCTACGTCGAGGCAACTCAAGATCAAGTTCCAACTTCACCAGGTCATGAAACTTGTGAAGAAAACACCCTATACTACATGGCAAGTGGTAGAGGATGAAGAAATAGGAAGTGGGTTCTCTTTAGAATTGGATTTCTCACTCTTTTTCTCAAGTCACCAAACCGCCGCGGAACCGCGGCAAATTTATTTATTTATTCATTTATTTATTCATTTTGGTTAAAATAAAATGGTGGCTTTCTTGTTTTATTCATGAAGCTTCATGAAGCTTTGAAAGTCTTTGCCATTTTTGTTTTATCCTAAACCTAACCATTCACCTAACCTTGGTTTATTCTCTACACTTAACCATGGTTGCTAATATGATAAGAATGACTTTATTTCCATTTTATTCATTATTCTTATCATATTATCATCATCTTCTTCTTCTTCTTCTTCAAGAAGAAAGAAGCTTGCTAGCTTCAATGGTGACTTGAGAAAAAGAGTGAGAAATCCAATTCTAAAGAGAACCCACTTTCTATTTCTTTATCCCCTACCACTTGCCATGTAGTATAGGGTGTTTTCTTCATAAGTTTCATGACTTGGTGAAGTTGGAGCTTGATCTTGAGTTGCCTCGACGTAGATCATCTTCGGCATCGAAATCGACGACCTAGCCCGCCCATTTCTCCGATGAAGCCGACGCTAGAGCCCGGGATCCGATGATCGCAGCGAGGGGACATCATCACGGAGCTATGGAGGTGGAGGACCGGATCTCAAAAGTTGTATCTGTAAGTCGATGTTCAACACCCCAATACTTATGGGGAGGCGGAAATATGAATAACAATCTTGTTCTATGATCAAACATCGATTAACCGTGCTAAACAAGTTTTAACAAAAGCTATAGAGTTCCAAACTACTATGTTAAGAGATTATACCAAACGGTTCTAGTCCTTCGTCTTAATGTTATCTACGGCCTCTTTGGATCTCCACGTCCTCTTCGGCTTTCTTCCGTGATAGACGATCCACCCGAGAACCCTAATCCAAGTTATAACCTCTAAACTTGAGGTTACTTAGTTTCTCTAGTTGCTAAATAGAGTAGCTAAGGTGATGTAGAGATACGTTATGGAGTAATTAGTCTTTCCTAATCCTTGTTCTCAACTCATGAGGGTAGGATTAGGTTTGGTGAAGGAGAGAGAACTTGAAGAGAGAGAGTGAGAAGATGATAATGATAATCATATGAAAATGAAAAAGCTTCTCACTAGATATATGAAACATAATGAATTAAAAAGAAATGAATAATAAGAGATTATTCATCATGTTTCATTAATGCAAGTGGGTGATTCATTATGTGAGTCATTAAGCATTTAATAATGCATTAATGACATGATGAATCACTCACAATGAGTCACTAATTCATTAAATGAAAATGCCACATCTCCCTCCATGTCACATCCTTCTAGAAGCTTCTCGGAAAATTACGAGAACGCCCCTCTCATCCGTAAAAACACGGAAAAACTTTAGACTGTATAAATCCAATAACCTGATACTAGAATCTGGCTTAAACCAAAGCCGGCTAGTAAAAACTGTCCGAATGTCGTACGTGCGTTCAAACACGTATGCGTCCGAACCTTTGTCGTAAAACCATACGACTTCTATATCTTTTCGCCTGGGTTTGGGAAATCTCTGTGTGGGACTCTAAAGACTCGACTACTACGCTGGCAGTGGGTTTAACCACAGACCGCAAGCGGCACTAGCTGTACGTAACGGTCCCCAGGTAGTTGTCGATAAGAAAGCTGATGAGGTAACCCATCTGAAATCCTACTGAGCCTGTCTGTGACAATATCCGCGCAGTCCGGTCTGTTCGTCTAAGAGTATCGCATGTACGGTCTAGGGAGGTGGTAGACGTCAGACCCCTAATAACCGTACAAGTCGTGTCGGTTTGGTTCAAGACCACCTGAGAATCTACTGATCATTCCATCAGTAATTCTCAATCAGCCCTGGCCAGGGACTTATGGTAATGACCAAACGACCACAGTGCGATATCAACTCCCTATACCGGGAGAGACGAATCCCTAACAGTCGCTCACTGCCTCCACGTGGCTCGGGACTGTGCCCAACTGAAACCTGTTTGCACGACTCCTTTAAGCCGTGGTAGGGTAATAATCAAAGCACAGTGGGAACTCACACGAGACAAATGATGACCTTAAGTCAACGGACTATCTGCACACATGTCACCTGAGAACTGCTATCTGACGTTAGGTATAATACCATCCAGTCAGTTCTCGGCGACTCCTGTCCGGTGTACTCACACCCAGTGAGCATCTGTATACAATCTTAGGAGAACACCACCAATGGTTGCGGGACCAATCCATTGCCCCTTGTCAGGGTCTAGATATGTATACACTAGTCTACTCCGGAGTATCGATGCCCAATCTCGATACTCCTGCGACCAGGGACATCTAAGGGTGTGCCTATTGACTATCCAGCTCCCACTAGTATGACTGCCATCACAACGCCGGTAGTCAGACAAAACACCCTATGGGCTTTATCAACATATATATATATATAGATACCAAGTAAAAAATATCATACGTTAAGACAAAGTCAAACCAAATAGCGTACTATCATATCAAGCAAGACTGTCATGTACATACATATCCCAAGCATCCTATACAATGTAGGCCTCTAGGGCATATATATCCAACAGTATTTTCGTTCACTCTTAGTTAAGTTGTTAACTAGTTGCATGTTTCGCCTAATCTCTAGTTAACGATCCGTATTAGGGTTTGTAGGCACATGAAAAAATTTGAATTTGGCATTGTTGATGCCTTGTGAGACCTCTATAGTGTGCCTACGAACCCTACAGAGTCAGTAGATGTTGTAGAGGTAGGTTCTAGGGACTCTTTAGTTGTGTCCGAGTCCCCCCGGGGAGTAGGGGTCGGATCCTCTCCCCGGGATCGCGCGGCGGGGGCATCCCTCACGGAGGAGGCGGCAGATGTGGCCCCCGGCTCCTCGTGTTGGGTGAGGCATGGGGACGAGCTCGCTAATGCTCGGGCTCGCTTCCACATCCCCTCGCGTTACACGCTCCGACTGACTAAGGAGGGAGAGAGGGCGGATCAAGTACAGGGCAGGGAAATCGCCCTGTATTTGGAAGCTTTTTAAAGTGGAATGCGCTTGCCCTTCTCTCCCGAGGTCGTTGCCACGCTGAATTTTTTCGGTCTGGCCCCCAGCCAGCTGGTGCCGAACTCGTGAAGGATCCTTCTCGGGTTCTTGATTCGCCTGAAGTTACAGGCGGTTCCCTTCAGCCTCTCCCTTCTCGATTCTTCTCTCTTCTTCAAAAGTCACCCTGGTGGTCGAGCGGGTGGCCCGTGATGGGTCTATCTCTCTTTCAGAAAGCGGCCGGAGGGTGCTGCCGGGACCGGGGTCGTGGCCTTGCCCTCTTCTATTCATGATTGGAAGAAGAAATTTTTCTTCGTTTCCCCTCCCGAGGGCGAGGACTGGCCCGTGCCTACCAAGTGGTCGAGAGAGAAATATTTGTCGGGGAACCAGTCCAATGACCCCGCCGCAGTGAGGGTGGCGTCGTGGGAGCCCATCCCCCGACCTGACGTGCTGCTGTCCGAGAGAGTCCTGAGCTGGGCCAGGCTCAGCCCCGTTGAGTTCATCGGTAAGTTAGGCTAGCTTTTTTGGCTTGTGTTTTGCTCGTGTTGCTGACTTGTTGGGTATTTTGCTTTGTGCAGGATTCATGGACTTCGACTCACTTAAAGCTTCCATGCGCCAGCTGAGGCAGGTTACGAAGGATGGGGACGCCAGCTCTTCTCGCGCGAAGCCCGCCCCGGCTCCTACTGCTCTGGTGGTAGCGTCCCGTGAGCGTTCGGGGGCGGATCCCGCCCCGGGTCCCAGCAGAGTGTCGGGCCGGAAGCGGGCCCTGGTTCTGGAGGACCCGGACTCGGAGGAGGAGATCGGCTTTCCCTCGGAGCCGCTCAAGAAGAGCTCCCGGAGATCTTACCGGGGCCGGCCCTCGCTGATCGTGGTGGAGGAAGGGGGCCTTAGGTTCGCGGTGCCATCGGGGCTATCCGTTGCGGATAGCCTTCTGCACGAGATAGAGGCCTGGGCCGAGGGTAGAGTTTCCGGGGAGGCCTTCAGGGCTCAGCTGGCGTCCATCGCTCAGGAGTCCGTGCAAGTAAGTGTTTGGTTCATTGTGAGATTCTGTGCTTCCTTCGTCTTTCTGATCTCTTTCGTATCTCCCAGGTTCTCCAGCACGTTGCCCTCGCCTTACGTATGGTAGTTGAGGTGGTAGCCCCAGCGCTGGAGGCTGCGGGTTGGCTCGTCTCACTGGAAGAGAGTTCCAGGAGGGAGCTGGAGGCGGTGACTGCGAGGGTAGCCGCCCTGGAAGGCGAGGTGGAGGCCAGGAAACGGGAGGTAGCCCGGCACCGCGAGGCCGCCGTGATTGCCGAGGTCAAGCCCGAGGATGCCTAGGTGCTTGCCAGCAACCTGAAGAGGACAGTGAAGACCTTCCGAAAGGAGCTTGGGGCGGCGGCCGAGGCGGCCAAATCGGCCAAACGGAAGGCGGTGGAGAGATATAAGAAGTCGAAGGACTTCTATGATGACCTGGCCGTGGCTATGACCCGCATCTGGCACGACGCCCTCGATGCCGTTAAGGACCAGATGCCGGAGTTTGCCGACGGAGATCTCCGGGCCGAGTTCCCCCTCGCAGACGCCGATGAGCAGGGGGAAGAGGTTCCTGGCGAGGAAACCGCCGAGGACCCCGCGCGTCACGTGGTGGATGTCGAAGACCTTCAGGTCGCACCTGGCCCCGAGGTCTAGAGCCCCCGTCTTCCTCCTTTTATTTCTTTGTTTTTGGAATTTTGTAAGGCTGGGGACCCCCAAAAAATACCCTTTGTAAAGCTTTCGTCTTTGGTAGTAATAAAAAAAAAATTGGTTTCATCGAATCGCGCTCTACCATCTGTTTGTGAAGAATGCTCATAAGATATCTCTGCTTGCACCGTTGTGTTTTCATGTCAGATTGGCAATCTGTCTAGCGATCGTCCATCGAGTTGATTTCGATCACTTGTCGACGAGCATGCCGAGCGCTGCCGAGGAGGTATCCCCATGGGCCCCGAAGTCGAAGGGAGATCGTTTAGACCTGGATAGACTTGATGCCCCTCACTGGGGTCTCGGATCCTCTGCGGGTGACGGACGGAGCGCTGTTCGCCGTATTTGTGCCAAGTGTGAGTGGGAGGCTGCCTTATGGCTCCATGGGGTATGCCATCTTTTGACTTCTGGTAATGCGAGCATCGACCACCAGCCGGGGATGACCGAGCAGGGTAGCTGCTCGGTAGCCTCTCGCGAGGGCTTTGATCCTTCAGGACGGGGATCGAGCGGGGTTACCGCCCGGCGCCTCTTTGTGAGGACTTCAGTCGAAGCCTGCCGGGGACCCTTGGTCGGGCAGGTTTACTGCCCGGTGCCTCTTGGAGAAGGCTTTTTTCCTAACGGATAGCCGAGCGAGAGATCCTCAGGCCCGACTGCCTCTGGGAGGGCTTTCTGATCCCTGGCGTTGTGGTAGGGAAGCTACCCGCCATGGACGACCGAGCAGGGTAGCTGCTCGGTTGCCTCTTGCAAGGGCTTTGATCCTTAGCATTGGAGGGGATGTAAGAAGCCCACTAAGGATGACCGGGAAGTGAAGCTGCGCGGTTGCCTCTTGGCGAAGGCTTTGACCTCTGGCGTCGTGGGTAGGCAACTACCAGCCTGGGATGAACGAGCGGGGAAGCCGCTCGGGTGCCTCTTGTGAGGGCTTTTGATCCCTAGCATCGTGGGTAGGGAGCTACCAGCCGGAGTTGACCGAGCAGGGTAGCTGCTCGGTTGCCTCTTGTGAGGGCTTTGATCCTTCAGGACGGGGACCGAGCAGGGTTATTGCCCAGTGCTTCATGGCGAGGACTTTGATCCATGTTGGTTGTGGTAGGAAGCTACCAGCCGGGGATAGCCGAGCAAGGACTCGACTTCCTTTGGGAGGACTTTGGTCCTTAGCGCGGGAGGGGCTGTAGAAGCCTACCAAGGACCCTTGGCCATGTAGGGTTACTGCCCGGTGTCTCTTGGCGAGGGCTTTTGTCCTGAAGGATAGCCGAGCGAGGGATCCTCGGGCTCGACTGCCTCTGAGAGGGCTTTTTGATCCCCGGCGTTGTGGAAGGGAAGCTGCCCGCTGGGGATAGCCGAGCGAGGGATCCTTGGGCTCGACTGCCTCTGGGAGGGCTTTTTGGTCCTTGGCGTTGCGGTAGGGAAGCTACCTGCCACTTTTGTAATTTCCTCTTCCTTTTTGCATGTATAGCCAAGGAACTGAGTAGCTAGCTCGTCGAAGGTCGAGATTGAGGGGGGCTCGAGCCCCCGGAACCAGTCCCAACCTGCGCGGATGAGGGTGGCCGGGAAGGCCCTGCACTGGACAGCGTTGGAGTGGTCCTGGAAGCTCATCCCCGCGGTGAAAGCGTCCAAATGGTCCTTCGGGTCGGTTTTCCCGTCAAACAGATAGACTTTAGGGGGCTTGTTGCGCGAGGAGATGTGGACGGCGAGCAATTCCTCGGTGAACGGCTTTGTGAGCGAATCGAAGGCGTATTTAGCCCCGTCGCTCAAAAGGTGAGCCTCCCAGCGCATGCCCTCGATCTTCTTCTCGAGGGCGTCGTGACGACCATGGTATCCCGAGGAATCAGCGCCTTGGGATCCCTGGCCTCCTCTGCGGGTGACCTGTTTCTGGGAGCAGCCTCGGTTCCTCTCGATGAGGTGCCTCAGATCCCTGGGCGAGGAGGCTCTAGTGCCGCCGACGTGAAACCCTTCTGTGCGGCCCCGCCGAGGGGGGTGGCGTCGACTATGCCTGTGGACAGGCGAGGTGACTGTCATCTCCTCAGGGGGATAAGGGTCATGAGGAGGCCCGAGGCGAGGCGTCCCGGCTGCGGACCTTGGTGTAGAGCCGTGGGGTGCCCAGCGGGCCTCAGGGAGTACTGGCGCAAGAGATCTATGGCCAAGAGTCGTAGCCTGCTGGTGGTCAGCCGTCCCGATGGGGACAGAGCCTTCTGGAGGCGGTGGAGCGGCGATCTGGGGCCCCTGCCCGGCCACTTTGACGCGGACGAGCGCCTCCACGAGGGACTGTAACCGATCTATCCGGCTGGCGAGGGCGTTGATGATGGTCGCTGGAAGAGGCTCATCCACGCCTTCGGTGAGTGGAAGGTGGCGGCTGGTACTGGGATCTTCAGAATGGTTGCTTTCCATGCGGACGGAGATCGGAAGACCAACTTTGTTTTTATGGAGTTTGCGATTACCACAGACGGCGCCAACTGATAGAGGTCCTTTTCAGGTCTCCGTCAGATGTTGTCTTCCGTTGATCTCCCGGTGGATTTTGGTGGTGATCTTCTGTTGCGTGTGGATCTCAATGGAGTTTGGTGAGATTGGTGATGTTCCCCTCCGAAAGACGGTGCACAAGACTGCGAGGTCCTGACGCTGAGATTCGGGGCAGATGCTATTTGGTTTTATTCGTCCACCTCTCCGAAGATGCCAAGTTGATTTATGGCACCGTGTATCGGAGGTTTGGACGGATACGGCCAATATAGCAGACTTCGTCAGATTCCCCCTCGCTTGAGGGGTTTTTTATTGTGGGGACGCTCTTCCCTGCAGGCGCAAGCCCCTGCAGTCAATTACGCTACCGCATCGCGGTAGCAACTTTCTCCTTCTCCAGAATTTCACTTCGTGTCGTGTGTGTTTGTTTTGTTTGTGGTTTCCCGTGGATTGTATACGGAGACTGAGTAATGCCGTCGCCCGTAGGACGTGGATTAGTCCAAATCCGTATTTATTTAGATTTGGGTTTGGTGTTTTAGTTTAAGGATACGTTAGCCATGTTGAGGCTAAGATCAACTTAAACGTTCGTTAAGGATACGTTAGTCCTGTTTGAGACTAAGATCAACTTAACGTGATGATCCATTTAATATATGCCCGTCGGGACTCATCACCTCTCTGACGTCGTTGAAGGATTACAACGATAGGTGTCAGAGGAGTTCAGAGATGTACCCTTGAACCAAAGTTGATTTGGAGTTTTATAGTCCATTTGAAGGTTTAAGGATACGTTAGCCGTGTTTGGGGCTAAGATCAACTTAAACGGGATCGTTTAGATCCGGCAAAAGAGTATTTGGAGGCTCTATTGTTCCAGTTTAGGGACGTAGTGGTCCATAGGTAGTTTAAGGACGTGGTGGTCCATGTTCCAGTTTAGAGACGTGGTGGTCTATGTTCCAGTTTAGGGACGTGGTGGTCTGCACTCCAGTTTAGGGACGTGGTGGTCTATATTCCAGTTTAGGGACGTGGTGGTCCGCTATTAGTTTAAGGACGTTTCGGTCCAACATTAGTTTAAGGACATTTCGGTCCATCGCCAGTTTAAGGACGTAGTGGTCCATATTCCAGTTTAGGGACGTGGTGGTCCGCTATTAGTTTAAGGACGTTTCGGTCCAACATTAGTTTAAGGACATTTCGGTCCATCGCCAGTTTAAGGACGTAGTGGTCCATCCTTAGTTTAAGGACGTTTCGGTCCAATGTTAGTTTAAGGACGTTTCGGTCCATCCTTAGTGTTTCCTGATTTAAAATCAGGAAAGCTTCTGGGAAAAGCTTCAGAAAAGGGTCACGTGTTGGCACGTGACACCTAAAAAGCATCATCAAGTCAAGTTCAGTTTCCTGACTACGCTGAAGAAAATGGGCTTCAGAAAGAGTCACGTGCTCCCACGTGACCAGGGTCACGTGGCGACACGTGACATTTGAATGCAAGCGTCAAAAGGCACACCAGTTCCCTGATCAAGTCAAGGAAAAGGCTTCAGAAGAGGTCACGTGCTTCCACGTGACTAGGGTCACGTGTTGCCACGTGACGTTCAAGACAGCAGACTCGTTCTCCAGTTGAACCAAGGAAAGAGAGGGTTCAAACAAGGGTCACGTGCTCACACGTGACCAGGAGTCACGTGGCAGCACGTGACGTTTAAGCAGCAATCAGAAGACAGAGCACAAAAGAAAGGAAAAGGCTCATTCCAAAGGGGGTCACGTGCCCACACGTGACCATGAGTCACGTGGTCACACGTGACCGGCTTTCAAAGCCCACTGTGTTAACAGAATTAAATTCTGAGAGAAATTCGAATCTTTCCAAAGGAAAGCGGCTATCTGGAACCAATCAAATTAAAGATTCAGAGGTGATCTATCTATGGGAAAATCTCGGGTTTGGAAAGATTTCCCCTTTAAATCTAACCAAAATAACAAAGGAGAATCTCTGGATTTAAAATCCAACGGTGAATAAAATTCACCTAATAATTCAAAGGTCCAAAATGAATGATGGATGCAAATCAAATCTTTCACGAAGATTCGTCAAAAACTAATTGATTCGGCTGCTTCTCCTATAAATAGGAGCCAAGGGACATACATATAGAGGGATGCAGAGAAAAAAAAAGAGAAAAGAAAGAGAGCTTCGATACTTGGAGAACTTGGATCTTCTGCAAAAAACCCTAGGTAAGAAAGGGAAAAACTCCTTGAAAGAAGAAGAGAATTTAATTCTCAACAGAGTTTAACTCTGATACATAAAAACAGAAGAATATATTTCTTCTCTCTTTGATAGAGGATCTGCAAAGTGCACATCTCCCCTTAAGGTTGAGAATTTAATTCTCAATGGGTCGAGATCCTGCCATGCAGATCCAAAACATAGAGAGGGAATGCAAGCATGAGAATTTAATTCTCACAGAACTATAGGAATTTAATTCCTTTAAAATAAAATTAGGGCTTGACCCTGTATCATGGGAATTTAATTCCTTCAGAACAAAAAGAAACAGGGTTTAACCCTAAACCGCGGGAATTTAATTCCTTTAATCATAATTTAACAGAGGATGGAAGTTCAAATTCCCTAAAAAGCTTTTGTTAGGGTTTAACCCTATTTGGTTCTCCACATGTATGAGGAATTTAATTCGTACGGAAAATTCAGAGTTCAACTCTATTCAGAATATAAACCTTCAAAAGGAAGTAGGAATTTAATTCCTCTGAAATTACTGTCAGGGTTTAACCCTACGAGGAATTTAATTCCTGAGAAAAGGTTAACAGATCCTCTAAATAACATACCTAGAGGCAGGGTCACGTGTCATCACGTGACCCCCCCAAGAGATCTACAGAAAGCCCCCTTTGAGGCAGCACCCCACGTGACCCACGTGACCCTCGGCAGAAGCTCTAATACATAGGCATTTGAATGCCCATCACGTGATGGCACGTGATGCTCTGAAAGACGCGATAATCTCAGCAGAATAAATGAAGGGAGGGCGCTCTCACGTGCTGCCACGTGACCCCTCCTGCCTTAGTGTTTAACACTAAATTGAAACTCTCGAACCCAGTGTTAAAACACTGTTGGGCCTTAGTGTTCAACACTAATTAAAAAGCTTTATTTGCAGTGTTCAACACTGATCTGTTTTAGTGTTTAACACTAATTTGAAAAGCCTTGTTGCTGGTGTTTAACACCAATTATCTCTTAGTGTTAAAAACTAACTTGTCAACCTCATTCCCAGTGTTCAACACCGACTGCTCTGTAGTGTCTAACACTAGGCTTTGGCCCAATTGGCTTAAATGGATGGAGGCAAAGCCTCTCCTGATTGGACTTAGCCCAAGATGGCCATAAGTCCTCAATTTGCGATTAACTGGGCCAATGGACTCATAACATAATTAATTCGTCTTGATCCCAAATTGGGCTAAAGACTATTTAATCCACTCCGGTTCTAGGGTACATCTCTTCACTCCTTTGATACTTGGCATTGTAATCCCTCAATGTCTTCAAAGAGGTGACGGGTCCCGACGACCACACATTGATACGGACTGCGGGGTCCTTAAACCCGTGTTTAATGCAAATTCCTGGTTACGTGGAACGCGGATAATGTCACTCTTTTACCCCGTGGAAAACGTCCAGAGCGGAGCCTGGTCCTCGCAGAACACGGCAGTGAACCCGGGTGAAGCATCCAGAGCACATACCGGATTGTGGGGTCCTTAAACCCATGGACTACGACGTCCTTAACCTTGACCGAGATGTCTTAAAACTAACAACGGACTGTGGGGTCCTTAAACCCATGGACTACGACGTCCTTAACCTTGACCGCGATGTCTTAAAACTAACTATGGACCGCAATGTCCTTAAACTACCCATGGACCGCAATGTCCTTAAACTAGAACAATAGAGCCCCGCATGCTCTTTTTTCGGATCTAAACGGTCCCGTTTAAGTTGATCTTAGCCTCAAAGATGGCTAACGTATCCTTAAACCTTCAAACAGAGTGGACTATAAATCCCCCCAATTAACTCTGGCTCAAGGGTACATCTCTGAACTCCTCTGACATCCGTCGTTGTAATTCCTCAACGTCGTCAGAGAGGTGACGGGTCCTGACGTCCATACATACGTTGGACCTCTAGGTCCCTAAACTGGAACAATGGAGTTCAAACACTCCTTTATCGGATCTAAACGATCCCGTTAAGTTGATCTTAGTCACAAAGTTAGACTAACGCATCCTTAACAAACGTTTGAGTTGATCTTAGCCTCAAGTACGGCTGACGTATCCTCAAACCGAACCCCCAAACCCAAATCTAAGATAATACGGATTTGGACTAGTCCACGCCCTACGGGCGACGACATAACTCAGTCTCCGTAAACAATCCACGGGCAACAAAACACAAAACAAACACCCACGACACGAAGTGACCATCTGGAGAAGGAGAAAGTTGTTACCGCAATGCGGTAGCGTAATTAACTGCAGGGGCTTGCGCCTGCAGGGAAGAGCGTCCCCACAATCAAAAACCCCTCAAACGAGGGGGAATCTGACGAAGTCTGCTACATCGGACGCATCCGTTTAAACCTTCGATACATGGTGCCATAAATCAACTTGGCATCTTCGGAGAGGTGAACGGATAGCACCAATTAGCATCTGCCCTGAATCTCAGTGCCAAGACACCGCAGTCTTGCGCGCCGTCTTTCGGAGGGGAACAGATTCTGGCACGCCCGGTGGGACCTTTTCCTCTTTCCACTCCACACTTCGTGTGTCGTGACTCGCGAACCAATCACGGTTCGCCAATGGTTGCCCTTGGGTTTCAAGATACTAAGAATTGACGTCTTGCTTATTGCAGAAAGCAAAGGATCGATGGCTTCTACTTCCATGAAATTCTCCAACTGCTCAGGTTGCAATTGCAGCCAACGCTCTGCCTCGCCAGGAGGTATAGCCTACGGACCCCAAGGTGCTTCGCTATTCACAATGCCCGTGGAACAGGTCACTCGCGCCACCACAGGATTGTTCTTTGGGACCATGCTCCCACCTACAAACTTCACCGCTCCAGCGCCGACAACGGAAGCTCTCAAGAAGTCGGTCTTTGATCGTCTTACCCCTGCCGCGGCTCCTCTCAACGAGTCGCCCAACGTCAACGCCTCGGTCTTCTCTAGATTGGGCCAGAAATCCTGCGAACCCGTCATGGGACCTACAATCTCAGAGAAGGCTGCTTCTAAGAAGGTGTCCGCTCCTGCCCCCGAAGTCGTCAAGGCAGCTTCTCCGGCCAAGAGGTCGGTCTTTACAAGATTAACGGCTTCAGCTCCCGCTCCTACTGCCCAAAGGACATCGGTCTTTGATAGGCTAATACCGACTGCGACCCCCCACCCAGACAGGGGGCAAGACGAAACCATTCTTACCGCTGACCCTACACCGTCCGCTCGACACGCTCGACGTCGCCATTGGCGCCGAGTAAGGAAGGCTGGGGGCAACTCCCCCTCCGGGTTGACTCCATCGGCCCCGATGGCAGAGGTTAATGCTGCTGTTCCAACTGGGAACAGCTTTGAAATGCTAAATAAGGTGCGAAGGAATTCTCCTACGGCAGTGCTGAAGAGATCTCCTCCCTCATTAAAAGAGGTTGTCGAAATAAAACCCGAACAACCCCGATCTCCTCAACGGCTGTCTTCCAAAATCTATAAGGTTTGGCGGCAGGCACGGAACTCGATCATCGATCCAAACTTCTCCCGCCAACACAAGAAGCTGAAAATCCAACCGGAAGCTGGTCACCAGGCTAAACCCCAAAAGGCTGTCTGGACGCCCACCTCAACGGCCCCCTCAACCTCCATGGCTCATAAAAGGAGGAGGCCAGAGAAAACCCCACAGCATGCAACGACGGCTAAAAGCACTGAGCCCAGACGCCCTAAGTCTGGGGGCATGGTGGTGCACACTGTTTACATGGCCTCTGGAAAAGAGGAAAGCCGCACTTTTACGGGTCACCGACCGCTAACCCGATCCGTGACGAAGGCTCAAGAGCAGCAACAAAAGCTTCAAGAAATGATGAATGCTATGGCCGCGCTCACCGGGCCAAAAGAAAACCCAGAAACGTCCTCAGACGCACGCCGAGAGGAAGAAACCGACGCTGAATTCCTTCGCCGGACACTGGAGAAAAAGGACAAAGAGGCTGCTGAACAAGCGGCCAACATACAACGTATGGGCCTTCTCTTCCAAGATATGATAGGAATGATGATCCAGCAGGACTTACCCGCTGAGGATCCCCCAATCGTTCTTGAAGACGACCGAGGAGAAACGTCAAATCCACCACCAGCCCTCTCAACGGCCAAGGAGGAGGCAATCTCTAAGGCTGACTTGGCTGACTACATAGCCCAGCAAATCCGGGTTCATCACGCGACTGAGGCAGCTGGTCAAGTCGTGAAAACGGGGCGGCCGTATCCGAGCTGGTACGACCAAATCAAATACCCGCAAGGCTACACGATACCAAAATTCCACGTGTATAAGGGGACCGGCAATCCCCACCAACACGTCGCCCAGTTCCGGGCCCTCTGCGGTAACACCGGCGGTGATGATAAACTGTTGCTCCGCCAGTTCGTGGGCAGCTTATCAGAAACTGCATTCGAATGGTATTCGAAACTCCCGAACGATTCTATCAAAACGTTCACTGAAATGGAGCTGTTGTTCACTCAGCGATTCGCAAGTGCCAGCGAACGCACTCCAATAACTGCACTGATTAACGCCAGGGTAAAACCGGGCGAAACCTGGGTCCAGTACGCTATACGCTGGCGGAACTTGTGGTCGAGATGTGAGCAACGCATTGAGGAAGCACCTGCGGTGGGCATGTTCGTGGGAACTCTAGACCCTCACGCAACTATCTCCCAGTTTATGATGTTCTTTAAGCCAACCACATTCCAGGCTTTGATCGACAAGTTGGCTCAGATGGACCAGATGGGTCATAGACCACCTGCCCCAAAGTCGGAACCTCGGAATGACAAGGGTAAAGGAAGAGCAACCTTTGTTGCGAATGCCCAGCAGCAACCTAACGCCCCGAAACCGGCAGATCAACTGGAGGAAAGGCGTCGGTATTATAACGAGAAGATGAAGCGTCCCTACTCCTTCCCACGGGACAAGACGAAACGGCTATTCGAGCTGGCAATACGCAACGGGCTAATAAACCTGCCAAATCCAAGGCGACCGCCGCAACCCACCGAGGTGAATAACCCTAACTATTGCCCTTACCATCAAACGGTAGGCCATCCGATTGAAGATTGCTTCGTCTTCAATGGATGGATTGAAGACCAGTACCTCCAGGGGAAGTTTGTACTGTCCGAAAAGTGGAAGGTGAACCCCCCACAGCCGCATGCTCCTAGGAAAGCGGATACACCGGGGGCAACATGTTCTTTTATTGAAGAAGCTCCATGGGAGGTCGTGCTATCAACTAAAACCAGAAGAATGCTGAGAGACCTTCATGCGTGCCCTGCGATCGAATGGAAGGACCCTCTTGAACCTCAAATTATCGAAGGGATGCTAAGGCAACGCCCGACTACAAAGACTCACGATAAGAGCCCAGATACTCATGCCCAATCGTCAAAATCTTCGAAGAAAAAGAAGAAGAAATCCAAGAAGTCCGTGAAGCCTGGAAAAGAACACACGAACTTGCAGAAGCAAATCGACGCGTTGGAAGAATACAATCAAAAGGCGCGAACTCCTGTCACACTCCAAGAATTCCTCAACCACATCTTTCAAGAGGAAGATGATGAAGAAAGCTCGTCGGATGAATCCGAAGGATATGTGGCGAGTTGTAACGTGATCTCCCACTCGTTTACCGATGATGGGAAAACTCCTGGCACTAAAAAGCTGGAGGCAGAGCCTGTACCGGAGCGTGCATGGCCAACAGAAGAAATGATCGACGCTTTTCTAGACGAGATTCGTCTAAAATGTAAAGCGGACCAGGAGCGTGAGATAACCACGTCGGAAGGAGCCAAATGCGGGCAACTGAACGAAAGAGTTGAACTAACCCTGCCAGAGCGAAAGGCATCCGAAGTAGACAAGAAGATATTCAAGACGAGGAAAAGGTTTGCCAAAGCCATATCAATGGGAATGAAGCTACCACCCTCGGAAGGAAACACACACGATGGGGTGGGGAGGCACCCTGACTATTGCGCATATCACCGGAAAATCTCACATCCCACGGAGGAGTGCGACGCCTTTAAGATATGGTGGCAAGGATATGTTGCTCGTCGGCAACATGTTAAGCGCATGAAACGCAAGAGCCGTCGGGAGCGAAGAAGTACTGTTGATGGGCACAACAGAACGACTGGCAACTGTTACATGGTTAATGCCAGGGGGTCACAAGTTCTCACCTTTGGGAGCGACTCTGACGAAGAAATGGCTCTGGGCCCTCTCTTTAAAGAATCCGTTTTGGGGAAAGAAGAAGAATCGGAGGCCTGCGAGAACATTCAACTACGCAATCGCACACTCCCAGAAAAGAATCTCGGGCCCGGGAATAGAAGGGATAAGGGAAAGGAAAAGGTCACTGAAGATATCACTTTAGATGACCAAGTCATGAGAGAGCCGGTTGCCAAAGACCCTCCCAGAAAGAGTAAGGTGGACTATAACATCCTCGCGCACCTAAGGAAACTACCTTCTCAGCTTAGCATTCTTGATGCCCTCCTATTATCAAAAGAAGCGCGAGACTCACTAATTAAGGCATTACAAGAACCTGAGCAATTCCAAGCCTTCCTCGCCACTGAAAAGATGAAGGATGAACTGGAAGAAGTGCATACAGCCGACATCACTTTCGGTGATGAAGACCTCCTTCTCGGAACATGCGACCATAACCGTCCCCTATATGTCTCCGGATACTGCCATGATATCAAGATAGGCAAGATCCTGGTGGATAATGGATCCTCCGTCAACCTCCTTAATGTCCGGGTGTTGAAGGAAATCTGCATGAGCGTGCAACACCTCGCTCGTGACAAAATCACTATCTCCGGTTTCGATTCACAATCGTCACGGACTCTCGGATCTGTGATACTAACATTACGCTTTGGACTTCTCGTCACAGACATCAAATTCCATGTCATTGACGCCAAGACCTGCTACAATGCCTTACTCGGCCGTCCCTGGCTACACGAGTACAACATCATCCCTTCTACACAACATCAGTGTATGAAGTACTTTAAGGACGGTTTTGAGTATACCGTAACAGGTGAGTTAAACCCATTTTCCGTGAACGAAGTCCGCAAATACGAAGATGCGAAGTACTTTTTTCCAGATTTCGAGGATACAGAAAGGAGTCGCAATCCGGAGAACAAAACTGCCGCCACCATCCCTATTTTCGGGAGCGATACCGAAGAAGAAGAAGAGATAGTTTATGCAGGGCCATCTCAACGCAACAACCTGGGGACGCCCGTCCCCGTGTTGGTCTTCGGAAGTGATTCAGAAAATGAAGTTAATGCTGTGTTCTCCAATCGGTTGTCAATACAAGCACCCCCTGGCGATGACCATAGTTTGCAAATCACCATGGTACCGCGAGAACACTACAAGGATCTCGACGCGCTTCAGGCTCACGATGTACAGGACCTGCAAACATTCTACGTCCCTCCCAGGCGAAGGGGCGAGAAGGTGATCCTATTCTACCGATCCTCAGAGTCGAAAATAGAAAAAGAGATCTGGCATGGCACGGATGCTACACTTGACAGGCTCCAACCCATCCGTCTGCCCAGATACTATACAAATGGATTAAAGAAGCTATTGAAGCACCAGGGAGTACCCTTAGAACAGACCGTTCGGCAGGCGCGGTTCTACAACAGGATTTGGGATGTCCCCGGGACTCAACGCAAATTGCCCAACGGGAAGATGGAGACACTCGGGCTTGGATACGCAAGAGCCGAAAAACGGGAATGGGCCCATAGTAGCTACGCCATATATACCTTTGATGAAGAGGAGGACGCCCTGTCAGGAGACGCCAACCACCCATCAAAACTAGACCCCGCAATTAAAGCGCCGAGTCCGTCGTTTGAAGAGCGAGTGGGCAAGCCTACCAGGAAAATGGGTCAGGAAGCTCGGGAAGACCACAACCGCGAAATGGCCATCTACGAGAAGGCCAGGACGCAACGTCTATCTCAACGTGCTGCAAAAGACAAAGACGCTTATCATCGTCAATCCGTTGTACGAAAGGCCCGACGCAGAGACAGGAATAAATCGAGAAGCGGCTCGGGTTTGTCCCTCATGAAGAAGATGAGTCGAGCGTACTCCTTCCCCCGAGACAAAACAGGGAGGTTACTTAACCTCGCTATAAAACATCAAATGATCACGCTTCCAGAGTCTAGACATCCTGAGCAAGCTAGCAAGGCTTCTCATCCGAGTTATTGCTCTTATCACCGAGCCATAGGACATCCTACCGAAGACTGCTTCACCTTCAAGAACTGGGTCGAGGACCAGTACCGACGGGGCAGATTCGCTTTATCCGACGGCTGGAATGTGACGCCACCGCAAAAGCATGAGCCCAAGGCCGCAAGAGCAGAACCGGGTCCACCTCAGTCCAGGGAGCGGGTTCGCACCTGTTATACGATTACGATATTAAGAGAAGAGCCCGAGAACGTAGATGACCTCCCCCGGTGCTTTGAGAACAACGATGATGAGGTGATCTCAGAATTTCCGCCCGCTCCGAAAGAACTGGAAGATGGTATACATACTACTGCAGATAACCTCAAGAAGATTGAGTTGGGATCGGCAGACGACCCGCGACCGACATTTGTCAGCGAGCTGTTATCCGAAGAAAAGGTGGCTGCATTAAAGAACGTGCTTCTACGGCATAAAGATTGCTTCGCGTGGAACTACTCCGAGATGCCAGGATTGGACCCGGAGATTGCTGTGCATAGATTAGCAATATCCCCAGATATCAAGCCAGTCAAGCAGGCGCCAAGGAGGATGCGACTCGAGCTTGAAATGAGCATCAACGCCGAAGTCAAAAAGTTGATCTATTCTGGATTTATCCAAGAAGTCCAATACCCCGACTGGATCGCCAATATCGTCCCGGTAATGAAGAAGAATGGGACGGTACGCATATGCGTGGATTTCAGGGATCTCAATAAAGCCTGTCCAAAGGACGATTTCCCGGTGCCGGTAACCGAGCTAATGATAGATAACACGTCCACTCACGAGGTTTTCTCCTTTATGGACGGTTCATCAGGATACAATCAGATAAAAATGCATCCCGAAGACCAGAAGCACACCGCTTTCCGGACCCCTTTGGGTATATATTTGCTACAGGGTTATGCCCTTTGGTCTTAAGAACGCTGGCGCTACCTATCAAAGGGCCATGACAAAGATCTTTGATGACCTCATACACGACGTCGTCGAGTGCTATATCGACGACCTCGTAGTAAAGAGCATGTCATACGAAGATCATTTAAAGCATCTGGAGACTGTATTTCGACGCCTTCGGCAATATAATTTGAAAATGAATCCCCTCAAATGCGCGTTTGGAGTCTCCTCGGGAAAATTTCTGGGATTCATCGTTCGACACCAAGGTATTGAAATAGATCCGTCAAAGATTAAGGCGATCATGGAAATGCCTCCGCCAAGAACCCTCAAGTAGTTGCGGTCTCTCCAAGGGAAGCTCGCATACATCCGGCGGTTTATCGCTAATCTTTCGGGAAAATGCCGTCCTTACAGCCACCTGATGAAAAAGGGAACTCCATTCGTTTGGGATCACAAATGTCAAGGTGTACTAGACGAGATCAAGCAGTACCTGCAGAACCCTCCAGTGTTGGCTGCTCCAGTGAAGGGAAAGCCTCTCATTCTTTACACGGCCGCCCTCGAAGGTTCTTTGGGCGCATTATGGGCACAAGAGAACGATCAGGGGAAAGAAAGAGCACTTTACTACTTAAGTCGAGTGCTGCTGGGGGCAGAAAGCAACTATTCCCCCATTGAAAAGCACTGCCTGGCATTGATCTTCGCAATAACAAAGCTTAGACACTACGCATTAGCACATGAAGTTCGTCTTATTTCGAAGGTGGACCCTCTCAAATATCTGATGTCGAAAGCAATATTGACGGGACGACTTGCTAAGTGGGCCCTGCTCTTGATGGAGTTCTCGATAACATATCAACCTCTCAAGGCAGTGAAAGGCCAGACCATTGCCGACTTCCTCGCTGAGCACCCGATACCGGCCGATTCTCCTCTGAACTGTGATTTGCCGGACGAGCATGCATTTGATGCGATTAGCGGCGGAAACGCCCGATGGGAACTCTATTTCGATGGAGCATCCTCCATAAAGAAACAGAAACAAGGTGTCCCAATGGTCAAGTCAGGGATAGGCCTCATCTTTGCAACCCCACAAGGAGGGATAATGCGTTTCACCTTCTCCTTAACAGAGCCGAGGACAAACAATGAAGCTGAATACGAAGCTCTGATAGCAGGCCTCGAGATCGCCATCGACATGGGAATCGAAGACCTCCTTATATACGGGGATTCTCAGCTGGTCGTTAGTCAAGTAAATGGTGACTACCAAAAGTGCAAGCCGGAGTTGGTGAAGTACGGCGAAAAGGTGCAACAACTATTGACACAAATTCCCTCCTATACTTTGGAGAACATACCGCGCGCGGAAAACAGCAAAGCAGACGCGTTGGCCAAACTTGCTAAAGAACTGGCCGACGAGAACCTCGATGACGTCAGAATCGTGGTACAAAGCCGTCGAGTGCTCGCCCCGGCAGAAATATCTCCGGAATCATGCGAAGAAAAGGGAACGACTGAGCAGACGGCCCTACAAATAAAAGACCATGAGAAGGCCGAAGACTGGAGGGAAGTCTTCATAGACTACTTTAAGTCCCACCGAATACCCGAAGAAGCGTCCTCAAGACATCAGCTCATGAAACGAGCTTTATCCTTCGCTTTTGTCAACGATATTCTATACAAGAGATCATTTGATTCTCTATGGCTGAGATGCTTAGGACCTGACGAAGCAGAAAGAGTCATCCAAGAAGTTCATGACGGACTTTGCGGTTCTCACCAAGCAGGCCCAAAGATGAAGTTAAAAATTAAACGGATGGGTTACTACTGGCCCACGATGACCCAGGACTGCCTCGAGTATGCGAAGCAATGCCACTCATGCCAGATTCATGGAGACTTCATCCACCAACATCCGAATCCACTGCACCCAACGGTAGCTAGCTGGCCATTCGAAATGTGGGGGACTGACATAGTCGGCCCCATTGAGCCAGCATCGTCCCGGGGACACCGTTTTATTCTGGCAACAACTGATTACTTCTCCAAATGGGCAGAAGCAGTACCACTGAGGGAAGTGAAGACGGAGAATATCCTCCATTTCTTCAAGACGCACGTCATCTATCGGTTCGGAACTCCACGGCGGATTATCTCCGATAACGGGCCGGCCTACCGAAGCCATAAGATTAGCCGCTTCACACAGCAGCATAATATAGACTGGAGATATTCTTCGGTTTACAATCCACGAGCTAACGGTCTGGCCGAGGCCTTCAATAAGACCTTGACGAAGATCATAAAAAAGACCGTTTCCAGGAATAAGAGAGACTGGCACGAAAGGATGCAAGAAGCCCTTTGGGCTTATCGAACTACATTCAAGACGGCCACGAACACAACGCCGTACGCGTTGGTATTTGGAACGGAAGCAGTGCTCCCCCTCGAGATAGAGTTACCCTCTCTACGAGTAGCAGTCCACCACGAGCCGACGAACGAAGAAAATGCTCACCTTCGTCTTGAGGAACTTGATGCCCTCGATGAAACCCGGCTCATAGCGCAACAACATCTAGAGGCCTACAAAGAAAAAATGACGCGCTCATACGAAAGATTGACCAGGCCGAAGACATTCCGCCAAGGCGAACTCGTACTAGTAGTCAAAAGACCTATGATCCCTAATCACGCCAAGCAAGGAAAATTTGAGCCAAACTATGAAGGCCCGTACATCATAGACAAGGTCTACCAGGGTGGAGCCTATCTACTCATGGACATGCACGGTGAAAGGCCTTTCAGGCCAATAAACGGTCGCTTCTTAAAGAAGTACTATGCTTAATGAGCCACAGCCGGGGTCAATGATAGATGACGACGACTATGTCCGCTCACTGTCTTCCTAGGCTCAGACTTTACAAGCAGCAGCCGGCCTTCCCATAACGACGGACCGAAACGTCCTTAAACTAACGACGGACCGAAACGTCCTTAAACTAACGACGGACCGAAACGTCTCTAAAACTACTACCGCAGCATCCTTCGGCTGACGAGATGGATAAAAAAAAAAGATAAAAAAATGATAAAAAAAAACAAAACGGTATGTCCATAAGCAGAATGGGCACGGATGAAAACCCGAAAGGGCTCCGTGAGTAAAAACAGCAGGGCTGCCAGCAAGTGTTCATGAAAACCCGAAAGGGCGCGACCTTGTTAAAAAAAAAAGTGAAAAAGAATATAAAAAAAACGGTATGTCTGTAAGCAAAATGGGCACGGATGAAAACCCGAAAGGGCTCCGTGAGTAAAAACAGCAGGACTACCGGCGAGTGTTTGTGAAAACCCGAAAGGGCGCAACCTCGTTAAAAGACACTTGTAGGGTCCTCTCGACCTTGTAAGGAGAAACCACCTGCGTGAGATCCTTACGACTCACAAAGGAGCAACACACTTAGGGATCCTCACGATTCCTAAGGAGAAAATACACTTACGAGATCCTCACGACTCGTAAGGAGAATTCTCTTATGGGACCCTCACGGCTCATGAGATTTGAAAGTCTTAAGTTACAGAAACCTAAACCTGTTCTTAAGCAAATCCTCCACAACCTTCGATATTGCCCTACAAGAAGCTCAATACTGACCCTTGTATACAATCCACGGGCGCGAATAAACATTTCCCCAGCAAAGTCCAACCCTTGTAGGTCCTCTCGACCCATAAGGAGAAAACCCTCTTGTAGGATCCTTACGACTTACAGAGGAACATACACTTAGGAATCCTCGTGATCCCTAAGGAGAAGATACACCTGCAAGATCCTCACGACTTGTAGGGAGAAATACCTTTGTGAGACCCTTACGGCTCATGAAGTCAAAAGCCTTAGTCGACAGGACCTTAACCCTGTTTGCTAAGCCACCTTTGTTCAACATCGACAGAGGCAAATGATGATTCGCTCCTGGCAATATTCCAGTTGCAGCGATGCTGATGCCTAAACCGGTATCAAATCCCAAGTTCTTTCATGGCAAATGATGATTCGCTCCTGGCAACATCCCAGTTGCAGCGATGCTGATGCCGAAATCGGTATCCAAAATCCGAGCTTGCGGCGAAAAAAAGCTAGCAGGCCACACATGCCTACGAAATAGCCGAAATGATGGGGCAACTTGCAATAAAAAGCAGCAGGTAAAAATGTATGCATGAAAAATAGCCGAAATGATGGGGCAGCTCGCAATAAAAAGCAGCGAGTAAAAAAAAACAGCCGAAATGATTGGGCACCGCGAAAAATAGCCGAAATGATTGGGCAATCGCGATTTTCGCGATATAAAAAGCTGAAATGATAGAGCATCGCGGAGAGAATAAAAAAAAATGACGAAAGAATGAAATCTTTGCCCTACAGGTGATACTACAACAATCCCTGTATACAATCCAGGGGCGCAAACAAAGAAGGAGTCGTACTCCTCCCCCAGGTTTCATCATGAGAGGAAGCCAAATCTCGACGGTTCACAAATAACCTGGAGATCATCTCGACGCAGCAGACACAACTTCAAGCTAAGCGGAACAGCGGCAACCCCCGGTTCCATGGCTCGGCGATATACATATCGCCAACAGTCAAACCTCCATTCCGTGAAATGCGGATACAATCGGCAAAATTCTTGGTCACGTGGAACGCGGATAATGTCACTCTTTGACCCCGTGGAAAGCGTCCAGAGCGGATCCTGGTCCTCGCAGAGCATGGCAGTGAACCCGTGCGAAGCATCCAGAGCGGAGCCTAGTCCTCGCCTAACGCGGCAGTGAACCCGTGTGAAGCATCTAGTGCAAAATTCCTGGTCACGTGGAACGCGGATAATGTCACTCTTTGACCCCGTGGAAAACGTCCAGAGCGGATCCTGGTCCTCGCAGAGCATGGCAGTGAACCCGTGCGAAGCATCCAGAGCGGAGCCTAGTCCTCGCCTAACGCGGCAGTGAACCCGTGTGAAGCATCTAGTGCAAAATTCCTGGTCACGTGGAACGCGGATAATGTCACTCTTCGACCCCGTGGAAAACGTCCAGAGCGGATCCTGGTCCTCGCAGAGCATGGCAGTGAACCCGTGCGAAGCATCCAGAGCGGAGCCTAGTCCTCGCCTAACGCGGCAGTGAACCCGTGTGAAGCATCTAGTGCAAAATTCCTGGTCACGTGGAACGCGGATAATGTCACTCTTTGACCCCGTGGAAAACGTCCAGAGCGAATCCTGGTCCTCGCAGAGCATGGCAGTGAACCCGTGCGAAGCATCCAGAGCGGAGCCTAGTCCTCGCCTAACGCGGCAGTGAACCCGTGTGAAGCATCTAGTGCAAAATTCCTGGTCACGTGGAACGCGGATAATGTCACTCTTTGACCCCGTGGAAAACGTCCAGAGCGGATCCTGGTCCTCGCAGAGCATGGCAGTGAACCCGTGCGAAGCATCCAGAGCGGAGCCTAGTCCTCGCCTAACGCGGCAGTGAACCCGTGTGAAGCATCTAGTGCAAAATTCCTGGTCACGTGGAACGCGGATAATGTCACTCTTCGACCCCGTGGAAAACGTCCAGAGCGGATCCTGGTCCTCGCAGAGCATGGCAGTGAACCCGTGCGAAGCATCCAGAGCGGAGCCTAGTCCTCGCCTAACGCGGCAGTGAACCCGTGTGAAGCATCTAGTGCAAAATTCCAGGTTACGTGGAACGCGGATAATGTCACTCTTTGACCCCGTGGAAAACGTCCAGAGCGGATCCTGGTCCTCGCAGAGCATGGCAGTGAACCCGTGCAAAGCATCCAGAGCGGAGCCTAGTCCTCGCCTAACGCGGCAGTGAACCCGTGTGAAGCATCTAGTGCAAAATTCCTGGTCACGTGGAACGCGGATAATGTCACTCTTTGACCCCGTGGAAAACGTCCAGAGCGGATCCTGGTCCTCGCCAAGCACGGCAATGAACCCGTGTGAAGCATCCAGAGTAAATACCGGACTGTGGAGTCCTTAAAATCCACGGACTATGACGTCCTTAACCTTGACCGTGATGTCTTAAAACTAACGATCAACCACCCCGATTCCCTACAGACTTTGCCTTGGTTTAAGGGTACATCTCTTCACTCCTTTGATGCCCGGCGTTGTAATTCCTCAACGTCTTCAAAGAGGTGACGGGTCCCTGCAACCAAACATCGGACTGTGGAGTCCCTAAATCCACGGACTATGAGGTCATTAACCTTGACCGTGACGTCTTTAAACTACGATACCTTGAGAAACCCCTAACTTCGTGAAACACGGACAAGGGTGATCACATCCAACACTTGCAGGCCCTCACGACCTGTAAGGAAGAAAAAACTCTCTTGCGAGATCTTTACGACTCTCAAGGGAAGACCCGCTTAAGGATCCTCACGATCTTTAAGAAGAACTTACACCTATGGGATCCTTTCGACCTGTGGGGAGAAAAACTCTTTATGAGACCCTCGTGGCTCGTGAAATGCAAAAGTCTTAGGAAGCAGATCTTAACCCTGAGTCCTGAGCCATTGCTGTCCTGCAAGGAAATCAAGATAGAATATCCGCAGAACACATTTGATGAAAAGGGGACACATCATTGAAAAAAAAAATGTATCTTTTATTCATAAACCAAAATGGGTACAAAGTACAAGTCATGAAAGAAACAAAAAGAAAATACTCTCATCCATGAGTATGTACAAAAAGGAGGAAAAAGATACAAATGTTTCAGGCCGGCGGGCGATTCAGCAACTTGGTCAGCTCATCCTGCTTTTGCTGAGCCACGGCTTCATGACGCAAGATCTCCAGAAGACGAGCCTCCGCTTGAGCTTGCTGAGCCTGATACGAAGCGAGCCGGGCTTCAAGCTCTTTCTCTGTGGCCTTATGAGCCTCAACCCTCTCACGAGTGAACATGGCAACTTTATCGAGAGCCACAACCCTATGTCCGCTACGTGTCGCCCTATCAGGCCATGAAAGCTCACTTTGCGACCACAACCTTAGAAATAGGACATACACGCTCGAGACCATATAAATGGGCTTCCGATCGACAGCAATAATCGATCCAAAACGCGCTCACACAACCCGGTATGAAAAGCAACGAAAAAAATTTCCGACGATTATCCTATCAAGCATGTGCTCGCAATCATGTGAACATCCGAAAAAGAAATAAAATTCGAAGCTTTAATGTGCACGCGACATGACAACAGTATTGATAATTGAAGAAAATTTTCATAAAAGGAACACAAAATTTATTCATGCAAGCGGAAACATACATACGAGTACCGAGCCTACATAGAGGTCCAACATAAAGCATACAAAAAGGAGGGACTAATTTAAAGGGGTTCTACACTAACGGAAAAGGTCACCAAACACAGGATCAACGGCACAGGGGTTGATGAAGCAAAGGATAAAATTCTCCATCTCTCTCTCCGCTTTCTCCAGCACATCGAAGCGACGATTCTCGCGAGAAGTCGCTCCCCATCGGTTGGTGCCATGTTCGTCCGCGAACGCAAACATAATAGCTCGCCGGGCCTTTATCTCGCTCAGCAGATGAATTGAGCAGTCCTTCAAAGCCTGAGTAATCAGGCATGCTTCATGAAAGCCCTCGAGCTTTTCTTCCGCCGCATCAAGCATTGCCAGGGTCATCTCTGCCGGGTGAGGAGGAATGTCGGCAAGCACGGCCATGAGGATCATCCGGAGCCAGAGAGAACCCATCGGGAGAGGAGACCCTCTACGGATCGAGAGTTCATGCATGGCTGAGTCGCATTCGTTGTCGGTAAGGAGGGGATCCACCAACCGAGCAGCGAAGCGGGGGACCATCTCTTCAATAGGAACTTCCCATGGCTGTCGGCGAGCATGAGGACGATTGCAGGCCATGGCGCTCGTTTGTTTTTCAAGACAAGTTACTCCAAGATAAAAAGAATAATAATATAAAGCCCTTTGTGAAAGGAGAAAGAAGCTATAGCCTCATATATAAAGAAGTGCATTAAGTGCTGTGCGCGGAAAATCTTGCATGGTAAGGCTATTTCCAAGGCCCAAAAAAGGAAGGGCATCTAAAATCAAGGAAATGAAACTATTTCCAAGGCCCTTTCTCTGCATCCAATATTGTGCACTGAAAATACGGCATGAGAAAATTTTGTGAACCGTCCCATCAAGGGACCCACGTGCAGAACACGTGAGGCTTAAACCTGATGCGCGCTTAAAAGGAAATATATGGAGTAGTACCCTGCATATCAAAAGCACAAACAACAACAGTAGCAAAAATGATAAAATCCCAGAGAAAAGACATGCAAACATGGAAAGACATAATAACAATTGTCACTCATACTTCAAGAGGTTCATACAAAACGCAGAGGACGCATTTACAACGGTAAAACTTCAGATGCGGGACATGGGTTGAGAAACTCAAAATTAACTTTGTCCAAGATTTTCCAAGCATTTCGAACCTCCCGGGTATGTTTCCTCTCACGATCACAAGCATCGGGGTCCTCACGAATGTCCTCCACCCTCCGATAGGCGGCAAGTATGGCCGACTGCTGGAACATCTGATGCAGGAGATCAATGAGATTATCCCGCCTTCTCTTTGAGATCAAGTGCATCAGATACACCGAGTGTACTTTATCCTCGGCGGCGTCCAATGCCCCAAGCGGCACACCAGCACAGAATAGAGGGAGAGCCTCCCTGATCGCCAACACGATCAGCCTCAGAAGAGAAGAGCGACGGGGGAGTAGCCGATGGTTGTACTCATCAAAGCGGCTCATAATCTCGGCACATTGAGCATCGGTGAACTCCTGGTTCTGACTGCGGCCCAGTGCACGAATATTCCCATAGGAAATGATCTCGTCAAGATCATACAGATGAGCATCCATGATACCTGAAATAAAGGTCGTAAGACATCATTACAAAGCCCCCATTGCATTAATTGCAGAAGAACAACCTCGGGCCAAGAGACCCCAGGAAGCCTCTGTGTGAAGAAATCGAGTTCTTCGTTGGAATTAAAATTCCTTATTAAGAAAAAGGAATTAAATTCCCAGAAGCATTTTGGATGGAATTAAATTCCATGGATTTGAACCGCCATCATCATCTCCCCAAAGATCATCTAAACCCTAAGAGATCTACAGTTGAAAGATTAAACAGTTTCATGTTCTTATGGAAAATATGAAGAAAAAAGGGTAAAAACCCTTGTTTTGGATTTAAAATCCAGAGAAATGTGAAGGTCCATCGTTGTCCAAGAACATTACCTGAGGAAAAAGGATTCCTTTCAAACAGAGTTAAACTCTGAAGATTGTTTCAAGACAGAGAACTAAGCTCTGAAAGCGAGAATTAAATTCTCAAAGAAGAAGTTCTCAAAAGAAGAAGATGAACAAAGTGAAGGCTCCTATGAAGAGACGGAGGTATTTATAGAAGACAATGAAAACGTTTCGTCTCCCCAGATCCCTGGAGGAATCCAACGGTCACAAGAGGTGACAGCGTTGCACTCACGTGCAGACACGTGAGAACAACGCTGTGGGGGCATTTGTTTCCTGATTTAAAATCAGGAAAGCTTCTGGGAAAAGCTTCAGAAAAGGGTCACGTGTTGGCACGTGACACCTAAAAAGCATCATCAAGTCAAGTTCAGTTTCCTGACTACGCTGAAGAAAATGGGCTTCAGAAAGAGTCACGTGCTCCCACGTGACCAGGGTCACGTGGCGACACGTGACATTTGAATGCAAGCGTCAAAAGGCACACCAGTTCCCTGATCAAGTCAAGGAAAAGGCTTCAGAAGAGGTCACGTGCTTCCACGTGACTAGGGTCACGTGTTGCCACGTGACGTTCAAGATAGCAGACTCGTTCTCCAGTTGAACCAAGGAAAGAGAGGGTTCAAACAAGGGTCACGTGCTCACACGTGACCAGGAGTCACGTGGCAGCACGTGACGTTTAAGCAGCAATCAGAAGACAGAGCGCAAAAGAAAGGAAAAGGCTCATTCCAAAGGGGGTCACGTGCCCACACGTGACCGGCTTTCAAAGCCCACTGTGTTAACAGAATTAAATTCTGAGAGAAATTCGAATCTTTCCAAAGGAAAGCGACTATCTGGAACCAATCAAATTAAAGATTCAGAGGTGATCTATCTATGGGAAAATCTCGGGTTTGGAAAGATTTCCCCTTTAAATCTAACCAAAATAACAAAGGAGAATCTCTGGATTTAAAATCCAACGGTGAATAAAATTCACCTAATAATCCAAAGGTCCAAAATGAATGATGGATGCAAATCAAATCTTTCACGAAGACTCGTCAAAAACTGATTGATTCGGCTGCTTCTCCTATAAATAGGAGCCAAGGGACATACATATAGAGGGACGCAGAGAAAAAAAAAAGAGAAAAGAAAGAGAGCTTCGATACTTGGAGAACTTGGATCTACTGCAAAAAACCCTAGGTAAGAAAGGGAAAAACTCCTTGAAAGAAGAAGAGAATTTAATTCTCAACAGAGTTTAACTCTGATACATAAAAACAGAAGAATATATTTCTTCTCTCTTTGATAGAGGATCTGCAAAGTGCACATCTCCCCTTAAGGTTGAGAATTTAATTCTCAATGGGTCGAGATCCTGCCATGCAGATCCAAAACATAGAGAGGGAATGCAAGCATGAGAATTTAATTCTCACAGAACTATAGGAATTTAATTCCTTTAAAATAAAATTAGGGCTTGACCCTGTATCATGGGAATTTAATTCCTTCAGAACAAAAAGAAACAGGGTTTAACCCTAAACCGCGGGAATTTAATTCCTTTAATCATAATTTAACAGAGGATGGAAGTTCAAATTCCCTAAAAAGCTTTTGTTAGGGTTTAACCCTATTTGGTTCTCCACATGTATGAGGAATTTAATTCGTACGGAAAATTCAGAGTTCAACTCTATTCAGAATATAAACCTTCAAAAGGAAGTAGGAATTTAATTCCTCTGAAATTACTGTCAGGGTTTAACCCTACGAGGAATTTAATTCCTGAGAAAAGGTTAACAGATCCTCTAAATAACATACCTAGAGGCAGGGTCACGTGTCATCACGTGACCCCCCCAAGAGATCTACAGAAAGCCCCCTTTGAGGCGGCACCCCACGTGACCCACGTGACCCTCGGCAGAAGCTCTAATACATAGGCATTTGAATGCCCATCACGTGATGGCACGTGATGCTCTGAAAGACGCGATAATCTCAGCAGAATAAATGAAGGGAGGGCGCTCTCACGTGCTGCCACGTGACCCCTCCTGCCTTAGTGTTTAACACTAAATTGAAACTCTCGAACCCAGTGTTAAAACACTGTTGGGCCTTAGTGTTCAACACTAATTAAAAAGCTTTATTTGCAGTGTTCAACACTGATCTGTTTTAGTGTTTAACACTAATTTGAAAAGCCTTGTTGCTGGTGTTTAACACCAATTATCTCTTAGTGTTAAACACTAACTTGTCAACCTCATTCCCAGTGTTCAACACCGACTGCTCTGTAGTGTCTAACACTAGGCTTTGGCCCAATTGGATTAAATGGATGGAGGCAAAGCCTCTCCTGATTGGACTTAGCCCAAGATGGCCATAAGTCCTCAATTTGCGATTAACTGGGCCAATGGACTCATAACATAATTAATTCGTCTTGATCCCAAATTGGGCCAAAGACTATTTAATCCACTCCGGTTCTAGGGTACATCTCTTCACTCCTTTGATACTTGGCATTGTAATCCCTCAATGTCTTCAAAGAGGTGACGGGTCCCGACGACCACACATTGATACGGACTGCGGGGTCCTTAAACCCGTGTTTAATGCAAATTCCTGGTTACGTGGAACGCGGATAATGTCACTCTTTGACCCCGTGGAAAACGTCCAGAGCGGAGCCTGGTCCTCGCAGAACACGGCAGTGAACCCGTGTGAAGCATCCAGAGCACATACCGGACTGTGGGGTCCTTAAACCCATGGACTACGACGTCCTTAACCTTGACCGAGATGTCTTAAAACTAACAACGGACTGTGGGGTCCTTAAACCCATGGACTACGACGTCCTTAACCTTGACCGCGATGTCTTAAAACTAACAATGGACCGCAATGTCCTTAAACTACCCATGGACCGCAATGTCCTTAAACTACCCATGGACCGCAATGTCCTTAAACTAGAACAATAGAGCCCCGCATGCTCTTTTGTCGGATCTAAACGGTCCCGTTTAAGTTGATCTTAGCCTCAAAGATGGCTAACGTATCCTTAAACCTTCAAACAGAGTGGACTATAAATCCCCCCAATTAACTCTGGCTCAAGGGTACATCTCTGAACTCCTCTGACATCCGTCGTTGTAATTCCTCAACGTCGTCAGAGAGGTGACGGGTCCTGACGGCCATACATACATTGGACCTCTAGGTCCCTAAACTGGAACAATGGAGTTCAAACACTCCTTTATCGGATCTAAACGATCCCGTTAAGTTGATCTTAGTCACAAAGTTAGACTAACGCATCCTTAACAAACGTTTGAGTTGATCTTAGCCTCAAGTACGGCTGACGTATCCTCAAACCGAACCCCCAAACCCAAATCTAAGATAATACGGATTTGGACTAGTCCACGCCCTACGGGCGACGACATAACTCAGTCTCCGTAAACAATCCACGGGCAACAAAACACAAAACAAACACCCACGACACGAAGTGACCATCTGGAGAAGGAGAAAGTTGTTACCGCAATGCGGTAGCGTAATTAACTGCAGGGGCTTGCGCCTGCAGGGAAGAGCGTCCCCACAATCAAAAACCCCTCAAACGAGGGGGAATCTGACGAAGTCTGCTACATCGGACGCATCCGTTTAAACCTTCGATACATGGTGCCATAAATCAACTTGGCATCTTCGGAGAGGTGAACGGATAGCACCAATTAGCATCTGCCCCGAATCTCAGTGCCAAGACACCGCAGTCTTGCGCGCCGTCTTTCGGAGGGGAACACTTAGTTTAAGGACGTTTCGGTCCAATGTTAGTTTAAGGACGTTTCGGCCCACGAGTTTAAGGACCCCGCAGTCCGTATCGATGTGTGGTCGTCGGGACCCGTCACCTCTCTGAAGTCGTTGAAGGATTACAACGATGGGTGTCAGAGGAGTTCAGAGATGTACCCTCGAACCGGAGGTAAATTGATTTGAGAGAGAGCATTTGTGCTCAGTTCAATTTAATTTAAGGACTTACAGCTAGAATTGGGCTAAGTCCAGTTGAAAATGTTCAACATTTTTATTTGTTTTTGGCCTAATAGGCTTGTGCTAGGGCTTGGCCACTTTTTAATAATACATAGCATTATTTATTTTGTTAGGGGCTATGCCCATTTATAGATGATGCAGAGCATCAGTCTTGTTTGGGCTCTTCCCTGTTTATTGCATTTTTAATTTTTGTTTGAGATCTGCCCTTTTATAAATGATGCAGAGCATCAATATTGTTTGGGCTCTGCCCCTTTTCATTGTATTGCAATTTAATTTGGCCTACTAGGCCCCTCTGATTTGGGCCTGGCCCTTCAGTAAAAGAAATGCATTGCATTTGTCAGGCGCTTTGCGCCAATCACTGAGCGCAAGCGCTTGTGGTGAGGATACGTGTCATGCTCTGGTGAGCGCAAGCGCAACAGCGCAGTGCGCTGTGCTAGTGCGCTGCGCTGTTGCGCTGCTGACACGTGGCGCGCTCTGGTGAGTTGCGCCAATTTTAGAGAGCGAAGCTCTATTTCAAGAGCGCGTAGCGCAAGTTGTTCTGTAGCTGACACGTGGCGCTCTCCCAAGAGCGCAACAGCGCAGTTTGGAAGTGTAAAGCACTAAGAATCTTTTAGATTAAAGAGCAGAAGTGCAAAGCACTATTTGATTTCTTGATCTAATTTAGATTAAAGAAAAGATAAGTTTTTCTTGTTTTTCTTATCTCAAATAACCAAAGGTTCATAAAAGTGCAAAGCACTATTTTATTATTTTTTTTTTTTTATTAAAGATCATTAATCTTGTTTTTAGATCCATGATCTGTTAATGAGAGAACTTTCTCTTTTTTCTAAAGGTTTTTACCTTTTTGTTCTTGAGGAATTCTTCAGAGTTCTCTTTCCCTTCTTTTTTTTTAGAAAATGTTGATGATTTTGAATTGAAGCCTAGGGTCCTTTTGATAGTGCCCATAAATTAGTTAAATTTGTTAAAGAGATCTTTCTCTGAGTGATTTGGGGAATTTTCCCCACCGTTGGATCTTTGATCCAAGGGCTTCTGTTTTACAGAAGAAAATCTTCTTGTTTTAACAAGAACAGAAAAGATTTCTTTAAAATTTTAATTCTGTTTGGCGCAAATGCCCCAGCGCTTGACACGTGCCGCGCAGCGCTTGCGCGACTGTGCCTGCGCAACTGCGCAGACACGCGTCGTGCAGCGCAGCTGTGCTTGCGCAACTGCGCAGACACTGCGTGCGCAGCTGTGCTTGCGCAACGCTTGCCGCGCAGCGCAGCGCTTGCGCAGCTGTGCTTGCGCAACTGCGCAGACACGTGCCGCGCAGCGCAGCGCTTGCGCAGCTGTGCGTTGCTTCCTTTATTAAAGTTTAAATTTTCAAAGCAGAGCTTCGCTCTGATTGGGAGAAGATGAAGTGTTGCTTCATCTCCCGCCTCGGAATTTGAACAGAGCTTTGCTCTGATTGGGGTAAACAAATGCCCCCCTACCGTTGCGCTTACATAGCCCCAAACGTGAGCGCAACGGTGGCGGAATTCCAACCGCCGTGGCAACTTTTGGAAGTTGAAGAGGCACTTGATACCTATAAATAGGACCTTTGGTCTCCCACAGATGCTTATCATCTTTCAGATTTTTTATTTTCGAAAAACTTCAGGGCTTTGCTCTTGCCTTCAAGAACTCCAGAGCCTTGCTCTCATTTCCAAAGTTTTTAGAAAAACTTTAGGTAAAATCGATTCTTAGATTAAATTAATTTTAATTAATCTTAACAAACAGAGCTTTGCTCTCATAGATCTTCTGATCTAAAGAAAGTCCCTTCGGGGTTTCACCAGCAGAGCTTTGCTCATTTTCAAAGTTAGAAACTTTAGGTAAAATTAATGTAAATCAAATTAATTTAAATTGATCTCAACCAAAGAGCTTTGCTCTCACAGATCTTTTGATCTAAAGAGATCCCCGTTGGGGTTTCATAAACAGAGCTTCACTCTCAGAAACTTATAGATCTGCAGAGCTTTTGTTCATGGGTTTTAATCCCTGAACAGAGCTTTGCTCTCGAGGAATTTAGACCTCAGTGCATATTATTTTTCTTCTATCGCTAATCTTCCTGTGGTATTTCCTCCAGGCATAATGGCGGTGCGTCTATACAGTTTGCACGAGTTCATCACCTATAACGATATCCGCGCACAGGGTCGTCAACAAAACCAGGAGTTTACAGACGCTCAATGTGCAGAGGTCATGGGTCGTCTGAACGCAAGCGGTGGTTGGCTGCTTCCTCGTCGTTCGGCTCTCTTGAAAGTCGTGCTGGGAGGAATATGGAGAGCACTTCCGGGTCTTCACGAGGCCCTACCGCTCAACGCGCTGGATGATGCCGAAGACAAGGTGCATTCAGTGTACCTGACGGGGCTGATCTCGAAGAAACGGCGGGACGGCCTCATTGACATCCTACATTAAATCTTCCAGCAGACGACGATAGTTGCTGCTTATCGAAGGCCGGGAGGGTTTACTGAGGATCTTGACACACAGGAGCGCGAGAGGCTGCGCATAAGAATAATTAGAAAGGCCAGAAGAACTCTGGATGGCCTTACTTTTGAATTCCTCAATCCGTGCCCGGGATCTGAGGTTATACCATTGTAATAATTTGAATAATATTTCTTATTCATTGCTTTTATGATTGTAAGAATTTTAGCAACATGAATGGAAACCCCCTTTTTTTATTTCAGCTTGTCTTATTTCTCATCCTGAGTCCTCTGCCCATGTATAGATGAGTGTGTCTCGAACGCTTGGTCAAATGTAAATCGGATGTTCTTTCTGTCATTTTCTTCTTTCTTTTATTGTTAGCAGGCTGTCTTAATAACCATGGTTGACGGATGATTAGAGCGAGTATCCCGACCCTCTCAAGAAACAGTGATGGCTTAGGCCGCAGGTTCAGATCTGCTGCCTAAGACTTTTCAACTCTATGAGCCGTGAGGGTCTCATAGAGACTTTTCTCCCTACGGATCGAGAGGATATCGTAGGTGGGTTTTTCTCCTTAGGAGTCGTGAGGATTCCTAAGTGTGCTTTCTCTTATAGGTCGTAAGGATCCTGTAAGAAAAATTTTCCCTCTTACGAGTCGAGAGGACTCGTAAGCGGTTGTTTCCCTCCTTGTCGAAACTTGACTTCGGAGAGTGAGACCCGTGGATAGTATGCAAGAGACCGTTCAGATCGACTTGCAGGGTCCCATTGTTCAGGAAGCAAGTTTTTTAGTCCCTGCTGCCTGAGGCTTCATTTTGTAAGTTGAGACGAATCGGGAGTTTTCCCGCGGAGATGCTGGTTTCTCTGCGAGTCGACGCAGATCAAGCGGCTCTCGTCAAGGAGTGTTTGTATCCGTGAGTCGAGATGTTTGCTAAGGATTATTTGTTTCCCTAGCACCAAGGATTATTTGTTTCCTTGGGGTTTGAAACGAGTCGAGGATTTCCCATGGAGGCACTGGTGGCGCTGCGAGTCGACGCGGATCAGGAGGCTCTCGTCAAGGAGTGTTTGTATCCGTGAGTCGAGGAATTTGCTAAAGATTATTTGTTTCCCTAGCGCCAAGGATTATTTGTTTCCCTGGGGTTTGAAACGAGTCGAGAATTTCCCACGGAGGCACTGGTTGCTCTGCGAGTCGACGCGGATCAGGAGGCTCTCGTCAAGGAGTGTTTATTTCCGTGAGTCGAGGAATTTGCTAAGGATTATTTGTTTCCCTAGCGCCAAGGATTATTTGTTTCCTTGGGGTTTGAAACGAGTCGAGAATTTCCCACGGAGGCACTGGTTGCTCTGCGAGTCGACGCGGATCAGGAGGCTCTCGTCAAGGAGTGTTTGTATCCCTGAGTCGAGGAGTTTGCTAGGGATTATTTGTTTCCCAAGAGCCAAGGATTATTTGTTTCCTTGGGGTTTGAAACGAGTCGAAGGTTTCCCACAGAGGCACTGGTGGCTCTGCGACTCGACGCGGATCAGGAGGCTCTCGTCAAGGAGTGTTTGTATCCGTGAGTCGAGGAGTTTGCTAGGGATTATTTGTTTCCCAAGCGCCAAGGATTATTTGTTTCCTTGGGGTTTGAAACGAGTCGAGAATTTCCCACGGAGGCACTGGTTGCTCTGCGAGTCGACGCGGATCAGAAGGCTCTCGTCAAGGATTGTTTGTATCTGTGAGTCGAGCAATTTGCTGAAGACACTGGTTTCTTCGGAATTGGACTGAACCGTCGAGATTTGGCCTCGTCTTCTGGCGGAGCCTGTTGGGAAAGTATGGTTCCCACTTTGTTTACGCCCTTGGATTGTATACAGGGATCGATGTGATCTTAACTGTAGGGCCAAAGTTTTATCATCATTTTTTTTTTGTTTCATCTCCGCGATGCTCTATCATTTCAGCTTTTATATCGCGAAAGTCGCGATTGCCCAATCATTTCGGCTATTTTTCGCGGTGCCCAATCATTTCGGCTATTTATTTTATTTTTACTCGCTTCTTTTTATTGCGAGTTGCCCAATCATTTCGGCTATTTTTTTATTTTTACTCGCTGCTTTTTATTGCGAGTTGCCCAATCATTTCGGCTATTTTTCATGCATACATTTTCACTTGCTGCTTTTTATTACAAGTTGCCCCATCATTTTGGCTATTTCATATGCATGTGCGGTCTACTGGCTTTTCGCCGTAAACCTGAAATTAGACACCGATTTCGGCATCAGCACCGCTACAACTGAGATATTGCCAAAAGCGAATCATCATCTGCCTCTGTCGACGTCGAACAAGGGTGGCTTAGCGAACAGGGTTAATGTCCTGTCGACTAAGGCTTTTGACTTCATGAGCCGTAAGGGTCTCACAAAGTTATTTCTCCCTACAAGTCATGAGGATATTGTAGGTGTATTTTCTCCTTAAGAATCGTGAGGATTCCGAGGTGTTTGTTCCTCTGTAAATCGTAAGGATCCTACAAGAGGATTTTCTCCTTGTAAATCGAGAGGACTTATAAGGGTTGTTCGTCATGCGTACATATCCCCAGTCTCGAATGAGACTTGGTTAAGGAAATGTTTATTCACGTCCGTGGATTGTATACAAGGGTCAGTATTGAGCCACTTGTAGGTCAATATCGGGAGTCATGGGAGTTGCTTAAGCACAGGTTTAGGTCTCCGTAACTTAAGACTTTCAAATCTTATGGGCCGTGAGGGTCCCATAAGAGAGTTCTCCTTACGAGTCGTGAGGATCCCGCAAGTGTATTTTCTCCTTAGGAATCGTGGGGATCCCTAAGTGTGTTTCTCTCTTGTGAGTCGTAAGGATCTCACGCGGGTGGTTTCTCCTTACAAGGTCGAGAGGACCCTACAAGTGTCCTTTAACGAGGTTGCGCCCTTTCAGGTTTTCACAAACACTCGCCGGTAGCCCTACTGTTTTTACTTACGGAGCCCTTTCGCGTTTTCATCCGTGCCCATTTTGCTTATGGACGTACCGCTTTTTTTTATTCTTTTTATTTTTATATATTTTTTACGAGGTCGCGCCCTTTCGGGTTTTCGGGAACACTCGCCGGTAGCCCTGCTGTTTTTACTCACGGAGCCCTTTCGGGTTTTCATCCGTGCCCTTTTTTCTTATGGACATACCGTTTTTTTTATTTTATTTTTATATGTTTTTTTTTATCTCGTCAGCCTAAAAGATGCTGCGGTAGTAGTTTTAAGGACGTTTCGGTCCGCTATTAGTTTAAGGACATTTCGGTCCGACTTTGAGAAGGCTGGTTACTGCTGATAGAGTTTGAGCTTAGGAAGATAGCGAGCGGACATAGTCGTCGTCATCTATCATTGACCTAGGCTGTGGCTCATTAAGCGTAGTATCTCTTTAGGAAGCGACCGTTTATTGGCCTGAAAGGCCTTTCGCCGTGCATGTCCATGAGTAGATAGGCCCCACCCTGGTAGACCTTATCTACGATGTACGGGCCTTCGTAGTTTGGCTCGAATTTTCCCCGCTTGGCGCGATTGGGTATCATAGGCCTTTTGACCACCAGCACAAGTTCGCCTTGGCGGAATGTCCTCGGTCGGGTTAATCTTTCATATGAGTGCGTCATTTTTGCTTTATAAGCTTCCAGATTTTGTTGCGCTATGAGTCGTGTTTCATCAAGGGCGTCAAGCTCCTCGAGCCGAAGGTAAGCGTTTTCCTCGTCCGTCAGCTCGTAGTGGACTGCCACTCGTAAAGAGGGTAATTCTATCTCGAGAGGGAGTACTGCTTCTGTACCGAATACCAACGCATATGGCGTTGCGTTCGTGTCCGTTTTGAACGTAATTCGATACGCCCAAAGAGCCTCTTGCAGTCTCTTGTGCCAGTCTTTCTTATTTCGGGACACCGTTTTCTTTATGATTTTCGTCAAGGTCTTGTTGAAGGCCTCGGCGAGACCGTTGGCTCGCGGATTATAAACCGAGGAATACCTCCAGTCTATATTATGCTGTTGCGCAAAGCGGCTGATCTTGTGACTTCTGTAGGCTGGCCCGTTATCGGAGATGATCCGTCGCGGAGTTCCAAATCGATATATGACATGCGTCTTGAAGAAATGGAGGATATTCTCCATCTTAACTTCTCTTAACGGTACTGCTTCTGCCCATTTAGAGAAGTAATCAGTCATCGCCAGGATGAAACGATGTCCCCTAGACGATGCTGGTTCGATGGGGCCGACTATGTCAGTTCCCCACATCTCGAACGGCCAGCTAGCCACCGTCGGATGTAGTGGATTTAGATGCTGGTGGATGAAGTCCCCATGAATTTGGCATGAATGGCATTGCTTCGCAAATTCGAGGCAGTCTTGGATTATTGTGAGCCAATAGTAGCCCATCCGTTTGATCCTCAACTTCATCTTTGGGCCCGCTTGGTGAGAACCGCAGAGTCCGTCGTGAACTTCCTGGACGACTCTTTTCATTTCGTCAGGTCCTAAGCATCTCAGCCACAGAGAATCAAACGACCTCTTGTACAGAGTATCGTTGACGAAAGCAAAAGACAGAGCTCGTTTCGTGAGCTGATGTCTTGTGGACGCTTCTTCAGGCATTCGGTGGGATTTAAAGTAGTCTATGAAGACTTCTCTCTAATCCTCGGTATTTTCCCAATCTTTTACTTGCAGGGTCGTCTGCTCGCTCGCTCCTTTTTCTTCGGATGATTCCGGAGATATTTCTGTTGGGGCAAGCACCCGACGGCTTTGTACCACGATTCTAACATCATCGAGGTTCTCGTCAGCCAGTTCTTTGGCAAGTTTGGCCAACGCGTCTGCTTTGCTGTTTTCCGCACGCGATATGCTTTCTAAAGTATAGGAGGGAATTTGGGTCAACAGTTGTTGCACCTTTTCACCGTATTTTACCAATTCCGGTTTGCACGTTTGGTAGTTGCCGTTTACTTGACTAACGACGAGTTGAGAATCTCTTTATATGAGGATGTTTTCAATTCCCATGTCGATGGCAATCTCAAGGCCTGCTATCAAGGCTTCATATTCGGCTTCGTTATTCGTCCTCGGCTCTGTTAAGGAGAAAGCGAAACGCATTATCCCTCCTTGTGGAGTCACGAAGATGAGGCCTACCCCCGATTTGATTATAGGGGTACTTTGTTTGCGCTTCTTCATGGAAGACGCTCCATCGAAAAAGAGCTCCCATCGGGTATCACCACCGTCGATTGCGTCGAACACATGCTCGTCTGGTAGATCGCAGCTCAGAGAAGAATCGGCGGGTATCGGATGCTCAGCAAGGAAGTCGGCGATGGCCTGGCCTTTCACTGCCTTGAGAGGTTAATACGTTATCGAGAACTCCATCAAAAGCAGAGCCCATTTAGCGAGTCGACCTGTCAGTATGGCCTTTGACATTAAATACTTATTGAGATCCCGGAAGTCCACGCATATACGCACTGTCCCATTTTTCTTCATCACTGGGACAATGTTGGCGATCCATTCCGGATATTGAACTTCCTGTATAAAGCCAGAGTCGATTAGCTTTTTGACCTCGGCGTTGATGCTCATCTCAAGCTCGAGCCGCATTCTCCTCGGCGCCTGATTGACTGGCTTGACATCCGGGGATATCGCCAATTTGTGCACGGCAACTTCTGGATCTAGTCCTGGCATTTCGGAATAGTTCCATGCGAAGCAATCTCTATGCTGTACAAGAACGTCTTTTAACGCAGCCACCCTTTCTTCAGATAGCAGCTCGCTGACAAATGTCGGTCGCGGGTCGTTTAGCGTCCCTAACTCAATTTTCTTGAGGTTATCTGCAGTGGTATGTATTCCATCCTCTAGTTCTTTCGGAGCTGGCGGAAATTCTGAGATCACCTCGTCATTGCTGTTTTCGAAGCACCAGGGAAGATTATCCGTGTTCTCGGACCCATCTTTTGATATTGTTATCATGTGACAAGTGCGGATCCGCTTCCAATCCCAATGTGGAGTTGGTTCTGTTCTCGTGGCTTTGGGTTCGTGCTTCTGTGGCGGTGTTACCCTCCAGTTGTCAGACAGAGCGAACTTACCGAGCTGGTACTGATCTTCGACCCAATTCTTAAAGGTGAAGCAGTCTTCGAGCGGGTGCCCTATTACTCGATGGTAAGAGCAATAGTCTGGGTCAGAGACTTCGCTTGCTTGTTCGGGGTGCTTGGACTCCGGCAATGTGAGCATCTGATGTTTTAGAGCAAGCTCAAGTATCTTCTTCGTCTTGTCCCGAGGAAACGAGTATGCTCGATCCATTTTCTTCATGAGGGACAGATCAATAACGCTCGACTCCCGCTCGCGTGGCTTCTTAGCCCCGCTTTGTTGCTGTTGAGCGCCTTTTTGGCCTTTCGACTTGTTTCTGCTTCTGCGTCGAGCCTTCTTCATAACAGGTTGACACGGAGTGATACTTTCATTTTTGACGGCCTGTTGAAGAAGGCATTGCGTTCTGGCTCTTTCGTAGATGATCATTTCGCGATTGTGATCATCTCGGACCTTCTGACCAGCTTCCCTTATAAGCCTGTCCATTTGTTCTTCAAACGACGGACTGGGCACTTTTGCATCAGGAATTTTTACTGATTCAGGATTAGTGTCCTCCCGTTGCGCATCTGCTTCTTCATTGAGTCGTGCACGACGTAACAGTCGCGGAGCAGTTCTCGTTTCTTGGGGAGAATGTATCCGAGCCCGATCGTTTCCATCCTCCCATTAGGCAGCTTGCGTTGAGTCCCAGGAACGTTCCAGACCCTGTCATAGAATTTGGCCTTTCTAACGGTCTGTTTGAAGGGTATCCCTTGGCGCTTCAACAGCTTCTTCAAGCCTTCTGTATAATATCTGGGTAGACGGATGGGTTGAAATCTGTCCAGCGTAGGATCTGCCTCGTGCCAGATTTCTTTCTCCACTTTGTTTTCTTCAGAGCGGTAGAATAGAATTGCCTTTTCGCTTTCTCGCCTGGGAGGGATATAGAACGTTTGCAGCTCCTCTATACTGTAGATATCAAGTGCATCCAGCTCTTTATGGTGTTTAAGCGGCACTATAGCGACTTGTAGACTTTGCCCTTCGTCAGTGGACGTTCGTATTGAATGTCGAGCAGAGAATACAGCATGGATCTCATCTTCCGAGTCGCTACCAAAGATCAACGTAGGAGCGGACGGTCCTGGCTTGTTGTGTTGGGGCGGACCCGAACACACTATCTCCTCTTCCTCCTCGGTATCACTGCCGAAGACAGGGATGGTGGCGTTAGCTTTATTCTCCGGCTTGTGACACTTCTCCGTATCTTCGAAATCCGGTAAGAAGTATTTGGCATCTTCGTATTTGCGGACCTCGTTCACAGAGAACGGGTTCAGTTCTCCCGTCACGGTATACTCGAAACCATCCTTAAAATACTTCATACACTGATGTTGTGTAGAAGGGATGATGTTGTACTCGTGTAACCATGGTCGGCCGAGCAAAGCGTTGTAGCATGTCTTGGCGTCTATGACATGGAACTTAATATCTGTGACGAGCAGCCCGAAGCGTAGCGTCAGTATCACAGACCCAAGAGTTCTTGATGACTGGGAGTCGAACCCGGAGATGGTGATCTTGTCACGAGCAAGGTGCTGGACGCTCATGCAGATTTCTTTTAACACCCGCACATTGAGGAGATTAACGGAGGATCCATTGTCGATCAGGATTTTGCCTATCTTGATATCGTGACAGTATCCTGAGACATAGAGGGGGCGATTGTGTTCGCACGTCCCAAGGAGAAGGTCCTCGTCGCCGAAAGTGACATCGGCCGTGTGCACTTCCTCCAATTCATTCTTCATCTTTTCCTCGGCCAGGCATGCTTGGAATTGTTCTAGATCTTGGAGTGCCGTAATCAACGAATCTCTCGCCTCTTTTGATAGCAAAAGGGCGTCAAGAATGCTGAGCTGTGAGGGCAGCTTTCTCAGATGTGCTAAGACGTTGTAATCCACCTTATTCTTCTTTGGCGGGTCTTTGGCAGCTAGCTCTTCCACCACTTGGTCATCTAAGAAGATATCTTCAGGGGCCTTTTCTTTCCCTTTATCTTTTCTGTTTGAGGGTCCGAGGTTCTTTTCGGGCAGCGTGCGATTACGTAGCCGGATATTTTCGCAGACCTTCGGCTCTTCTTCTTTTCCCGAAGTGGATTCTTTAAAGAGAGGGGCAAGTTCCAGCTCCTCATCAGAATCGCTCCCGAATGTAAGCACTTGTGATCTACCGGTGTTAACCATGCAATAATCGCCAGTAGTTCTTTTAAGCCCTTCGGTCGTATTTCTTTGCTCTCGACGAGTTTTGCGTTTTTCTCGCTTAAAGTGTTGTCGATGAGCAACATATCCTTGCCACCATCTATCAAAACCTTTGCACTCTTGAGTGGGGTGTGAAACCTTCTGATGATATAAGCAATAGGAGGGGTGCGTTTCCACTTCACCGGTGATGTTTCCTTCAGAGGATGGTAGCTTCATGCCCATTGATATGGCCTTAGCAAACTTTTTCCTCATCTTGAATTGGCTTTTGTCGGTAGTGGAGGTGTTTTGCTCCAGCGGGATCGTCTCAGCTCTTTCATCAAGTCGCTGGCGCTTGGCCCTTTCAAATATAGTCGTCTCGCGTTCTTGATCAGCTTTACTTTTCAATCGAGCTTCGTTGAGGAATGCGTCAATTACCTCATCTGATGGCCCCAGAATTTTTGATTCAGGGTCCGCCCCCAACTTTTTAGTGCAAGGAGTCTCCTCATCGTCCATGAACGAATGGGAAATCACATGACAGCTTGCCATGCATTCTTCAGATTCATCTGACGAACTTTCTCCCTCACCTTCCTCTTGAAAGACGTGGTTGAGAAACTCTTGGAATGTAATGGGAGTCCGTGCCTTCTGGTTGTATTCCTCCAGCGCGTCAATTTGTTTTTGCAGGTCCGTGCGCTTGTCGCTAGGCTTCACGGGCTTCTTTGACTTCTTTTTCTTCTTCTTCGAGGATTTTGACGGCTGGTTGTGAGTGCTTGAGCCACCACCATCGGTCTTTAGATTTGGACGTGGCTTCAACATCCCTTCAATGACCTGCGGTTCCAACGGGTTCTTCCACTTGATCGTTGGACATGTCTGAAGATCGTTTAGCATCTTCTTTGTCTTGGCTGATAATACAACCTCCCAAGGAGTTTCTTCAATGATGGAGCATGTTGCCCCCGGCGTATTCGTCCCCTTAGAGGTGTGGGGCTGCGGGGGATTCACCTTCCATTTGTCAGATAACGCGAATTTACCTTGTCGGTACTGGTTTTCAAGACAATTTTTGAAAATGTAGCAATCTTCGATCGGATGTCCCAGTACTCGATGATAAGGACAGTAGTTGGGCTCGTTGACGTCACTTGGTTGGAACGGACGTTTTGGATCCGGCAGATTTATGAGTCTGTTGCGTAATGCTAGCTCGAAAAACCTTCTCATTTTATCGCGGGGAAACGAGTAAGAACGTCCTAGTATCTCCTCAAGGGCTAAGTACGGACGCACATTATTTTGACGAGCAACCGGCTTCGAGTCGCTCGGTTGTTGTTGAGCATTAGCGACAACGATCGCTTTTCCCTTCCCCTTGTCATTTCGGGAGTCCGGCTTTGGGAGAGGAGGTTTATGGCCCATCTGATCCATCTGTGCTAGCTTGTCAATCAAGGCCTGGAAGGTAGTCGGCTTGAAAAACATCATAAACTGCGAGATGGTTGCTTGTGGATCGAGGGTTCCCACAAACATACCCACTGCGGGAGCTTCTTCAATGCGCTACTCGCACTTCGACCATAAGTTCCGCCACCGTATAGCGTACTGAACCCATGTCTCGCCTGGTTTTACCCTGGCGTTAATCAGTGCCGTCATCGGGGTACGTTCACTGGTGCTTGCAAAATGCTGAGTAAACAACAGCTCCATCTCCGCGAAGGTCTTGATCGAGTCGTTCGGGAGCTCAGAGTACCACTCGAATGCCGTATCTGATAAACTTCCAACAAACTGGCGAAGCAACAGCTTATCTTCACCGCCGGTGTTGCCGCAGAGTGCCCTGAACTGGGCGACATGCTGGTGAGGTTTGCTCGCCCCCTTATAGACATGGAACTTGGGAATTGTGTAACCTGGCGGGTACTTGATTTGGTCGTACCAACTTGGATATGGCCGCCCCGTTTTTACGACCTGACCCGCTGCTTCCGTCGCTTGATGGACCCGGATCTGCTGAGCTATGTATTCGTCCAGATCGGCTTTGGAGATTATCTCTTCTTTAGCTGCTGACAGAGCTGGCGGAGGATTCGACGTCTCTCCCCTATCGTCTTCAAGGATGATCGGGGGATCTTCAGCAGGTGGATCTTGTTGAATCATCATACCCACCATATCCTGGAACAGGAAGGCCATTTTCTTTATGTTGGCTGCCTGTTCCGCAGCTTCTTTATCTTTCTTCTCCAGTACGCGACGAAGGAACTCAGCGTCAGTTTCTTGTTCTTGACACTCGTCTGATGACGTTTCAGGGGTTTCTTTTGGCCCTGTAAGTGCGGCCATAGCGTTCATCATCTCTTAGAGCTTCTGCTGCTGCTCCTGAGCCTTGGTCACTGACCTCGTGTGCGATCTATGACCTGTTAATATGCGGCTGTCCTCTTTACCAGACACCATATAGACGGTATGAACTACAATGCCCCCTGACTTAGGGTGTTTGGGTTCACCTCTTTTGGTATTTACTGCAGGTGTAGGGACTTTCTCTGGCCTCCTTCTCTTATGGACCGTTGAAGTTAAAGGGGCCGTTGCAGTGGGCACCCTAACGATTGTCGTCCTTTGCTGTTTAAGAGGACGATCCTTTTCTTCTTGCACTTTCGCCTTTTTCTGTTGACGATAGTGACCTGGGTCAATCATGGAGTCTTGGACCCTCCGCCAAACCTTGTATATTTTTGAGGACAGCCGTTGAGGGGGCTGTTCCTACTTCGTTTCCGGAACTTTCCCCGCGGGTGGAGGAGATCTTTTTAATGTAGCGGTTGGAGAGTTCTTACGTACCCTCCTCAGCAGTTCAAAGCTGTTCCTAGTTGGAACAGCAGCGTTGACTTCCACCACTGGAGCCGGTGGAGTTAGCCCTGAGGGGGAGTTGCCCCCTGCCTTCCTTACTCGTTGCCAATGGCGACATCGAGCACGACGAGCCGTTGGGACTGGCTCGGAGATAGAGGTTGCTTCTTTTTGCCCCCTGTATGAATGAGGCGCGGCTGGTGTTAACCTCTTAAAGACTGAGGTTGTCCTTTGAGGGACGATATTTAACCTGTCGAAGACAGATCCTCGGGCAGGGGCAGGAGCAGGAATCGTCAGTCTTGAAAAAACTGACTTTTTGACAGGGGAAGTCGCCTTGACGACTTCTGGTGCAGCAGTTATTGCCTTCCTTGGGACAGCCAATTTAGAGTTCTGATTTAGCCTGGTGAAAACAGAGGCTGTCGGTTTGGTAGTGGACGACCCGTTGACAGGGGTCGTCGTAGCAGTGAGCCGGTCGAAGACCGACTTCTTGTTCACTTCCGGTGCAGGTATTGGCGCAGAGAAGCTTGTAGGTGGGATCATGGTCCCGAAGAACAGGCCAGTGGTGGCTTGGGTCACCTGGTCTACCGGCAGAGCGAGGAAGGAAGCCGCTTGGGGCCCATATACTACACCTCCTGGTGAGGTGGAGCGTCCGTTGCAGTGGCATTTCGAGCAGTTGGTGCAGTTAAATGCCATTGAATCTTGAGTTCTGCGCCATGCAAAAGACCAAATCTTAGTAATTTGAAATCCATAGACAACCGTTAACAAACCGCGATTGTTTCGCGAAGACGACACACGAAGTGTGGAGTGGAAAGAGGAAAAGGTCCCACCGGGCGTGCCAGAATCTGTTCCCCTCCGAAAGACGGCGCACAAGACTGCGAGGTCCTGACGCTGAGATTCGGGGCAGATGCTATTTGGTTTTATCCGTCCACCTCTCCGAAGATGCCAAGTTGATTTATGGCACCGTGTATCGGAGGTTTGGACGGATGCGGCCGATATAGCAGACTTCGTCAGATTCCCCCTCGCTTGAGGGGTTTTTGATTGTGGGGACGCTCTTCCCTACAGGCGCAAGCCCCTGCAGTTAATTACGCTACCGCATCGCGGTAGCAACTTTCTCTTTCTCCAAAATTTCACTTCGTGTCGTGTGTGTTTGTTTTGTTTGTGGTTGCCCGTGGATTGTATACGGAGACTGAGTAATACCGTCGCCCGTAGGATGTGGATTAGTCCAAATCCGTATTTACTTAGATTTGGGTTTGGTGTTTTAGTTTAAGGATACGTTAGCCATGTTGAGGCTAAGATCAACTTAAACGTTCGTTAAGGATACGTTAGTCCTGTTTGAGACTAAGATCAACTTAACGTGATGATCCATTTAATATATGCCCGTCGGGACTCATCACCTCTCTGACGTCGTTGAAGGATTACAACGATAGGTGTCAGAGGAGTTCAGAGATGTACCCTTGAACCAAAGTTGATTTGGAGTTTTATAGTCCATTTGAATGTTTAAGGATACGTTAGCCGTGTTTGGGGCTAAGATCAACTTAAACGGGATCGTTTAGATCCGGCAAAAGAGCATTTGGAGGCTCTATTATTCCAGTTTAGGGACGTAGTGGTCCATAGGTAGTGTAAGGACGTGGTGGTCCATGTTCCAGTTTAGGGACGTGGTGGTCTGCACTCCAGTTTAGGGACGTGGTGGTCTATATTCCAGTTTAGGGACGTGGTGGTCCGCTATTAGTTTAAGGACGTTTCGGTCCAACATTAGTTTAAGGACGTTTCGGTTCATCGCCAGTTTAAGGACGTAGTGGTCCATATTCCAGTTTAGGGACGTGGTGGTCCGCTATTAGTTTAAGGATGTTTCGGTCCAACATTAGTTTAAGGACGTTTCGGTCCATCGCCAGTTTAAGGACGTAGTGGTCCATCCTTAGTTTAAGGACGTTTCGGTCCAATGTTAGTTTAAGGACGTTTCGGTCAATGTTAGTTTAAGGACGTTTCGGTCCACGAGTTTAAGGACACCGCAGTCCGTATCGATGTGTGGTCGTCGGGACCCGTCACCTCTCTGACGTCGTTGAAGGATTACAACGATGGGTGTCAGAGGAGTTCAGAGATGTACCCTCGAACCGGAGGTAAATTGATTTGAGAGAGCATTTGTACTCAGTTCAATTTAATTTAAGGACTTACGGCCAGAATTGGGCTAAGTCCAGTTGAAAATGTTCAACATTTTTATTTGTTTTTGGCCTAATAGGCTTGTGCTAGTGCTTGGCCTCTTTTTAATAATGCATAGCATTATTTATTTTGTCAGGGGCTATGCCCATTTATAGATGATGCAGAGCATCAGTCTTGTTTGGGCTCTGCCCTGTTTATTGCATTTTCAATTTTTGTTTGGGCTCTGCCCTTTTATAAATGATGCAGAGCATCAATATTGTTTGGGCTCTGCCCCTTTTCATTGTATTGCAATTTAATTTGGCCTACTAGGCCCCTCTGATTTGGGCATGGCCCTTCAGTTAAAGAAATGCATTGCATTTGTCAGGCGCTTTGCGCCAATCACTGAGCGCAAGCGCTTGTGGTGAGGACACGTGTCATGCTCTGGTGAGCGCAAGCGCAACAGCGCAGTGCGCTGCGCTAGTGCGTTGCGCTGTTGCGCTGCTGACACGTGGCGCGCTCTGGTGAGTTGCGCCAATTCCAGAGAGCGGAGCTCTATTTCAAGAGCGCGTAGCGCAAGTTGTTCTGTAGCTGACACGTGGCGCTCTCCCAAGAGCGCAATAGCGCAGTTTGGAAGTGTAAAGCACGAAGAATGTTTTAGATTCAAGAACAGAAGTGCAAAGCACTATTTGATTTCTTGATCTAATTTAGATCAAAGAAAAAATAAGTTTTTCTTGTTTTTCTTATCTCAAAGAACCAAAGGTTCATAAAAGTGCAAAGCACTATTTTATTATTATTATTTTTTATTATTAAAGATCATTGATCTTGTTTTTAGATCTATGATCTGTTCATAAGAGAACTTTCTCTTTTTTCTAAAGGTTTTTACCTTTTTGTTCTTGAGGAATTCTTCAGAGTTCTCTTTCCCTTCTTTTTTTTTAAGAAAATGTTGATGATTTTGAATTGAGGCCTAGGGTCCTTTTGATAGTGCCCATAAATTAGTTAAATTTGTTAAAGAGATCTTTCTCTGAGTGATTTGGGAAATTTTCCCCACCGTTGGATATTTGATCCAAGGGCTTCTGTTTTACAGAAGAAAATCTTCTTGTTTTAACAAGAACAGAAAAAATTTCTTTAGAATTTTAATCCTGTTTGGCGCAAATGCCCCAGCGCTGACACGCGTCGTGCAGCGCTTGCACAGCTGTGCTTGCGCAGCTGCGCAGACACGCGTCGTGCAGCGCAGCGCTTGCGCAGCTGTGCTTGCGCAGCTGTGCAGACACTGCTTGCGCAGCTGTGCTTGCGCAGCTGCGCAGACACGTGCCGCGCAGCGCAGCGCTTGCGCAACTGAAGCGTTGCTTCCTTTATTAAAGTTTAAATTTTCAAAGCAGAGCTTCGCTCTGATTGGGGGAAGATGAAGTGTTGCTTCATCTCCCGCCTAGGAATTTGAACAGAGCTTTGCTCTGATTGGGGTAAACAGGTGATTCGAGGGGTTTAGCGCCGAGTACCTGCACAGAAGTCCCGGGACGGTTTGGTACCACCGAGGACCCTCCGACGATCAAGTTGGTGCTAGATCCGAGCTGAGTGACGGCTCAGTGGAATAAAAATGGCTTACTTGACCCCTCTGTGATGGGGGTTTATATAGCGGTGATGGCACGCAGCAGCAGGCGCGAGAATCTCGCCAGCAGTTACGCTCCCGACGTCACGCCCGCATAGAGAGCGGATCGCCCATTAATAGGAATCGTGGGGACGTGGAACGTGGGATGTTGCTGGCGGAGAATCCGCGCATGGCGAGATTCGCGGGGCGGTGGTTACGCCTGTAGGCGGTGGAGCTGGTCGGAGGGCTGATGAAGACGGGCTCGGCTGGGGAGCTCGGAACCGAGCAAGAGGGTGGAGGAATCTTGGTACTGTGGCAGCCCGGGACGAGCTGAGGGACCAAGGATGCAAACTTTCAGGGGGCCCCGTGGAAGGCCAGCTTGTGCTTGCAGGTCGGGTACAAGGGTGGCATGGTCGGTCTCTGTGGGCCCTTCCTTCCGGCTCTTGGGACATGTCATCAGCCACGTGTCCTGATCTCGTATCGCCAATATTGAGCATTATCACAAAGGCTCTTGAGTTTTGTAAAATCCGCAGCAACACTCGAGCTATTTGCTTATGACAAGAAATCGATTGCTTCAGTTGAAAAACCATAGGAGCATTTGGTTGTTCAAAACGCTCCTTGAGATCATCCTAAATAGCTTTGAGTCAATTCAGGAGACAGAGACTGCAGAAGCCAAAAAAAGACTATATCGTCGGCTCTTTCGCACTGAGATAGATTTGAATTATCGGGATATGGTTTTGGGATTGAGCCGTCGATGAACACATTCTTATTCTTGGCACGAAGAGCCGTTCGCATAGCTCTATGCCAAGTTGAATAGTTGTCTCCATTAAGAAGAAGAGAAACAAGTAGTTGGGTTATCCGAATGTTGAAGAAATAAAGGATATTTTGAATCAATATCCTCATTTGTTTTAATGATTTCACCCATGATTTTGGCTGGGAAAAAAAACAATTAAAGTTGGATCGAATTAGCAACCGATCGCTCTGATACCATGCCAAAAACAATAAGTGTAGAAGAGAATTGATTTTTGTGTATATTGATCATGGCATCAAGCCACCTTTATATACATGTTTACAATAAATCAGAAAAAGGAACAAGGAAAAATTTGACAAGCCTTGGTAATATCTTTCTAATTTGAGTAAGATTTGATCACACACCATCACAAAAATTAAGAATCACTATATAAGGATCGCGTGTAGGCAAATTTCTCTAATCTTAGTAAATTTGACCACACATAATATCAATCTAAGATCTCAATAAGGATTATGTGTAGGAAAATTTCCTTAATATTAGTTAATTTGACTACACATAATCATAAGAATAATCACAAAATATGGGAGCTCAAGGAAATAATCTCAATACGTGATAGTGCTCGATATTGGCGATCCCAAAGATCATGACACGTGGCAGGTGACATGTCCTAGAACTCAGGAAAAGGGGCCCACAGGGGCCGACCAAGCCACCCTGTACCCGACCTGCAAACACAAGCTGGCCCTCCTCAGGGCCCCCTGCAGATTGGCCTCCTCGGTCCAGTGACTCGCGCCGAGCTGCCACGAGGCCTGGACTCCTCGGTCTCCTCGCTCGTTCCGAGCTCCGGTCCGAGGCCGTCTTCCTCAGCCCTCCGACCAAGGCCGTCGCTCACAGGCGTAACCGCCGCTCCGCTGATCTCGCCATGCGTTGATCCACGCCATCGATCCCCATTAATGGGCGATCCGCTTTCCACACGGGAGTGACGTCGGGGACGTAACCGCCGGCGAGATTCTCGCGCCTGCTGCTGCGTGCTCCACCGCTATATAAACCCCCATCATAGAGGGGTCAAGTAAGCCATTTTTTTTACTCTTTTAAGCCGTTACTCTGCTCGGATCTCATAATTAACTTGAGAGTCGGAGGGTCCTTGGTGGTACCAAACCACCCCGGGACTTCTTTGCAGGTACTCGGCACCAACTTCCTCACTTCACCTCTTCCTCCAAAAATCCATTGAGACCCACACGCAACGGAAGATAATTAACCAAGTCCACCGCGAGATCAACATAAGACAACATCTGACGGAGGCTTGAAAAGGAGCCCCATCAGTTGGCGCCGTCTGTGGGAACATAACTCCACAAAATACAAAGTTGGCCTTCCTATCTCCACCCTTATGGCAAACGACCATCCTGGTGATCCCGGTACCAGCCGCCACCTTCCACTCACCGAAGGCGGGGATGAACCTCCTCCCATGACCATCATCAATGCCCTCGCAGGCCGGATAGATCGACTGCAATCTCTCGTGGAGGCCCTCGTCCGCGTCCAAACGGCCATGCCCGGGCCCCAGATCGCCGCTCCACCGCCTCCAGAAGGCTCTGCCCCTGTCTGGACGGCTGACCACCAACAGGCTGCGTCCCCCGGCCGCCGGTCTCTCGAGCCGGTGCTCCCTGAGGCCCGCTGGGTACCCTAGGGCTCCATGCCAAGATCCGCCGCCAGAACGCCTCGCCTTGAGCCTCCTCGCGACCCTTATCCCCCTGAGGAGATGTCAGTCATCTCGCCTACCACGGGCGTGGTCGACCCTACCACCATCGGTGGGGCCACACAGAAGGGGTCCGCCCCGGCGACTCGAGAGCTACCTTGCCCCGGGACCTGAGACGCCTCATCGAGAGGAACCAGGGCCGCTCCCAGGCGCAGGTCATCCGCAGCGGTGGCCAGGGATCTCAAGGCTTCGATTCCTCGGGGTACCACGGTCGGCTCGACGCCCTCGAGAAGAAAATCGAGGGCATGCGCTGAGAAGCTCACCTCTCAAGCGACGGAGCTAAGTACGCTTCCGAATCGCTCACGAAGCCGTTCACCGAGGAACTGCTCGCCGTCCACGTCTTCTCGCGCAACAAGCCCCCAAAGGTCTCTCTGTTCGACGGGAAAACCGACCCGAAGAACCACTTGGACGCTTTCACCGGGGGGATGAGCTTCCAGGATTACTCCGACGCCGCCCAGTGCAGAACCTTCCCGGCCAGCCTCATCCACGCAGGTCGGAACAGGTTCCGGGGGCTCGAGCCCCGCTCGATTTTAACCTTCAACGAGCTAGCTACTCTGTTCCTCGGCCATTTCGTGGGGAATCGTCGACAGAAGCGCACGGTCGACTACCTCTTCACGGTTAAGAGTGGGGACAAGGAAACGTTCAAGGCCTATATTACCCGTTTCTACAACGCCCTTCTCGAGGTGCCCGAGCACCGGGACGAAACCGTCATAACGGCACTCAGATCTGGTCTAAGGCACAAGGAATGGTTACGCTCCTTCGCGCTGGTGCAACCTAAGACCATGGCCGAGGTCAAAGCGTGGACCGAGCGCAAGGTTCAGCTGGAATCCGAGGTGAATGCTAACCTCCCCCGGACAGAACGGCCCGACCAGAAGAAGAGGGCTCGGGAGGAGAGGCCGGAGCGTCAGCAGCCCTACCATCCAAAGTTTCAGGAGTATACCCCGCTCAACGTCTCCCTCGCAGTGTTGCTGGAGGAGGCCCAAAACGAGGGGTTCTTCAAGTTCCCTCCGATCCCGCGTCAGGCCGCAAAGCGAACCCGGGGCCCCTACTGCGCTTTCCGCCGGGTACTGGGCCACGCCACGGAGGACTGCAAGCAACTGAGGGACTACATCGAAGAGCTCATCCGGTCTGGGCACCTCGCCGCCTACTTGAGGGACAAACGGCAGGCAAACCGCGAGCAGGAGCAGCATCACCCTCCCGCCGACCTGACCATCGGTCAGATCATGCTCGTGTCGGCGGACGGCCAGCCTGGGGATCAGGGAGCCCCATACCCTATGCCAAGCGCGGGGGCCAGCAGTCCTTCAGGGAGCTCGGCCCGAGCCAATAAAGTCATCTACTAGCATGTACCTTTCTTTTAAAGCAATGTAAACTCTTCCTAAGATCTATTGTTAATTTAATAAAGATCAGTGGAGTATTGCGAAAAGGAAAGAAAAATTCTGTTTATTCCAAAGGTATTATGGGCTCCTCAGCCGCACATGCAAAAATAAAAAGAAAATTACAACAGTGGGGGAAGGGGGTGCAGCGAGCACTGCTCGTGGTACTCAATAAAAATCTCCGCCAACCGGGGCCTCGCAAGGTCCAACCGCTGTCCCCGGTTCCCCCGCGTGCGCGTCGATACCGAGCCTCAGCTCGTAGCATTCACGAACGAGCGCCTCTGAGCGGGCCAGCCGGTTCCCGGAGATTAGGCCAAAGCGCCTCAAAGACAGCAGCTTGCCTACAGCCTCGTCATAGAGCAGCTCAGACAGGGGGTTATAAAGCCCCGGCGATGCCCTCCAGACGGAGTTCATCAGCAGCTGCAGAAGGGAGGAGCGTCGGGGGAGCAGCCGGCCGAAATAGTCCTCAATACTCCCGTAGACCAGCTGCACCGTGTCCTCGGTGCAGCACGGGTCGTAAAGGTAAACATATTCAAAGCGGACTATGTCGGGGATGGTAAATGGGAAGTCCTGCATTCTCGACGACCTATTTACCAAGGAATGAAGGACCAGTACTCCTTCATCCTTATATAGCCCACTGTATAGCCCAACAGTCGCCCGCTTTCACCTAGGGAATCACCGCCACGCGGCAGCCATCGAGCCTTCTCCGGTAGAGTCGAAGCGACGCTCCCTTAGTGCTTCGCCTCCCCCCGTATTCAATGCACTGGCTACGAGCGCCGTCACCCCGGCCGTTCCCATTCCCCGCACCTACAGCTGGACAGACGGGCTACACCTCGTCAAGATTCAACCCAGCAGCTACCCTGCTCGGTCATCCCCAACGGGCAGCTTCCCTGCCGCAACGCCGAGGATCAAAAAGCCCTCCCAGAGGCAGTCGAGCCCGAGGATCCCTTGCTCGGCTATCCCCAGCGGGCAGCTCCCATGCCACAACGCCGGGGATCAAAAAGCCCTCCCAGAGGCAGTCGGGCCCGAGGATCCTTCGTTCGGCTATCCCCAGTGGGCAGCTTCCCTGCCACAATTCCGGGGATCAAAAAGCCCTCCTAGAGGCAGTCGGGCCCGAAGATCCTTCGCTCGGCTATCCCCAGTGGGCTGCTTCCCTGCCGCAACGCCGGGGATAAAAAAAAGAGCCCTCAGAGGCAGTCGAGCTCGAGAATCCCTCGCTCGGCTATCCCCAGTGGGCAGCTTCCCTGTCGCAACACCGGGGATCAAAAAGCCCTCCCAAAGGCAGTCGAGCCCGAGGTTCCCTCGCTCGGCAATCTTTCAGGACAAAAGCCCTCGCCAAGAGGCACCGGGCAATAACCCTTCCCGGCCAAGGGTTCTTGGTAGGCTTCTACAGCCCCTCCCGCGCTAAGGACCAATGTGTTCCCAGAGGCAGTCGAGCCCTTGCTCGGCTAGCCCCGGCTGGTAGCTTCCTACCACAACCGACAGGGATCAAAGTCCTTGCCAAGAGGCACTGGGCAGTAACCCTACTCGGTCCCCGTCCTGAAGGATCAAAAGCCCTTACAAGAGGCAACCGAGCAGCTACCCTGCTCGGTCAAACTCCGGCTGGTAGCTCCCTACCCTCGACGCCAGGGATCAAAAGCCCTCACAAGAGACATCAGAGCGGCTACCCCGCTCGTTCATCTTAGGCTGGTAGTTGCTTACCCATGACACCAGAGGTCAAAGCCCTCGCCAAGAGGCAGTCGCGCAGCTCCACTGCCTGAACATCCTTAGTGGGCTTCTTACAGCCCCTTCAGCGCTAAAGACCCAGGCCCTCGCAAGAGGCAACCAAGCAGCTACCCTGCTCGGCCATCCCTGGCGGGTAGCTCCCCTACCACCACGCCAGGAAACAGAAAGCCTTTGCAAGAGGTGATGGGGTAGCTACCCTGCCCAGTCACCCCCGGATGGCGGCCAATACTCAAAATCAGAGATGCTCTGTAGACCGCGGAGGACCCGAGACCCCAGTGAGGGGCGTCAGGTCTGTCCAAGTCTGAACGATCTCCCCTCGACTCCGGGGCCCAGGGAGATACTTCTTCGGAAACGCTCGTCGGCAAGTGATTGCAGTCAACTCGACGGACGATCGCTAGACAGATGGCCAACCTGACATAAAAGCACAACGGTACAAGCAAAAATATCTTACGAGCATTCTTCACAAACAGATGGCAGAGCGCAATTCTATGGAGCCGAAGAAAAACTTTATTGCTACCAAAGGCAAAAGTTTTTTTTTACAAAGGGTATTTTTTGGGCTCCCCAGCCTTACAAAATTAAAAAAAAATAAAGATAGGAGAACGGGGGCTCTACACCTCGAGGTCAAGTACGACCTCGAGGTCCTCGACCTCCACCACTTGGAGCGCTGGGTCCTCGACCACCTTCTCGCCAGGAACTTCTTCCCCTTGCTCGTCGGCGCCCACGAAGGGGAACTCGGCCTGGAGATCCGCGTGGTCGAACCCCGGCATCCAAGACTTAACGGCATCGAGGGCATCGTGCCAAATACGGGTCGTGGCCACAACCAAGTCGTCATAAAAATCCTTCGACCCCTTATAGCTCGCCACCGCCCTCGATTCAGCCGACTTAGCCGCCTCGGCCGCTACCTCCAGCTCCTTTCGGAGGATCTTCACCGTCCTCTTCAGGTTGCCGGCGAGCACCTGAGCGTCCTCGAGCTTGCCCTCGGCGATCACGGCGGCCTCGCGATGCCGGGCGACCTCCTTTTTCCCGGCATCCACCTCGCCTTCCAAGGCGGCGATCCTCGCCGACATCGCCTCCTGCTCTCGCCTGGAGCTCTCTTGCAGCGAGGCGAGCTGACCCGCGGCCTCCAACGCCGGGGCTACCACCTCGGTTTCCATGCGAAGGGCGAGGGTCACGTGCTGGAGAACCTGGGAGACACAAAGGATCAGAAAGATGAAAGGGGCACTGAATATCGCAATGAGCCAAGAAACTTACCTGCACGGACTCCTGGGCGATGGACGCCAGCTGAGCCCTGAAGGTCCCCCCAAGAACTCGACCCCCTGCCGAGGTCTCTATTTCATGCAGAAGGCTGTCCGCGACCGACAGCCCCGACGGCACCGTGAACCGGAGCCCCTCTTCCTCCACTATGGTCGGCGAGGACCGGCCCTGGGAGGGTCTCCGGACGCTCCTCTGGAGCGGCTCCGAGGGAGAGCCGATCTCCTCTTCCGAGGCCGGGTCCTCCTGAATCAGGGCCCGCTTCCGACCCGATGCTCTGCTGGGACCCAGAGCGGGATCCGCGACCGAGCGCCCTCAGGGCGCAACCACCGGGGCGGTAGGAGCCGGGGCGGGCTGCACCCGAGAAGAACTGGCGCCCCCGGCCCTAGTAGGCTGCCTCGGCTGGCGCATAGAATCTCGGAGGGAGACGAAGTCCATGGATCCTGCACGAAACAAACACCTAACAAATCAACAACACGAGTAAAACATAAACCCAAAAAGCAAACCTAACTTACCGACGAACTCGACGGAGCTAAGCCCGTCCCAGCTCAAGACCCTCTCGTACAGCAGCATGTCAGGTCGAAGGATGGGCTCCCACGACACCACTCTCACCGCGGCGGGGTCATCGGACTGGTTCCCCGGCAGACACTTCTCACTCGACCACTTGGTGGGCACTGGCCAATCCTCGCCCTCGGGAGGGGAAACGAAGAAAAATTTCTTTTTCCAATCTTGAATGGAAGAGGGCAAGTCCACGACCTCGGTCCCGACAGCGACCCCCGGCCGCTTCCTAAAAGTAAAATAAACCCATCTCGGGTCGCCCGCTCGACCACCAGGGTGACTCTTAAAGACGAGGGAGGAATCGAGAAGGGAAAGGCTGAAAGGAATCGCCAGCAGCTTCAGGCGGGTCAAGAACCCAAGGAGAATCCTCCAAGAGTTCGGCACTAACTAGCTGAGGGCCAAACCGAAGAAATTCAGCGCGGTGACGACCTCGGGAGAGAAGGGCAGGCGCATTCCGTCCCAAAAAGCTTCCAAGTACAGGGCAATCTCCCTGCCCCGTAACTGATCTGCCTTCTCTCCCTCCTTGGCCAGACGAAGCGTGTAGCACGAAGGGATGTGGAAGCGAGCCCGAGCATTGGCAAGCTCGTCTTCATGCCTCACCCAGCACGAGGTGCTGGGGGCCACATCCGCCGCCTCCTCCTTAGAGGCGGCCCCCGCTTCACGACCCCAGGGAGAGGATCTAACCCCTGCTCCCCGAGGAGACTCAGACACAGCTAAAGGAACCCTGGCATCTACTCCTACAACGTCTACTGATTCTACAGAGGAAGACATCTAACCTTGGAAAAGAAATTCTTCAAGGGCTGAAAACGAAAGAGGGGAGACGAGCGCCGAGCAGCTGAGACTTGAGAGAGGAAAATATGAAGGAGTAAGGGCCCTAGGGCGGACCCCACCCATATTTATTGCTGCATACGGCCTCATCTAACGGCGCCCGTCGTCTCCTCACGCCCAGCGGCTCCGATCGTTCCACGTGGCAGTCCAGCGCTGAACCGCGTCCCATCAGATGCCGCAGACCTGCATACATCGCATCAGCTAATCAACGCTCGACACGTGGACCGTCGCTTCAATTGCAGAATGCACGAACCGGCGCACCTTCTTTAAATGCAAAGATCTCGCCTTGATTCGCTAGCGGAAAAGACAACCGACGGCCTGAGGACTCGTCCCCACGAAACCCTAGAAGGGATCTCACCTCGGGAGGCCCGGCAGTCCACTCCTGAACCGACCCACTAGCTGGTCGGGACAAGAGTGGGGGGCTAATGATAGTGCTCGATATTGGCGATACCCAAGATCATGACACGTGGCAGGTGACGTGTCCTAGAACTCAGAAAAAGGGACCTACAGGGGCCGACCAAGCCACCCTGTACCCGACCTGCAAACACAAGCTGGCCCTTCTCAGGGCCCCCTGCAGATTGGCCTCCTCGGTCCTGTGGCTCGCGCCGAGCTGCCACAAGGCCTGGACTCCTCGGTCTCCTCGCTCGTCCCGAGCTCCGGTCCGAGGCCGTCTTCCTCGGCCCTCCGACCAAGGCCGTCGCTCACAGGCGTAACCGCCGCTCCGCGGATCTCTCCATGCGCTGATCCACGCCATCAATCCCCATTAATGGGCGATCCGTTTTCCACACGGGCGTGACGTCGGGGGTGTAACCGCCGGCGAGATTCTCGCGCCTGCTGCTGTGTGCTCCACCGTTATATAAACCCCCATCATAGAGGGGTCAGGTAAACCATTTGTTTACTCTTTTAAGCCGTTACTCTGCTCGGATCTCATCACTAACTTGAGCGTCGGAGGGTCCTTGGTGGTACCAAACCAACCTGAGACTTCTTTGCAGGTACTCGGCACCAACTTTCTCACTTCATCTCTTCCTCCAAAAACCCATTGAGACCCACACGCAACGGAAGATAATCAACCAAGTCCGCCGTGAGATCAACGGAAGACAACATCTGACAGAGGCCTGAAAAGGAGCCCCATCAATACTGGAAGATACTCAATTTATTATGAAAAGAGTCATATCAGAAGACAAAATAGACATCATGGAAGAGTTATGGGTTTAACTGGAAAAGTAAACCTGACTTTCAATATCAATGTTTAGAATGGTTACTCGATTCGATTAAGACGTTGTACCGAAGCATTCCTTGTACATGTATGTCAAATTATAGAATGGCTCACCTAGGAGATATATAAAGGAACCACCAAGTCTCATCTAGCCTGCTCAGTAGGAGCTCAAATGAGTGTAGGATCAATTTTATCATTTAGACATGTATGTCTGAAAGCTGAGCTAATGGACGTAATGTTATGTTGTGGAGAATATTACTAACATTATGATGCAATTTTTTGTGCCAAGTCCAAGCTCAAGATCAGATGTCCAAGCCTCAATTCGAAAGCCTAAGAACCAAGATCAGCAGCATAAGAATTATGCTTGTGGTCATGAGATTTTGGCGCTCAGGGACATGTGTCGCGTCATCAGCGGCGTGAGGAAGTTTGTTACTGTGCGATGGGAATTGACTCTGTTTGCATTTGGTGAAGATTTAAGTTAATCTTAATTAAAACAAATTTAACTCATCTCTAAGAAACCCATCACCTATATATATCAAATTAATTCACCGAAGAGGCCAGACCAATCAGAATCCAATAGAGCCTCCAAACTAAATCAACAGAGGTTGATTTCTTGAAGAAGACCATGGCTAAGAGTCTTGGATGAAGTTTGCGGCAATTTAATTCATGAACAGAAGCCATTAAAATTAGAGAGACTATTGTAAAATTGAGCGGGTGACGGCTAATAGAGAGATTTGAGAAAAATCTTCTAGGCTTGCTTATAAACTTGATTAAAGAATAGTGGACGTTTACAGATTCCGCTCCGCTAGGACTAGTCATACGGCAGGTGAAGCTCGTTAACAAATTCTTGTGTCCCTTTGGTTTGTATTTTGATTCTTATTTGCTCTCGCACTTATTTACTATTTATCTTTCGTGATTAATTGTGTGGTTGTTGTTTTTGCGTGATTTGGTTTGTCGCGAGTATTGTTCCGTGAATCAATTTTCTCCCAACAACTGGTATCAGAGAGTAGTTAAGCAACCTAGGGTTCTTCAAATTTACGATCTAGATCAACGATGGGTAACGACGACTACATTATCTTCCCCACTTTCTTAAATCGTCGTTTTGAAAGCGTTGGTTCAGATCAAGAGAGAAGTTGAGTTTGCTGCGACATAGACGAAAGATGGCAGAGGATAATATAAGGATCGAAAAGTTCAATAGTCATAATTTTGGTTGGTGGCGCATGCAGTAGAGGACTACCTATATCAAAAAGACATGTTTCTTCCGTTGCTTGAAGAGAAGCCCAAGAAGATGGCCGATGAGGCGTAGAACTTTTTGGATAGGAAATCCCTGATGACAATCCGGTTGTCGTTGACTCCGTAGGTGGCCTTTAATATCTTGAAGGAGAAAACAACCATGGCACTAATGACGACGTTAGCGAAGTTGTATGAAAAGCCTTCGACATCAAACAAAATATTTTTGATGAAGAACCTTTTCAACATGAAGATGGCTGAAAACGGTTCGGTGACGGAGCACCTAAATGAGTTCAACAGCGTGACGAGCCAGCTTCAGTCGGTTCAATCACCTCTGAAGATGAGATTCGAGCACTTCTATTTCTCTATTCATTGCCGAAGAGTTGGGAGAACCTAGTGATGGCGGTTAGCAAGTCGATCTCGGGGAATCTCACGTTTAAAGATGCAGTGAGTTGCTTATTAAACAATGAACTGCGGAGAAAGGCTGTGAGTGGGAATTTAGGAAATTCTGCACTTTCGGTAGAGAATCATAGTAGAACGATGGAAAGGAGAAAGAGCAAGAAAGGCAAGTTTAAGAGCCGAGAAAAATCGAAGGCAAAAATCCAAGACGCGTGTTGGAATTATGGAAAGAAGGGTCATAGGAAAATTGACCATAAAGCTCTAAAGAAAAACTCGAATGAGAATGCAGATCGAAAAGAAGCTAATGTGGTGTCTATACAAGAACATGAGGAACAAGGTCTTTGTTTATAGGCGAGCGAGAACGCAAAAGAGGATACTTGGTTTCTTGATTCGGGGGAATTCTTCCATTACACTTCGGGATGACATCACTTCAGCGAGTATGTTCAGGGGAACCTTGCGCATGTGACGGGAGGAAACGGTTATCCATGTAAGATCGTTGAAAAGGAGACGATCATCTTGCAACCGTTAGGAGGTGGTCAATTAAATTAAAGAATACTCGTTATATTCCAGATTTGAAGAAAAGCCTGATTTCTACTAGTCAGCTTGACAATGAAGGGTTTATTACGACGTTTGGTAATTCGCAATGGAAGATTACCAAAGGGCAGTTGATGGTTGCTAGAGGCAAGTTGAGCGGTTCGTTGAATTCCTTCAGTGGGAGCAGCGGAGGTTCGGTTGCGATGGAAGCAAGTTCGGATATAAATTCGGAGATTTCGTTATGGCATAGACGATTGGGGCACCTCAGCGAGAAGAATATGAAAACTCTTCAAGGAAAGGGACTTCTTTCGGAGCTGAAAAAGGTGGAGTTGGGGTTGTGCGAGAGTTGTGCTTGCGGGAAGCAAAACGCACTCAAATTTAAGATTAGAGGTATTGCAAAAGACCAAGAAACTGGAGATAGTGCATACGGACATATGAGGTTCGGCCTCGGTGGAGTCTAATGCAGGGAATCAGTACTTCATGACTTTCATCGACGATGCAAGCCGGAAGACATGGGTGTATGTGATGAAGAAAAAGTCCGATGTGTTTTGTATCTTCAAACATTGGATTGCACAGGTGAAAAAATAAACGGGGCTGAAGGTTAAATGCCTCAAGTCTGATAATGGAGGGGAATATTGCACACAGGAGTTCGAGATATTTTTCTCGTAGAATAGTATTCGTTGGCTGAAGATGGTACCGAGGACGCCACAACAGAATGGTATTGTTGAAAGGATGAATAAGACAATCCTAGAGCGAGTGCGGAGCATGACCTTAGATGCAGATGCGCCTAAGTTCCTATGGGCAGCGGCGGTCGATACTGTTGTGTACTTGATCAACAGAAACCCGGCAAGTACACTTGATGGAGGCATTCTGGAAGAAAATTGATCTGGTAAACCGGTTGATTATTTGCACCTAAAAGTGTTTGGTTGTGTTGCGTATTCTTTGGTTGATAAGGTGGAAAGGAGTAAGCTTGTCTCAAAGTCTAGGAAGTGCACTTTCATCGGATATGGTGAGGATGGGTTCGGATATAGGCTGTAGAATTACACAAGAAAGAAAGTAATACGAAACCGAAATGTCATCTTTGATATGCAGCACTTGTAGAAAGAAGAAAAGAAAGCCATGGAAGGTGCAGTACGTGAGTTCGTCGAGCTAGATGGAACTCAAAAGAACATTCAGATACCTATAGGTGATGATCAGAACTTGGAGGAAGCAGCAGTGCAAGATCAGGTTCAAGAATAGAATGGTGAGTACATTCAGCAACCAGATATGCCAGTTCTGAGAAGATTTACGAGAGAAAGGAAAATACCTGAAAGACTTATGATCGACTTCGTTTTGTACACAAATGTGGGAGAGCCCAAATCCTTTGAAGAAGCAACAAACGATGGTGCTAGCAAACAGTGAGAGCAAATTATGGACGAGGAGATGGAATCTTTGAAGAAGAACCAAATGTTGGACCTAATGAAGTTACCCAAGGATTGGAAAGCGTTTCTTAATAGGTAGGTTTACAGGATTAAAGATAAGGCCGATGGTGTGAAACGGTACAAGCATCGCTTGGTAATCAAGGGTTATGCGCAAAAGAAAGGAATTGACTATCAAGGGATTTTTCCCCCTGTGGTGAAAATGACATCCATTCGGATAATCCTTAGTATTGTTGCGGTAGAGCATTTGCACTTAGACCGGCTTGATATGAAAACTACGCTCCTGCATGAAGATTTGGAAGAGGAGATTTATATGATGCGGCCATAGGATACAAGGTGAAAGGGAAGGAGAACATGGTGTGTAAACTGTAAAAGAGCTTGTACGGCCTCAAGCAAGCTCCTGGACAGTGGTATCTCAAATTCAATAGGTTTATGCTAGAGACGAGATTTGTATAGAGTTAATCAGATCACTGCGTCTAAGTTCAAACTTTTGAGGATGGAGACTACATTATTTTGTCATTTTATGTGGATGACATGTCGGTAGCGGGTCCGAATTTCGAGAAAATTCAAAGTTTGAAGAAGACGATGGCTAAAGAACTCTCTTTGAAGGATTTAGGAGCGGCAAAGAAAATCTTGGGCATGAAGACCGTTCGAAATAGGAAGCAGCGGAAGCTGTGGTTATCGCAAAGGGACTATATTTAGAAGGTTTGAAGCGGTTCAATATAGACAAGTCAAAACCGGTGAGTACGCGTTTAGCGAAGCATTTCAAACTCATGAAAGAGTTGTGCCCAACAACTCAAGAGCAGAAGGACGAGATGACGAGAGTACCATATGATTCTGCGGTGAGGAGTTTGATCTATGTGATGGTGAGTACGAGACCTGATATTGCACATGCAGTGGGTGTTGTTAGCTGGTATATGCAAAACTCGGGAAAGGAACATTAGAGCGCGGTGAAGTGGATTTTGAAGTATATTAAGGGTACGTCTAGACACTGCTTATGTTTCGGGAGGGTGACTTTATGATGGTGCAAGGGTAGACTGTTCGGAAGATCGAGATAGTGGGAATAGCACAATGGGATACGTATTCACGGTTGGAAGTACAGCGGTGAGTTGGGTTTCTTAATTAAAAAAGATGGTGATATTGTCAACTACAGAGGCGGAGTACATGGCGATCACGGAAGCCAGTAAAGAGATGATATGGTTGCAATGGTTACTTGAAAAATTGGGCAAGAATCAAGACTTCAAAATATTGTGGAAGGACGGCCAAAGTGCAATACATTTGGTGAAAAACGCAGTATATCACTCTCGGAAGAAGCACGTCAAAATGTGGTACCATTTCATTCGTATAGCGATTGAAGAGGAGAAGCCGATATTGCAGAAGAACGCTGGAGAAAAGAATCTGGCGCATATGTTCACCAAGATCGTAGACAGAGATAAGCTAGATTTCTATTGCATGGTTGTAAACATCTCCATGAAAATTTGATGATGAGAGAGTAGCAGCGGAATCGTGTGAAGTCTACTAGCGTTGGGATTTAAAACGAAAGAAATCTTCAAGTGGAAGAATGCTGTATTGTGGAGAATCTTCCTAAAGATTATTATGCAATTTTTTGTGCCAAGTCCAAGCTCAAGATCAAATGTCGACGGCCCAATTAGAAAGCTCAAGAATCAAGATCAGCAGCGCAAGAACTATGCTTGTGGTCACGAGATTTTGGCGTTCAGGGACACGTGTTGCGTTGGCGGCGGCTTGAGGAAGTTTGTTGCTGTGCGATGGGAATTGACTCTGTTTGGATGAGGTGAAAAATTAAGTTAATCTTAATTCAAACAATTTAAACCTATCTCTAAGCAACCCATCAACTCTTGATGGAGGTCCTTTTCGGGTCTCCGTCAGATGTTATCTTCCGTCGATCTCTTGGTGGAATTTGGAGGTGATCTCCCATCGCGTGTAGGTCTCAATGGGTTTTGCGGAGATTGCTGGTTTGAGGAGTTTAGCGCCAAGTAACTGCAAGGAAGTCTCGGATGGTTTGGTACCACCGAGGACCCTCCGACGATCAAGTTAGCATGAGATCAGAGCAGAGTAATGGCTAAGCGGGGTGAAAAAAGCTTACTTAACCCCTCTGTGATGGAGGTTTATATAGTGGCGGCGGTAGCACGCAGCAGCAGGCGCGAGAATCTCGCCGGCAGTTACGCTTCCGACGTCACGCCCGCGTAATGAGTGGATCGCCCGTTAATGAGGATCGTGATGGCATGGAACGTGGGATGTTGCTGGCAGAGTATCTGCGTATGGGGAGATTTGTGGAGCGTTGGTTACGCCTGTGAGTGGTGGAGTTGGTCGGTCGGAGGGACCGAGGAAGATGACCTCGGCAGGGGAGCTCAGGAACGAGCGGGAGGGCCGAGGAGTCTTGGTCCCGTGGCAGCTCGGGACGAGCTAAGAGGCCGAGGAGGCCAATTTGCAGGGGTTCTGAGGAGAGTCGGCTTGTGCTTGCAGTTCGAGTACAGGGGTGGTCTGGTCGGCCCCTGTAGACCTTTTTTTCTGAGTTCCGGGACACGTCATCTGCCACGTGTCCTGATCTGGGAGATCGCCAATATAGAGCATCATCACTTCTATATATATCAAATTAATTCACCAAAGAGGCCAGGCCAATCAAAATCCAAAATAGCCTCTAAATTAAATCAACAGAAGTTGATTTCTTGAAGAAGATCGTGGCTAAGAGTCTTGTATGAAGTCTGCGGCAATTTAATTCATGAAAAGAGAGCCATTAAAATTAGAGAGACGATTGTAAAATTGAGAGAGTGACGGCTAAGAGAAAGATTTGAAAGAAATCTCTTAGAATTGCTTGTAAACTTGATTCAAGAATAATGGACGTTTGCAGATTCCGCTCTGCCGGAGACTAGTCATACGGTAGGTGAACCCCGTAACAAATCCTTGCGCCTCTCTGGAGTGTATTTTGATTCTTATTTGTTTTTGCACTTATTTACTATTTATCGATCGTGATTAATTGCGTAGTTATTGTTATTGCGTAATCTGGTTTGTCACGAGCATTGTTCCATGTATCGATTTTCTCACAACACATAATTCCTGAAGCATGGCAGGTGTGGTAGCGGTCCTAATTAACGAATTTGTGTTAGGCTGTTAAAAGACGAAATCTAACCCTATTCATTTAAGTCTTCGGGTAGCACCACCAGATCTTCAACAAGGTGGAAATTCTCATATGTCTTAGTATGTGTAAGGAGGGGATATCCAACTTTCACCTAAACCCTAATACATTGTGTTATTTGTCGTCTCCCAGAAACCCTGATACTCATTGAGATGTACTACCAATGATTCAAGCATTGGAGGAGGTACACCAGTGCAAAAACTACAATGATGCCCTTGGAGTTTGATTTACCTTGTGGAGGATCTTGTGATTCTCAAGGTTTTCTCTAAACTAATTATAATGCTACAGGACGAGCAATGAGCAGCCTGGTGGCTGACGGCATTATTGCGAGTGGGATCACCTTCTATTTATTAGCACTGCACTCATCACGTGCTCTCAAGCCCCCACTAGATGCTTGTTACGATAACAAGCTTCCAATGTTCTCAAAAACTTGAAGCCCCAAGATTTGACCATTCACAATCAGTCAGAAAAAACACTTTGATAATAAAATAAACTCTCAGAGATCCGCAAGATGCGCCACACAGCAACATGACGTGACTAAACATCGCACGTTATTTGGATCAAAATGAGAGAAAGATTCGCTCCCCCAACAAAGCCAACATTTTCAGTTACCCCCCAATAGCCCTTTCCTGTTTCTCTCTCTCTCTCTCTTTTCTCAAAATGCGGAGTTTTCCGTCTCTGATTGATTCTGCATCATTGGACGTCAAAACGATGACCCGTTGTAAAAGAAAGAGTAAAACCGATACGAGCCGGTAACTGATTGGACGGAACCGGTAACTTTCACACCCACACTCACAAATTTAACAAAACAAAAGTCACAAAGCCAGCCTAATCTCACTACAACTAAATCCAACAATCAACTAACTAGCTTAAGCAAGTTACTAACCAACAAGCAAATCAATTTAATTTGAACAACCGGCTTTTTTTTTCATCTCAGCCATCTCCTAAGATCGGTAGTCGACGACGGCGAGATCTCTCCGCCACAAGACGACGGCGCGTTCGACATCTGCTCGAACCGGCCCGCCGCGCTCTTGAAGCTCGGGCTCCTTAGATTCTGGGAGAAATCCGGGTCGGGTACCGGGTACGACAGCCGTTTCTTGACCGACCCGGTCCGGTCCCGTTCGGGCGTGGCCGGCCTCTGCCTCGGCGCGCTCTGCGACCGGACCCGCGCACGCGCGGACTCCGTGGCCGCCATGTAGTTCGGCACGGTGGTCTGCTGATGCCTGGTAACACCACTCCCGTTGTAGTTGTAGAACGCAGTGACGCTCGGCGTGTTGGAGGAGATCAAGGTCCTGTCGTCTCTGATGCACCGCGGGCTTGCAGATCGGATTTGGATCGGGCGGGATTTCGCCGGGGAGGGCGTCGCCGGCGAGTACTGCTGGGATTTATGAAGGGGAGACGACGAAATCAGGAGCTGTTTTCTGTTTCCAGGAGTCGAGTATGAGTAAGGCCGGCCTGTGTCGATTTCCAGGGTCTTGATGGGGTCCCTGTAACTGTCCGTCGAAGCTCTCGCTCTGCTGCTGACTCGGTTGTCGAACGAGGACCTCGACGCCATCCATCGGTGGAGCCATTTCGGCGGCTCCTGCCCCTGCTCAGCTGCTTCGTCCTCTCCGAGAGGCCGAGTCAGGTTCCCATCCGATCTCCAAATCTGCTATCATGAACCGTGTAAATCTCAGGAAAATGCAGGTATCATCATCATCATATCAGTATATCATATATAGCCCGAAGAGATAGCAGTTACTTGATGTGAGAATGCGTAGGCGAGCGCTCGCTCTCGTTTCAGAGCGGCTTCTTTCCTGCTCTGCAGCATTGCTTGGATCTCCTCGATGGTCCGGGGCCGATCGTCCCAATCGTCCGCATAGCTAGTCGACTGTTCCAATAATTTCATTCATATTTTGTTACTACTTATGACATCAAGCAAATTGGAAACAATATATAATATAAGCATATACATATACATGTATATACCATGGATCTTCGCTCGGACATCTCTTGAAGATACCTAGAGTCCCACAGTGAGGTGTCGCAGCTAAGCGAAGATTTACTGCTGCCGGCGCCGTCTTGGGACAGTCTCATCCTTTGGTCTCGGACCCGAGCCTGCACTCTCACTAGAGCCTGCATGCATCGGAGCGTCATGTTCGCCTGCTTCCTCACATTGTGGCCCCGAACCAACGCTTGCAGCTTCACCAGCCCCTTCAGCGCCCTCAAAGCTCGCCTCGCCTTTTTTGCTCAAACCCGAAACCCGTTAACAAAAAAAGAAAAATAGAAAAGAAGAAAAGAAGAAAAGAAGAAGAAGCAGTTTATCATAGGATAAGCGAAACCGCGAAAATTAATCCATCGATTGATTACCAGATAGCCTCTGAATGAGGTTTGTATGGCGATCGCGGCGCGATGCTCTTTGACGAAGGTCGGGTTGGGCCTTGTGAGCCTGACGACCTCGGCCGCGGCTTGCGCCGTCGCCACTGCAGCCTCGGCCGTGGCTGCAGTGGCGACGGCTAATGCGATAGCATGTCTCTGCTCTGCGGTGACAGCTGTTGCTGTTGCCGTCGATTCTTTCCCTAGCTGGTGATGGGTTTCTTGGGTCTCCGCCTTGCGGAATCTCCACCGTTTATTCTTGCGCTTGTGCTAAACCAGAAACACAACCTTTTTGAGAAACAAAAAGAGTAAATATATTTATGAAAACAATGAAATGGATATCGATCACGATATACGTTTTCTTCATCATCCTGGTCATGCTTGTCTTTGTCCTTGGAAGGGGATCTGAAGGCTCTTTTGACAGCGGTGAGCCAAGAACTCCCACTCTTTTTTCCCATGGGCAAAAGCAGCAGCAGGAAGAGGGAGATGCTCTACTAGCATTTACTCACTCAGTTACTACACAATATACCCAAAAGCGTAAACAGTAAAAGAGCTAGAGATGTGGAGAGAGAGAGAGAGAGAGAGAGAGAGAGAATCACATTTCAGTTTTCATCAAATATTAATATTTTCATGCCCCCAATGCTTAGCTGCGAGCTGCCAGCTGCCATCTCTTTAGTTCTTTTCTCTATCTTTTATCTCTCTATTTATCACTCCCTTTGGAGTTAAGCAAAGCAATGCAGAGACATCGATGGTGCTCCCTCTTTTAGCATGGGGCACAGCGAAAGAGAGTGGCACCCCCACATGTTGCATGATTAAAATTTTAGTTTCAAGATTATTTTTTTTGGTTTAAATTAAACCATTAATAAGTTAAACGTTGGGGGTGTTGTGTGAGTGGCAGAAGGCTGCACAGACAGGGCTGCAAAAGCTTTAGCAGAGAGATGAGAGAGAAAGGGGATCTCGAGAAGGGAGGGGGAGGGCACATGATGTCTTTTGGGTGAAGGATATTTTGGTGGTACTGGACCATAATGGTTATGCCTTTGCATCTATAGTCCAGGTAAGGAAGCACAGCTGCCTTGATCATTATGGCAAAATTTTTGAAGCAGTTGGATACATCTTTAGATTTTGCACCTGGTCCAGACATGGTTGGTGCGGTTCCAGGGGTGTTGAGCCTTGCTGGACCAGTTTTTTGTTGATGTGAAGTACTTGACAGTTGAGACGGGTTTTGGTATGCGTCGCAGTTCGTAATTGATTTGCTGAAGGTGATTGTCACGAGACGAGTTGTGGCTTGTGAATCGTATGTTGGTCGGAATCTCTCTGATGGTTAAGTCAAGTCGAACAAATCTAGTGACGTCTGAGATATGGATTCTCATTGAATCCTAGAGTTTGATTTTGGACCTGACATTGGTTAATTGTATGCTTTTGTATGTGTTAAGAATAAGATATATATTTATGAGTGATATGATTTGATATGTTTATGAGATTGGTAAGAATTAAATTTGATTAGATTTAATTAGATTAATTACTTAGGAATCAAATTAGGGTTACTTGGTGATTAAGTATTAAACCCTAAGAGTTTATTATAAATAGAGAGGTAGAGTTGTTCTTCTCATATATAAATGTATCTCTTTTATCAATAAAACAATAGTTTCTTTTCTATTTTCCACAATGAAGTCTCTCCATTATTTTCCGTTCTGTTAGGTACTCATGCACACCAGCAAGCTAAATTTAGAAGACAACAACATAAATTTTAAAATTTTCTAGTTTGTTAAAGTTTCAAAACCACGAATCAAAACTAAAGTGCAAGACTTGTAAACAAAAACCAAGTGAGCTAAGCTAATTTACTATGTATAGAATACTCACATTTTCAAGCTAACTTCAAGAGCTCTAATCACTACTACAATATAGGGCTGTCCTTACGGATTAGTCCGTAAATCCCCATGGTTGTCCATACGGTGCCCTACGTTTTAATTTAAAAATATTAAATCGTAATTTGTTATTTGGCTCTACGGAGCAGCAAACAAATGACCTACGGTTAAGTCCGTAGGAGCATATATATAGGTTATTAATAAAAAAAAGCACAGAAAATCCCTCGCCGTTCCTAAAAATTCTCTCTCGATCGTTCCCGCGTCTCGATCGTTCCCACGCCTCGATCCCGCGTCTCGTCGCCACCACCCTCCGCCCGCGGCACGCCACCTTCTTCGATCGTTCCCAAAACTTCCTCGTCGCCACCGCCCGCGACTCGTCGCCGATTGCATCGTCGACCACCGGTCTCCTCCGTCGTCTCCTCCACCGCCCGCTACAGGTTAGTAAATCTCAAATTATTTATAATTTTGATGATATTTGGGCTAGGGTTCAGGGCTTAGGGTTCGGGTAGGGGTGAGAGTTAGGGTTATGCATCGGGTTCAGTTTAGGGCAGGGTCAGGGTTCGGTTGGGGTTGGGGTTGGGGTTAGGGTTCGGTTGGGGTTGGAGTTAGGGTTAGGGTTCGGTTGGGGTTGGGGTCGGGGTCGGGGTTTGGGTTAGGGTTAATTAGTTGGGCTTAGGGTTAGGGTTAAAGTTAGGGTTTGGTTCAGGTTTAGGGTTAAAAGGTAGGGTTTGGGTTAGTTAGAGGGTAGGGTTAATTTGGGTTAGTTAATGATAATTTGAAAGGGTTAGGGTGTTGATTAGGGTTAATTTGAGTAAACACTACTACAAATAAGGGTTGCCCCTACGGATTTATCGGTAGGGGCAACCCACCGTCCCTACGGATATGTGCATAGGGGCGAAAAAAGACCCTGTAGGTGCAAGTTGAGGCCCTGAACTTACCCCTACGGGCAAATTCTTGTCCCTACGGCTATATCTGTAGGTGTTCGAGCCCCTACGGAGTACTCCGTAGGGGTAATCAAATCATATATGTATTTTTTTTTTTTTGAATATATTGTATATACCTACGGATAAATCCGTAGGTTCTTTTTCTACCCCTACGGATATGTCCGTAGGGGATAGAAAGTGGACCCTACGGAGATATCCGTAGGGGCACTCCCAACACCCTGCACTGAGATCAGGGGGCAAAATATCAGGAAACCTGATATTTTGCCTCTACGGATAACTCCGTAGGGGATAGTCAGTGGCCCCTACGGACATCTCCGTAGGGGCACTCCCAACACCCTGCACTGAGATCAGGTGGGAAAATGTCAGGTTTCCTGATAGTTTGCCCCTACGGATATATCCGTAGGGGCAACGTATGTACCTACGGCTTAATCCGTAGGTACATATTGTCTGTATTTTTTTTTTTATAATGGGCTGCTAGATTTTTTCCCGCCCTGTGCACAATACTATATACATCAATCAAATCATATATTGCAGTATTCATAATCACATCTCACGCATATATATAATATACAAAAGAAACCCAAAAACTGAATATGATATAAATACAAACCAATATCAATATCGTTTCAAAATGTAGTACAATGTGATATAAATAAATACATGTTTCAAAAAATAAGAACCAAAAAGCTACCCTAGTTCGGTCCAGCTCCACCTCTGAATAACGTTAGAATAACGCGCGCCTGCTCCTCGGTCAATACACTCTGCAATGCTACAAATAAGGGAGTCTGAGCGGCATGTGGAGCTGGCGATGTGGTCTGCGCAGCCGCCGTCGAGGTAGTCGCTTGCGGAGTCGCGGCTGCGGGAGTCTGAGTGGGCGGTGGAGCTACAGGAGCTGTCTGCGGAACCGCAGCCGATATAGTGGCTTGCGGAGCCGCAGCCGAAGGAGATGCATGTGGAGGCTCGGCCGATCTACCCTGTCGCGTCTGGACATAACGTGTGTAAGAAGCGTGTAAGAACTGTGTATTATTCGAATTCGTTTCATTATTAAGTTATTTCGAAACCCTGTTTGGATATCTAGTTTGGAAAAGCGTTGTTTATTTTAATTACATATGTATGTATGATTAATCAAACTTAAGTCTAAAACCAAATAAGCTCAAGCTACGTACTAATTATGGATATGTTGATATGTATATAATATGAAATGATATTTTACTATAAAGTAGTATACATACCAGCATCTCCTTCAACTCCTGAACGGTGGCCCTCAAGCTATCCAGTTCTTGATGGACATGCCGGTCACTGGAGACGGAGGAAGTAACCGCCGGGGTGGAGTCCAACCTCATATGGGCCCTGCTAGGGCCCAATCCCCGGCCTCTCTCCCAACCTCCGTGGTGCCCTCCGTGTGCGGCGTCCAGAACTGGGGTCAGCAGCCTCGGATCGTTCTGTCCGGTAAAATCGATCCCCGAGGCCTGGGCCTGCTCAACCACCCGCTCCTACACCCACATTAAGCAGTAAAGTATAAGTATAAAATTTAAACTTGAACCTTCCAAAACTAAAATTTCAAATTTGGGTAGAAAAAATATTAACACTTACGCAGTACTCCTGGGTAGCGACGTCGGGACATCGAAGCTCGCCCGTGGCGGGATCTGTCGAGGTGCCGTGGACAGCAAGATATGCGGACAGCACGCTCGGTGTACCACCTGACGCCACGGTCCGAGATGTCTGCAATATTAGAAAGTAACTCTTAATATTAGAAATATTAGAGAATAACTCTTAATATTGCAGAATATTAGAGAATAACTCTTAATTTACCGATAACTCCATGGCTCGAGTAATGTTCCTCGAGCCACCTGTGTAAGTGGGGCGACCCCTCTTCGCCGACTTCCTGTTCTCCGTATTCTGAGCGGCCTGTTTCTGCACAACGCATTAACATTTAGTTTTCTAATTAAGAAACACAAAGAAATAAATTATATCATAAATAATGAATTAAATTTAAAATACATACCTGTTTGCGTTGGGAGTTGAAATAAGCGCACAATAGAGGCCATGTCTCTACGTCGACTCTCGCAAACGCCGGAGTAGATAGGAGGGCCGCTCTCTCTGCCTCGGGGGTCGCTAACCACAGGGAGTAGCAGTCGGCCTTCAGCTCATTCCTGTTGTATCGGACCTTGGCCTGCATGTTCTTCATCAGGCCATTGTACAGAGCATGAAGGTCGAGCACCCTCCCCGGGTGATCAGGGTCGGCTACAGGCTGAAAATCGTAATCCAACTGAAAATACAAAAAAAAAATATTGTTATTAGATTGCAAGTGTTAATAATAAATATATTGGATAGATCAAATGAAAATATATATTAATACATACCCGAGCCTGATCAAAGAAGAGGGCGAATGAGCGCTGGTGCTGCTCGTCCCACTCAACGTGAAGTGGATAGTTCTTCATGATCCGGCTCTCGTCCCCCAAATACAGGCCGAACCTCTCGGCATGAGGACCGGTATAGCGATAGTCAAGGGTAAAAAATAGGGGGAATGCTGCCTCCTCCCTAGCTCTATCAGGCCTCAGCCTATGGGACTGATTCGGGCCTCGAGTCCCCCTCTGGGGATGGAGAGGCCCTGCGTCTGCACGAAATATCAAGACAATCAATAATAAGACAAAGTTGTATTAAGAAATCAAGGTTAAACAAAAATTCAAGTGTGATATATACCTCCGGTGATTAGCGCACGAGCCTGGGCCCGAGCAGCAGCACGAGCGGGACGATAGTTCCTCCGGTGAGGAACAACCGGGGTCCCGGACCCGGACGCATCCCCTCCAACTATAAAATAAACATCGAGCTAAATCTCCATGAAGTTCATATTTATTCTATAGAGCATATGTAAAATAAATAAATATTTTAAATTTATTCATACTAACCTGCAGACGATGCGGAGGGTATGGAAGCGGCAGGAGTGGCCCCTGTGGAAGGTGTGGACGCACCACCTATAATTAGACAATTAAAAATAGATTATATAAGTAATTGCAAAAAGAATGTGTAGATCAATAATATAACGTTCTAAATCAATATGCATGCACTATAGGACATATAAACATACCCGCAGGTGCGGTGGTGTCACCACCTACAGCTAGACAATAATAAAAATTGCTAAGTAAGAGCAAAAGGAATGTGTATATTTATGATATAGCATTCTAAATCAATATACATACACTATATGATATATAAACATACCTGGAGGAGCGGGGGTGGCCTCTGTCCCAGATGTGGACGCATCACCAACAACTAGACAATCAAACATTGACAATATAAGTAATTTTGACATAAACATGCATGAATATCTGTAATATTATGGTTTGACCTTGTTCCAATATTGTGGTTTGACCTGTCTCGTCGGATCCATCCCGAAGGTCACGTTATTGTAACCATCCCATTTAGCAGTCACGTCCTCTCCGGACAATGGGGATGGAGGCCCAAGAAGCTCCTGATGACCATCAAAGTGAACCGTGTCTAACCTATAGGGGTGGTCTGGAGGCAGAAAACGTCGATGGCCGCAATAACAAACCTTCCTGCTAAAATTCAAAAATTTTGATGTTGTGTGTTCATGGCAATGAGGACATGCTTTGTGACCATGTACAGACCAACCTGATAGCATTCCATACGCAGGAAAGTCATTAATTGTCCACATTAAAGCCGTACGCAGTATGAAGGTTGTATTTGTGTTTGAATCATATGCCTCTACACCATCAATGAACAAAGTTTTCAGCTCCTCGATCAGAGGTCGGAGATAGACGTCGATATTGTTCCCCGGTGAGTTTGGTCCGTCGATAAGAAGAGGCATCATAAAGTATGATTGGTCCATAGCCAACCAAGGCGACAGATTATAAATTATCATTACAACGGGCCATGTACTGTGACTTCCAGCCATATAGTTGAATGGGCAGAAGCCATCGGCAGCCAGTCCGAGCCGGACATTGCGAGGATCGCTACTGAATATTGCGTGCCTCCTATCGAAATCCTTCCATGCCGGTGAATCTCTTGGATGGCTCATTTTTCCATTTTCGCTTGGAGGAGCACGGTGATGCCAAATCATTACCTCGGCTGTTTTCTTGCACCTGAATAGCCTCTGTAGCCTCTGTGTTATGGGAAAATATCGTGCTATCTTCACAGGTATATCAGGCTTCTTATCAGAATCTTTCGGCTTATACCTGGCCTCTCCGCATGTTGGACACTCTTTCAAATCTGAATTCTCTTTCCGGTACAACACGCAATTTTTAGGACATGCTTGAATCTTCTCGCACTTTAGACCCAAATCAGACATCATTTTCTGGGCTTCGTACCAGCTTTCGGGCACATTATTTCCCGAAGGCATAGAATCTTTCAAGAACGAAAGAAGCATTGTGAATGACTTGTTGCTCCATCCATTTAGGCACTTAATTTGGAAAAGTTGGACGAACCATGAGAGGGTGGAATACTTCGCATTCTCATAAATTGGTTTCCTAGCATCATTCATGAAATTTTCATATTTATCCGCACGCGGTCCTTGACCGGAAGGAATGTCATCTTCGGTACGAATAGATTCACCTAGGGCAGCCTCTACCATATCCTCCATTTCTTCTGATGGAAATAAATTTCCGTATCCTGCCGTATTACCGAATTCTTCTTCTTCTCCTGCCGCATTATCGTGTTCTCCTTCTTCTTCTACCGCAGTACTGCATTCTTCTCCTTCCCCGTGATATTTCCAAGTTGAATAAAGTCTAGTAAACCCATGTTTTACAATATGAAGCTCTGCCAATTCTACCTTCTGCCAGTACTTATTGCCACATCTATCGCACGGACAGAGAATCTTCTCTATTATGATCTTATTATGTGCTCATGCAAATTCAAGGAAAGCAGCAACTCCTGCGACAAACTTAGGTTGCATACGTTGTTTCCAATCCACATACATCCAGTCCTTAACTCTGACGTACTCATGGGCCATGTTAGACTGAATAACATATAAATTGTAGGTTATGCTGACTATATTGAGAAATATAAGAACGGGATAGTTACTGACAAAGGAGAAAATCCGTGTATATGCTTTGTGTGTGCGTTTGTCGTTGAAAAGAATAAATTATCGCACGTTATGTTGACCGATAGACGGGGACTAAGTGGCGCTTTTAGTTTCATATATGGGTATCGATGGGAATATGAAGGTTTCATATTATCATATATTGGTTTTAACCCGAACATCTCGAATCGCTCTCTGATTATGCGTTTGTATGTATGTGTTCCGGCTGTCAGGGGTAGGCTTCTATCCCATTAAGAATGTATAGAGCGAACGCCCATCACTTGTGCTTTCAACCGTTTCGAGTAAATTTCGGCAGCACCTCCCCGCTGTTCTCCGAGTACACTGTAATAGAATAGATAATCATTTCAAAGCTGTGAAACAACGTTGAAATGAACATCTAATCTATCTTTGTACACGGAGAACCAGCGGAAAGATACCGACGAAATATCTCGAAACGGATGAAAACACAAGTGAATGAAGGCGTTTGCTTTATATATTCTTAACTTGTCCACACGGGACAAATCTATGGGTTACCATACGATTGAATTTTCTCGTCGCGTAGACTATACGACGGTTGTTAGTATCGAGCTATACTGTCCGATATTTAACAACCTTCGTATAGTTCTAGGTCACGACGAGTATCGCACGTATGTTAACCGATAGACGGGGACTAAGTGGCGCTTTTAGTTTCATATATGGGTATCGATGGGAATATGAAGGTTTCATATTATCATCGAGTATCATATATTGGTTTTAACCCGAACATCTCGAATCGCTCTCTGATTATGCGTTTGTATGTATGTGTTCCGGCTGTCGGGGGTAGGCTTCTATCCCATTAAGAATGTATACAGCGAACGCCCATCACTTGTGCTTTCAACCGTTTCGAGTAAATTTCGGCAGCACTTCCCCGCTGTTCTCCGAGTACACTGTAATAGAATAGATAATCATTTCAAAGCTGTGAAACAACGTTGAAATGAACATCTAATCTATCTTTGTACACGGAGAACCAGCGGAAAGATACCGACGAAATATCTTGAAACGGATGAAAACACAAGTGAATGAAGGCGTTTGCTTTATACATTCTTAACTTGTCCACACGGGACAAATCTATGGGTTACCATACGATTGAATTTTCTCGTCGCGTAGACTATCGACGGTTGTTAGTATCGAGCTATACTGTCCGATATTTAACAACCTTCGTATAGTTCTAGGTCACGACAAGCATCGCACGTATGTTAACCGATGACGGGGACTAAGTGACGCTTTTAGTTTCATATATGGGTATCGATGGGAATATGAAGGTTTCATATTATTATCGAGTATCATATATTGGTTTTAATCTGAATATCTCGAGTCGCTCTCTAATTATGCGTTTGTTGTGCATTCGTGTTGTATGTGTAACATGATTTTAAACCATTGAGATCAAGATTGATAGAACTGATCATCCTACATTGCAATAGCATTCATCAACCAAAAACTATTATTGCAACGGTATACATCTATAACAATCAACAATAAAACTACAAATATAGGATACTGATATCATAAAGCGTTATGAGACACGTCATCTGCCACGTGTCGTGATCATGGAAATCGCTAATATTGAGCATCATCAAGATTAGATTATGGTTTTGAAGCAAGTTATTGAGCATCTTGGATTGATTGTCAAGTGTTGATTTTTATTTCAACACTTGACAGAATGAAAATCATAAATACAGTTGCAAAATGTGTTCCTCACCCCCATAAAGTGGATCTTAACAATCCAGACAAGACCATCATTGTTCAAATTGCCAAGGTAGACATAATCTCAGCAGTTTATTTACGGTTGCTAGCTTGTATTGCTTGTTGCTATTCTTTTTTTTTCCTTGCCCTTTCTTTCTTTCTTTTTTTTGGGGGGTGGGGGGTTGTGTTTGAAAAGTTTTAACCAACTCACTGCTATTTCTAGGCAATGCAGGAATATAACTAGTTTTATCCCCCAAAAGAAAGAGCTTCAGGCTTCATGCGTCAAGCGATGTGTACGTATAATTATAGGATTTTCTTGCTAGCGGATCATTTACAACTATTCTTTAGTCTATATACCTAGCATCTGCTACTAGATATTACATCTTGCATCAACACCCTGCATGTTAAAATCAAAATCGATTATTTTTTTCTTGATCTTTTTCTGATTTTCTACCATCTGTGTCGAGTTAAATTATGATTAACATTGTATTTGTCAACTAATCAGAAGAGCCATTCAACCAGCCCTACCGTAACCCTAACCCCAGCCCCACTACCGTAACCCTAACCCCAGCCCCACCGTAACCCTAACCCCAGCCCCACCCCAGCAGCAGCCGAACCCCAACCCTAACCCTACCCCGACCCCGACCCCGACCGCCACCGCGACCCTTGCCCAACCCAACTCTCGCGCGCGCAACCAGACCCAGCCATGAACCCTAAGCCCAAAATAATCAAAAAATGCTTTAATTTACCTCGATTTATACCTGAACGGCTGCTGGTGGGCCTGGAGCGACGACGGTGGCGATTTGGCGACGAAACCGGCACTGGTGGCGACGACGGTGGCGACGAAACAGGCGCTGGAGACGACGGTGGCGACGAAACCGGCGGGTGGCGACGACGGAGGCGACTGGTGGCGACGACGGAGGCGATTTGGGGTTTTTTCTCGCGCGCGATAGAGAGAGAGAGAGAAAGTGAGCGTAGGCGATCGATCTGGGATTTTGTTAAATAGATATTTACTTGCCCCTACGGATATACCCGTAGGTCCTTTGTTTGCGGCTCCGTAGGGGCAAACACCCAAATTAAGAATTAATATTTTTATTCTTGGACGTCTGTGCCCGTAGGGGCAACCTTTTAGCCCTACGGATTAATCCGTAGGGCCAAGTAAAATCTGCCCCTACGGATATTTCCATCCGTAGGGGCAACCCCCTGTTTTACTAGTGAAATTGGGTTAAATTTGGGTTGATTAGGGTTAATTAGGTTAATTTGGGTAAATTGGGTTAAGTTTGTGTTAATTAGGGATAATTTGTGTTAGGGTAACTATTATGGTTAATTGTGGTTAATTAGGTTAATTTGGGTTATTTAGGGTTAGGGTTTAGGGTACACTAGTTTATTGCAGTAGAATACTCGATGATAACGTAAACGTACAATTTTATCATAAACGCAAGAAAAATTTACCCTAAACTTGAAATTTCGAACCCTTAATAACGAAATGTAAACGTAAAACCTATTCATGTTAAATGTTCAAGTTAAAACCAATATATTATACTCGATGATAATATGAAACTTTTATATTCTCATCGATACTCATATATGAAACTCAAAGTGTCACTTAGTCCCCGTCTATCGGTTAACATATGTTCGATATTTGTCGTAACATAGAACTATACGAAGGTTGTTAAATATCGGACGGTATAGCTCGGTACTAACAACCGTCGTGTAGTCTATGTGACGAGAAGATTCAATCGTATGATAACCGATAGATTTGTCCCGTGTAGACAAGTTAGGAATGTATAAAGCAAACACCTGCATTCACTTATGTTCTCATCCATTTCGAGTTATTTCGTCGGTACTTTTCCGCTGGTTTTCCGTGTACAAAGATAGATTAAATGTTCATTTCAACATTATTTCACAGCTTTGAAATGATTATCTATTCTATTACAGTATACTCGGAGAACAGCGGGGAGGTGCTGCCGAAATTTTCTCGAAACGGTTGAAAACACAAGTGAATGGATGTCTTCTCTATACATTCTTAATGGGATAGAAGCCTTACCCCCGATAGCCAAAACACACACATACAATACGAATACACAACAAACGCACACACAGCATATACACACTAACAACCCTACACTTAAGCGAAATCATAAATTGAAACACACATATATAGAATACAACTCATACATGGGTATCCTCAAATCTAACTTTGATTATCGATAATTTATTCTTTTCAACGACAAACGCACACACAAACCATATACACGAATTTTCTCCTTTGTCAGTAACCATCCCGTTCTTAGATTTCTCAATATAGTCATCATAACCTACAATTTATATGTTATACAGTCTAACATGGCCCATGAGTACATCAGAGTTAAGGACTGGATGTATGTGGATTGACAACAACGTATGCAACCTAAGTTTGTCTCAGGAGTTGCTGTTTTTATTGAATTTGCACGTGCACATAATAAGATCGTGATAGAGAAGATTCTCTGCCCGTATGATAAATGTGGGAATAAGTACTGGCAGAAGATAGAATTTGCAGAGCTTCATATCGTTAAACATGGTTTTACTAGACTTTATACAACTTGGCTATATCACGGAGAAGGAGAAGAACACAGTAATGCGGCAGAAGAAGAAGGAGAAGACGATAATGCGGCAGGAGAAGAAGGAGAAGAAGGTAATGTGGCAGAAGAAGAAGACGGTACTTTCTTTCCATCAGAAGAAATGGGGGATATGATAGAGACTTCCCTAGGTGAATCTATTCGTACCGAAGATGAAATTTCTTCCGGTCAAGGACTGCGTGCGGATAAGTATGAAAATTTCATGAATGATGCTAGAAAACCAATTTATGAGAATGCAAAGTATTCCACCCTCTCATTGTTCGTCCAACTTTTCCAGATTAAGTGCCTAAATGGACGGAGCAACAAGTCATTCACAATTCTTCTTTCGTTCTTGAAAGATTCAATGCCCCCGGGAAATAACGTGCCCGACAGCTGGTACAGAGCCCAGAAGATGATGTCTGATTTGGGTTTGAAGTGTGAGAAGATGCAAGCATGTCTTAAAAATTGCGTGTTGTACCGGAAAGAGAATTCAGATTTGAAAGAGTGTCTAACATGCAGAGAGGCCAGGTATAAACCGAAAGATTCTAATAAGAAGCTCGATATACCTGTCAAGATAGCATGATACTTTCCATCACACAGAGGCTGCAGAGGCTATTCAGGTGCAAGAAAACAGCCGAGGCAATGATTTGGCATCACCGTGCTCCTCCAAGTGAAGATGGAAAAATGAGTCATCCAACAAATTCACCGACATGGAAGGATTTCGATAGGAGGCATGCAATATTCAGTAGCGATTCTCGTAATGTCAGGCTCGGACTGGCTAGTGATGGCTTCTGCCCATTCAACTATATGGCTGGAAGCCACAGCACATGGCCCGTTGTAATGATAGTTTATAATCTATCGTCTTGGTTGGCTATGGACCAATCATATTTTATGATGCCTCTTCTTATCGACAGACCAAATTCACCGGGAAACAATATCGACGTCTATCTCTGACTTCTGATCGAGGAGTTAAAATTTTTATTCATTGATGGTGTAGAGACTTACGATGCAAACACAAATACAACCTTCATACTGCGTGCGGCTTTAATGTGGACAATTAATGACTTTCCTGTGTATGCAATGCTATCAGGTTGATCCGTACATGGTCACAAAGCATGTCCTCATTGCCATCAACATACAACATCGAAATTCTTGAATTTTAGCAGGAATGTTTGTTATTGCGGCTATCGACGTTTCCTGTCTCTAGACCACCCCTACAGGTTAGACGCTGTTCACTTTGACGGTCATCAGGAGCTTCTTGGACCTCCGGCCCCATTATCCAGAGAGGACGTGATTGCTCAGTGTGACGGTTACAATAATGTGACCTTCAGGATGGATCGGACAAAACAAGTCAAACCACCATTCTCTAACAATTTAAGCATTTTTTTCGAGCTTCCGTACTGGTCAACAAATTTAGTGCGTCATTGTCTGGATGCCATGCACATAGAGAAGGGAGTATCAGAGCATGTACTCAACTTGCTTCTTTGTAAAGATGGGAAATCGAAAGACAACCTCAATACTCGGATGGATCTACAGGATTGGGAAATTAGAAGTGAATTGCATCCTAAACCGGTAGCGGGTAATTGATTGATCTCAAAAACTATCTATTACCGCAATCAAGAACGGCGTCGCATATAGCTAGCCGGTGAGTACGGGTCGATCCACATGGATGTTGTGAATTTCCTAATCGCTCTTACGAGTTAATTCCAAACGGTGTGAATGGATTAATTAAATCTAAAAAAACTAAATTAATCTAGGGAAATTGAATTAAAGATCTAACTATCTAACTAGGGCAAGGAATTAAATTTAATCTAGGGCAGAGAATGAAAAATTATCTAGGGCAAGAATTGAAATTACTTACTTACTTACTTTACAGATGGCTCTCTCTAAACATCAACACAAGACTTGTCAGATCTGAATTTCTGAAATGAAAAACGGCATCGATGCTCTCCAAAAAAAATCTAAATTTTATTGATAAAAAGATGAATAGGGAGGCATAGCCTTTACAATGATTTAGAGTTCCTATTTATAGAGAATAGGAAACCCTAGGGTTACAATGACTCGCACATCTACATTTACCAAAATATCCTTAGGAAGACCTAGTCAAAGTAGACTTCAAGTTTTGGTAAAATTTTATGTCTGTTTCTTTCAAAGGAAGTATTGGGCCTTGAAATTTCCTTTATGGGCTCTTCTGTCTTTGGGCTTCCTTATTATTTGTTTCTTTTATTAAAATAGTTTCTATGTTTCTTCCAGATCTCCAGTGAATAATTACGGTGGACTTTTAACCGTTCGCTTTGTAATCTTGGACCTTGCATTGCTTTGTACTTTGTGAATTTTATTTTTGATGTAGGTTTGATCAAGAGTCTTCTGTTTGTTGGTCAAAGTCCACTTTTGCATCGTCTTTTCATCATTTTCACTGTTTTCTGTCCAAGAACCTGTAACCTGTAATATGTAGCAGACATGGGTCAAAAGCACCTGTTTTTATTGTAAAATGCATAAGAATGGGGAATATAAAATGCAATATTATGATATGAACAAATACCCCCAAACTTATCTTTTACTCGTCCTCGAGCAAACTTATTTTTTATTCTCTACATAAAACCTAACCTAACCGCACTTTCGCAGGGAAACGCGATTGCACTGAGCTCGTGCAACAAGCCGTTAAACCTCTAGGTGTCCCTAGTAGGAGGAGTGTTGTCTCCTGAGGGTTTTCAGCGGATACTACCCACAAAATCCTATCAATTTGGCTTTTCGACTTTTGTTCTCCAATTAGGTTTTCTAACAAGGAATTTTATTATCGTCAACTCGTAAATTATCCACCTATATTTTTCACACTTCCTCATCATCTAACTTAAGATTATATATGTTCTGCAGATCTACTTAGCTTTCGGCATTTCTTAAGTTTTCCTTCTAGGGTTCCATCTCCACATAGGAATTTTTATCAACTCTACTAAAGATATAAGTTCTATTCTTCATTCCTTTCTCTCATCTAAACTCCAATCACATATCCCTATGTGTGTGTAAATCACCCCTACACTTAGAAATTCAAATCAAGCAATCGTACTCTTGTCTGTTGTCCAAAGCACTTCTTAATTGGTGAATTTTTTAAATGAATTTTGCTTACACATCCTTCATGCGACCGTTAATACTTCTTGATGTACCAACAACCGATTACAAGATGTGTTTCCACATTAAAGCGTAATTCCTAGTCTTGCAACACCCAAGGCTTTAGCAGTGACTCCCAAACCAGTTGGTCTAAGGCACTAGGTGATGAAGCACCCTCGCTAAATATTTTTCTATTTTTGCAGCCTTAAGTAATCACAAAAACCAGTGTTCATTTTTTTTCTTTATTCACTTTTTTTTCTTTTATTTTCATTGTGCTAAGGACTTTAGACAAGAGCATTTCAAGGTCTCTTCTACTATTCCAAGTTTCAAGGTGCGTGATTGTGCAATTTGTAGGGTATACATTTTCAGATTCTAGACTTAAACTAGGAACTATTTTTCAAACTTATACTCTAATAAAATATTAATACTTTTCCTTTGCTTCGACTTAGCCCAAGAAGTGAACTCAAAATTTGCCTATTTCTAAATAAACTACAAAGACATATACTCTCTGCCGTTAAACTTTAAGGACGGTTATTTTTAGGGTTTTCAATTTACTAAGTCTAAGATCTAGTTGTTCCTAGCTATTCAACCTTTTTGTCAAACTCAAATCAAAATAAGACAAAAATTGAATACAATATTTTTTATAATTTTTAAGATTTTTCAATTTTTATGGGTTTTAAAATAAGTATGCAAATGCAAGAATATATATATGAATGCGAAAGAAGAAGACTTACCGAGCATACCTCCAAACTTAAACTTAACAGTGTCCTCACTGTCATGCTACACCAAGAGGGTCAAAATGTCGGCACTCCCCTGTTTATTTATTTATAAAATTTTTTTTTTTTTTGTTTTTAATTTTGTTTTTATGTTTTTTTATAGAAAAAGAAAAAAATATATATATACATATATACAACAAGGTTCCCCCCAAACTTAACCTTGGCTTTACACAAGCCAAAGGTTAGCACCAACCATTCAAAAATCTTATCGTGGTAATGGTCGAGTTGGTGAAAGAATGGAGTGGAAAGAAAAGAGATGAGAAGCACACGAGACCATGTGGAGGTAGAAACGGGATACGGTCTCGGTGGGAGAGAAGAATGGCGGAAATGAGAAAGAAGTGGAGTACGATCTTGAGGGTGTAAATCGAGTGAATAAATTAGCGCAATTTGTGATGACCGATGTGTTAAAAGCGATTGTGCTAACCTATCAACCCGTCGAGAAATGAGGTCAAATCCCTCAAGATTCGCAAGAAAGCATGGGTACGCCGAACTTGGTATAGGAGATGAAAGCGTAACGGTCTCTTGCACGGTCGGAACAATGGAAGGTAGGGAAGGGAGTGAATTAGGGATAGTCTCATTCTCACCGTAGTAAACTGTCTCGAATTGGAAGGATTCCATTAATGGTTCGAAACAAATGTAAGCAATCGAGTCTGATGGTTCAACTAACTTATCTGAAAATGTAAAAGACTCAAACTCGGACGGTGAGTCATCAACATCGTCCGAAAAAGTGAAACACTCGTACGTGTTATCGGCTGTAAGAACTGTGTCGGATTCAAAGTAAAAGTTTTCAAGCTCACAGTCGTCAAGCGTGATCTTGTGCGTGGTCGGAACGATGGAAAGGAGGGAGGGTGATTTAATTAAAGGGTTAAGAGGATGAATTGGAAAATCAGACACATCAAATAAAAATGGTTCAACCTCAATATGATTCTCAAAACTCTCCTCAATACTATCCTCAGAATTCTCCTCAATATTTAACTCATCCATGCCATTATCATCAAAATCAAGACGCATATGAGGTTCAGGAGAAACATCCAATGACTCGGGATGATGAGTTGAACATAAAATTTCAATCAAATCGACAGGTTCATCATCCGAAATATTCCCGGCGTCTATATCCTCGATCAAGTGAAAATCAATATTTTCTGTCACCTCATCAAAAGTATGGATATTTATCGATTTAGGTTCTAGAGTGGAGGTGTAATGATCAAACTGATTAGGTGCGGTTTCACTCGAAAGGGGTTCCTCACAATTTGGCAAATCAAGCACTACAAAGTCGCACAACTCATCATTTTGGACACATGTTTGAAAATTGGAGTTGTTGGATTCACTTGGGTATGGGTAGGTTTGATTTGGAAATCCTCTCACATTCTCACTCTGTCCAACCGCCTCCTTATACATTGAAAAATTTGAAGCTAGTTGGAAACTAGCTACCGGTTCAGCCGGTTGCATAAGGGCGGTAATGGATGCTTCCACATTCCTAACCATTTTGTTTGTTGCTAAGATATAAGCCTCCAACGACTCTTCCAAACTAGACTTGGGTGGTAAGGGGGTTTCGGTAAAAGATTCGAAATTGTGTGGATATGTGAAACTCCCAAAAGGCTGTGTAGAAACAGTGTCTAGTGACGGCGGGAAAGTCGGGTAGGACCGGTAGGAAGTGGGTGGTTGGACAGGATTAGGATCAACATGTGGATAAAAAGGTGAATGGACTTGTTGATCTCTAGAACTAGATGTGTGGAGAGGGGTGAAAGATCGGCTACGAGATTGAGCAATATGCTCAGCAATGGACATCGGTTTAGGAGTTACAGCTGGACTCGAAAAAGTGGCATCAACGTACGAAGGTGGTGAAGGTTGACATGGTTGACACAAAGTGGGTTGCAAAGTCAAACTGTTTCTCCTAGACGCTTCTATTTGATCTTTCAAAGATATTTTGGGCACGGAGGGATCTTCTTTAAATCGACCGAAACAATTTACGTACGACGCAAAGTTAGGTTCGGGATACTTAAGTTCAGCAAGAGATTTATGATGTGGGGTACCCATGATAGAAGAAAGGGGAAACGAAAGAAGGTTGGGTGGTGCAAGGATTTCTTAATTAGCGGCAAAGGTTGCAAGTCTCTCTTCTTCTTTTTTAAAATTTTTTTCCTTTTTTCTTTTTCTCTTTATTTAGAACTGTTTGCAAAAAGATTTTCGAGAAAAGAGCTAAAACACACTTTCGATCAACCAAAAATGCACAATCAGGCCTAACTCTAGGGTCACCTAGGTCAGCTAGACAGCTCCTAACTGTTCCAAAGGGTTAGAGATAGGACCTCAAACCGCCTCTTCACCGCCAATTGCGGCCAGGTAAGTGGGAGGCTCCCCGCTACAAGTAGCGGTCCTAATTAAGTAACCACTTACCTTAGACACACTTGCCTAGACACCGCAAAGTCAGGTTAGGATTAACGGCCGATGCCTATAACTAGTCCTCTGTCCTATTGAGCTCGAAGTCCTTAGGGCCGAGTCTAATATTTTTTAATTAAGAATGGTCAATGCAAATGCCTTATGTGATTTCTGGGGTCCTGAGAAGGGTGATGAAATCCCCACCCAATTTGAGTTGGTCAAAAGCCCCTTAAAGTCAGTTTTAAAGATATGCAAAACAGAAAATCACTTACAATCAAAGATTTTTTTGTTATTGCAATTTGAGAAAAGATAGAAAAGATTTCTTGCAATCAATTTTTATTTTAAATGCGCGCAAAGAATCCTGCAGAAGATTTGTTATTTGGAAAGGAAAAGATTTTTGAGCACAAAGAAATACTGCAGGCAAATTTACAGAAGATATATCAAGATTTGCAGAAGAGGAGAGAGAAAACTCACAGAGATTTGCAGTGGTGGAACTGAATTATTATTTTTTTTTTACCGCGTTTCTGCCTCTTTTTTTTGACTCGACCAAAACGAGACGGTTCCGCGGCTGCAGGTAGGCTCGCGCGGCGGTTCCGCGGTGGAAGGTACGCTTCGGTTTTTTCTTTTTTTTGGACCAGATCATCGCGATTCTTCTTGTTTGACTCGGTCCTCCAAATTTCTTCTGTTGTCTATTGTGATATTCCTCTGTTTGTTCGGATTTGATATTTGCTGTTTTGATCTTTGTAGATTTCCAGATCCGAATTTGTTCATAGATCCTGCAAAAATTCTCACAAGAATACCCTTTCCAAAAATAACAGATGATATATTTTTATATATTTTTTATGATTTTTCAGATTTTTATGATTTTTTTAATTTTGATTAACCCGAAATTGCAAAAAGAAAATAACACGCCATCCCCGGCAACAGCGCCATTTGATTGATCTCAAAAACTATCTATTACCGCAATCAAGAACGGCGTCGCTTGTAGCTAGCCGGTGAGTACGGGTCGGTCCACAGGGATTTTGTGAATTTCTTAATCGCTCTAACGAGTTAATTCCAAACGGTGTGAATGGATTAATTAGAGGAGACTACTCACTCATCAGGGAATTAAAATACATTTATCTAGGGCAGAGAATAAAAGATTAACTAGGGCAAGAATAGAAAATTAATCTAGGGCTGAAAATAAAGAACTTACAAAAATGATGCTCTCCAAAAGAATGCTGAATTTTATTAATGAAGGGAGGCATAGCCTTTACAATGATTTAGAGTTCCTATTTATAGAGGATAGGAAACCCTAGGGTTACAATGACTCGCACATCTACATTTACCAAAATATACTTAGGAAGACCTAGTCAAAGTAGACTTCAAGTTTTGGTAAAATTTTATGTCTGTCTCTTTAAAAGGAAGTATTGGGCCTTGAAATTTCCTTTATGGGCTCTTCTTTCTTTGGGCTTTCTTATTATTTGGTTTTTTTTTTTATTAAAATAGCTTCTATGTTTCTTCCAGATCTCCAGTGAATAATTACGGTGGACTTTTAACCGTTCGCTTTGTAATCTTGGACCTTGCATTGTCTTGTACTTTGTGAATTTTATCTTTGAGTAGGCTTGATCAAGAGTCTTCTGTTTGTTGGTCAAAGTCCACTTTTGCATCGTCTTTTCATCGTTTTCACTGTTTTCTGTCCAAGAACCTGTAACCTGTAATATGTAGCAGACATGGGTCAAAAGCACCTGTTTTTATTGTAAAATGCATAAGAATGGGGAATATAAAATGCAATATTATGATATGAACAGTAATCCAGGCAAATTTGTACTTCCCAATTCCGTTTATCATATATCATAACTGGAGAAGAAAAGATTCCTGTAGGTGTTGCATGATTTGAAAGTTCCCACAGGTTTCTCAAGATCATTCAGCAAGAAGATAAAATTGTGAATGGCAAGATCGATGGGCTGAAAAGTCATGATCACTATATTATTATGGAGCACCTTCTCCCATTAGCCCTCAGGACTTCCGTCCCCGAATCGGTTGGTCTAGTAATCAATGACCTATGTTGTTTTTTCAGAGAATTATGCGCTAAAACACTGGATGTTGTGATGCTGGATAAACTAGAAAATTCTATTGCATTGATACTTTGCAAGTTTGAGCGTATTTTCCCACCGTCATTCTTTGATATCATAATACACCTGACGGTTCATCTTGCAACTTAGACTAAGTTAGCCGGACCGGTACAATATCGATGGATGTATCCCGTCGAGAGGTACGTGGAATTTTTCGTTTCGCGCAATTTGTAAAATTATTGTTGTCATGTATGCCCGTATTTATTTATTTAACATATTTTTCTTTAAATACCTCTACACTCTTAAAAAGTATATACGCAATAGAAATCGACCAGAGGGTTCTATCATGCAAGGTTATCTTCTAGATGAAGCAACCACATTTTATTCCCGCTGTCTGGACGAGAACATTGAGACGGGACTTAACCGACCTCGAAGAATTCAGGACGGGCCATATTGTAAAGCCGATTATAAAAGGGTAGACACTATGTTTATCAACAAAATATACCGGTTTATCCTCCTAAATAGCGCATGTCTTGAAAAAATTAGAGAGTAAGTTTTTTTGGATTAATTGTTATATTTGTATTTGTGTGTGTATGAAATGATATAATATTAATGTCATAATTTATTGTCGAGAACAGAATTTATTTTAATGAGGTACATGAGGGGAATCCCGATTGGAACGATGAACGATTGGAAAAATATCTTCAGGATAATTTTTGCGATTGGATTGCAGATCATGTAAGTTATTCGAATAACATGTTATTGCTATCAGTTTTAATCTAAACTTATATCGTTATGTATTTGTCGTAAAATTTGTTTTGTTAGATCCACGATCCGAACTTGTTTTCATCATTAGAGAGTGATTCAAGATGTTTAGCTCAGTTTCCTAGTATGGAGGTTGCATATTATAAAGGATTCGGCGTCCTTGGATATAAATTCGAAGTTAAGGACATAGAAATATCTAGAACCACTCAGAATAGAGGGATTACGACGGTAGGATCGGATGGTGTTATTTATTATGGATACTTAAATTGTATACTCGGCATCCAATATCCCGGATGATCAGAACCCTTTTATATATTTCAGTATACTTGGTACGATACACGAACCGATACGGATAAGTGGAGAAGCAATCTCGGGACTTGGAAAGATGAATATGGATTGACCAGTTTGAACACACTTCGATTTTACGGTCAGCAAGATCCGTTTATCTTTCCGAACCAAGCGTTCCAAGTATACTACTCACAGTGTTTGAAACATCCGGGATGGAGTGTTGTATGCCGTTGGAAACCCAGGGATGTTTATGATGTCCCAGAATTCGAGGACAGCGATGAAGATGAAGAAGAGAGAAGACTTAGAGTGCTCCGACCGTCTGTTTCGAAAGAAGGGTTGTCTTCGGCTGATCATGAAGTTACGTGGGTTAGAAATGATATCGATGATGAAATCCAAGTAGATATATCTAATGCGTCCACAAAACGAAAAAGGTTATCAGTAATGTTATATTATTACTTCACATTTTATGATCTATACATATATAGCATGCATATGTAATGATTGTCTAATGTGTACATGAACCGTTTTATCTAGATTTGATGTCGACGATGGGAGCAGCGAGGGGCGGCAGGAGCTCCAACCACGGCAGAGGCAGAGGCAGAGGCAGAGGCAGAGGCAGAGCGGTTCTGCCGCCCGGAGAGCTGCGTAGGGAGCCTCAGAGGCAGAGGCAGAGCGGTCTCTGCAGGTTTTGCACCCCGATTAGAGACCCCTTCGGATGCCTCCTTCCATGTGGACTTGGCCGCACCTCCAGGTATATTGCACGCATATTCATTTTGAATGTAATATTATAGATATACATGCATATTCATGTCAAATTACTTACATAGTCAATGTTTGATTGTCTAGTTGTTGGTGGTGTGTCCACATCAGGGACAGAGGCCTCTCCCGCACCTCCAGGTATGTTGCACGCATATTCATTTTGAATGTAATATTATAGATATACATGCATATTCATGTCAAAATTACTTACATAGTCAATGTTTTTCATGTCTAGCTTTTGGTGCGTCCACATCCGGGACAGAGGTCATTCCCGCACATCCAGATATGTTTATATATCATATAGTGCATGTATATTGATTCAGAATGCTATATCATAAATATACATACATTCTTTTTGCTCTTACGTACTTACATCAGGGGCAGAGCCCACCACCGCACCTGCGGGTATGTTTATATATTCTATAGTGTATACATGTTGATTTAGAATGTTATATAATTGATATACGCATTCTTTTTGCAATTACTTATATAATCAATTTTTGATTGTCTAATTATAGGTGGTGCGTCCACGTCTGGTGCAGGGGGCACTCCTGTCACTTCCATACCCTCCGCTCAGTCTGCAGGTTTGTATGAATAAATATAAAATATTTATTCATTTTACATATCCTTTAAGAATAAACATGAATTTCATATAATTTTATCGATGTTTATTTTCTAGTTGGAGAGGATGCGTCCACGTCCGGGTCACCGGCTGTTACTCACCGAAGGAACTATCGCCCCGCTCGTGCTGCTGTCCGGGCCCAGGCTCGTGCTTCTGTCGCCGGAGGTATATATCACGCTTCAATTTTCGTTAAACCTTGATTTCTTAATACCACTTTTGTTAGTGTATATGCCCTAGAGGCCATTACTGTATCATACTAGTTTGTATATTACTTAATGGAAGCTTGGGATATTCACCTTGTATATACAATCTTGCTCGAAATAGTAGTATGCTACTTGGTTTGTTTCTACTTCAATGTGTACATGTGTTTATTTTTGTTTATCACCTATACACATTAGTGGAGCCCTTAGGATCTTTGCTTGATTACCAGTGTTGTGATGGCAGTCACACTAGTGGGGGCTGGGTAATTTATAAGCACATCCTTATGCAGGTCCCTAGTCGCAGGACTATCGAGACAGGGCATCGATACTCCGGAGAGACTAGCGCATGCGCTTCTCATCCCAGAGTGGGAGATGGTCTGTCCCACAGCCATCAGTACGTCGTACTGGAGATAGTATGCGGGTGCTCGTTAGGTTACGAGTACACTGGACATGACTCATCGGGAACTGACCGGTTGGTATTATACCTATCGTCAGTTATCAGTTCCCAGGTGACATGAGTACAGCTTAGTCCGCTGACTTGACACTGTCACTTCGCCTCGAGTGTGTTCCCACTGTACTTTGATTACTACCCTTCCACGGCTCAAAGGAGTCGTGCAAACAGGTAGTAGTTGGGTGCAGTCCCGAAGCACTTGGAGGCAGTGACGGTTAGACAGGATTCGTCTCTCCCGGTATTGGGGGTTGACATCGTGCTGTGTCTAGGAGAGCCATTACACGAGTAGTCCCTGGCCAGGGCAAGCGAGATATACTGGTAAGCTTCCAGTGTTATCTCAGGGTGTTTTGGGCTTCACTCCGATACTACTTGTACCGCTATTAGGGGACTGACGTTTACCGCCCCCTAGGCCCGCCATGCGATGTATCAGACGAACAGACCGGACTGTACGGAGACTGTCACATTCAGGCTCAGTAGGAGTTCAGATGGGTTTCACCTCGTCAGTCTTCTTGTCGGCATCTACCTGGGGACCGTTACGCACAGCTAGTGCCGCTTGCGGTCTGTGGTTAAACTCACTGCCAGCGTAGTGTCGAGTCTTTAGAGTCCCACACAGAAAGCTATTCGCCTTTAGGCAAAAGAGTAGAGGTCGTATGGTTTTGCGACAGGTCGCATGGTTTTGCGACAGGGTTCGGTCACATCCGTGCACTTGTGCACGTACAGTGTCCGGACAGTTAACACTAGCGGGCTTTGGTTTAAGCCAGATCCTAGTGTACGTTTTGGGATTGATTTTATCTCGTATGTATTCGTGTTCCTCGGAACGCGGATGCGGGTGTGTATGCACAGTTGACAGAGAGACAGAGGCAGAGTATTCTCATTGGGGTTGTTGACTGTTGACTGTTGACAGTTGACTGTTGACCATAGACTTTTGCTTAACCCTAATGAGAATAAGATATATGATTAACATTAATATTAATTAAGTATTATAGTAACATGGTCGTTGAGAGGTTGACTTTGTTGACTTGTTGACTTTGTTGACCGGTTGACTAGGTTGGACTAGTTGACCATCATCATGACAATGGCTATCATTCCATGGCAAAGACTTTTGCTTGCTTGTTTATTTATGCAAAATGAGTGCATGAAATGATATAGCCATTTTGACTTAAACCATTTACACAATACTTGATTTCTATTTTTGTTATGATGGCTTTTGGATTATGAAAGGTGAGAATGAGAAGAGTATGGTTCATTCTATCATTTTGTTTTCTCTCTCTTGAGCTCTCTCATTCTCAAGCTCTCCCTCTTCCTCTTGCTCTCTCTATCTCAAGGCAAACCATTCTCATGTGTTGAGACTAATTGCCTTAGAGATAAAAAGACACCAAAACATTCCTCTACTCATTCTAGTCCACAAGGCCTAGCAAGCCAAGTGATCTAGTTTCTTCAAAGTTCGAAGAAGAAGCCATAGGTAGAAGCTTTCGGGTGGATCCATCTTCGGCGCAAGGAGACGACGAGGTGAGGCCGATCCGTACACCGGTAGGAGTCGAAGACGAAAGAGTTCAAGAAAGGTATAGCCCCCTAACCGAGTAGGTAAACTCTTGTTAGGTTGTTAGTTAGTAGTTTAACAAAGATCCGGTTTTGAGTCCATGTTACCGCCTCTAGAAAATTGTTTTTCATCAAATTCCGCATGCCCGAAAGTACCGGGAGAGGTAGCATGGACTTACAGTGGTATCAAAGCCTAGTTAAACTCTATCTAACATGTTAGCATAGTAGCTAGAAATTCGATCAGAGAAAAAGTCCTGAAATGAACCCGGAATTCATGCTTGCTGTCGATTTTTTTAAGTCCGTAAAAATAATAAATCATGCATTAAAAATCGACTCAGGGTTTTTTAAAGATACTGTAGAAAAACGATGCAGAGATTCCATCAAACCACCGCGGAAACGCGGCAATAGCTTGCTACTACCGCGGTTCCGCGGCCTTCTTGGCTCTTCTCTGGATCGTCTTTGCTACAGTATACTCAGTGGGTTATTTTGGGATTTTTGGTATATGTGTTTTCAGCCCAGATTTTCCAGAAAGAAAATTTTGTTTTTGGGGCTTTAAAAACCGTATTTCGATCGAGTTTCTAAAGACTTAGGCTGACGGGTATTTCTGTGATGTGATATTTGTATTGAACGTCTGCTAATCGCTATATGTCGATTAGTGGGGGTTATACAAATCTGTGATCTGTAATGTTGCTGGAATGTGTATATGAATTCATTGGATTGTCGCGGGTGAATAGCCGGGGGTTGTGAGACGAGAGTTTTCTTTTTTTTTCAATTCATGTAAATTTGTAAATTGATGTAATAATTATTTATATGGCCGCACAACCGGGTCGGGGTTGTAGCCGTCATTGTATAATTTCTTTTTACTGTTTTTGCTCCTAGGATAGACCCATGGAGGGGGGTGCACAAACTACCGGGTATCCCGAAGTGCCGAGTGGCCTACTCACGGTGTTGGGGAGGTTGCTTCGCTTCGGGTACTTGGCGGGTAGTTTGCCGCACCCGTAGGGGTCTTGGGTGGGGTATTGGCTATTCACCGCGACCGTGTAATCTGCTTTTCGTTACAGGCTCGTACGAATTGCGGGTTCCTAGTATATCCAATGTATTCATCTGTGATCTGATATGGCTATCATTGCAATATATCTATATATGATATTATTTAGGCGTTGCTTATATTTTACAGCCGCGCTAGCCCAACCCCCGCTCTGTCGTTAGTTAAGTAACCTAACGGGTAATGACGGGGCCCCGTGGCGAATGCGAATGGCATAAGCGTACGTCATATTTTGGTTGTTTTCTGCAATGGTAGGATTAAATGATGGGACGCATTAAAAGAACTAATGCAAGAATATCACGCATTAAAAGAACTAATGCAAGAAAAATAAACCAAGTAAAAGTCGTTGGAACACTTTCGAAAAACCACTCGGTTCTTTTCAAAACCAATTTTTAAAATGCGGAGTTTGAGCCACTCCTTTTAAAAGCTATCTCGTTCCATCGATTATATCAAGTTCACTACGTTCACGGTTTCGCCAAAACCATTCGTAGCCCTCCGTCGTTTCACATGGATAGTCAATAGTATTCAAGCTATGTATGTTGGCCGAAGTCAAGGCATAGTGATTGGTAGCTATTGGGTATTCATGTGTAGCATAGATAGATGCGTTGGTTTGGGACAGTCGTACTGCCATTTTGGCCAAAGTCAAGGGTAGGTACGGGTGGATCTAAATTAACCTGGAGAATGACGGGTAGAACTTGATATGTGACTTATGATATTTTGGCCAAAGTCAAGGTCATAAGAGCATGGGGCAAAAATCCACATCGGGAGTTTCAAAAGAACTGAAACTTGCTAGTGTTGCATACCATTTGGAGTGTGATGATTCTGGTAGGATTCCTTCAGTTTCGTCACGCGATGATATTTGGATCCCTATCCTACTGTGAGTATATGCTACTCCTCGGGAAATTTCTCACTAAACGATCAATGCTATAAACCTAGTAGGTGTCTAGAAAGGTGTTAGCGGGGCAACGCCCCCAGGAAAAAGAGGTTATTTAATTAAGGAACTTCGCGAAAGCGTTGGAAAACCTCCCTCGAAGTACCGACACTGGCCTGGCTGAACGGTTAAGCAAGTACTGTACGGTGAGATTGATCCTGACTAATTCTTCCTTTTTGGTTTGAGGAGGGATTCGAGAAACAGTGGGAGCCATCCTGTTTAGACAAATTAAAAACCACTCTAAACTTGCAAGAGCATCATGCTGAGTGTTTCTTCTCTCTCTCCTAATTGCAGCGACCAATCGACATGACTGGACTTAAGTTACTTCTAGATAAAAACATACTGACAGGGCCAAACTACAAAGATTGGCTCAGGAATGTCAAGATGGCAATCACTTACGACAAGCTGGGGTATCTTCTTACCACCAAATCTCCCCCTGTCCCAGGTCCCAAAACCAGCGTCGCGGATAAGGAAATCCGCAAGACCTGGGAACTAGATTGCGCGAAGGCCAAGTGCCTCGTGCTTGCCTCTATGGACAACGAACATCAGAGGAGGCACGAGAATATGGACCTCGAGTCCATATTTCTCCATACAAAAGAACTGTATGGAGAGCAATCTCGTATCGTAAGATACGAAGTGTCGAAGAAGTTATTTTCGGCAAGATTGGCCGTCGGATCATCGGTAGCGGAACACGTGCTTAAGATGATTGGCTACATTGAAGAGCTCGCGGACCTTGGAACCACGTTGGAGAATGAGCTCTATACGGACTTGATTCTCCAGTCCCTTCCTTCCACTTACGCCCAGTTTATACTGAACTTCAACTTACAAGAAAAGGAAGTTGAACTTTCAGAACTCCTCAACATGCTGAGGAGCGCAGAGGGCACCCTACAGAAAGGTAGGAAAACATCCACTTTGTTTGTAGGAGGATCTTCTTCTTCTAGGTCCAAAACGAAAGCCAAGGGAAAGAAGAAGAAAGCCCCTGCCAAACCAAGGGGCGGTGTTAGTAAAGTGGATACGAAGGGAAAGGCAAAAGCAACAAAGAAAGTGGGGAAGCTTGTGGATAAGGAAGAATGCTTCTATTGTCATAAGAAGGGACACTGGAAGAATGATTGCAGTGCTTGGAAAGCCAGAACACAGGAACTGAAGCAGGTTGCGGCTTCAGCTTCAGGTGTGTATGTTATTGATAACTATCTTTCAATAAACTCTACTTCCTGGGTATTGGATACCGGATCAGGATCTCATATCTGTAATTCTTTGCAGGCGTTGAGAAACCGTAGGTTTTTGAAGGCAGGTGACATGACCCTCAAAGTTGCAAACGGAGCTAGCATGGATGCTAAGGCCGTGGGGGACTATCACCTGGGAATGTCAGATGGACATGTTTTGGTTTTACGTAATTGCTTTTTTGTACCCAACGCAACTTGTAATATCATTTCTGTATTTTTGGTTTCTAAAGAAGGTTATGAATTTGCGTTTGAAAGTAATGTTGTAAACATTCACCTTAATCAAGTCTTGATTGGGTCAGGTACATTGAGCAATGGTATATACGTATTAAACCAACCACAGATTTTCAATGTCCAGAATACACACAAAAGAAAGTCTCCAGAAATCAATCAGACTTTCTTATGGTATTGTAGACTGGGTCACATCTGTTAGTGTATATGCCCTAGAGGCCATTACTGTATCATACTAGTTTGTATATTACTTAATGGAAGCTTGGGATATTCACCTTGTATATACAATCTTGCTCAAAATAGTAGTATGCTACTTGGTTTGTTTCTACTTCAATGTGTACATGTGTTTATTTTAGTATATCACCTATACACATTAGTGGAGCCCTTAGGATCTTTGCTTGATTACCAGCGTTGTGATGGCAGTCACACTAGTAGGGCTGGGTAATCTATAAGCACATCCTTATGCAGGTCCCTAGTCGCAGGACTATCGAGACAGGGCATCGATACTCCGGAGTAGACTAGCGCATGCGCTTCTCATCCTAGTGTGGGAGACGGTCTGTCCCACAGCCGTCAGTACGTCGTACTTGAGATAGTATGCGGGTGCTCGTTAGGTTACGAGTGCACTGGACAGGACTCGTCGGGAACTGACTAGTTGGTTTTATACCTATCGTCAGTTATCAGTTCCCAGGTGACATGAGTACAGCTTAGTCCGCTGACTTGACACTGGCACTTCGCCTCGAGTGTGTTCCCACTGTATTTTTATTACTACCCTACCATGGCTCAAAGGAGTCGTGCAAACAGGTAGTAGTTGGGTGCAGTCCTGAAGCACTTGGAGGCAGTGACGGTTAGACAGGATTCGTCTCTCCCGGTATTGGGGGTTGACATCGCGCTGTGTCCAGGAGAGCCATTACACGAGTAGTCCCTGGCCAGGGCAAGCGAGATATACTGGTAGGCTTCCAGTGTTATCTCAGGGTGTTTTGGGCTTTACTCCGACACGACTTGTACCGCTATTAGGGGACTGACGTTTACCGCCCCCTAGGCCCGCCATGCGATGTATCAGACGAACAGACCGGACTGTACGGAGACTGTCACATTCAGACTCAGTAGGAGTTCAGATGGGGTTCACCTCGTCAGTCTTCTTATCGGCATCTACCTGGGGACCGTTATGCACAGCTAGTGCCGCTTGCGGTCTGTGGTTAAACCCACTGCCAGCGTAGTGTCGAGTCTTTAGAGTCCCACATAGAGGGCTATTCGCCTCTGGGCAAAACAGAGTAGAGGTCGCATGGTTTTGCGACAGGTTTCGTTCTCATCCGCGCACTTATGCACGTTTGGAGTCCGGACGGATATTACTAGCGGGCTCTGGTTTGAGCCAGGTACTGGTATACGTTTTGGGGTTGATTTTATCTCATAGTATTCATGTTACTCGGAATAAGAATGCGGGTGTGTATGCACAGTTGATTGAGGCGGAGGAGGAGGATTTTCATTAGGGTTTTGGAACGGGTGCGCATGTACAGTTGACAGTCGTCTTTTTCCAAACCCTAATGAATTTATGATATATCAATTAATAATATTAATTAAATGAAATTGTGTCATGGTTGGGTTTGTTGACTTGTTGACCAAGGTTGACTAGTTGACCATGGTTGAAACTTTGACTATCATCATTACATATCAAAGATGCTCTTTGATTCTAGCAAAACCATTTAATGTGTGTAATGATAATTGTCATTTCAAACCATCCATCAACTATTTCATTTTGATTATTATTATTATTTTGATAATTCATTTGATATTATGTTATGGTTGTAAAAAGCTTTTCATTCTATCATAACACTTCTCTCTCCTCTCTTCTTCTTCCTCCTCCTCTAGTTCAAGGAGACTCACTCTCATGTGTTGAGAAACCCCTCCTTGAGATAACAACACCCAAAAACCACTCTCTACTCACTCTAGGGTTAGAGGTCTAGCAAGCCAAAGACCTTAGTTCTCTCAAAGTTCGAGAAAGGAGCCCGAAGGTTGAACCCTCAGGTGGATCCATCTTTGACGGAAGAAGGCGACGAGGAAAGCACCATCCAAGCTCTACAAAGGTTTCAAGAAGAAGGAGTTCAAGTTAGGTATAACCTCTTTTCCGAGTAGCTAACTCTCTTTAGCTTAGTAGCTAGTTTAGTTTAGAAAAGATCCCGACTTTTGTTAGTCCATGTTTCCTAATGCGCTAAAAATTTGTTTTTTATACTGTTTCCGCCTCCCCGCAAGAACCGGGGTTGGCAACGTGGACTTACAACATCAATGAGAGAAGGTTGACAAAGTTACATACAGAAGGATATTTGAATCCGTTCGAATATCAATCGTATGCCACTTGTCAATCCTGTCTCAAAGGAAAGATGACAAAGACTCCGTTCACTGGACACGGAGTAAGAGCGAGCGAGCTCTTGGGACTCGTACACAGCGACGTGTGCGGTCCGATGTCTACACATGCGCGAAGCGGTTATTCTTACTTCATTACTTTTACGGATGACTTTTCAAGGTACGGTTATGTCTTCTTAATAAAACATAAGTCCGAAGCCTTTGGAAAATTCCAAGAATATAAGAATGAAGTAGAAAAACAAACCGGCAAAAGTATCAAGATTCTAAGATCGGATCGAGGTGGTGAATACTTGAGTGCCGAGTTCCTGGACTATTTAAAAGAGAACGGAATTCTCTCTCAGCTTACTCCTCCATACACTCCGCAACATAACGGTGTATCGGAGAGACGGAACCGAACCCTATTGGATATGGTACGGTCCATGATGAGTAACGCTGAGTTACCGCGATCATTCTGGGGGTATGCGCTAGAATCAGCTGCATACCTTTTGAACCGAGTTCCAACTAAGACTGTGCCTACCACACCATATGAGATGTGGTGTGGGAAGAGACCCTATCTTAATCACATTAGGACATGGGGAAGTCCAGCTTTTGTCAAAAAGCAGCATGCGGACAAGCTCGAGGCACGCTCAGTACAGTGCAAGTTTGGGATATCCAAAGAAATCCAAGGGATATTTCTTCTACTGTGAAGAGGAACAAAAGGTTTTTGTTTCTCGGCATGCCCACTTTCTAGAGCACCAGTTCTTGGAAAAGGAAATAAGTGGGAGCGCAGTAGAACTGGAAGAAATTCCAGAACCACAAACTATTACTGAAAGCTTAGTGGAACCAGAGGGATCAAAAGAATAGGACATTCCTACGCCGCTCCGTGGGAGTAGTAGGCAGTCTCATCCGCCCGAAAGATACTACGGTTTTCTCATAGACGGGGATAGAGAGGATTGCATCATAGATTATGATGAGCCTACTAGCTTCCAGCAGGCCGTTCAGAGCGTTGACTCGGTAAAATGGCTGGATGCAATGCAGACCGAAATGGAGTCCATGTACACCAACAAAGTATGGACGTTGGACATTGCTCCAGACGGGGTAAAACCCGTAGGATGCAAGTGGATCTTCAAAAGGAAGATTGGTGTAGATGGACAGGTTGAGACCTATAAAGCTAGACTTGTTGCAAAGGGTTTTCGTCAAAGACCTGGTTTGGACTATGACGAAACCTTTTCTCTAGTGGCTATGCTGAAATCCATTCGGATCCTTCTTGCCATTGCTGCCTTCCACGATTATGAGATTTGGCAGATGGACGTAAAGACCGCTTTTCTAAATGGAAATTTAGAGGAGTGTGTCTATATGGACCAACCAGAGGGTTTCATTCAGAGTGGGGGCAGCGGAAAGGTGTGCAAGTTGCTTAAGTCCATCTATGGACTAAAGCAGGCATCGCGGAGTTGGAACATCTGCTTTGATGAGACGGTCAAAGAATTTGGCTTTATCAAAAATCCAGATGAACCATGCATCTATAGTAGATTTGTAGCGAGAACTGTAGTATTCCTCGTTTTATACGTGGATGACATTCTCTTAATGGGAAATGACATTCCTATGCTACAATCTGTCAAGGGGTTCTTGTCACACAGGTTCTCCATGAAAGACCTGGGTGATGCCTCATACATCCTGGGGATTCGGATCCATCGTGATAGATCCAAGAGGATATTAGGACTTTCGCAGTCCAGGTACATCGACACCATACTGAAAAGATTCAGTATGGAAGATTCCAAGCGCGGTAACCTACCGGCTTGTTACGGGATCACCCTCTCTAAAGAGATGTCTCCCAAGACTGATTTGGAGAGGGATCGCATGTCTATTATACCCTACGCTTCTGTGGTAGGCTCTATAATGTATGCGATGTTGTGTACCAGACCGGATGTAGCCTATGCACTTAGTGTAGTAAGCCGGTATCAGTCAAACCCCGGGGAGAAACACTGGATAGCGGTAAAGAACATTCTCAACTACCTGAGAAGGACTAAGGAGATGTTCTTGGTGTATGGCGGAAAAGACCTCCAGATCGAGGCCTTTGCTGACTCCAGCTTCCAGAGTGACAAGGATGATTCCAAGTCCATGTCGGGTTTTGTCTTTACCCTCAATGGAGGGGCGGTGTGTTGGAAGAGTTCCAAACAGAAAACCGTTGCAGACTCGACGATGGAAGCGGAATACATCGCTGCATTTTATGCCGCAAAAGAAGCTGTCTGGATGAGGAAGTTCTTGAAAGAACTTCAGGTGGTTCCGTCCATTGTTGATCCAATACCTCTGTATTGCGACAACAACGGGGCAATAGCTTTAGCGAAGGAACCCAGGTCCCATCAGAGATCCAGACACATCTTGAGGCGGTATCACCTGATCAGGGAGATCATGGATCGCCAGGAGATCGAGATTCGGAGGGTTACTTCAGAAGATAACACTGCAGATCTATTCACCAAGGCCTTGCCCCAGACTCAGTTCGAGCGGCTGATCGAGATGATAGGTCTTCGATACGCCAGTACATGGCCTCAGTGCAAGTGGGAGATTGTTAGTGTATATGCCCTAGAGGCCAATACTGTATCATACTAGTTTGTATATTACTTAATGGAAGCTTGGGATATTCACATTGTATATACAATCTTGCTCGAAATAGTAGTATGCTACTTGGTTTGTTTCTACTTCAATGTGTACATGTGTTTATTTTTGTTTATCACCTATACACATTAGTGGAGCCCTTAGGATCTTTGCTTGATTACCAGCGTTGTGATGGCAGTCACACTAGTGAGGGCTGGATAATCTATAAGCACATCCTTATGCAGGTCCCTAGTCGCAGGACTATCGAGACAGGGCATCGATACTCCGGAGAGACTAGCGCATGCGCTTCTCATCCCAGAGTGGGAGATGGTCTGTCCCACAGCCATCAGTACGTCGTACTGGAGATAGTATGCGGGTGCTCATTAGTTTACGAGTACACTGGACAGGACTCGTCGGGAACTGACCGGTTGGTATTATACCTATCGTCAGTTATCAGTTCCCAGGTGACATGAGTACAGCTTAGTCCGCTGACTTGACACTGTCACTTCGCCTCGAGTGTGTTCCCACTGTACTTTGATTACTACCCTACCACGGCTCAAAGGAGTCGTGCAAACAGGTAGTAGTTGGGTGCAGTCCCGAAGCACTTGGAGGCAGTGACGGTTAAACAGGATTCGTCTCTCCCGGTATTGGGGGTTGACATCGCGCTGTGTCTAGGAGAGCCATTACACGAGTAGTCCCTGGCCAGGGCAAGCGAGATATACTGGTAGGCTTCCAGTGTTATCTCAGGGTATTTTGGGCTTCACTCCGACACGACTTGTACCGCTATTAGGGAACTGACGTTTACCGTCCCCTAGGCCCGCCATGCGATGTATCAGACGAACAGACCGGACTGTACGGAGACTGTCACATTCAGGCTCAGTAGGAGTTCAGATGGGTTTCACCTTGTCAGTCTTCTTGTCGGCATCTACCTAGGGACCGTTACGCACAGCTAGTGCCGCTTGTGGTCTGTGGTTAAACCCACTGCCAGCGTAGTGTCGAGTCTTTAGAGTCCCACACAGAAAGCTATTCGCCTTTAGGCAAAAGAGTAGAGGTCGCATGGTTTTGCGACAGGTCGCATGGTTTTGCGACAGGGTTCGGTCACATCCATGCACTTGTGCACGTACAGTGTCCGGATAGTTAACACTAGCGGGCTTTGGTTTAAGCCAGATCCTAGTGTACGTTTTGGGATTGATTTTATCTCGTATGTATTCGTGTTCCTCGGAACGGGGATGCGGGTGTGTATGCACAGTTGACAGAGAGACAGAGGCAGAGTATTCTCATTGGGGTTGTTGACTGTTGACTGTTGACAGTTGACTGTTGACCATTGACTTTTGCTTAACCCTAATGAGAATAAGATATATGATTAACATTAATATTAATTAAGTATTATAGTGACATGGTTGTTAAAGGGTTGACTTTGTTGACTTGTTGACTTTGTTGACCGGTTGACTAGGTTTGACTAGTTGACCATCATCATGATAATGGCTATCATTACAGGGCAAAGACTTTTGCTTGCTTGTTTATTTATGCAAAATGAGTGCATAAAATGATATAGCCATTTTGACTTAAACCATTTACACAATACTTGATTACTATTTTTGTTATGATGGCTTTTGGATTATGAGAGGTGAGAATGAGAAGAGTATGGTTCATTCTATCATTTTGTTTTCTCTCTCTTGAGCTCTCTCATTCTCAAGCTCTCCCTCTTCCTCTTGCTCTCTCTACCTCAAGGCAAACCATTCTCATGTGTTGAGACTCATTGCCTTAGAGATAAAAAGACACCAAAACATTCCTCTACTTATTCTAGTTCACAAGGCCTAGCAAGCCAAGTGATCTAGTTTCTTCAAAGTTCGAAGGAGAAGCCAAAGGTAGAAGCTTTCGGGTGGATCCATCTTCGGCGCAAGGAGACGACGAGGTAAGGCCGATCCGTACACCGGAAGGAGTCGAAGACGAAGGAGTTCAAGAAAGGTATAGCCCCCTAACTGAGTAGGTAAACTCTTGTTAGGTTGTTAGTTAGTAATTTAACAAAGATCCGGTTTTGAGTCCATGTTACCGCCTCTAGAAAATTGTTTTTCATCAATTTCCGCATGCCCGAAAGTACCGGGAGACGTAGCATGGACTTAAAACTTTGTCTTAATATTGATTGTCTTGATATTTCTGGTAGACGCAGGGCATCCCCATCCCGAGAGGGGGACTCGAGGCCCGAATCAGTTCCACAGGTTGAGGCCCGACAGAGTTAGGGGGAGGCAGCATTCCCCTTCTTCTTTACCCCTGATTATCGCTATACTGGTGATTATGCCGAGACGTTCAGCCGGTATATAGGGGATGAGAGCCGCCTTGTGAAGAAGTATCCACTTCACGTTGAGTGGGGCGACCAGCACCGGCGCTCATTCGCCCTCTTCTGGGATCAGGCTCGGGTATTAATATATATTTTCATTTGATTTATCCAATATATTTATTATTAACACTTGCAATTTAATAACATTGTTTTTTGTATGTGCAATTGGATTACGATTTTCAGCCTGTACCCGACCCTGATCATCCTCGGAGGGTGCTCGATCTTCACGCTCTTTACCATGGCCTGATGAAGAACATGCAATCGAAGGTTCGATACAATAGGAACAAGCTGAAGATCGACTGCTATTCCCTGTGGATGGCGACCCCCGAGGCAGAGAGAGCGGCCCTCTTACATACTCCGGCCTTTGCGAGAGTCGACATAGATACATGGCCTCTATTGTGCCAATATTTCGACTCTCAGCGCAAACAGGTATGTATTTTAAATGTAATTCATTGTTTAGTATATAATTTATTTTTTTGTATTGCCTAATTAGAAAACTAAATCTGAATGTGTTGTGCAGAAACAGGCGGATCAAAATAAAGAGAATAGAAAGTTGGCGAAGAGGGGTCTCCCCACTTATACAGGCGTCTCGAGGAATATTACTCGGCTATGGAGGCATTGGTAAATTACAATAGATCTACTGTGATATAATGTAATATTAAGAGTTATTTTATAATATATATAAATTTTTTGCGAATTGCAGAGAGCTTAGACCCTGGCGTAGGGTGGTACATCGAGCGTGCTGTCCGTGTATCTTGCCGTCCACGGCACCTCGACAGATCCTGCCACGGGCGAGCTTCGATACCCCGACACCGCTACCCAGGAGTATTGCGAAGTGTTAATATTTATTTAACCCATATTTGAAATTTTTGTTTTGAAAAGTTCAAATTTAAATGATATACTTATATTTTACTGGTTAATGTGGGTGTAGGAGCGGGTGGTTGAGCAGGAGGAGGCATCGGGGATCGATTTTACTGGACAGAACGATCCGATCCTGCTGACCCCAGTCCTAGACGCCGCACACGGAGGGCACCATGGAGGTTGGGTGAGAGGCCGGGGACTGGGTCCTAGCAGGGCCTATATGAGGTTGGACTCCACTCCGGCGGTTATTTCCGCTATCTCCCGTGAGCGACATCTAGAGCAAGAACTTGACACCTTGAAGGCCACCGTCCAGGAGTTGAAGGAGATGATGGTATGTATACTACTTAATAGTAAAATATTATGTCATATTATAGATAGCAATATATCCAATATTAGTACGTAGCCTGAGCTTATTTGGTTGTAGACTTAGTTTTGATTAATTATACATACATAGAACTGTCTAATTAAAATAAACTACGGTTTTCCAAACTAGATATCCAAACGAGGCTTAAGTCCCTAAATATTCATTGATTGGGGTTTCGCAATAACCTGATAATGATACAAATTTGACTAATACACAGTTCTTACTCGTTTATTACATGCAAAACTGAACAGACGCGACAGGGTATTTCGGCTGAGACTCCACATGCATCTTCTTTGGCTGCGGCTCCGCAGGCCACTATCTCGGCTGCGGTTGCGCAGACCACTCCTACAGCTCCACAGCCCGCTCAGAATCCCGCAGCTGTGGCTCTGCAAGCCACTACCTCGGCTATGGTTACGCAGACCACTCCTCCAGCTCCACAGCCTGCTCAGACTCCCGCACCGCCCGCATTGCTCGAGTTGCTGACTCAGGGTTTATCCGAGGAGCAGGTGCACCAGATTACGGCGATTATCAGAGGTGGAGCTGGATCGAGCTAGGGTAGCTTTTTGATTTTTATATTTTAAACATGTATTTACTTATATGATACATGTTGTATATATTTTGGACGATATTGGTGGTGTTTACGTGTTCATATTGATTTAGATTGATATCGTATTCTGCTTGTTGATTTCTTTTATATATTATGCATGAGATGTTGATTATGAATACTGCGGTATATATTCTGCTTGTTGATTACTTTCATATATGATGTATATATTATTGTGCACAAGGCGAGGAAAAAACAGGCAGCCTTTTTTTTAAAAAAAAAGCCTGATAATATGTCCCTACGGATTAATCCGTAGGAACACATGTTGCACCTACCGTTTAATCCGTAGGGTCCAACTTTGCCCCTACACATTTATCCGTAGGGACAAAATATCAGGATACATGATATTTTGACCCTATGGACTCAGTAACAGGGGTTAGGCTTGTCCCTAAAGAGTAATCCGTAGGGGCCTTAGCTTTACCCCTACATATTTATCCGTAGGAAAAAAATATCAGAATACCTGATATTTTTCCCCTACACATATGGATCTACTCATTAAGCCGTAGAGGCATGTATTTGTCCCTACGGAGTTATCCGAAGGGGCAACTGTTTTATTTTATAAACCGATAAATTAAATAAATATTTTGTCCCTACGGATAAATCCGTAGGGACAGATGGACCTATGTATTAAGCCGTAGGGGCAATTATTTCACCGTAGGGGCATGTTTAAGTCTAAGACTTGCACCTGCGGCGTGTGCACCTACGGCGTATTTCTGTGCCCCTACGAATATAGCCATAGGGGCAGTGGTTTGCCCCTACGGCTTTATCCATAGGGGCAACCCCTATTTGTAGTAGTGAATGTTAGAATCTAGCCAGGCTTCTAGATGAGAGGATGAGCTTGATGAGGAGGCCGCATACGATCCACCTCGAGGAAACTGGAATCTAGCTCCATCTTCACTATTAGCTACATGCTTCAAGTGTAGAAACCGACAAACCCTACCTTGCTCGGAAAGGGTTGAGGGGGATGTGGATACAAGGGTCACTACAAATATAGTCTCATTTTTCTTTTCCTTTACTTTGTTCTCTTTTGAAAATGGATGAAGAGGAAGAGGGTAGAACTTGAGCTAGGAGATGATAAAGCAATCAAAATATAAAAACTTCCCTTCTTTTCTAAAATGGTTTAGTCTCCTATGCTCAAAATGAGAATAGATCTCAATCATTTAAGTTCATCAAATAACCAAGTGTCAACCACTTTCTCTTGCCTCCGATTTCTCTTGCCTCCGAGTGTCATCCAAGGGAAAACCCTAATGCATATAGTGTTCCATAGGAACAATATAAGCAAAAGAGAACCATGTAAAGAAAAATAAATACATGGAATTATGATATATATGCATACATATATATACCTAAAACAATATATACATGCATACATATAATTCTATGTATTTCCAATGTGTATAAAATACACAAATGAGTCATAAAAATAGTGACATAATACTAGAGCGCGCGCATATATATATATATATATATATATATATAAAGAAAGAAAGAAAAATAAATACATGGAATTATGATATATATGCATACATATATATACCTAAAATAATATATACATGTATACATATAATTCTATGTATTTCCAATGTGTATAAAATACACAAACAAGTCATAAAAATAGTGACATAATACTAGCGCACGCGGATATATATATCCACTGGATTTAATATCTGTTTCATACAAGACCGGTTATATTTATATATATATCCACTGGATTTAATATCTGTTTCATACAAGACCGGTTAGTATTATCAGACATCCGATTACCGTTAGTGTATCCAATACACAAGTTTTAATCAGACACTGGCACGCATCTAATGCTCACATCGACATCATATTTCTAGAACCGGAAAAACCTCTGTGTGGGACTCTAAAGACTCGACAATACGCTGGCAGTGGATTTAACCACAAGCACGTTGTAACACCCTAGGGCACTTATACTATATATTTTGGGGTATTTCAAATCTTGCGGTAAATTTTTTTATTATTGTTGCTTTGGGTTACAGATAGTGCTATCAGCAGTTGTGGTTATTATCCAACCCGACCCGTATGGTTGAAACCCATCATAGTTCAAGATTACATCAAATATTTGCGAGTACAGAGGATCCATGCAAATGGAAATTTTACAAACATATATAATATATTTTAGTATCCACATATCTTTTATAATACAAAATAAAAATCAAATAATATATTTTGATATCTAGTCTTGCATGTCATCACACCCCATATCTTGTGGCTGCGGCCATACATCGTGTTCAGACCCTGATTGTTAAAACAGATTTGTTCTTAATCGCTACATATATTTATGTAGATCCGTACTTGGGGATATACATTTTTATTGACAGGATATCGCATTATGGTTTAAATTTTTACGTATATTCTCCATATTGAAAAACTAGATTTTTGAATGGTTACGGGTAATATTCGGAACAATCTGGTATTAGCTATAAAATCCCATATATATATATAATATTTATATAACTAACATATAACTTATATATTATATATAATATATTAATTAATTTAATTATAAAATCTCATTCTCTTTCCCTCCTCTCTCTTTCTCTCATTCTCTCTCTACCTCCGTCTCTCCCACTCTCTAATATATACACAATAATTTATATAAAACCTTACTCTTTCTTTCTCTCTTTCTTTCATTCTTCTTCTCACATCCCCGTGAGCGAACCCGAACCCTAACCCTAACCCACACTCGTCCTCACCCCTCGCCGCCGTTTACCCTCTCGTCCTCGTCCTAGCCCCTCTCGTCATCACCCTCTATCTCTCGTCTCCTCCCCGACAATCTCACACCCTGCACCTTCTTCCTAACCCAAGAAACCCATACCTCATCGCCGGCAACCTCATCCTCGCCGGGAAAACCCACCACCGCCGTCACCACCGACCTCCTCTTCACCTCCTCGCCTTCCCAACACCCAAGAACACCCAACACCACCACTGACGAACCCCTCTGCAACTTCCCCGATCACCAAACCCTCGCCAGACGACCTCGTCGTTAACGTCGTCGCCATTACCCCATTGCTTACCCCTCCTCTGTCCTCATCAACCCCATAACCACCAACAGCAACAAGTTCTCTCCTCCTCTTCTTCTTCTTCTTTCATATCTTTCTTTCTTTTCTTTTCTCGACTCTGATCATCTTGTTGGAGTTATGCACGTCGCTGACGATCTACACAACCCAGCCACCATCGTCGAATAGCCTGGTTACCACGTCACGCAGCTTCTCAGCCAGGTCCAGTCCTTCATGCGCCGTAACGTTATTTCGACGTCGGAACATGACATCCATATATCGACGTGAGATCCGATCAGGAAAGTTCGAAACTTATAACATGCTATGCTATTATATCAATATCTATTTGATATATGATAGTACATGTGTTTTACTATTCAGCAGAAATTACCGATTTACTATTTTCGAGTATCCGTATTGATAATAGCTTATATAATTGCATGACGGAATGTCACAACATTATCATCTACTATATTAGTTCAATACGTTATCTAGATTGCATTATACATGGTAATAGACGTATGATGGTTATTACAGATAGATACATATACATCCTGGCATTAATAGTATTTCAATGTTGATTACGGTTTTACTTTTGACATCTATTGGGTTAACACATATTACATGATATGTTCACGAAATTACCGAACTTGTTACTTGGATCATCCGCTAATGCCGACAATCCTGACTTATTGTCCTGACGGATATGACTTGTTGTCTATATAGACAAGACCTATGCCTACTTCATCCTGTGTTGGCATTAGTTTTGTTGGATATAGTGCCCTCAAAGTAAATTATTGGATCGCAGGCACGTGATTGCAATGATTAAGGACCTATACCGGTAGGACAGTCTTATTCGAGATGATAGTATGCTATCTGGTTTTTCTTTATCATCACTATTACATGTTGATAGAGCCTATAGGATTCTTGCTTGACTGCCAGCAGTATGATGGCGATCATATACGTGGGAGATGGGGTCTATAAGCGCATCCTTAAATGTCCCTAGTCGTGGGAATATCGAGACCGGATATCGATACTCCAGAGTAGAATAGTGTATACTGACCGAGACCCCGACGACGGGCGGTGGCCACGTCTCACAAGCCATTGGTGTCAGTTTATTCACCTAAGATAGTATACAGGTGCTCATTAGGTTATGAGTACACTGGACGGACTCACCGGGAACCTGCTAGTTGGTATTATACCCATTTTCAGATAGCAGTTCCCAGGTGACATGTGTACAGGTTAGTCAATCGACCTAAGATCATCATTTGTCTTGTGTGAGTTCCCACTGTACTTTGATTACTATCCTACCACGGCTCAAAGGAATCGTGCAAACAGGTTTTAGTTGGGTACAGTCCCGAGCCACATGGAGGCAGTGAGCGGATCGTCGGGGATTCGTCTCTTCCGGTATTGGGGGTTGATGTCGCACAGTGCACGGGTGGCCATCACCAGAAAACCTTGGCCAAGGTAGTCGAGAATTACCGATCTAGGATCGGTAGTTTCTCAGGTGGTGATGGGTTTCATACCGACACGAATTATCGCGTTGTTAAGGGTCTGACTTTATTCACTCTTAGACCCGATATGCGATACTCTTAGACGAACAGACCGGACTGTACGGATATTATCACTGTTAGGCTCAGTAGGGTTCCTGGATGAGTTCGCTCATCGGCTTCGCTTTCGCTTAATACCTCGGCAGCTGTTACGCACAACTAGTGCCACTGACGTGCTTATGGTTAAATCTACAGCCAGTGTATTGATGAGTCATTAGAGTCCCCCACAGACAGTTTCCCAAGTTCGGGCGAAACGTTGTAGAGGCTGTATGATTTTATGGCAGGGTTCAAACATACACGTGCACTTGTGCATGAGTCATGATTCGGACGGATAATGCTAGTGGGCTTTAGTTTAAGCCGGATCCTAGTATTATATTGTGTAGGAATATTTTTGTCTCATTGTATTCATATTCTGTCGGAATACGGATGCGGGTATGTATATATGGTCGAGAGGTATTCTTGTAATTCGTTACAAGATTACTTTTTGAAGTTGTCAATTTTTTCTTCCGTTTTAAAATATTTAGTTTGATATTTTAATGGATAATTGTGAGTAATGTATGACTTTGTTTTTAGCCATTTTCCTTGCACAATTCGTGGGCAATATGGTATGGGAATTTGATGACTCATTGTTTTGCATTAATTTTTGGCCATGCTTGGAGTGGGCAGCATGGAAAAGAGGGATGAGGTGGCTTTTCTTGGTGTGGGGTGTGCTGGGAATATTGGGGTGATGGATTAATTGATGGTGTTGCTTTTTCATCACTAGATTCACACACCGCTACACATACCAATCCCCAGAGAACAAAAAATTCTGGCCGAGCCCATTCATGGATTTCCTCACTAGCAAAATATTATGCTCACCTCACACCTGGCAACTTCAATTTACCTCCACCCAAATTATCGGGTGTCTTGAGACAAAGTATTCTACACTCTCTCTACTTCACTCTTGGACATGTCGGCTAGCAAACTTCATGTCTGAGTTGTTTCGGTTTGAAGCGGAAGCCCGTATAAAGATTCCTCGATGTTGTGCCACTTCGACAAGCGAGACCGGAGGGCGAACTTCGTCGGGGCAGCCGCGACAAGCATGGGACGGTGATTGAAGACCGAAGGACATAGATCGATCGGTATAATCTCTGAACCCACTTTATAGAATGCTAGTTAATGGTTAATGGAACGATCCAGGTAAAGATTATGGCAGCGTTAAGTTTTGAAAAGTTTTTGTTCCGGATTAAGCCTCGGAAAGACGGGCGGGGCGCTGCCGTATCCCAACTTGGTATCAGAGCCACCCATTAACCGTAAATTAGCTTGTTTAGACAATGTTAAACTATCGAAACCGAAACAAAACCCAAACACTGCCCCTGCACATTCCAGTCTCTGTTGTTTTTAAAGTGTTTTTAAAAATTATTTAAACAATTGCAGAAGACTACTGACATGAACACTAGAACACACCCCAAACACGAGACCCATCCCTTGGATTTTGGCCGAGCCCAAGCACAAAAAATCCAAGGTCGCCGGCCCTTTAGTGGCTTCTGGGTTTGGTTTTTGGGGTGTGGTCTGGCCTCTGTAAAGTTGGTGCAGCGGTATTGTTTGTTTAACCTAGTTTAGATATGGTTTTATCAGTTTGTTTGGGGCTATTCGGGGGTTATTTCGAAGTCGATATTTTCTAACATTGTTTAAAGTTTGTAGTACATTACATTTCTATCTGTGACCGTGAATGTCATTTGATCAGTAAATCTTGTCTAATCGCTATAGTCCTTTTAGACGGGTTTGCGAATGTGACATTCACGTTGATGTTCTGTGTTGTGCTGTGATGTTGCGGATTTGTCGTGGTGGATAGCTTGCGTACAATGGTAGTGCAGTTTGGATATATTTGTACATTTGATATCGCGGGACGAGCGTCTGACATGTGGACTGCCGTCACTGTCTGTTTGTATATTATTCTTTTGGGGCACGACCGGGTTGAGGTCGATGTCACCGTTGTACATATTTTTCTTTTCTGTACTAAGATTACCCCGCGGAGGAGTGCACGGATAGCCGGGTTCTAGAGGGCAACCGGCCCGCATCTCATGGCATTGAGACGGAGGGGGCTTCACTCTAGAATTGGCGAGCTATTCGCCGCACTCATAGGGGATACAGGTTGACCCAAGGTGGGGTGCTCAAGTTACCGGATTCCATGAAGTACTGGGTGGTCCATTCACTTTGTTGAAGGGGGCTGCCTCGCTTCTGGTTTTGGCAGGTAACTTGCCGCACTCGTAGGGGTCTAGGTTCTCATTCCACAGGCTATCCACATGGCTAGGGGAACGTCCGGTTTCATTTGTGGCTCAAACGAAACTCGGGGCTCCCAGATTATCTGTATTGTTCTGTGATGCTTATTACTTTTCTGTGATGTTGCATTTATCACGCCTGGAGCGATTATTATATATTGATATATATACTAGTAGATGTTGTATATATTTTACACCCGCGCTAGTCCAGTCCCCGCTCTGTCGTTAGTTTAGTAACCTAACGGGTGATGACGGGACCCAGTGGCGAATGCGGATGACATATACGTACATCATATTTTCGTTCTTTTCTGGTGTGATTAATTGATGGGACTACGTTGAGTTAGATCAATGAAAGGAAAACAAACCTATTCGATGTTGTTGGAACATTTTTCAAAAAGCTGTTGACGTTCTCTTTTGTTTTGCACAGAGGTATTCGGTTATGAATATCCAGCACCTCATTCGACGAGGTAAGGGCCAAGATCCCTTCATCGGGAGTGACTCATTGGACAGAGGTTTGCGTCAGGGTAATAACTTCACTATAGTCGATTACTTTTTGCTTTGCATTGCGGTATTCAGTTGGAATATCCTGCACCTCATTCTACGGGGAAAGAGCCGAGATCCCTTCACAGGGAGTGACCTCTTTAGCAAAGGTTTTCGCCACTATATATTTATAAAAAGCTATCCGGTTCCTTCAACGATATCAAGTTCATTACGTTAAAGGTTTTTCGCCAAAAACTAGCCATAGCCCTCCGTCATTTCAGATTAGTATTACTTAGTATTTGCGCTACGTTTGTCGTTGCTATTCGCCGATGCGTAGTGTGCGGTAGCTCTGTAATGCTTTTCTGTCGCATGGATATATGGATTGGTTAGGACGGTCGTACGACTTTGTTGATTATTCATCAAGCGTCGTGCGGGTGGGTTTAACGCAATTAAGATAATGATGGGTTGAACTTGATTATGACCTTTTGATTTGTTGATTATTCGTCAAGGTCACTTGGGTCCTAGTGGTAAAAACACACATCGGGAGTTTCAAAGATACAGGAAACTTGCCAGGCATGCGCATACCTTCTGGAGTGTGGTGACTTGAGTGGCTTCCATCAAGTTATCATGCGATGATAGTTGGATCCCGATTCCCACTGATGAGTTGGTTTACTCCTCGGGTGATCCCGACTAATTCTTCTTTCAGGTTTGGAGGAGAATTTGAGGATACAGTGGGAGGTTTCCTGATTAGATAAAGTGATTAACCATTCTGATCTGGGTTAGAGTACACGCTGAGTGTTTCTTTCTCTCTCTCTTTGACAGCGACCATGGCTCGACCCTAAACTATGACTCAGTAACCAAGTTAACCGAATTTTCTTAAAACACTGGCTTTTGGATTGTCTGAGTTGCATACATCATTGCCACTCCTTCTTTTACCTTTTGAGTTTCTCCAGAACACCCCGTATCACTATGAACATCCACTTCCATTGGATAAATCCATCGTATGGTTATATACGAACTCGAAGGAACTTGTTCCAATTCGAGAATGGATTCTGGTTCTGGAGAGATTGAATATGACTATTCAGTTGTCTTTTCTTTTTATCTTTTCTCAGGTTGTGAGGGCTTCCAGGATTAGAAGAGGGTACACCTATTATGCTTATTGGATAGTATTCTTCCAAACCATAGACAGGTGCCGAAAGGTTGGGAATGAAGAAAGCCAATTAGCCTAAGTGTGGTGTATAGAAGGTAATATGTAAAGACAAATAAAGGGATTAGAAAGAGGGCAAAGTAAATCGCGACTGTTATTATTCACGACCAAACCATGTATTTCATCGCCACTCCTACTTCACTTTTATATTTCTCCAGAACATTCCGTATTACTACGTATATCCAATTCCATTGGATAAATCTATCGTATAGTTACATACGAACTCGAAGGAACTTTTTTTTTGAGGATGAATTCTGCTTCAGGAGAAATAGGAATAAGGTTTATTCAGTTGCCTTTTATCATCACCTTCTCTCAGGTTGTGAGTACTCCTAGTGAAGAGTCCCGGCAGCGTCCCGGCCATCGAAACGCGGAACAAAAATTTTCTAAACTGGCGCTACCGCTACCCGATTTACGAATCGACCTTAAACCCTAAACTAGCAAACTAAATAAGAGTTAGAATCGTTATACCGAGTTGATCCGTGTCTTTAGGTTTTCATTCCAAGCTCCTAGCGATTCCTTGATGTGGTTTGGTTGCCGGTCTTCTTTCGTCTCCGATGATCCACCCGAGGGAAACGGCGCAAGCTCCAACCTAGTCGAACGAGGTAACCGATGCTCCAAAGTCGCTAGCGATGGAGAGTGGGGGTGTAGTAGTGTGTCACTATGATTTTCTCTCAACCATGTGCTCCATAGAGCAACTCAAGAAGAAGATGATGGAGGTGAAAGCTTTGGCATGAGCAAGAATAATGCTAAGTGTTTTGTGTTCTTTTCTTTTGAGTGAATGAGAGAGGAGCGTTTAATCAAGTGTGTAAACTAGAAAATGAGATGAGCCCCATTCCAAATATGTGGCCGCCCCCCTTCTTTCTCCTTCATACAAAAAAAAACATTTCCTTTTTCAATTAACCATTAAACAAATGCCACCATGCTTTGACCCATGCCACTTAACATATCCATGACCATACCTCCTTTTCCACCTCATTTATAAAAAAACAAATGAATTTCCATAAATGAAAATCATATAAATGAGGTGGCATCATCTAGAAGCTATTCCGTAGAAAATATGGAATACTTCCCGGTACATGTATCAAAATACATATACGCGTATTCATACAAAAATACGAATAGCCAAGAGAGAAAACGAACAATAATACTAGAATACATATATATATAAATACATATGTAAATTATTAAATCAAAACCTGATTTAATAAACTGGCTTAATCCTCAGCCGCTAGTATTATCAACCGTCCGATTAAACTCTGTGCAGCATATGCACATATTTAATCGGACACCTGTATGTATCAAAATACCTCATGTACACCATATCGCCTAAACCGTGAAAACCCTCTGTGTGGGACTCTAAAGACTCGTCAATATACTGGCAGTGGGTTTAACCACAAGCACGTCAGCGGCACTAGCTGTACGTAACGACTACCCAGGTATTGAGCGAAAGGGAGGCCGACGAGCAAACTCATCCTGAATCCCTACTGAGCCTGTCAGTGACAATATCCGTACAGTCCGGTCTGTTCGTCTAAGAGTATCGCATGTCGAGTTTAAGAGGGTGGATAAAGTCAGACCCCTAACAACGCGACATTCAGTGTCGGTATGAAACCCATCACCACCTGAGAAACTATCGATCCTGGATCGGTAATTCTCGTCTACCGTGGCCACGGATTTATGGTGATGGCCATCCGTACACAACACGACATCAACCCCCAATACCGAGAGAGACGAATCCCCGACGATCCGATCACTGCCTCCATGTGGCTCGGGACTGTACCCAACTAAACTTGTTTGCACGACTCCTTTGAGCCGTGGTAGGGTAGTAATCAAAGCACAGTGGGAACTTACATGAGACAAATGACGATCTCAGGTCGACAGACTAATCTGTACACATGTCACCTGGGAACTGCTATCTGACAATAGGTATAATACCAACTAGCAGGTTCCCGGTGAGTCCGTCCAGTGTACTCATAACCCAATGAGAACCTGTATATTATCTTAGGTGAACAAACTAACACCAATGGCTTGTGAGACCTGGCCACCGCCCCTCGTCGGGGTCTCGATCAGTATATACTAGTTTACACTGGAGTATCGATACCCGGTCTCGATACTCCTACGGTTAGGGACATTTAAGGATGTGCTTATAGACCCCAGCTCCCACATATATGATCGCCATCATAATACTGGCAGTCAAGCAAGAATCCTATGGGCTTTATCAATATGATGATAAAGACAAACCAGATAGCATACTATCATCTTGAGTAAGACTGTTTTATCGGTATATGTCCTCACTCAATCATCATAATCACAAGTCCGCGACTATGATAATTGCCTTGAGGGCACTATAGCCAACAATCTCCCACTTGCACTTAAGGCCAATTATTGCGATGTCGCATACTCACAGCCCGTGTGATACCGAACACCCAACTTCTCTACTAATCAGTTTCGCAAAGCCCGTTTGCGAAAATGATTGTGTTCGAGAAATAGCCTCAGTGAGTGGATCCGCTCCAATGTTTCTTTCTGTATCTCTCTTAATCTCAACTTCGCAGAGAAAACTATCTCCCGAATTGAGCAATACTTGTCTTAGAATTTGTCTGGATATCTGATGGGACCCAGTTCATAAATGAACTCTAAATCCAGCAAACTACTTAGACTGTATCGTCTACTGAATTTAATTAGTATCATGCGCCATGCCCTTCCTCAGTATTCGCTTGGACCACCTGTCCAACATACTGTTCCTCAAAAGAGGGTAAAACCATAACTCTGACAGTCACTCTGTCATCCAGGTCATCTTGGAAGCCTGAAATGATAACCGTCTCCTGAAGGAGTATGCCGTTACCATATCCCTAGAACATCCATTTATGTTCATAAACTGCTCCCCAATGTTTCTCCACGATTGGATTAATATATCTGCTTATTGCAGCTAGTGCAAAACAATATCTGGTGTGGTACTTGACATTTCATGATTAACTCAATTGCCTAAGCAAGTAATATGCTAATCATGTAGAGCCCTCTCCTCTTTATTCTGTAAGACACCTTTAGAGAGGGTGACTCCATCACCTGCAGGTACACCACCATGCCAGGAGTCGTCCATTTAATGTCAAAGTACCCAAATTAGGATACTTCCCAAATCTAGATCTAAAACCATAGATCTAGTAACCAGAAACCCGATATTATATCCATATCCTATGTGGAGAAACAACTTTGTGACAAACACAGTATATCCGATCGTAGTATAGGAATATCTCTTCCTATCAAGTGCATGTCATCCCAATACCTGGATATCACTCTCTACTACCTTCTTACCAGATCCATCTCCTATTCTGATGAGGTCAAAGCCTATGACTGTCGCATCAGAAACAGATGATCTATATCTGCTATACCTGCTTTAGTCTATAAATAGACATAAGCTACTTGCCCACTATGCTTCCGCTGCTCCCACTGACTTCAACAACCCTCTGGTAGAGTCATATAGACGTGCACTTCTAAAACTAGTTTAGAACGATGCTATACTCATCCTCCTGCCGGGTCTTATAGTCTAGAACAACAGCAATGGCAAGTCTGGATAAACAAGAACCTCCCTGCCACTGTCTCTGAGAAGACCGAAGTACCTCTCGGATGACTGAGGTTACCCACCAAATCTGCGGAGTGGCTAATGGAATATCAAATCCAATTGAATTCTTAGGTTCTATTAAATTTTCAGTAATCGTTTGTGGTTCTGGAATAACTTCCAGTTCTACCATACTCCCACTTCTGTTTTCTGAAAAAATCCATTTTATTAAAACTGTGGCGAGTCAATAACAATATAAATATTGATTTTTCTGATGGTAGAAACTTAACCCTCGTCAAAGCCCGGAACAACCCACAAACAGCCATTACTGAAGCGTGCCTTGAGTTTATCCGGATTCTAGTTTTAACCATTAGCCGAAAAACTCCCTATACCTTAATATCGTTAAGATATAAATTGATTCTATATATATCTAATATATAAACAAAAGCACTAATTTAATTGGAACCAGATTCAAAATCATGCAGCTGTCTCCAGTGCATATCAACCAAATAGAAAAGAGGACAATCAGCATTACTCATTTACGAATGCAACCTTATATGAGTAACCCGAAAGAGAAGCAAGTTCTCAAAACCATTACTATCAATGGAATACCAAACACAAGTATCTACATCTTCGACTTCATCGAAGAATCCTGATACTTCCAACAAATGGTTCTCTACTTTATTCTTATACCTATGACTTCTGAATATCTGGACCTTGCATTTCAACGAAATACATGTCCAGAACTGGAGAAGTCATAAGTAAACACAATATAGTACGAGTACCACCCCCTTTGTCCTAATGGACACTGGACAACATACAATACTTTGTATAAGTCCCCTGAGTTCAATAACTCAAACCCTGTGCGTCGTAGGTTGAAAAATTGTAGTATGGTTAAGAAGAATTACACCGCTGTTGAATGCACCTTACCTAATCACCAACCGATCTATGTAAATGTCACAGACATAATATCAAAAAGATATATCTCACTTTATAAAATAAATGTACAGATATATCAGTTTGAAATTGGTGCATAACAATGGATATTCAAAACCAAATATTTGCCATCCGGCAAAATCCAGATGATTTCCTCAAATATCACCAATTACAACGAATTCTGATATAATGAGGATCTAATCACCCAATTCCCAATATCTTACTCCCACTCACCATCCGTAATAACATGTAGATGTGACAAACTGATCTGGTAAATACATACCCTGGAGTTAGATTCCAACTGGGAAAACAGTTATCAATTAACATCGCACAGTGAAACTGAAACATGAAATGTTTCGAAGGGATTCAACTGGTATTCCTAGTAACGCCTCTTACGCTATCCTGATTCACGACAGTAACCATATACTTATCTGCCCTCACTCCAATCCCTTTATTATGTCTTTACTTATTACCTTCTGTACACCTTCTTTAGGCTAATTGGTTTTCTTCTTTCCCTACCCTTCAGCACCAGCTTAAGGTTTGGAAGAAGACTATCCAATAAGCGTAATAGGTGTACTCTCCTAATTCTAGGAGCCCTCGCAACCTGAGAGAAGGTAATGGGAAAAGACATCTGAATAATCCTATCCAATCTCTCCAGAACCAGAATCTATCCTCGAAAAAGTTCCTTCGAGTTCATATAAAACCATACGATAGATTTATCCAATGGAAGTGGATATCCGTAGTGATACGGAGTGTCCTAGAGAAATGCAAAGTGGATGTAGGAGTGGCAGGGGTATACCCGGTCTTTGTCGTGAATGATGGTGGTCATAATTTCCTTTGCCATTATTCTAATCCCTTTATACGTCTTTACTTATTACCTTCTGTACACCACACTTAAGCTTAATTGGTTTTCTTCCTTCCCTACCGTTCGGCACCTGCCTATGGTTTGGAAGAAAACTATCCAATAAGCTCAATAGGTGTACCCTCTCCTAATCCTAGGAGCCCTCACAACCTAAGAGAAGGTAAAGGGAAAAGACAACCGAATAATCCTATTCAATCTCTCCAGAACCAGAATCCATCCTCGAAAAAGTTCATTCGAGTTCGTATATAACCATACGATGGATTTATCCAATGGAAGTGGATGTTCGTAGTGACACGAGGTGTTGTGGAGAAATGCAAAGGTGATATAGAAGTGGCAATGATGCATGCGACACCGTGACATTCCAAAAGCCAAAATGTTTTAAGAAGGTTCGATCAACTTGGTTTATGAGTTTTAGTCAAGGGTCGGGTCATAGTCGCAGTCAGAGAGAGAGAGAGAGAGAGAAGAAACACTCAGCGTGCACTCTAACCTAGATCAGAATGGTTAATCATTTTATCTAATCTGGATGGCTCCCACTGTATCCTCGAATTCTCCTCCAAACCTGAAAGGAGAATTAGTCGGAATCACCCGAGGAGTAGTCCTACTCATTAGTGGGAATCGGGATCCAACTATCATCGCATGATAACTTGATAGAAGCCACTCAAGTCACCACACTCCAGAAGGTATGCGCAAGCCTGGCAAGTTTCCTGTATGTTTGAAACCCCCGATATGATTTTTACCCCAAGCGGTTTATGACCTTGACTTTGGCCAACAAATCATAACCCGCAAGTCAAGTTCTACCCGTTATTGTCCTGATTGATTTAGACCCACCTGCACATACCCTTGACTTTGGCCAACAAAGTGGTACGACTGTCCTAAACCAATGCATATCCATGCAACGGACAAGCAACACACAGCTACCACACACGATGCCTTGACTTTGGCCAACAAACACCGCACGAATACTTTGCACTACTTATCCGAAATGGCGGAGGGCTACGGCTGGTTTTTGGCGAAAAACCTTTAACGTAATGAACTTGATATCGTTGAAGGAATCCAAGTGGTTTTTATAAATATATAGTGGCGAAAACTTTTGCTAAAGAGGTCACTCCCAGTGAAGGGATCTCGGCTCTTTCCCCGTCGAATGGGGTGCAGGATATCCCAAACTGAATACCACGATGCAAAGAAAAAATAATCGACTATAGTAAAGTTATTACGCTGACGCAAACTTTTACCCAAGGGGTCACCCCTGATGAAGGGATCTCGGCTCTTGCCTCGTCGAATGAGGTGCAGGATATTCCAAATGAATACCACGATGCAAAGCAAAAGAAAACGTCTGTAATGTCAGTTTTTAAAAACTTGGTTCCAACAACATCATAAATAGGTTTGTTTTATCCTTGCATTGATAAGAATCGATGCAGTCCCATCAATTAATCACACCAGAAAAGAACGAAAATAAAATGTACGTATATGCCATCCGCATTCGCCACTGGGTCCCGTCATTACCCGTTAGGTTACTTAACTAACGACAGAGCGGGGACTGGGCTAGCGCGGGTGCAAAACATATACAACATCTACTAGTATATATAAATATATATATATAACATTCGTCCCAGGCATGATATAAAGCATCATCACAGAAACATCACAGAAGCAACACAGAGTGGTGGATAATATGGAGCCCCGAGTTTCACTTGAGCCGCAAGTGAGACCCGATATTCCCTGTCGTGTGGATAGCCTGTGCAATGAAAACCTAGACCCCTACGAGTACGGCAAGTTACCCGCAAAACCAAAAGTGAGGCAGCCCCCTTCAGCAACGTGAATGGACCACCCAGCACTTCACGGAATCCGGTAACTTGAGCACCCCTCCTGGGTCAACCTATACCCTCTACGAGTGCGGCGAATTGCCCGCCAATCCTAGAGTAAGGTCCCCTCCGTCTGAATTCCTTGAGATGCAGACCAGTTGCCCTTTAGAACCCGGCTATTCGTGCACTCCACCTCGGGGTAATCCTAGTACAGAAAATAAAATAATATACAAGGGTGATATCAACCTCAGCCTGGTCGTGCCCCAAAAGAATAATATACAAACTGGCAGTGACGGCAGTCCACATGTCGGACGCTCGCCCCGCAATATCAAATGTACAAATGAAATTAAACTGTACTAACATTGAACTATAGCTATCCACCACGACGATCCAACCAACATCATAGCACAACACAGAACATCAACATGAATGTCACGTTCGCAAACCCGTCTAAAAGACATATAGCAATTAGACGAGTTTACCGATCAAGTGACATTCACGGTCGCAGAATATAATGTATGTACTGTCAAACGCATGCTTAAAATATCGATCGACCAAATTTCCCAAATTGGCCCCAATAGCAAAAACAACACTGCACATAAAATTGGGCTAAAACAGAATATCACAAAAATCACAATTCCAAGTATATGAGCTACAGTGAAAATTTGAAGGCCTGTCGCTAATAAATGGCCGCGGAACCGCCGCCACTAGGGGGTAAGTGCGGCGGATCCGCGGCAGTGTAGAGGCATCAAGAGCCCCAAATTTTTTGTGTAGCCTTGAATTTGCCTGCACGGATTTTTAAGCTACTGTAAATAATTTTTTGAACACTTTTGAAAAACGACATCAAACAGAAAAATGAAACCGTGATTTTGGAAATTTCCGTCGATTGATCTTCCAAGCATGTTTAAACAAGCTAGTAAGGGGTTTAAAGGGTGGCTCTGATACCATGAAAGGTCCCGGCAGCGCCCCGGCCATCGAAACGCGGCCAAAATGCATAACAAAATTTTTCTAAACTGGCGTTACCGCTACTCGATTTACGGATCGACCTTAAACCCTAAAATAGCAAACTAACTAAGAGTTAGAATCGTTATACCGAGTTGATCCGTGTCCTTCGATCTTCATTCCAAGCTCCTAGCGATTCCTTGATGTGGTTTGGTTGCCGGTCTTCCTTCGTCTCCGATGATCCACCCGAGAGAAACGGTGCAAGCTCCAACCTCGTCGAACGAGATAACCGACGCTCCAAAGTCGCTAGCGATGGAGAGTGGGGGTGTAGTAGTGTGTCACTATAATTTTCTCTCAACCATGTGCTCCATGGAGCAACTCAAGAAGAAGATGATGGAGGTGAAAGCTTTGGCATGAGCAAGAATAATGCTAAGTGTTTTGTGTTCTTTTCTTTTGAGTGAATGAGAGAGGAGAGTTTAATCAAGTGTGTAAACTAGCAAATGAGATGAGCCCTACTCCAAATATGTGGCCGCCCCCCGTCTCTCTCCTTCACACAAAAAAAATATTTTCTTTTTCAATTAACCATTAAACAAATGCCACCATACTTTGACCCATGCCACTCAACATATCCATGACCATACCTCCTTTTCCACCTCATTTATAAAAAAACAAATGAATTTCCATAAAAGAAAATCATATAAATGAGGTGGCATCATCTAGAAGCTATTCCGTAGAAAATACGGAATACTTCCCGGTACATGTATCAAAATACATATACGCGTATTCGTACAAAAATACGAATAGCCAAGAGAGAAAACGAATAGTGAACAATAATACTAGAATACATATATATATATAAATACATATATAAATTATTAAATCAAAACCTGATTTAATAAACTGGCTTAATCCTAAGCCGCTAGTATTATCAATCGTCCGATTAAAGTCTGCGCAGCATGTGCACATATTTAATCGGACACCTGTATGTATCAACATACCTCATGTACACCATATCGCCTGAACCGTGAAAACCCTCTGTGTGGGACTCTAAAGACCCGTCAATACGCTGGCAGTGGGTTTAACCACAAGCACGTCAGCGGCATTAGCTGTACGTAACGGCTATCCAGGTATTGAGCGAAAGGGAAGCCGACGAGCAAACTCATCCTGAACCCCTACTGAGCCTGTCAGTGACAATATCCGTACATTCCGGTCTGTTCGTCTAAGAGTATCGCATATCGAGTCTAAGGGGGTGGATAAAGTCAGACCCCTAAAACGCGACATTTAGTGTCGGTATGAAACCCATCACCACCTGAGAAACTATCGATCCTGGATCGGTAATTCTCGTCTACCATGGCCACGGATTTATGGTGATGGCCATCCGTACACAACGCGACATGAACCCCCAATACCGGGAGAGACGAATCCCCGACGATCCGATCACTGCCTCCATGTGGCTCGGGACTGTACCCAACTAAAACCTGTTTGCACGACTCCTTTGAGCCGTGGTAGGGTAGTAATCAAAGCACGGTGGGAACTCACACGAGACAAATGATGATCTCAGGTCGACAGACTAACCTGTACACATGTCACCTGGGAACTGCTATCTGACAATAGGTATAATACCAACTAGCAGGTTCCCGGCGAGTCCGTCCAGTGTACTCATAACCCAATGAGCACCTGTATACTATCTTAGGTGAACAAACTAACACCAATGGCTTGTGAGACCTGGCCACCGCCCCTCGTCGGGGTCTCGATCAGTATACACTAGTCTACACTGAAGTATCGATGCCCGGTCTCGATACTCCTACGACTAGGGATATTTAAGGATATGCTTATAGACCCCAGCTCCCACATATATGATCGCCATCATAATGCTGGCAGTCAAGCAAGAATCCTATGGGCTTTATCAATATGATGATAAAGACAAACCAGATAGTATACTATCATCTTGAGTAAGACTGTTTTATCGGTATAGGTCCTCACTCAATCATCATAATCACAAGTCGGCGACTATGAGAATTGCCTTGAGGGCACTATAGCCAACACCTAGGATTAGGAGAGTACACCTATTATGCTTATTGGATAGTTTTCTTCCAAATCATAGGCTGGTGCCGAACGGTAGGGAAGGAAGAAAACCATTTAGCCTAAGTGTGGTGTACAGAAGGAAATGAGTAAAGACAAATAAAGGAATTTGGAGAGATTGCAAGGAGATATACGGTTATAGTCATGAATCTGGATAATGGAAGAGACATTACTAGGAATACCCGGATACCCCTTTTGAAACATTTTCATGTTTCAGTTTCACTGTGCATTGTTAATAGAAAACTGATTTCCCAATTAGACCCTTACTCCAGGGTATGTATTTACCAGGTATGATTCTCATATCTGTATGGTTTTACAGATGATGGGTGGGAGTAAGTAATTGGGAATTAGGTGATCATCCTCATTATATCGGAATTCGTTGTAATTGGTGATATTTGAGGAAATCGTCTCGGTTTTTTGCCGGACGGCAAATATTTGGTTTTGAATATCCGTTGTTATACACCAATTTCAAATTGATATATCTGTACGTTTATTTTATAAAGTGAGATATAACTTTTTGAAATTATGTCCATGACATTTACCTATATCAGTTGATGGTTAGGTAAGGAGCATTCAGCAGTGGTGTAATTCTTCTTAACCATAGGACAACTTTCAACCTACGACACACAGGGTTTGAGTTATTAAACTCAGGGGACTTATACAAAGTATTGTATGTTGTCCAGTGTCTATTAGGACAGAGGGGTTGGTCCTCGTACTATATTCTGTTTACTTGTGACTTCTCTAATTTTAGACAAGTGTTTCATGGAAATACAAGGTCTATGTTTTGAGAAGTTATAGGTACAAGAATAAAGTAGAGAACCACGTGTTGCAAGTATCGAGATTCTTCAAGGTGATCGAAGATGTAGATACTTGTGTATGGTATTCAGTCGATAGTAATGATGATGAGAATTTGTTTCTCTTTTAGGTTACTCATAATTGGATGCATTCCTAAGTTGAGTAATGCTGATCGGCCTCTCTCCATTTTGTTGACATGCATTGAAGACAGCTGCATGATTTGAATCTGGTTCCAATTAAATCAGTGCCTCTGTTTCTATATTGGATATAGAATGATTCATACCTTAACGGTGTTAAGGTACGGGGAGTTGTCCGGCTTATGCTTAAAACCAGACTCTAGACAACTTAAGGCACGTTTCTGTAATGGAAGTTTGTGGGTTAACCCGGGCTATGACGAGGGTTGATTTTCTACCATATGGAAGATCAATAGTGATATTGTTCTTGACTCGCCACAGTTTTAGTAAAATGAACTTTTTCAGAAAAAAGTAATGGAAGTATGGTAGAACTGGAAGTGATTCCAGAACCGCAAACGATTACTGAAAAATTTAATAGGACCAAAACATTCAATCAGTTTTGACATTCCATTAGCCACTCCGCAGATATGGTGGGTAACCTTAGGCGCCCGAGAGGTATTTCGGTATCCTCAAGGAGGGTGACAGGGAGGTTCTTGTTTACCCAGACTTGACACTACTGTTGTTCTAGACTATGAGACCCGGCAGGAGGATGAGTTCTAGACTAAAGGTGTCTTACAGACTAAAGGAGAGAGGGATGTACATGATTGGCATATCACTTGCTTAGGCAATTAAGTCAATCATGAGATGTCAAGTACCACACCAGATATTGTTTTTGCACTAGATGCAATAAGTAGTGATATTAATCCAATCCTGGAGAAACGTTCGGAAGCAGTTCTAGAACATAAGTGGATGTTCTATGGATTTGATAACAGCAGCCTTCTTCGGGAGAAGGTTATCATTCCACGCTTCCAAGATGACCTGGATGACAGAGTAACTGTTAGAGTTATAGCTTTCCCTCTGACGAGGGACTGTTGTTTGGACAGGTGGTCCAAACGGATACTGAGGGAAGCATGGCGCAGGATACTGATTAATTTCAGTTGATGATACAGTCTAAGAAGTTTGCTGGATTTGGAGTTCATTTGTGAACTGGGTCCCATCAGATATCCAGACATATTCTAAGACAGGTATTGCTCATTTTGGGAGATGGCTTTCTCCGCGAACTTGAGATTAAGAGAGACTTAGAAAGAAACATCAGGGCGGATCCACTCACTGAGGCTATTTCTCGAACGCAATAGTTGTACAAATGAGCTTTGTGAAACTGATTAGTAGAGGAGTTGGATGTTCGGTATCGCACGGGATGTGAGCTTGCGACATCGCAATAATTAGCCATAAGTGCAAGTGGGAGATTGTTGGATATAGTTCCCTCAAAGTCAATTATTGGATCGCAGGCACGTGATTGCAATGACTAAGGGAGGACCTATACCGGTAGGATAGTTTTATTCGAGATGATAGTATGCTATCTGGTTTATCTTTATCATCACTATTACATGTTGATAGATCCCATAGGATTCTTGCTTGACTGCCAGCGGTATGATGGCGATCATATACGTGGGAGCTGGGGTCTATAAGCGTATCCTTAAATGTCCTTAGTTGTGGAAATATCGAGACTGGGTATCGATACTCCAGAGTAGACTAGTGTATACTGATCGAGACCCCGACGAGGGGCGGTGGCCAGGTCTCATAATCCATTGGTGTCAGTTTGTTCACCTAAGATAGTATACAGGTGCTCATTGGGTTATGAGTACACTGGACAGACTCACCGGGAACTTGCTAGTTGGTATTATACCTATTGTCAGATAGCAGTTCCCAGATGACATGTGTACAGGTTAGTCAGTCGACCTGAGATCGTCATTTGTCTCGTGTAAGTTCCCACTGTGTTTTGATTACTACCCTACTACGGCTCAAAAGAGTCATGCAAACAGGTTTTAGTTGGGTACAGTCCCGAACCACATGAAGGCAGTGAGCGGATCGTCGGGGATTCGTCTCTCTCGGTATTTGGGGTTGATATCGCACAGTGCATGGGTGTCCTTGAAAGTCTCAACTTTTCCATCTACACCAAGTTTCTTCTTAAAGATCCATTTGCTCCCAATGGGTTTTACCCCTTCAGGAGCAACTTCCAAAGTCCATACTTTGTTGGTGTACATGGATTCTATCTCAGATCGTATTGCATCCAGCCATTTCACAGAGTCACCACTCGTGATGGCCTGCTCGAATCTAGTCGGGTCATCATCTTCCATGATGCAATCCTCGCTCCCACCGTCTATGAGAAAATCGTAGTATCTCTTAGGTGGATGAGGAACCCTACTAGATCGGTGGAGCGGCTGAAGTTCGTCGGGAACTACTGAATTCTCTGGTTCCACCAAATCTTCTGTCATAATTTGTACAGCTGGAACTTCTTCCAGTTCTACCTCCTCGCCACTAATTTCCTTTGCAAGAAATTCCTTTTCTAAAAGGGTGGCATGTCTAGAAACAAACACCTTTTGTTCCTCAGTGTGTAGAAGATATACCCTTGTGAGTTTTTGGGATATCCTACAAACTTGCACATGACAGACCTTGCCTCGAGTTTGTCCGGATTATGCCTTTTGACTTATGCCGGACAACCCCATATCTTAACATATTTAAGAGATGGTCTCTTCCCCTTCCATATCTCATATGGAGTGGTAGGCACTGATTTGGTCGGAACCAGATTCAATAGGTGTATGGCTGTCTCAAGCGCATACCCCCCAGAAGGAAATAGGCAACTCAGCAGTGCTCATCATAGAGCGCACCATATCTAATAGGGTGCGATTCCTCCGTTCCGATACACCGTTGTGCTGTGGTGTATATGGAGGAGTAAGCTGAGAGAGAATCCCATTCTCTTTTAAATAGTCCAGGAACTCAGTGCTCAAGTATTCTCCTCCTCGATCAGATCGAAAGATCTTAATACTTTTACCCGTTTAGTTCTCTACTTCGTTCTTATATTATCTGAATTTCTCAAAAGTTTCAGACTTGTGTTTCAACAGGAACACATGTTCGTATCTTAAGAGATCGTCAGTGAATGTAATTAAGTATGAGGAACCATTCCTGGCATATGTAGACATGGGACCGCATACATCACTATGTATCAGTCCCAAGAGTTCCGTAACTCTTTCTCCGTGTCTACTAAACGGAGTTTTGGTTATCTTGCCTTTGAGACATGACTGGAAAGTGTCATGAGATGAAAACTTGAACGGATTCAAATATCCATCCTTATGCAACTTAGCTAGTCGTGTTGCATTGATATGACCTAGTCTACAATGTCACAAGAAGGATTCGTTCATTTCTGAACTCTTCCTCTTATGTGTGTTCTGTACATTAAGAACTGTAGTTTGATTTAGAACGTATATGCTATTATTTAACGAGCCTGATCCAATCAACTTTTGATTCAGGAATATGTTCATAACATTATCGTGTACTACAAAATCATATCCTTCTTTACTCAATAAAGAAACTGATATAATATTGCATATCAGGGACGGAATGTAATAGCATTCATTCAGAATCATTGTATTACCATTTGATAACACAAGGTGATATTCGCCAACTGCTTTGGCTGCAACATTTACACCATTCCCTACTCTTACGGAATGATCACCCTCTCCCAGTTCTCTACCTTTCTTTAGCCCATTTAACATATTACATATGTGGGATCCCGATCCGGTATCTAATACCCAGGACGTAGAGTGAACTGAGAAACAGTTCTCGATAACTAACACATCTGAAGAAGATGCATCAATATGCTTATTCTTCGCTTGGGCGGTATGAGAATCCGGATATTCTTCTATTCCCTCCTCTATCTTATAACAGTTATAAGAAAGAACGGGACCAACGTTCCCCTGCTCAGTATAATAAGCGGGTTCGGTCAATACATCCATATTATTATCTTGATTAAGGCCTGACATGGTCGCTACCTGGAGAGAGAGAGAAGAAAACACTTTAGCGTGCGCTCTTGCAAGATTAAATTGGTTATTATCTTATCTAATCAGGATGGCTCCCACTGTTTGCATCAAATCTTCCTTCAAATCCTAAAAGGTAAGACTAGCCGGGATTAATTACCCCTGACAAGTTCGCCAATTTTTCAGCCATGTCAGTGTTGGTGGTTTGATGGAGGTTCCCCGTGCTTTCGAACGGACCTAATTAAAATAAATCTCGTTTTCCCAGAGGTTTAACCCCGTAAACACCTTGCTAGACACCTAATTGATCGGCTAATTGTCATGTGTAAAACTCTCCCAGGAGTAACTCTTACTCGCAGTGGGTATCGGGATCCAACTATCTCATAGAAGGTATGCAATCTCATTGCAAATTTCAACACCTGAAATTCCTGATAATACTTTTGCTCTAACGTGCTATGACCTTTACGAAAGCCAACAAACCATAGTCCGCTAGTCAAGTTCAACCCATACATTTCTTGATTGAATTAAATCCACCCGCACGACCCTTGACGAAAGCCAACAAAGCCGTACGACTACCTTTATCCAATCTCATCTTATGTTGCAGATAAGTACTAGTTAGCTACCGCACACTGCGTCTTGACGAAAGCCAACAAACGTTGCACGAATACTAAGTAGGACTTATCTGAAATGACGGAGGGCTACACAGGTTTTTCAGAAAACCATGAGCATAATGAACTTGATATCGTTGTAGAAACAAGTGATTTTGAAAAGGAGTGTTTTTGAGGCTTTTACCAGTTTTGCTAAAGAGGTCACTCTCGGTAAAGGGATCTCGGCTCTTTCTTTATCGAATAAGGTGCAGGATATTTCACAAATACCGCTATGCAAAGCAAAGAATACAAAAGTAATCAAAAACAAAACCGAGTGAGTTGTAGCATTTGCTAGTTTTGCTAAAGAGGTCACTCCCGGTGAAGGGATCTCGGCTCTTTCCTTATCGAATAAGGTGCTGGATATTCTACAAGGAATACCGCTATGCAAAGAAAAAACTAGAGCTACTCTTTTTGAAAATATGATTCTACATCTTTTAGGTTTTTTTCTTTCATTAATCTCATTAATGAATCCCATCATTTAAGCTTCTTAAGTATCACAGAAGAAACGAAAATACAATGTACGCTTATGCCATCCGTATTCGCCACAGTGTCCCGTTATGCACCGTTAGGTTACTTAACTAACGGCATACCGGGGCGGGACGAGCGTGGGTGTAAAACATAAGCAACATTTATTATATATCATATATACAATAATAAAGCATTCGTCTCACGTATATAAAATGATCACATCATAGTATATCAGCAGCAGAAGATAACATATGAAATATTGGATATACTAGGAGGTCCGTGTTTTATTGTGAGCCTGTATAAAACACGGATTCCACGGTCGTGATGAATAGCCAAACCCACATCCCTAGACCCCTACGAGAGCGGCAAGCAACCCTACCAATTCTAGGGTTAGGAGACCCGATCTCGGCTCCTCAAGATGGCCTCCCACTGGACCCTAGAACCCGGTTACTTATGCTCTCCTCCTTGGGTCTATCCTAATGCAGAAAAGTAAATAATATACAATGGTGACATCATCCTCAACCCGGAAGTGCCCCAATAAAAGAATATTACATACAATGAATTTTACATGAATGAAAATAAAACCCTCATCTCACATAAAACCCCCGACTATTCAAAACGCAACGATCCAATATAACATATTATAGCAACACATAATATCACATATCATCAACGTAAGTAAATATGCGTATCCCAATTGTCATTGACATATAGCACCGAAACCGGCGATACTCCACATATTACACTTACGGTCACAGAAAAGAAAATGTAAAACTACAACATTTGGAGTCGTAACTGCCCTTAGACAACATAAACCCGAGATATCACATATCCAAGATTTCATGCCTAACAATGTAATGCTCGCATTTAGGTCTCGCCCATGAAAACACTTTTCAAAATAAGTCGGATAATTCAACAAGATTTCCAATTACACCCGAGACCGAAATGTTAGATTTACACGCAACAAACAAATTTGTATATTCCAATTATCGTATCTCATTACAGAAAGCTAGACGATGTTAAACAATTCGATCGAATCAACGAATTCCTAAAATTCCCAGAAAGCTCAACACTTGAACACTGTTAAAATTAACCAGAGACATGCCACAGTACCTACGGACATACAGCTGAAGGGCCCGACCCAAGCCTCTCAAGTGGCGCTGCGGATCCGCCGTCAAAACATGGTTTTAGCCGCGGATCCGCGGTCACTTAGACGAGTTAGGGTTTCGTTCTTCAGGTGTGTCCATAGAATTCCCTGCTTGTTTTTCTGAATATTTTTAACATGGAAAAATCCAACCTTTTGAAAATTTCCAGAGAGGGTGTATAGATTTGGTTTTTTGGGTTCGATCGGACTTTTAAATTCGCCTACGCAATGCCTAATGCTCTAGCTAGGCTCTGATACCACTGTAAGGTTCTTAGGCACTATAACAAGGTTCTACAGGGCATCAAACATGCCAAGTTTAAAATTTTAAGTGCCATACAACCTAAGCAAGGATCTTAACTAGAGAATTAGGATTAACAATGAACAAGTAAACAACTTTACTTCTAAGAGTTAGGGATTACAACCTTTGTAGTCCGTTCCTTCGCTTCATAAGCTCCGGATTGAGGTCCCTTCGCTGCGATCATCATGCTACCAGACTCTAGAGAGGCTCCATGAAGAGAATGATGAATCCTTGCTAGTAATCATTAAAACCCAAGATGATCTACCTTGAAGAATCACAAACCCAAGTTCTCACTTTACTAATCAAGTATTAGTGAAGCAAACACCCTAATCTAAATGGCTAGAATAGATAAGGATGATGAAGTAGGAATTTTGCTCTCTTTTGTTTTCTATATCTCACAAACAATTATCACAAAATCAAAAGCTAGAAAGCTTTTTGTGAAGAGCAAGAAGAAAATGAAGTGTGATGAATAAATTATTGTTGAGGTTAGAAATGCAACCAAGGGTTAAGAATGTCATGCTTAACCCTTATAGAGAATAAACCATAGGTTAGGGTTAGGGTAAGGTTAACAAATATCTTGATAAATATCTAAAGAGGGTGGACTAAGTCAACCATCATGAAGCTTCTTCAAAGCTTATCCATGACTTAATCCATCATTAAGAATTAACCAAAATAATTAACCTAATCTCAACCCTAATCATGGTTTAACTCATAAACCCTAGTTGCATATGTAACCCAAACATGTTACAATATTATATATCACATATATAATATATAATGTAACAAAAGAAAATAATACTATTAACATAAATCATATATATGATTTACACCTTACCATGTTCAATAGAACATGCAAAACGGTGGCTTTTGGGTATAGTCCCGAGTCACATGGAGGAAATGAGCGATAGGAAGGGTTTCGTCTCTCCCGGTATAGGGAGTTGATGTTGCGCTGTGCTCGATTGGCTATAACAGGAAGTCCTTGGCCAAGACTGCTTCAGAGATATACTGGTAAGTGTTATTATTAGTTTCTCGACCAGTTATGAGCCTCATATCGACATGACTTATCGAGTTACTGGGGTCTGATGTTTACCACCCCTAGACGAGATATGCGACATATCAGACGAAGAGACCGGACTGTACGGTAGTGTTACTGATTGGATTCGCAGGAGTGTGAGCAGGCTTGCTTGTTGATATTCTGGTCGCTCAATACTCGGGTGGCCGTTACGTTTAGCAGACCGCTTGCGGCTTATGGGTGTTTGATATGATCATCACCTACTGCCGGCGTATTGACAAGTCTTTAGAGTCCTATACAGGGGTTTCCTGGCTTAAGCGAAACGGAGTAGGAGCACTTATGTGATATGTGCGGGACCGAGATTGATACGATATGAGATACCGTATTCTATTCTCGCGATATAAGATATCGGTCGGTTATATATGATATAGCCGGGTTATCGGATCAAGTGTTGATTCGATAAGTTGATTCATATGATATTAGTCGGTTATAGATAATATAGCTGGATTATTAAATCAAGAGTTGATTTAATAATTTAATGTATAATTATATATTTGATATATTACATTACCTTAACTAGTATTAGCTCACTTATAATTTCTTTTCTCACTTTGGATACATTGATGTATATGTAATATATGTTAAATGTATCAAGCTAGGTTACAAATGCAACTAGGGTTAATGAGGGTTAAACCATGCTAGGGTTAAGATTAGGGTTTAAATTATCATTAAGTAATTCAAAGCTTATGGATAATAGTTATGGTTGATATTTGTTGAAAGCTTGTAGAAGCTTGTTAGCATCTTTGGCTTTGTCCATTTTTCTTTGTCTTGCTTAAGATATTTTTGACCTAACCTTTAACCATAGCACATAGTTAACTCTCTACAAGGGTTAAGAATGACATACTTAACCCTTGGTTGCATTATTAACCTCACTAATAATTCATTTGATGAGTTACTTCATCTTCTTCTTCTTCCTCCTCAAAAGCTTTCTAGCTCTAATGGAGTTATGGGAAAAAGTGTGAGAAAATCAATTCTAAAGTGAGCCCACTTCCTACTTCATCATCCTTTACTACTTGTCATTTAGTATAGGGTGTTCTCTTCACAAAGTTCTTGACCTAGTGAAGAAATTGCTTAGGTTAGGGTCTCCTCAACGTAGATCATTTTCGGCCTCGAAGTCATCGAAGCAAGCATGTTCGTTTCTTCGTGGAGCCTCTCTAGAGTCCGGAGTTTACGATCGTAATGAAAGGGACTTCTACACGAAGCTATTGAAGTGAAGGACCGGTCTACAAAGGTTGTATTCCTTACTCTCTTTACTTATTTCAAAGTGTTTGCATTTGATTCCATAGATTTCTAGTATACGATTCTAAGTTAGGGTTAGCTAAAACGGCAAATTTTTGAATTTGGCATGGACTATGCCTCCCGAAACCTTAATGCCGTCTTAGGTAACCCTTCAGTGGTATCAGAGCCATGCTAGAAATTTATACGGATTTTGTTAAGATCACGAAACCGAAACAACTCCGAAACTTGAAACTCAAAACTATAGTTTCTATCATTTTTGAAAAGTGTTCAAAAAATTATTTAAACAACTGCAGAATGTAGTATGTGATACCACATGAACACATAACAAAATTGAGCCCATCCCCTCGGACCATGGCCGGCGACATGAAGGCCTGGGCCGGCGACCTCAGATTTCTAGAGGGGAATTGGGTTAAAAAAATTTCATTTTTTCCAGTTACTTGGGTTTGTTGTTTCAGGTGTTGTTTATTTTTGTTAATTTTTCATGTGATATAATCTTAAACTATAAGAAAATCGGAGTGTTTCGTATTCGTAGTTTTAACATTGTTTCGGGTTTTCGCATGTTGTCTAGACGAAGTTAGAAAGTTCGATCGAATGTCAAAAACCCATTTTTCTAAGTTTAACGTATTCGGAAACATATGCAAGTGATTCTGTGGACCCTCTAGAAGAACGTAAACCTTAACTCGATTATGTGGCCGTCAAAACCGTCACTTGAACTCTAGGGTTTGTGGTAGTTTAGCATTGTCACATGTGAGGCGTTGGTTTGACCCTTCTACGGCTGGTTCATAGGTACTGTGGCATCTTCTGGGTATTATTAAAACTGTGCTCAAGTGTTGAGCTGTCGGGAAATTGTGGGACTTTGATGAATCGAGCGAAGAGTTTATCATCGTCCGGATATTATGTGATGGGATACATTATTTGGAATCCACATGTAGTTATGAGATAACTAGTTTGAATGTTATAAATCTAGCACTTTAGTCTCAATTAATCGGTTGCCACGGGATTTTGATGAGATCAAAAGTCCTTCACAATCACGTAGTGTACGCGGATACTCTCCGAGTAAACTTAATAGATAGCCACGCCCCATAGCCCCGACTAAGTGACTGTAGGAGAACCCCATCGCCAAAAGCATCCGTTCGGGTGCTCGCGACAGCGGTGTTCCGCCTTAGTGCAATTCGTCGACGGTATTGGGGGGTACGGCCGTCTACTAAAGTTTCCGACGAGCATTCGATCAGGATGTCGGGAATCTTGTTGAATTGCCCGACAAGATATTAAAAGTTGTTTTCAATATCGAGACTAAAATATGGGGTTTATAATTGTTAGGCATGTAATGTCTAAGGAATTCATTTGGTTAGGCATGAAATCCAAAGAATGAGATTCGTTGGGTTTATGATGTCTAAGGTGGTTGTGGATTCCAACTGTTGTAGTTTTTCACTTTCTTTTCTGTGACCGTAAGTGTAATATATGGTGTATCTCGGGTTTCGGTGCTATAAGTCAATGACAATTGGGATACGCATATTACTTACGTTGATGACATGTGATGTTATGTGTTGCTGTGATATGTTTTATTGGATCGTCGTGTTTGAATAGCCGGGGGTTTTATGTGAGATGGGAGTTTATCATTTTCATTCATGTAAAATTCTTTGCATGTAATATTCTTTTATTGGGGCACTTCCTGGTTGAGGATGATGTCACCATTGTATATTATTTACTTTTCCGCATTAGGATAGACCCAAGGCGGGGAGCACAAGTAATCGGGTTCTAGGGTCCAGTGGAAGACCATCTCGAGGAGTCGAGGCCGGGTCTCCTAACTCTAAAATTGGTAGGGTTGCTTGCCGCTCTCCTAGGGGTCTAGGTGTGTAGGATTGGCTATTCATCACGACCGTGGAATCTGTGTTTTATACAGGCTTAAAATAAAACACGGAAATTCTAGTATATCCAATATTTCATATATGTTCTTCTGCTGCAATGTTCTATGATGAGATCTTATTACTGTCTGAGATGAATGCTTACATTATATATATATATATATATATGATATATATTATATATTATTGCTTTCGTTTCATATGTGCTGCTTAGGAAGCATAATAAATGGGACTTCATTAATGAGATTAATGAAATAAAAGAAACATAAAGATGTTGTAGAAACTTGTCTCGAAAACTGATAGCTCTAGTTCTTGCTTTGCATAGCCGTATTCCTTGCAGAATATCCAGCACCTTATTCGATAAGGAAAGAGCCGAGATCCCTATTAGTTGTATGTATGCCCTAGAGGCCATTATTGTACATGAGAAGTATATTATAGTGGATGCTGGGACATATATAGGGAAGACTTTCTTACTCGACATGATAGTACGCTATCTGGTTGCTCTTTATTTTAACATGTATACTTACTGTCTCTCTGTTACATGTTAATAAAGCCCTTAGGATGTGTACTCGACTTCCAGGATTATGATGCAGATCATACTAGTGGGGCCTGGGAAGTCCACGAGTGCATCCTTCAATGTTCCTAGTCGTGGGAATATTGAGATGGGGCATCGATATTCCAGACTAGACTAGCGTATATCTTCTCGACCCATGAGATGGGCGATGGATGATCCTATATCCATTGGTGTTTGACATCATAGATGGTATGCGGGTGCTCAGTAGAGACTGGGTATATTGAACGGACTCACCGAGAACTCCCAGATGGTATTATTCCTCATGTCAGATGGCAGTTCTCTGGTGACAATGGTACAGCTTAGTCTGTTGATCCGAGATCGTCATAGAGTCTTTGTAACAACTCTATTTTTAATGTACAAAGAATTGATTTAAATTCAATGTATACTTGGAGTATTTATTACAGCTGATATCTCTTTAAGTATTTATTTCACTCCATAATTACAAGAAGGAGCTTGTAGCTCATTGGTAATACCTTACACTGCTGAACCAAGCCACCAGAGTTCAAATCCCATGCCCCACATTATTTTTATATTATTTTGTTTTAATTTTTTTGGAAAGTCACCAGTCAAACAGCCATAACTCACAAAATTTATACTGAACATAAAAAACTAAATACACCAAAATTCCCCCCATGAGTTTCCCCACCCAGAGGTACCCCGACTCGGCCGAGTCGGCCCGACTCGGCCGAGTCGGCCGGCGGACCGGCCAACTCGGCCGGCACCGCCGGCCGGACTCGGCCGGACGGCCGAGTCGTCAACACGGAATTTCTCCGTGTTGACCTGGTCATCCCCCCTGCATACTTTATTTTCTTTGATCGGTTACCAGATTCTCAATAAATCACTGTTATTCCAAAATTTAATGATTTTTAATGTTTTTTTAAATATATTTTTATATTTGTTTTAATTAAAACCCTAACCCTAGCCTAGCCCTATATAAACACCCCTACCCTCTACCCTTTCACCCTACATTCCTAAGTCCACTCTCTAAAAATTTCAAGAGAACTCGGTACGTTAGGAAAAGAGCGAAAGGTGAAACGCTGCCGAAATTGACGACGAATTCCGGCGATCGTACTAGGACCCTTCACGACGTTTCGACGCACCGACAACCCACTACCTTCCTAGCACTCTCTAGCTCGTCCAATACCGTAAGTCCCATTCTTTCTATCTTTCTATTCTTTCATAAAATACGACTTTTTAAAACCCGACGGAAATCGGAACAAACCGATTTCCGATTCGGTTTTTCTATCAAAACTCACTTGTCACTAATTCCATAATGCTTAAACATATTCATGTTGACTACTAATCACTTAAAAATCAATTTGAATAAATTTTCACACATGAAATGATAGCTTTTGCAATATATCGTATTCTTTCACTTAAATACCACCATGTTTAGTTTATCTCATTTAACCCTTTAACATTGCTATACCTTAAAATAGATCACGAGGTAATGACCTACCTCCACACACATGCAAATACAACCCTAATTGATATCATCAAAACTTAGAATACGATAATACAAGACTTTACATTAAAATACCATTTTCTTTATAAACCTTTTCTGAAAGTTCTAAGTTGTATACAATTTTAAAACAAAATCTTTTAATAGGAAAATACGATATGTCATGGACATCGATCGTTTATCTAAACCTGACTTTGTGGTGTCTAGGCTAGGCAAGTGAGCTTAGGTAACTTTAAAAGGCCCGTCTCACGATTCGTGAGCGGATCTCTCCTTCCTCACTTGTACTTACCTGGCCACAATTGGCGATGAAGAGACGATTTGAGGCTTCTAATGACGTGTCGTTTAGACCATTTAGAAATAGGCTAGTTGGCTTAGGAAACCCTAGAATCTAAAATACGGAAATTTACACCCATTTACAAATAAATATCTTATCTTTATAAAACCGTTTTCTAAATGATTAGTACTTATTAGATCTTTGTAAAGTGCCACTACAACCCATCTTTGGGGAACTCGTTAGGGATAGTACGGTTTATCGTGCACCCTCGAGCTTAGTAGTGTGAGATTCAGACCTCCGCAAGGAGCATTCGGTCTCGAAAGATTTAAAATTCGACATTTAAGAAAAATGAGATTTTTAGAAAATAAAATATTTATATAAAATTATTCTTGTATAAACATATGTATATTTATCATTTAAACACCTATTTTATTATAAGATAAAGTTTCCACGTTTTCCTAAAAATTACAAGATTAAAAGTTACATTAAAATACCATGAATTTCAAATAAATCAATATTATAGATTAATACCTTTATTAGGATATATTCATTAGAAATATCACTAAATAAAATCGCACTCATTATAATTATAAAGACGAATAATAAATACTTGAGGTGTATCTTGAAAACTATACAAAAGTACATTTTTACATAAAAACCCCTCAAGTTTTATAAATTACAATAAGGACCATAACAATTATAGAACTTCAAATTACTTTTCTTTTAGTCTGACTCGGGTTTGAGTCTGACTATTTCTGACTTGAATATGATTCAAGTCAATCTATATTCTTTAATATTCCAACTCAATATGAACACATGAATCTCTGAATCCAGTTAACAATCTATTCAACTTGACTGAATCAAACCATAGATATACATCCATTATTCCGTTATTCCAATTACCTAATGCAATCCGTTTACTGATATCATGGTTTTGGTCAGTCGTCCAACTTACATAAAACAATACAACAATACGGTTAAAACACTACGGGGTTTAAGGGGTAGATTGGTACGGAAGGTGTTAAAGGTGGCACGAGGTGGTCAGATTAAGACACCTAACCTATATTCCGTTGCTGTTGTACCGTGGCTTAACGGTTCCTTATACTTTCCATTTGCCCTGGTCTCTAGCATATAGAGACCCCTCTCGTATACACTGGCATCCTTCTGTACCAAGCTACAAACAACAGCGTTAACACAATATTCTACAGCATGATACTTTAGCAAATTACTCTTATTCTATCTTTCTAATTCTTCCTTATCTTTGGGACTTACCGAGCGACCTGTTCGCTGACGACATTCTGTTTCCTTCTTCTTTGAATGTCGTCAGGTACTTTGGACCCAGCAGAGATCGAGCCCACTGGTGAAGACTTGGAGCATTTTCACGAAGACCCTTAGCTCTAGACATTGTACCTTGTTCTACTCAGTATTTTCATTTCCCGTTATGCCATTGTTTAGGCATCGCTTTTCATTTTAGTTGTATTTACTTTTCATGCATTGTACAAAAGAATGTTATTAATAAAGTTGCTGTTATTTCTATATCTCTTGTCTCTTGTGATTTACTTTATATTGCTTAGATACGCTTAGCGTATGTACTTCTAAGTATATACGTAGCGGACCTCGTCGCGTCCACTTTGCCGTACACCGGGAAGCGGGGCGTGACAGGTTTTGTTGGTGGCCCATGCAGGCCTGAGCTGTATGAATCCCTATCATGCAGTTCTGGTCTGCGTGAACAACCTAAGTAATATAACACAAGAACCAGCAACTAAAACATTCTTTACAATTCATGTTCCTTGAATCTTACAAATTTCTATTCCTTGAATCTTATCATTTCATGTATTTGAATATGTCCTAACCCAAATTTTTCTTCAAGGTTATGGATTCCCCGAACAACACCAGCACCAACGTCAACAACACCCCTCCAGCACTACCTTTTGCACCAGCTGTTCCTGCACCACCCACCGAGCAAACAATGCTACTTGAGGCGATTCACAGCCTTCTTGAGGGACAGCAACAATGCCTGAACCGACCTGAGACCGACGCACCGGGAGTAAAGCAATTCAGGGCTTTACATCCCAAGCAGTTCTCTGGTAAAGGAAGCCCTCTTGAAGCTGAAGAATGGGCACAAAGCATCGAAGACGATCTGGCAGCAGCTCAAGGTGCCAGACAACGCTTGGGTCCGTGTAGCAAAACTACAGCTCACGGATAATGCTCGCAACTGCTGGAAGGCGGAAGAAAGCCGTCTGGTACAGCCGATTGAATGGAAGACCTTTCGCGAGAAGTTCGACGCGAAATACTTCCCTGTGACTGCCAGGTTTGTAATGGAGCAGCAGTTTATTCATCTACAACAGGGTTCAATGTGGGATAAATCAGTAGATGAATACGATGCTAAATTCACCATGTTAAGCCGGTAAGATATGTCACAATAGTTCAATTTTTAAATATCACATACTACACAGCTAACACAATCTTTAAACAGATTCGCGGCACACTTGATACCGACGGACGATATCAGAGCCCGTCGCTTTCAACAAGGACTGGACATGGAGATTCAGGCTGCTCTAGCCACAGGAAAGTTTTTGAATCATGAGGATGCTCTAGAAGCTGCCCGCAGCTATGAGGCAGTAATAAAAGCAAGGGGCAGACCTCAGTCTGCAGGAGTCAAACGCCCTGCCAACCGATGGCAGGTGGAGCCTCGTCCAAACCACCTTTCGTGCCAAGGCGACCCAGAGTACCAACCCATCGTCCTAGCCCAGCCTTTTGCACCTTGTGCAAGAGAACTGGACATATGATGAAGGACTGCCGTCGAGCCAACTGCCTTTGCTTAGTCTGCGGCTCAGCTACTCACGATATTGGGTCTTGTCCCCAAAGACAGAACCCAGTTGCTGCACCCAGGCCAGCAATTACCTATCCGCAGCAACCAGCTCTTCAGGCACCTGCTCCCAGACCTGCACTACCTGCACCACCCAGAGGACCATAAGCTGCACCACCTCCTCGTCAGTTCCATCAAGCTCAAAGGAACGTTCCGAGGAATGCTCCTCAGGCCAGGAGGAATATACCAAGGCGCCAGGCTTTCACGATGTCCGTGGAAGAAGCTGAGGCCACTGGCCAAGTAATCACTGGTAAACTTTTCTTTTCAAACTTTGCTTTTCTATCCGCTACTTAGTTGCATATTTTCTATACCTAAAACAAATCCCATATACCTTAGGTACAATCTTAGTATCCTCAATCCCTGCACTTGCACTTTTTGATACTGGAGCATCACATTGCTTTATGTCTCAACGGTTTGTCCGAACCCATGCGATACCAGTTTCACCGCTTGTATCCAGCTGGAATGTCAGTTCCGGAAATGGCGTTCTAAAGGCAACTATGGGATACAGTTTGTGTCCAGTCGTCGTCTGCAGTCGAGAGTTTTATGCTGACTTCAAAGTGCTGGACATACCGAACTTCGATGTGGTTCTTGGAATGGATTGGCTTGGAACTTTTTATGCTACCATCGACTGTCGTCAAAGGAGGGTAGTATTCGAGATCCCAGACCATCCAGTCTTCTATTTCAAAAGCGGAGACCGTATACTGGAGCCAAGTACCTATAAAGCGAAGCCAAGAGAAGCAGTAGTTGCAGCAGCTCAAGCAGAGGAAGAATCAAGACCAGATGTGGTTCGAGAATTCGACGATGTATTTCCTGACGATATATCAGGTTTGCCTCCCGATCGAGCTCTTGAATTCAGTATTGATTTAGTACCAGGAGCACAACCGGTGATCAAAGCACCCTATCGTTTAAGTCCGGAAGGTTTGAAGGAAGTCCGAACACAGTTGGACGAATTACTGGCGAAAGGATGGATTCGTCCCAGCACTTCAAGTTGGGGATCACCTGTACTACTTGTGAAGAAGAAGGAAGGTTCATACAGAATGTGCATCGATTACAGAGCCTTGAACAAAGTCACTATAAAGAACAAGTATCCACTCCCGCGTATCGACAATTTATTCGATCAGCTAAGTGGATCTTGTATTTTCTCTAAACTAGATCTTCGTTCAGGTTATCATCAAGTGAAGGTCAAGGAAGCTGATATTCACAAAACAGCTTTCAGAACTCGCTATGGACATTACGAATTTCTAGTGATGCCATTTGGAGTGACCAACGCACCCGCAATCTTCACGAACCTTATGAATCAAGTTTTCCGGGAATACTTAGACAGGTTTGTTGTCATTTTCATCGACGACATCCTGGTGTATTCTAAGAGTCGGAAAGAGCATGCAAAACATCTACGAATTGTCCTGCAAACTCTTCGACAACATCAGCTTTATGCCAAGTACAGCAAGTGCGAGTTTTGGCTAAATCAAGTTGGTTTTCTTGGACATATTGTATCAGGAGAAGGAATCTCTGTGGATCCAGCGAAAGTTTCGGCAGTTAGCGAATGGCCTACACCAAAGTCAGTGAAGGATATTCGAAGTTTCTTGGGTTTAGCTGGATATTACAAAAGATTTATTGAAGGCTTTTCGAAGATAGCAATGCCCCTGACCAAGCTCACACGTAAAGATGAAGAATTTGTATGGTCAGAAGCATGCGAACAAGCTTTCGTAGAACTCAAGTCAAGGTTGACATCATCACCTATTCTCGTCATACCGGATCAATCTGGAGGATTCGAAGTGCATTGCGATGCATCCGGTAAGGGATTAGGATGTGTTCTACATCAACACGGTAAGGTTGTGGCTTATGCTTCAAGACAGCTGAAGATTCATGAGCGCAATTATCCGACGCATGATTTGGAGTTGGCAGCCGTCATCTTTGCTCTCAAGATTTGGCGTCATTACCTACTTGGTGAACGAGTGAACATCTACACAGATCATAAGAGCTTAAAGTATGTGTTTACTCAGAAGGAGTTGAATATGCGGCAGAGAAGATGGTTAGAACTCATGGCGGACTTTGACATCAACTTGCAATATCACCCAGGGAAGGTGAATGTAGTACCTGATGCACTTAGTCGCCAACCATTAGCAATGAATCTCGCCGCTCAGTGGAAGCTTCGACAAGACTTGCATCAGATGGAGATTGAAGTAGTCATGCCAGGTAATGCTTCAAGTTTGATGAATTTACAAGTTCAATCAACTACTGTCAATCAGATCAAAGCAGCTCAAGCCAGTGATGCTAAGTTGCAAAAGATCAGAAAACAAGTGGAGAATGGACTCAGAACAGATTTCATCATCCATGAAGACGGATCTTTGAGATACGGCAGCAGATTGTGTGTACCAATAGGTCCTGTTCGGGAAGAGTTAATGAAAGAAGCTCACAGCTCTCCCTATTCAGTACATCCTGGAGGTACCAAAATGTACAAAGATCTACGTCAGAATTATTGGTGGCATGGAATAAAGCGTGAAGTAGCCAGAAGTGTCGCAAAATGCTTGGTGTGTCAGCAAGTAAAGGCTGAACATCACAGGACTGCTGGATTACTTCAACCGTTACCAATCCCAGAATGGAAGTAGTAACACATCACGATGGACTTTGTGACTGCTCTTCCTCGCAGCACAAAAGGTAACGATGCCATATGGGTCATTGTGGATCGACTCACAAAGTCGGCTCACTTCATCCCATTTCGAGTTGGCCAATCAACTGAGATACTAGCGAAGAAGTACATGGAGGTAATAATCTAATTTAGATTTAAAACTCTTCATAATGTACTACCTCTGATACCCATGAACTCATACAGGAAATTGTGAGACTTCATGGAGTACCGATCTGCATTGTCTCCGATTGTGACACCAGGTTCCGATCGCAATTTTGGCAGAGTCTGCAAGCAAGCTTAGGAACAAGTCTGAACTTCAGCACGACTTATCATCCACAAACAGATGGTCAGTCGGAACGAACTATTCAGATCTTGGAAGATATGCTCAGAGCATGTATGCTAGACTTCAAAGGATCGTGGGAAGATCACCTACATCTTGTGGAGTTTTCGTACAACAACAGCTACCAAGCAAGCATAGGAATGGCACCTTTTGCAGCATTGTATGGAAGGAAGTGTCGATCGCCATTAAGTTAGGACGACATCGGAGATAGGGAACTTCTTGGACCGGAGATGATAGTAGCAACTGTTGATGTAGTTCGTACTATCAGGGAAAGGATGCGCATAGCCCAAGATCGACAGAAACACTGGGCTGATGTAAAGAGACGACACTTGGAGTTCCAGCCAGGAGATCATGTATTCTTGAAAATATCTCCGAACCGTGGAGTGATCCGATTTGGAAGACGGGGTAAGTTGAGTCCGAGATACATTGGACCGTTCGACATACTCGAACGAATCGGTGAAGTGGCATACCGTTTAGCGCTTCCACCCTCATTGGAAGGAGTGCATAATGTGTTCCACATATCCCAACTCAGAAAGTATGTGAGTGACCCCAGCCATGTTCTCGATCATTCCGAGCTCACTTTACAGTCCGACTTGTCTTGTGAGCAACAACCTGTGGAGATCCTAGACAGGAATGTGAAGACACTTCGGAACAAGGAATTTAACTTGGTTCGAGTGATGTGGAGGAAAGACACTCCAGGAGAGTCCACTTGGGAAAGAGAGGATGAAATGCGTACTAGATATCCACACCTCTTTGTAAACTAGTCCTCAAATAAAAGTTGTAAATTTCGAGGACGAAATTTTTGTAAGGAGGGTAGACTGTAACAACTCTATTTTTAATGTACAAAGAATTGATTTAAATTCAATGTATACTTAGAGTATTTATTACAGCTGATATCTCTTTAAGTATTTATTTCACTCCATAATTACAAGAAGGAGCTTGTAGCTCATTGGTAATACCTTGCACTGCTGAACCAAGCCACCAGAGTTCAAATCCCATGCCCCACATTATTTTTATATTATTTTGTTTTAATTTTTTTGGAAAGTCAACAGTCTAACAGCCATAACTCACAAAATTTATACTGAAAACAAAAAACTAAATACACTAAAATTCCCTCCATGAGTTTCCCCACCCAGAGGTACCCGACTCGGCCGAGTTGGGTCATCCCCCTTGCATACTTTATTTTCTTTGATCGGTTACCAGATTCTCAATAAATCACTTTTATTCCAAAATTTAATGATTTTTAATGTTTTTTAATATATTTTTATATTTTTTTAATTAAAACCCTAACCCTAGCCTAGCCCTATATAAACACCCCTACCCTCTACCCTTTCACCCTACATTCCTAAGTCCACTCTCTAAAAATTTCAAGAGAACTCGGTACGTTAGAAAAAGAGCGAAAGGCGAAGCGCTGCCGAAATCGACGACGAATTCCGGCGATCGTACTAGGACCCTTCACGACGTTTCGACGCACCGACAACCCACTACCTTCCTAGCACTCTCTAGCTCGTTCAATACCGTAAGTCCCACTCTTTCTATCTTTCTATTCTTTCATAAAATACGACTTTTTAAAACCCGACGGAAATCGGAACAAACCGATTTCCGATTCGGTTTTTCTATCAAAACTCACTTGTCACTAATTCCATAATGCTTAAATATATTCATGTTGACTACTAATCACTTAAAAATCAATTTGAACAAGTTTTCACACATGAAATGATAGCTTTTGCAATATATCGTATTTTTTCACTTAAATACCACCATGTTTAGTTTATCTCATTTAACCCTTTAACATTGCTATACCTTAAAATAGATCATGAGGTAATGACTTACCTCCACACACACGCAAATACAACCCTAATTGATATCATCAAAACTTAGAATACGATAATACAAGACTTTACATTAAAATACCATTTTCTTTATAAACCTTTTCTGAAAGTTCTAAGTTATATACAATTTTAAAACAAAATCATTTAATAGGAAAATACGATATGTCATGGACATCGATCGTTTATCTAAACCTGACTTTGTGGTGTCTAGGCTAGGCAAGTGAGCTTAGGTAACTTTAAAAGGCCCGTTTCACGATTCATGAGCGGATCTCTCCTTCCTCACTTGTACTTACCTGGCCACAATTGGCGGTGAAAAGGCGATTTGAGGCTTCTAATGACGCGTCGTTTAGACCATTTAGAAATAGGCTAGTTGGCTTAGGAAACCCTAGAATCTAAAATACGGAAATTTACACCCTTTTACAAATAAATATCTTATCTTTATAAAACCGTTTTCTAAATGATTAGTATTTATTAGATCTTTGCAAGGCGCCACTACAACCCACCTTTGGGGAACTTGTTAGGGATAGTACGGTTTATCGTGCACCCTCGAGCTTAGTAGTGCGAGATTCAGACCTCCGCAAGGAGCATTCGGTCTTGAAAGATTTAAAATTCGACATTTAAGAAAAATGAGATTTTTGGAAAATAAAATATTTATATAAAATTATTCTTGTATAAACATATGTATATTTATCATTTAAACACCTATTTTATTATAAGATAAAGTTTCCACGTTTTCCTAAAAATTACAAGATTAAAAGTTACATTAAAATACCATGAATTTCAAATAAATCAATATTATAGATTAATACCTTTATTAGGATATATTCACTAGAAATATCACTAAATAAAATCGCACTCATTATAATTATAAAGACGAATAATAAATACTTGAGGTGCATCTTGAAAACTATACAAAAGTACATTTTTACATAAAACCCCCTCAAGTTTTATAAATTACAATAAGGACCATAACAATTATAGAAGTTCAAATTACTTTTCTTTTAGTCTGACTCGGGTTTGAGTCTGACTATTTCTGACTTGAATATGATTCAAGTCAATCTATATTCTTTAATATTCCAACTCAATATGAACACATGAATCCCTGAATCCAGTTAACAATCTATTCAACTTGACTGAATCAAACCATGGATATATATCCATTATTTCGTTATTCCAATTACCTGATATAATCCGTTTACTGATATCATGGTTTTGGTCAGTCGTCCAACTTACATAAAACAATACAACAATACGGTTAAAACACTACGGGGTTTAAGGGGTAGATTGGTACGGAAGGTGTTAAAGGTGGCACGAGGTGGTCAGATTAAGACACCTAACCTATATTCCGTTGCTGTTGTACCGTGGCTTAACGGTTCCTTGTACTTTCCGTTTGCCCTGGTCTCTAGCATATAGAGACCCCCCTCATATACACTGGCATCCTTCTGTACCAAGCTACAAACAACAGCGTTAACACAATATTCCACAATATTCTACAGCATGATGCTTTAGCAAATTACTCTTATTTTGTCTTTCTAATTCTTCCTTATCTTTGGGACTTACCGAGCGACCTGTTCGCTGACGACATTCTGTTTCGTTCTTCTTTGAATGTCGTCAGGTACTTTGGACCCAGCAGAGATCGAGCCCACCGGTGAAGACTTGAAGCAGTTTCACGAAGACCCTTAGCTCTAGACATTGTACCTTGTTCTACTCAGTATTTTCATTTCCCGTTATGCCATTGTTTAGGCATCGCTTTTTATTTTAGTTGTATTTACTTTTCATGTATTGTACAAAAGAATGTTATTAATAAAGTTGCTGTTATTTCTATATCTCTTGTCTCTTGTGATTTACTTTATATTGCTTAGATATGCTTAGCGTATGTACTTCTAAGTATATATGTAGCGGACCTCGTCGCGTCCACTTCGCCGTACACCGAGAAGCGGGGCGTGACAGTCTTGTGTGTCTCCCACTGTGCTTTGATTTCCACCCTACCACGTCTCTACTAAGTCATGCAAACAGGTGGTTTTTGGGTACAGTCCCGAGTCACATGGAAGCAATGAGCGATAGGAGTGGATTCGTCTCTCCCGGTATTGGGGGTTGATGGTGCGCTATGTTTGATTGGCCATAACCGGAAATCCCTGGCCAGGGTTGCTGTGATTTACTGGTAAGTGTTATCAGTAGTTTCAGGAACGTTATGGACCATACATCGGCATGACTTATCAAGCTACTGGGGTCTGACATTTACCACCCCTATGCGAGATATGCGACATATCAGACGAACAGACCGGACTGTGCGGTAAGTGTTACTGATTGGATTCGCAGGAGTGTGAGTAGGCTTGCTCGTTGATCTTCTGATCGCTCAATTCCCGGGTGGCCGTTACGTTTAGCAGACCGCTTGCGGCTTATGGATGACTGATATGATCACCACCTACTGCCGGCATATTGACGAGTCTTTAGAGTCCTACACAGAGGTTTCCTGGCTCAAGCGAAACGAAATAGGAGCACATATGAGATATGTGAGGGACCGAGAATAATACCAGTATGTGATATTGTATTCTATTCTCGCGATTTGTATCATCGGTCGGTTATATGCGATATAGTCGGGTTACCGAATCAAGTGTTGATTCGATATATTGATACACTAGATATTAGTCGGTTATATGCGATATGACCGGATCATTAATTCAAGAGTTGATTTAATGATTTAATGTATAATTATATATTTGATATATTACTTAGCATTAACTAGTATTGGTTCACTTAAGATTAATTTTCTCACTTAATGTGCACATGTTGTATATGTGATATATGTTTGTGCACTAGATTGTATCATGCTTGATGATACATGCAAACTTAGGTGTATGAGTGAATTATACCATATTTAAGTTAGTGGAAAAGGTTTATATTTATTTTGTAATTCAAAATTAGTGTGCACTTTGTCATGCTTGAAGCTTCATGAGGCTTTTAGCATCATTTGACCAAATCCACTAACTTTGTCTCACTAAAGATATTTATTAACCAAACCACTAACTTAAACTATGGTTTAGTCTCTACATAGGTTAGTGGATGATATTAACTCACCCATGGTTGCATAATTGATCATTATCTTCACTTATTATTCTTTTCTCATTATTCTTTTTCTTTCTTCTTCTTTTTCTTCTTCATCAAGAAGAAAACCTTGCTAAAATTTTTCAAGTGAAGAAATAAAGTGAGAAATCAAAATCTAAAGTGAACCCATTTCCTATTTCATCATCCTCTACTACTTGCCATTTAGTTTAGGATGTTATCTTCACAAAGTTCTTGACTAAGTGAAGAGGGAGCTTGAGTTTGAGTCGCCTCGACGTAAATCATCTTCGGCCTCGAAGTCAACGAGCTGGCTTGATCATTTCTCCGAGGAAACCATCACTAGAGTCCGGGATCTCGATGATCGCAGTGAAAGGATGTCAACACGGAGCTTTAGAAGTGAAGGACCAGCTCTACAAAGGTTGTATTTTCATTCATTTCTATTTATAATGGTTGATTACTATTTTGTTACCCTAGTTTTCTAGTTCGATTCGTAGTTTGATTACTTAGCACTCCCTAAAATTCTTGTTGTGGAATGTGTGATGCTTCAAAACCCTAGGCTAGGTGCTAAAGAATCCCAACATGGTATCATAGCCTAACTAGAAACTTAGACGATGTTAAGACAATGTGAAACCGAAAAACTCCGCAAAAATACGATTTTGGAAACCTTGAAAATTGCTCTCTGGAAATTTTTTGAAAAGTGGCCTGAAAATTATTTAAACAACTGCAGAGTGGTATTTAGGATGACATAAGAACACAGAAGCAAAATGAGCGGGTGTGCTCGGTTCCTGGACGGCGACAGGGGCTTAAATTCCGGCGTCGCCGACCCCATAGGCTCCCCTCCCCCTCGTATTGCACCTGTGATCTTTTACTCCTATTTTAGGGTTTCTGGTATTGTTTGTTTAGTCCAAATTTTCATGTGATGATAATTGTGTAATGGACTCTTTGCGGAGTATTTCGTATTCGTTTTTTTTAGCATCGTATTGGTAACCTAGACCATGTTTAACATTTCGAATGAATTTCAAACAGCACACCATGACCCCCTCTGAAATCTCCAAGTGTTGGAATTTTTCTAAGTTAATTATATTCAATGTTCGTGCTAGTAACTCTATGTATCCTCTACAAGAACATAAACCTTAACTCGATTCTATGCCCTCGGAACCGCGGTTTGAACCTTAGGGTTTGCCGTGGTTCCGCAGTGTCATAGGTGAGGCGTTGGTTTGACCCTTCTACGGCTGGATCATAGGTACTGTGGTACGTTTTGGGTAATTTAACTTCGCTCAAGTGTTGAGCTCATTGGGAGTTGTTGGGATTTGTTGATTCGATCGAAATGTTTAAACATCGTCTAGTATATTGTGATACAATACTTGGAATCAACAACATTTGAATTTTATAAGTCTAGCAATTTGGTCTCATTTGATCGGTTACCACAGGATTTTGATGCGATCAAAAGTCCGTCGCAATCACTTTGTGTATTCAGATACTCGCCGGGTAACATTACTAGATAGCCATACCCCATATCCCCGACCAAGTGACTGTAGGAGAAATCCGTTGCCAAAAAGCATCCGTCCGGGTGCTCACGGCCGTGGTGTTCTGCCTAAGTGCACTTCGTTGTCGGTATCGGGGAGTGCGGCCGTCTACTAAAGTTTCCGACGAACATTCGATCGGAATGTCGGGAATCTTGTTGAATTGCCCGACTGATTATTGGAAAGTGTTTTCAATATTGAGACTAAAATGCGGGGTTTATAATTGTTAGGCATGCGATGTCTAAGAAATTCATTTGTTAGGCATGAAATCCGCAATATATGATATTACGGGTTTATGATGTCTAAGGTTGTTGCGGATTCCAACTGTTGTAGTTTTTCGCATTCTTTTCTGCGACCGTAAGTGTAATATGTGGGGTATCACCGGTTTCGTTGCTATACGTCAACGACAATTGGGATACGCATATTTACTTACGTTGATGACATGAGATGTTATGTGTTGCTGGATATGTTATATTGGATCGTCGTGTTTGAATAGCCGGGTTTTTTTTATATGAGATGAGTGTTTTTCATTTTCATTCATGTAATGAAATATTCTTTTATTTGGGGCACTTCCGGGTTGAGGAAGATGTCACCGTTGATTTATATTATCTATTTTTCCGCATTAGGATAGACCCAAGAAGGGGAGCACAAGTAACCGGGTTCTAGAGTCCAGTGGGAGACCATCTCGAGGCGTCGAGACCGGGTCTCATAACTCTAGAATTGGTAGGGTTGCTTGCCGCTCTCGTAGGGGTCTAGGGATGTGGGTTTGGCTATTCATAACGACCGTGGAATCCGTATTTTATATAGGCTCAAAATTAAACAAGGACATCCTAGTATATCCAATATTTCATATGTTGTTTTCTGCTGCGTTATCTGTGATGTGATCATGTGATATGTTCAGATAAATGTTGTATATAGTATATATGATATATTATATAGACGTTGCTTATGTATTACACCTGCGCTAGCCCTGCCCCATTCTGCCGTTAGTTACCTAACCTAACGGTGCATGACGGGACATCGAGACGAATGCGGATGGAATAAGCGTACGTTGTATTTATCTGTGATGTTTGGGTGACTTAAATGATGGGACATTCATTAATGAGATTAATGAAAGAAAATAAACATAAAATATGTTGTGGAATCGAATTTCAAAAATATGATAGCTCTAGTTGTTGCTTTGCATAGCGGTATTCCTTGTAGAATATCCAGCACCTCATTCGACGAGGAAAGAGCCGAGATCCCTTTACCGGGAGTGACCTCTTTAGCAATAATTAGCAGATGCTACAACCTTCGGTTTTTCTTTTGATTGCTTTTCTAGTTCTTACTTTGCATAGTGGTATTGTGAATATCCTACATCTCATTCGACGAGGAAAGAGCCAAGATCTCTTCACCGGGAGTGACCTCTTTAGCGAAACTAGCAAAAGCCTAAAAAACACTCAATTTTAAAATCATTTGATTCTTCAACGATATCAAGTTCAAACCCTTAAAGGTTTTCTTAAAAACCATCCGCAACCCTCCGTCATTTTAGAAAGTAGAGTACTTAGTATTCGTGCTGCGTATGTTGATCATAGTCAAGGCGCGGTGTACGGTAGCTAAGTGATGTCTTTCTACACAGCATATGATGCGATTAGTTAGGACAGTCATATAATATGTTGATCATAGTCATGGTCATGTGGGTGGGTCTAATTAATCACGAAATGACGGGTAAAACTTGACTAGTGCTTATGATATGTTGATCATAGTCAAGGTCATAAGTGCTAGGGGTAAAAACCATTATCGGGAGTTTCAAGTGTTGAAATTTGCAATGAGATTGCATACCTTCTATGAGATAGTTGGATCCTGATACCCACTGCGAGTAATTGTTACTCCTGGGAGAGTTTTGCACTTTGCAATTAGCCGATCAAGTAGGTGTCTAGAAAGGTGTCAACGGGGTTACGCCCCTGGGAAAACGAGGTTTATTTTAATTAGGTCCGTGCGAAAGCACGGGGAACCTCCCTCAAAGTACCGGCACTGGCCTGGCTGAAAGATTGGCGAACTTGTAGAGTGTAATTAATCCCGGCTAGTCTTTTCTTTTAAGGTTTGAAGGAAGATTTGATAAAAACAGTGGGAGCCATCCTGATTAGATAAAATATATAACCAATCTAATCTTGCAAAGAGCGCACGCAGAGTGTTTTCTTCTCTCTCTCTCCAGGTAGCGACCATGACACGCCTTAATCAAGATAATAATATGGATGTATTGACCGAACCCGCTTTTATACTGAGCTGGGGAACGTTGGTCCCGCTCTAACTTATAATTGTTATAAGACCGAGCAGAAAGTAAGGGAATACCAGGATTCCCATGCCGCCTAAACGAAGAAAGTGCATATTAATGCATCTCCTTTGGGTGTGTTCATTACATAGAACTGTTTCTCAGTGTCCTCTACGTGCTGGCTATGTGATACCAGATCAGGATCCCAGATATGTAATCTGTTACATGGGCTATAGATAGGTAGAGAACTGAGAACGGGTGATAAGTTTCCAGAGTTGAAAAAGGTGCAATTTTTGCAGCCAAAATGTTGGCAGTTATCACCCTGTATTACCAAATACATTGATTCTGAACGAATGCTATTAGATACCGAACCTGATATACAACATCATATCAATCTCTTTATTCACTAAAGAAAGGATATAATTTTGTATTGTTGGATAATATTATGAACATTTCCTATATCAAGAGTTGATCGGTTCAGGCACGTTATCTAAAAGCATGTACATTCTAAATCAAACCACTGTTCTTAACGTATAGAACACACACAAGAGGAAGAATTCAGAAATGAACGAATCCTTCTTGAGGCATGGTAGACTAGGTCATATCAATGCGATCCGACTAGCTAAGTTACATTTAGATGCATATTTAAATCAGTTTGAATTTACATCTTGTGAAACTTGCCAGTCATGTCACAAAGATAAGATGACCATAGCTCCGTTTACTGGAAACAGAGAAAGAGTTAGTAAACTCTTGGGACTGATACATAGTGATGTATGTAGGTCCCATGTCTACACATGCCAGGACTGGTTCTTTGTACTTCCTTACACTCACTGATAATCTCTTAAGATTCGGACACATGTCTGAAACCTTTGAGAAATTCAAAGAATATAAGTCAAAAGTAGAAAACCAATACAGAAATAAGTATTATGTCTTTTGATGTGATCAGGGAGGAGAATACTTGGGCATGGAGATCCTGGACTATTCTAAAGGAGAACGAGATTCTCTCTCAGCATTACTCCTCCGTATACACCACAGCACAACGGTATATCGGGGTGGAGCAATCGCACCCTATGAGATATGGTGCGCTCTATGATGAGTATTACTGAGTTGCCTGTTTCCTTTTGGGGGTTATGCACTTGAGAAGGTGCATACCCATTGAATTGGGTTCAATCAAATCAGTGCCTACCACTCCATATGAGATATGATATGGGAAGAGCCCATGTCTTAAGCATGTTAAGATTTGGGGTTGTCCGGCCTGTGTCAAAAGCAAAATCCGGACAAGCTCGAGGCAAGGTCAGTTCTGTAGAACTGGAAGGAGTTCCAGCTATACAAACTACAACTGATGATTTGGTGGAACCAAAGGATTCAATAGTTCCCGACGAACCTCAGCCTCTCCGCCGATCTAGCGGGGTTCCTCATCCGCATGAGAGATACTTCGGTTTCTCTATGATAGTGGGAGCGAGGATTGCATCATGAGATGATGACCCAACTAGTTTCGAGCAGGCCATCAAGAGTGGGGACTCTATAAGAATGGTTGGATGCTTAGTGATCTGAGATGGAATCCATGTACACCAACAAAGTATGGACTTTGGCTGCTATATCTGAAGGGTTGAATCCCCATCAGGAGCAAGTATATCTTGAGAAGATTACTTGGGGTAGATGGAAAAGTTGAGACTTTCAAAGCTCGACTTTTTAAAGGTTTTCGTCGTCGACCAGGCATGGATAATGATGAAACCTTTTCCAGTGGCTATGCTTAAGTCCGTCCGGATCCTACTTGCCACTGCTACATACCATGACTACGATATCTGGCGGTTGGGTGTCATGACTGCTTTTCTAAATATTGATTCAGAAGAGAGCGTCTATAAGTACACAGCCAGAGGGCTTCGTAGACAGTGGGAGCAGCGGAAATGTGTGCAAGTTGCTTTACAAGATAAAGCAGGCATCGCAGAGTTGGAACATCTGTTTTGATGTGGTAGTCAAAGAGTTTGATTTCACCAAAATGGTAGATGAACCTTGTATATACAAAAAGGTAGTAGAGAGTATGGTGGTATTCCGCGTACTGTACTTGGATGACATACTCTTGATAGGAAAGGAGTTTCCTATGCTACACTCGGTCAATCTTCTCTTATCACAAGGATTCTCCATATAGGATCAAGGTAATACCTCCTAAATCCTGGGTTTTGGATCTATGAGATAGATCTAAATGGATGTTAGGATTCTCACTAGGTGTAGTGAGATGGTATCAATCGATCTTGGGGAGAATCACTGGATAGCTTCCAGGGTGGTAAGGATGAATGAATATCAGTCGCAGGCATTGTCTTTACCCTCAGTGGAGGGACGGTATGTTGGAAGAGTTCCAAGCTAGATACCGTGGCAGACTAGACGATAAAGGCTGGTGACATCACTATCAAAGATACTACCAAAGAGGCAGTTTGGGTGTATATTAGTTGATGAGATGAACTAGGTTCCTACCATTGTGTGACAATGGAGGTGTGGCTTTGGCCTAGGAACCCCGGTCCCATCAGTGACCCAGACATATTCCAAGGCAGTATCACCTGATCATGGAGATAGTTGATCTCCAGTGAGATCGAGGTTAGGAGAGCAGACTCAGAGAACAACACGGTGGATCCACTCACAAAAGCCTTTTCCCAAAGACAGACTTTCATGGGATGGTTGAGTATGAGATACTACAACCACTGCTATATGATGGCCCTAGTGCAAGTGGGAGATTGTTAGTTGTATGTATGCCCTAAAGGCCATTATTGTACATGAGATGTATATTATAGTGGATGCTGGGACATATATAGGGAGGACTTTCTTGCTCGACATGATAGTACGCTATCTGGTTGCTCTTTATCTTAACATGTATACTTACTGTCTCTCTGTTACATGTTGATAAAGCCCTTAGGATGTGTACTCGACTTCCAGGATTATGATGCAGATCATACTAGTGGGGCCTGGGAAGTCCATGAGTACATCCTTCAATGTTTCTAGTCGTGGGAATATCGAGACGGGGCATCGATATTCCAGAGTAGACTAGCGTATATCTTCTCGACCCATGAGATGGGCGATGGATGATACCATATCCATTGATGTTTGACATCAGAGATGGTATGCGAGTGTTCAGTGGAGACTGGGTACACTGAACGGACTCACCGAGAACTCCCAGATGGTATTATACCTCACGTCAGATGGCAGCTCTCTGGTGACACTGGTACAGCTTAGTCTGTTGACCCGAGATCGTCACAGAGTCTTGTGTGTCTACCACTGTGCTTTGATTTCCACCCTACCACGGCTCTACTGATTCGTGCAAACAGGTGGTTTTTGGGTACAGTCCCGAGTCACATGGAGGCAATGAGCGATAGGAGGGGATTCGTCTCTCCCGGTATTAGGGGTTGATGTTGCGCTATGTTTGATTGGCCATAACTGGAAATCCCTGGCCAGGGTTGCTGTGATTTACTGGTAAGTGTTATCAGTAGTTTCACGAACGTTATGGACCATACATCGGCATGACTTATCAAGCTACTGGGGTCTGACGTTTACCACCCCTATGCGAGATATGCGACATATCAGACGAACAGACCGGACTGTGCGGTAAGTGTTACTGATTGGATTCGCAGGAGTGTGAGCAGGCTTGCTCGTTGATCTTCTGATCGCTCAATACCCGGGTGGCCGTTACGTTTAGCAGACCGCTTGCGGCTTATGGGTGATTGATATGATCACCACCAACTGCCGGCGTATTGACGAGTCTTTAGAGTCCTATTCAGAAGTTTCCTGGCTCAAGCGAAACGAAATAGGAGCAGATATGAGATATGTGCGGGACTGAGAATATTACCAGTATGTGATGCTGTATTCTATTCTCGCGATTTGTATCATCGGTCGGTTATATGCGATATAACCTTGTTACCGAATCAAGTGTTGATTCGATATATTGATACACTAGATATTAGTCGGTTATATGCGATATGACCGGATCATTAAATCAAGAGTTGATTTAATGATTTAATGTATAATTATATATTTGATATATTACTTTGCATTAACTAGTATTGGTTCACTTAAGATTGATTTTCTCACTTAATGTGCACATGTTGTATATGTGATATATGTTTGTGCACTAGATTGTATCATGCTTATATGCAAACTTGGGTGTATGAGTGACTTATACCATATTTAAGTTAGTGGAAAAGGTTTATATTTATTTTGTAATTAAAAATTAGTGTGCACTTTGTCATGCTTGAAGCTTCATGAAGCTTTTAGCATCATTTGACCAAGTCCGCTAACTTTGTCTCACTAAAGATATTTATTAACCAAACCGCTAACTTAAACTATGGTTTAGTCTCTACATAGGTTAGTGGATGATATTAACTCACCCATGGTTGCATAATTGATCATTATCTTCACTTATTATTCTTTTCTCATTATTTTTTTCTTTCTTCATCTTCTTCTTCATCAAGAAGAAACCTTCCTAGAATTTTTCAAGTGAAGAAATAAAGTGAGAAATCAAAATCTAAAGTGAACCCATTTCCTATTTCATCTTCCTCTACTGCTTGCTATTTAGTTTAGGGTGTTCTCTTCACAATGTTCTTGACTACGTGAAGAGGGAGCTTGAGTTTGAGTCACCTCGACGTAAATCATCTTCGGCCTCGAAGTCAACGAGCTAGCTTGATCATTTCTCCAAGGAAACCATCACTAGAGTCCGGGATCTCGATGATCGCAGTGAAGGGACGTCAACATGGAGCTTTAGAAGTGAAGGACCGGATCTACAAAGGTTGTATTTTCATTCACTTCTATTTATAATGGTTGATTACTATTTTGTTACCTTAATTTTCTAGTTCAATTCATAGTTTGATTACTTAGCACTCCCTAAAATTCTTGTTGTGGCATGTGTGATGCTTCCAAACCCTAGGCTAGGTGCTAAGGAATCCTAACAATCCCCTCACCGGGAGTGACCTCTTTAGCGAAACTAGCAGATGCTACAAACTCGGTTTGTCTTTTGATTGCTTTTATAGTTTTTTTTTGCATAGTGGTATTTGTGAAATATCCTGCACCTTATTCGATAAGGAAAGAGCCGAGATCCCTTCACCGGGAGTGACCTCTTGAGCAAAACTAGTAAAAGCCTCAAAAGCACTCCTTTACAAAATCACTCAATTCTACAACGATATCAAGTTTATTACGCAAAGGGTTTTCTTAAAAACCTGTCGTAGCCCTCCGTCATTTCAGATAAGTAATAGTTAGTATTCGTGCTGCGTTTGTTGACCTTGTTAAGGCGTAGAGTGCGGTAGCTGATTAGTTCTTATCTGTATAAGCATATGATGCGATTGGATTAGGGTAGTCGTGCGACTTTGTTGACCTTGTCAAGGGTCGTACGGGTGGGTTTAATTCAATCAGGAAATGACGGGTTGAACTTGACTTGCGGTCTATGGTTTGTTGACCTTGTCAAGGTCATAGATCGCTCGGGGCAAAACATTATCGGGAATTTCAAGTGTTGAAATTTGCAATGAGATTGCATACCTTCTATGAGATAGTTGGATCCCGGTATCCACTGTGAGTAAGAGTTACTCCTGGGAGAGTTTTACACATTACAATTAGCTGATCAAGTAGGTTTCTAGAAAGGTGTCAGTGGGGTTACACCTCTTGGAAAACGAGGTTTATTTTAATTAGGTCCGTGCGAAAGCACGGGGAACCTCCCTCAAAGTACCGACACTGGCCTGGCTGAAAAATTGGCGAACTTGTAGGGTGTAATTAATCCCGGCTAGTCTTTCCTTTTAGGGTTTGAAGGAAGATTTGACTAAAACAGTGGGAACCATTCTGATTAGATAAATTAATAACCAATCTAATCTTACAAGAGCATACACTCTAGGTAGCGACCATGTCACGCCTTAATCAAGATAATAATACGAATGTATTGACCGAACCCGCTTGTTATACTGAGCTAAGGAACGTTGGTCCCGCTCTAAGTTATAATTGTTATAAGACCGAGCAGGAAATAGGGGATTACCAGGATTCCCGTGCCGCCCAAACGAAGAAAATGCATGCTGATGCATCTTCTTCGGGTGTGTTCATTACAGAGAACTGTTTCTCAGTATCCTTTACGTTCTGGGTATGAGATCCTGGATCAGGATCCCACATATGTAATATGTTACATGGGTTACAGATAGGTAGAGAACTGAGAATGGGTGATAAGTTTCAAGAGTTGGAAATGGTGCAGGTGTTGCAGCCAAGTTTGTTGGCAGTTATCACCCTATATTACCAAATACATTGATTCTGAACGAATGTTATTAGATACCGACCTGATATACAATATCATATCTGTCTCTTTATTTTGTAAAGAAGCATATAATTTTGTATTGTTGGACAATATTTTGAACATTTTCCTATATCACGTGTTGATCGGTTCAGGCACGTTATCTTAAAGCATATACATTCTAAATCAAACTACAGCTCTTAACGTACAGAACACACACAAGAGGAAGAGTTCAAAAATGAACGAATCCTTCTTGAGGCATTGTAGACTAGGTCATATCAATGCGGCCCGACTAGCTGAAGTTACATAACAATGCATATTTAAATCAATTTGAATTTACATCTTATGAAACTTGCCAGTCATGTCACAAAGATAAGATGACCATAGCTCCGTTTATTGGAAACAGAGAAAGAGTTGATGAACTCTTAGGATTGATACATGCTGATGTATGAAAGTCCCCTGTCTACACATGCCAGGAATGGTTCTTTATACTTCATTACATTCACCGATGATCTCTTAAGATTCGCACATGTGTTCCTATTGAAACACAAGTCTGAAACTTTTGAGAAATTCATAGAATATAAGTTAGAAGTAGAGAACCAAAAAAAGGGTATAAGTATTATGTCCTTTGATGAGATCAGGGAGGAGAATACTTGAGCACGAAGATCCTGGAGTAGTCTAAAGGAGAATGAGATTCTCTCTCAGCATTACTCCTCCGTATACACCATAACACGTTGGTCTATCGGGGCGGAGCAATCACACCCTATGTGATATGATGTGCTCTATGATAAGTACTACTGAGTTGCCTATTTCCTTTTGGGGGTTATGCACTTGAGAAGTTACATACCTATTGAATTGGGTTCTAATCAAATCAGGTGCCTACCACTCCATATGAGATATGGTATGGGAAGAGCCCATCTCTTAAGGATGTTAAGATTTGGGGTTGTCCGGCCTATGTCTAAAAGCAAAATCCGGACAAGCTCGAGGCAAGGTCAGTTCTGTGGAAGTTTTTTGGATATCCCAAGCATTCGCAAGGGAATATCTTCTACTACACTGAGGAGAAAAGATGTTTTGTTTCTCAGCATGCCACCTTTGGGAAAGGGAATTTCTTGTGAAGAAATTAGTGGTCATGAGGTAGAACTGGAAGGAGTTCCCGCTATACAAACTGCAGCTGATGATTTGGTAGAACCGGAGGATTCAATAGTTCCCGACGAACCTCAGCCTCTCCGCCAATCTAGTAGGGTTCCTCATCCACCTGAAAGATACTTCGGTTTTCTCTATGACAGTGGGAGCGAGGATTGCATCATGAGATGATGACCCAACTAGTTTCGAGTAGGTCATCAGGAGTGGGGACTCTGTGAGAATGGCTGGATGCTAAGCGATCTTAGATGGAATCCACATACACCAACAAAATATGGACTTTGGTTACTTTATCTGAAAGATTAAATCCCCATCAGGAGCAAGTATATCTTGAGAAGATTACTTGGTGTGTATAGAAAAGTTGAGACTTTCAAAGCTAAGGCTTGTTGTAAAAGGTTCTCATCATCGACCAGATGTGGATAATGATGAAACCTTTTCTTATCCCTATGCTTAAGTCCATCCAGATCCTACTTGCCATTGCCACATACCATGACTGCGATATCTGGCAGTTGGGTGTCATGACTGCTTTTCTAAATGGTGATTTAGAAGAAAACGTCTATAAGTACACAGCCGAGGGCTTCATAGACAATGGGAGCAGCGGAAACGTGTACAAGTTGCTTTATGAGTTAAAGCAGGCATCGCGGAGTTGGAACATCTGTTTTGATGTGGTAGTCAAAGAGTTTGGCTTCATCAAAATGGTAGATAAACCTTGTATATATAAAAAGGTAGTAGGGAGTATAGTGGTGATCCTCGTATTGTACGTGGATGACATACTCTTGATAGGAAAGGAGTTTCCTATGCGACACTCGGTCAATCTCCTCTTATCACAAGGATTCTCCATATAGGATCAAGGTGACACCTCCTAAATCCTTGATTTTTGGATCTATGAGATAAATCTAAATGGATGTTAGGATTCTCACTCGTTGTAGTGAGATGGTATCAATCGATCCTGGGAAGAATCACTGGATAGCTTCCAGGGTGGTAAGGACGACTGAATATCAGTCACATGCATTGTCTTTACCCTCAGTGGAGGGACGGTATGTTGGAAGAGTTCCAAGCTAGATACCGTGACATACTAGACGATAAAGGCTGGATACATCACTACCAAGGATGTTACCAAAGAGCTAGTCTGGATATATATAAGTTCATTAGATGAACTTCGTTCCTACCATTGTGTGACAATGGAGTTGTGGCTTAGGCCTAGGAACCCCCGTCCCACCTATGATCCAGACATATTCCTAGGCAGTATCACCTGATCATGGAGATGGTTGATCTCCAGGGAGATCAAGATTAGGAGAGTAGACACAGAGGACAACAGCGTGGATCCACTCACAAAGGCCTATTTCCCAGTAGAGACTTTTATGGGATGGTTGAGTATGAGATACTTCAACCACTGCTGATTGTTGGGTATGAGATACAACTGTTAGTTATATGTATGCCCTAGAGGCCATTACTGTACATTGGATGTATATTGTAGTGGATGCTGGGACATATATAGGGAGGACTTTCTTGCTCGACATGATAGTATGCTATCTGGTTGCTCTTTACCTTAACGTGTATGCTGATTGTCTCTCTGTTACATGTTGGTAAAGCCCTTAGGATGTGTGCTTGACTACCTGGACTATGATGCGGATCATACTAGTGGGGACATGGTAGTCCATAAGTACATCCTTCAAAGTCCCTAGTCGTGGGTGTATCGAGACGGGGCATCGATATACCAGAGTAGACTAGCGTGTACCTTCTTGACCCATACAGATGGGCGATGGATGATCCCATATCCATTGGTGTTTGACATCAGAGATGATATACGGGTGCTCAGTAGAGACTGGGTACACTGGACGGACTCGCCGAGAACTCCTAGATGGTATTATACCTCACGTCAGATGGCAGTTCTCTGGTGACACTGGTACAGAGTAGTCTGTTGACCCGAGATCGTCATAGAGTCTTGTGTGGTTCCCACTGTGCTTTGATTTCCATCTTACCACGTCCAAGAGGGCGTGCAAAACGGTGGTTTTTAGGTACAGTCCCGAGTCACATGGAGGCAATGAGCGATAGGAGGGGATTCGTCTCTCCCGGTATAGGGGGTTGATGTTGCGCTGTGTTCGATTGGCTATAACAGGAAGTCCCTGGCCAGGGCTGCTCAGAGAATTGCTGGTAAGTGTTACCAGTAGTTTCTCGACCCGTTATGAGCCTCATATCGACACGACTTATTGAGCTATTGGGGTCTGACGTTTACCACCCCTAGGCGAGATATGCGACATATCAGACGATCAGACCGGACTGTACGGTAGTGTTACTGGTCGGATTCACTGGAGTGTGAGCGGGCTTGCTCGTCGATCTTCAGATCGCTCAATACCCGGGTGGCCGTTACGTTTGGCAGACCGCTTGCGGCTTGTGGGTGTTTGATATGATCATCACCTGCTGCCGGCGTATTGACGAGTCTTTAGAGTCCTACACAGAGGTTTCCTGGCTCAAGCGAAACGAAATAGGAGCGCGTATGAGATATGTGCGGGACCGAGAATAATGCGTGTATGTGATACCGTATTCTATTCTCGCGATAAATATATCGAATGGTTGTATGCGATATAACCTAGTTATCGATTCAAGCGTTGATTCGATAAGCCGATATATTGTATACTAGTCGGTTGTGTGCGACATAACCGGGTCATTGAATCAAGTGTTGATTTAATGATTTAATGCATATTTATATATTTGATATATTACTTTGCATCAACTAGTATCGGTTTACTTAAGATGGATTTTCTCACTCGGATGTGCGCATTATATATGTGATATGATTTTGTGCACTTGCTTGTATCATGTTTGATGATACATGCTTTTTTGGTTAAGTGTAAAGTATTAAACCTTGGTTAATGAAATGGTTAGGGTTTATTATTTAGTTATTCATTTATCTTATTTAGTTATCCATTTATTTTTGATAAATGAATAAAAGAAAGAGAAAAGGATGGTGGCTTCTTTTATTGTTTAGTTAAAGCTTCATGAAGCTTTGACTTAGTCCACTATTCTTATCTCATCCTTAACCCTAACCATACCACTCAACCATGATTAATTCTCTACACTAAACCATGGTTCTAAGATGATAAGAATGGATTATTCTTTTCATTTTAGAATAATCTTATCATATCTTTTCTTCTTCTTCTTCCTTGAACTCAAGAAGAAAAGCTTAGGTTCATCAATGGTGATTGTTGATTAAGAGTGAGAAATCCAATTCTAAAGTCTACCCACTTCCTATTTCTTCATCCTCTACCTCTTGCCAAGTAGTAGAGTGTGTTTCCTTCACAAGATTTTAGGGTTTGGTGAAGGTGGAGCTTGATCTAGCGATGCCTCGACGTAGATCATCTTCGGCATGGACATCGACGACCTAGCTTGCCCATTCTCCGACAAAGCCGACGCTAGAGCCCGGATTTGATTTGGACAGCGGAGAGGACCTCGTTGCGGAGCTATGGAGGTGGAGCACCGGATCTACAAAGGTTGTATTTCCGTTAAACTTTTAGTTAAGTGTTAACTAGTTAGTTTTTCGCCTAGACATCTAGCCGACGATCCGTAGTTTAGGGTTTGTAGGCACCGTAAAATTTTAATATGGCATGTTCGATACCTTGTGAGACCTCCTTGGGGTGCCTAGGAACCCTACAATGGTATCAGAGACTAGCTAGAGCCTTAGGCGAAGCGTAGACGGAATTTGAAGTCCGAACGACCCAAAACCGAAACCCAAAATTTGCTCTCTGTACTTTTTTGAAAACAGTGGATTTTTCCAAATTAAAAATTGCTAAAAAATTCAGCAGGAAAAAATAAGAATTACGGTGCAAAAAGTTTCTCGTGAACAGTGTTTTTCGCGGCGGATCAGCGGCGGAAGCATGGCTTCTGCGGCTGATCAGCGGCCAATTGGTGACGTCAGCCCACTTTGTTTGCACAGTAACTCCTGAAAAATTCTGCTGAGTTTTCTGGGAATTTTTAATATTGATTCAAGAGTTGAATTTTCTGCAATTGTTTTGGGGATTCGGTGTTTCGATCGGGGTATCAAATTTTGTCTATTTGGCTTTCCGGATAAATTCTTGAATATGTTAAAAAGTTCGACCGGATATAAATACCCAACTTTTCCCCTGTCGGGAAATTTCCAAGTGTTGGATTTTTCCGTTGTTTAACGACGTTCTAAGTAGTGCAAGTAACGCGATGGTCCCTCTAGAAGACAACAAACCTTAACTCGATTATGTGACCGTCTTGAACTGCCCTTTGAACCTTCGGGTTTGGGGCAGTACGGCGTGCCACATGTGAGGCGTTGGCTTGACCCTTCTACGGCTGGACCGTTGGTACTGAGGCACGAACGGAATGTTGTTAGACTTATTTCATGTGTTGAGCTGTATCGGGAAAACTTGGGTGTTCGATTGTTCGATCGAAAAGTTTAACATTTTCTATTTATCTGGAATGTGATACAATAATTGGAATTCACAAATAGTTATGTGATAACTGAATGAATGTTATAAACGTAGCAGTTTAGTCTCACTTGATCGGTTGCCACGGAATTTTGATGCGATCAAAAGTCCGTCGCAATCACGTAGCGTACGCGGATACTCGCTGGGTAAACTTATTAGACAGCTTCACCCCATAGCCCCGACAAAGTGACTGTAGGAGAACCCCGTCGCCGAAAGCATCCGTTCGGGTGCTCACGGTAGCGGTGTTCCGCCTTGGTGCACTTCGTCGACGGTTTCGGGGGTGCGGCCGTCTACTAAAGTTTGCGACGAGCATTCGATCAGGATGTCGGGAATCTTGTTGAATTACCCGACTTGATATTGAAAAGTCTTTTCGATTTTGAGACTAAAATGCGGGGTTTATAATTGTTAGGCATGCGATGTCTAAGTAATTCATTTGGTCAGGCATGCGATGTCTGAGGTGGTTGCGGATTCCAACTGTTGTAGTTTTACACTTTCTTTTCTGTGACCGTAAGTGTAATATGTGATATCGCCGGTTTCGTTGCTATATGTCAACGACAATTGGGATGGACATATTTACTTACGTTGATGACATGTGATGTTATGTGTTGCTGGATATGTTATATTGGATCGTCGTGTTTGAATAGCCGGGGGTTTTTATGTGAGATGAGTGTTTTTCATTTTCATTCATGTAAAAACTTGTATGTAATATTCTTTTTTTGGGGCGCTTCCAGGTTGCGGAAGTTGTCACCTGTTGTATATTATTTACTTTTCCGCACTAGGATAGACCCAAGGAGGAGGGCACAAGTAACCGGGTTCTGGAGTCCAGTGGGAGACCAACTCGAGGAGTTGAGTCCGGGTCTCTTAACTCTAGAATTGGTAGGGTTGCTTGCCGCTCTCGTAGGGGTCTAGGGGTGTGGGATTGGCTATTCATCACGACCGTGGAATCCGTGTTTTATACTGGCTCGTATTGAAAACACGGACATCCTAGTATATCCAATATTTCATATGATTCTTCTGCTGCGATATCTGTGATGTGATCATGTGATGTTCTGTGATAGATACAGTAAATAGTATATATGATATATTATATAGGCGTTACTTATGTTTTACACCCGCGCTAGCCCTGCCCTGCTCTGCCGTTAGTTACCTAACCTAACGGTGCACGAGGGGACATCGAGGCGAATGCGGATGGCATAAGTGTACGTCGTATTTATCTGTGATGTTTAGGTAATTAAATGATGGGACTTCATTAATGTGATTAATGAAATAAAAGAAACCTAAGATGTTGTAGAATCGAATTTCAAAATAAAACAGGTAGCTACAGTTCTTGCTTTGCATAGCGGTATATGTGATATATCCTGCACCTTATTCGATGAGGAAAGGACCGAGATCCCTTCACCGGGAGTGACTCCTTTAGCAATAACTGGTCGATGCTACGCCCTCGGTTTGTCTTTTGATTGCTTTTAAGAGTTTTTGCTTTGCACAGTGATATATATGATATATCCCGCACCTCATTCGACAAGGAAAGGACCGACGATCCCTTCACCGGGAGTGACTCCTTTAGCAAAATTAGAAAAGCCTCAAAAGCACTCCATTTTTAAAATTCATTTGATTCTACGATGATATCAAGTTCATTACGCAATAGGTTTTCAGAAAAACCTGTCGTAGCCCTCCGTCATTTCAGATAAGTAGTAGTTAGTATTCGTGCTACGTTTGTTGGCCTGCGTCAAGGCGTAGTGTGCGGTAGCTAACTGGTGTTTATCTGCATAAGCATATGATGTGATTGGATTAGGGTAGTCGTGCGACTTTGTTGGCCTGCGTCAAGGGTCGTGCGGGTGGGTTTAATTCAATCAGGAAATGACGGGTTGAACTTGACTAGCGGACTATGGTTTGTTGGCCTGCGTCAAGGTCATAGGACGCTAGGGGCAAAATATTATCGGGAATTTCAAGTGTTGAAATTTGCAATGAGATTGCATACCTTCTATGAGATAGTTGGATCCCGATACCCGCTGCGAGTAAGAGTTACTCCTGGGAGAGTTTTACATATTACAATTAGCCGATCAAGTAGGTGTCTAGAAAGGTGTTAACGAGGTTACGCCTCTGGGAAAACGAGGTTTACATTAATTAGGTTCGTGCGAAAGCACGGGGGACCTCCCTCAAAGTACCGACACTGGCCTGGCTGAAAGATTGGCGAACTTGTAGTGTGTGATTAATCCCGGCTAGTCTTTCCTTTTAGGGTTTGAAGGAAGATTTGATAAAAAGCAGTGGGAGCCATCCTGATTAGATAAAATAATAACCAATCTATTCTTGACAGAGCGCACGCTGAGTGTTTTCTTCTCTCTCTCCTGGTAGCGACCATATCACGCCTTAATCAAGATAATAATACGGATTATTGACCGAACCCGCTTGTTATACTGAGCTGGGGAACGTTGGTCCCGCTCCAACTTATAATTGTTATAAGACAGAGCAGGAAATTGGGGATTACCAGAATTCCCGTGCCGCCCAAACGAAGAGATTGCATGCTGATGCATCATCTTCGGGTGTGTTCATTACAAGAATTGTTTCTCAGTATTCTTTACGTCCTGGGTATGTGATACCAGATCAGGATCCCAGATATGTAATCTGTTACATAGGGCTACAGAAAGGTAGAAAACTGAGAACGGGTGATAAGTTTCATGAGGCAGAAAACGGGGCAAGTGTTGCAGCCAAGTCTGTTGGTCACTGTCACCCTGTATTACAGTACATTGATTCTGAACGAATGTTATTAGATACCGAACCTGATATACAAAATCATATCTATCTCTTTATTAGTAAAGAAATGATAAAATTTTGTATAGTTGGATAATGTTTTGAACATTTCCTATATCAAAAGTTGATCGGTTCAGGCACGTTATCTAAAAGCATTAATGTTCTAAATCAAACTACAGTTCTTAGTATACAGAACACACACAAGAGGAAGAGTTCAGAAATGAACGAATTCTTCTTGAGGCATTGTAGACTAGGTCAGATCAATGTGACCCGACTAGCTAGAGTTACATATAGATGCATATTTAAATCAGTTTGAATTTACATCTTGTGAAACTCGCCAGTCATGTCACAAAGATAAGATGACCATAGCTCTGTTTATTGGAAACAGAGAAAGAGTTAGTGAACTCTTGGGATGATACATGTTGATGTATGTAGATCCCCAGTCTACATATGCCAAGACCGGTTCTTTGTACTTCATTACATTCTCTGATAATCTTTCGAGATTCAGACTTATGTTCCTGTTGAAACACAAGTCCGAACCTTTTGAGATATTCACAGAATATAAGTTAGAAGTAGAGAACCAATAAGGGTATAAGTATTATGTCCTTTGATGAGATCAAGGAGGAGAATACTTGTGTTCGGAAATCCTGGATTATTCTAAAGGAGAATGAGATTCTCTCTCAGCATTACTCCTCTGTATACACCATAGCACGATGGTATATCGGGGCGGAGCAATCACACCCTATATGATATGGTGTGCTCTGTGATGAGTATTACTGAGTGACCTATTTCCTTTTGAGAGTTATGCACTTGAGAAGCTGCATACCTATTGAAAAGGGTTCAAATCAAATCAGTTGCCTACCACTTCATATGTGATATGGAAAGGGAAGAGCCCATGTCTTAAGTTAATTAAGATTTGGGGTTGTCCGGCCTATGTCTAAAAGCAAAATCCGGACAAGCTCGAGGCAAGGTCTGTAATGTAGAACTGGAAAGGTTCCAGCTATACAAACTACAGCAGATGATTTGATAGAACCAAGGGATTCAGTAGATACCAACGAACCTCAGCCTCTCCGCCGATCTAGTAGGGTTCCTCACCCACCTGAGAGATACTTCGGTTTCTCTATGACAGTGGGAGCGAGGATTGCATCATGAGATGATGACCCAACTAGTTTCGAGCTGGCCATCAGGAGTAAGACTCTGTAAGAATGGCTGGATGCTTGGTGATCTGAGATGGAATCCTTATACACCAACAAAGTATGGACTTTGGTTGCTATATCTGAAGGGTTAAATCCCCATCAGAAGCAAGTATATCTTGAGAAGATTACTTGGTGTACATCGAAAAGTTGAGACTTTTAAAGCTAGACTTGTTAAAGGTTTGCATCATTGACCAGGCGTGGATAATGATGAAACCTTTTCCAGTGGCTGTGCTTAAGTCCATCTAGATCCTACTTGTCACGGCTACATACCATGACTACGATATCTGGTGGTTGGGTGCCATGACTGCATTTCTAAATGATGATTTAGAAGAGTGCGTCTGTAAGTACACAGCCAGAGGGCTTCGTAGACAGTGGGAGCAGCGGAAACGTGTACAAGATACTTTATAGGATAAAGCAGGCATCGCGGAGTTGGAACATCTGTTTTGATGAATTAGTCAAAGAGTTTGACATCATCGAAATGGTAGATGAACCTTGTATATACAAAAAGGTAGTAGGGAGTATGGTGACGATCCTCGTAGAGTACGTGGATGACATACTCTTGATAGGGAAGGAGTTTCTTATGCTACGTTCGATCAATCTCCGTTTATCACAAAGATTCTCCGTATAGGATCAAAATGATACCTTCTAAATCCTGAGTTATGGATCTATGAGATAGATCTAATTGGATGTTAGAATACTCACTAGTAGTAGTGAGATGGTATCAATCGATCCTGAGGAGAATCACTGGAAGGGTTCCAGGGTGATAAAGACGACTGAATGTCAGTCGCAGGCATTGTCTTTACCCTCAATAAAGGGACGGTATGTTGGAGAAGTTCCAAGCTAGATACCGAGACATACTAGACGATAAAGGCACGATACATCGCTACTTAAGATGCTACCAAAGAGGCTGTTTGGGTGTATATTGGTTCATGAGATGAACTACGTTCCTACCATTGTGTGACAATGGAGTTGTGGCTTATGCCAAGGAATGCCGGTCCCATCAGTGATCCAAACATATTCTAAGGCAGTATCACTTGATCATGGAGATAGTTGATCTCCAGGGAGATCGAGGTTAGGAGAGTAGACTCAGAGGACAACACAGCGGATCCACTCACAAAGGCCTGTTCCCAAAGAGAGACTTTTATGGGATGGTTGAGTATGAGATACTACAACCACTGCTATCAGATGGCCCTAGTGCAAGTGGGAGATTGTTAGTTATATGTATGCCCTAGAGGCCATTACTGTACATTGGATGTATATTGTAGTGGATGCTGGGACATATATAGGGAGGACTTTCTTGCTCGACATGATAGTATGCTATCTGGTTGCTCTTTACCTTAACGTGTATGCTGATTGTCTCTCTGTTACATGTTGGTAAAGCCCTTAGGATGTGTGCTTGACTACCTGGACTATGATGCGGATCATACTAGTGGGGACATGGTAGTCCATAAGTACATCCTTCAAAGTCCCTAGTCGTGGGTGTATCGAGACGGGGCATCGATATACCAGAGTAGACTAGCGTGTACCTTCTCGACCCATACAGATGGGCGATGGATGATCCCATATCCATTGGTGTTTGACATCAGAGATGATATACGGGTGCTCAGTAGAGACTGGGTACACTGGACGGACTCGCCGAGAACTCCTAGATGGTATTATACCTCACGTCAGATGGCAGTTCTCTGGTGACACTGGTACAGAGTAGTCTGTTGACCCGAGATCGTCATAGAGTCTTGTGTGGTTCCCACTGTGCTTTGATTTCCATCTTACCACGTCCAAGAGGGCGTGCAAAACGGTGGTTTTTAGGTACAGTCCCGAGTCACATGGAGGCAATGAGCGATAGGAGGGGATTCGTCTCTCCCGGTATAGGGGGTTGATGTTGCGCTGTGTTCGATTGGCTATAACAGGAAGTCCCTGGCCAGGGCTGCTCAGAGAATTGCTGGTAAGTGTTACCAGTAGTTTCTCGACCCGTTATGAGCCTCATATCGACACGACTTATTGAGCTATTGGGGTCTGACGTTTACCACCCCTAGGCGAGATATGCGACATATCAGACGATCAGACCGGACTGTACGGTAGTGTTACTGGTCGGATTCACTGGAGTGTGAGCGGGCTTGCTCGTCGATCTTCAGATCGCTCAATACCCGGGTGGCCGTTACGTTTGGCAGACCGCTTGCGGCTTGTGGGTGTTTGATATGATCATCACCTGCTGCCGGCGTATTGACGAGTCTTTAGAGTCCTACACAGAGGTTTCCTGGCTCAAGCGAAACGAAATAGGAGCGCGTATGAGATATGTGCGGGACCGAGAATAATGCGTGTATGTGATACCGTATTCTATTCTCGCGATAAATATATCGAATGGTTGTATGCGATATAACCTAGTTATCGATTCAAGCGTTGATTCGATAAGCCGATATATTGTATACTAGTCGGTTGTGTGCGACATAACCGGGTCATTGAATCAAGTGTTGATTTAATGATTTAATGCATATTTATATATTTGATATATTACTTTGCATCAACTAGTATCGGTTTACTTAAGATGGATTTTCTCACTCGGATGTGCGCATTATATATGTGATATGATTTTGTGCACTTGCTTGTATCATGTTTGATGATACATGCTTTTTTGGTTAAGTGTAAAGTATTAAACCTTGGTTAATGAAATGGTTAGGGTTTATTATTTAGTTATTCATTTATCTTATTTAGTTATCCATTTATTTTTGATAAATGAATAAAAGAAAGAGAAAAGGATGGTGGCTTCTTTTGTTGTTTAGTTAAAGCTTCATGAAGCTTTGACTTAGTCCACTATTCTTATCTCATCCTTAACCCTAACCATACCACTCAACCATGATTAATTCTCTACACTAAACCATGGTTCTAAGATGATAAGAATGGATTATTCTTTTCATTTTAGAATAATCTTATCATATCTTTTCTTCTTCTTCTTCCTTGAACTCAAGAAGAAAAGCTTAGGTTCATCAATGGTGATTGTTGATTAAGAGTGAGAAATCCAATTCTAAAGTCTACCCACTTCCTATTTCTTCATCCTCTACCTCTTGCCAAGTAGTAGAGTGTGTTTCCTTCACAAGATTTTAGGGTTTGGTGAAGGTGGAGCTTGATCTAGCGATGCCTCGACGTAGATCATCTTCGGCATGGACATCGACGACCTAGCTTGCCCATTCTCCGACAAAGCCGACGCTAGAGCCCGGATTTGATTTGGACAGCGGAGAGGACCTCGTTGCGGAGCTATGGAGGTGGAGCACCGGATCTACAAAGGTTGTATTTCCGTTAAACTTTTAGTTAAGTGTTAACTAGTTAGTTTTTCGCCTAGACATCTAGCCGACGATCCGTAGTTTAGGGTTTGTAGGCACCGTAAAATTTTAATATGGCATGTTCGATACCTTGTGAGACCTCCTTGGGGTGCCTAGGAACCCTACAACAACAACAGATGACCCTAGTGCAAGTGGGAGATTATTAGTGATATGTAAGCCCCAGAGGCCATTACTGTACATATGATGTATATTGTAGTGGATGCTTGGACATATATATGGAGGACTTTCTTGCTCGACATGATAGTATGCTATCTGGTTGCTCTTTATCTTAACATGTACACTTATTTTCTCTATATTACATGTTGATAAAGCCCTTAGGATGAGTACTTGAATACCAGGACTATGATACAGATCATACTAGTGGGGACAGTGTAGTCGCTACGTGTATCTTTCAAATGTTCCTAGTCATAGGTGTATCGAGACAAGGCATCGATATACCAGAGTAGACTAGAGTATAGCTTCTCGACATATGTAGATGGGCGATGGATGATCCCATATCCATTGGTGTTTGACATCAGAGAAAGTATACGGGTGCTCAGTGGAGACTGGGTACACTGGACGGACTCGCCGAGAACTCCCAGATGGTATTATACCTCACGTCAGATGGCAGTTCTCTGGTGACACTGGTACAGGTTAGTCTGTAGACCCGAGATCGTCATAGAGTCTTGTGTGATTCCCACTGTGCTTTGATTTCCACCTTACCACGTTCAAGATAACGTGCAAAATGGTGGCTTTTGGGTACAGTCCTGAGTCACATAGAGACAATGAGCGATAGGAGGGGTTTCGTCTCTCCCGGTATAGGGAGTTGATATTGCGCTGTGCTCGATTGGCTATAACAAGAAGTCCTTGGCCAAGGCTGCATCAGAGATATACTGGTAAGTGTTATCAGTAGTTTCTCGACCCATTATGAGCCTCATATCGACACGACTTATCGAGTCACTAGGTTCTGACGTTTACCACCCCTAGACGAGATATGCGATATATCAGACGAAGAGACCGGACTGTACAGTAGTGTTACTGATTGGATTCGCAGGAGTGTGAGCAGTCTTTCTTGTTGATCTTCTGATCGCTTAATAACCGGATGGCCATTACGTTTAGCAGACCGCTTGCGGCTTGTGGGTGTTTGATATGATCATCACCTGCTGCCGGCGTATTGACGAGTCTTTAGATTCTACACAGGGGTTTCCTCGCTCAATCGAAACGGAGTAGGAGCACATATGTGATATGTGCGGGACTGAGATTGATACGATATGAGATACCGTATTCTATTCTCGCGATATAAGATATCGGTCGGTTATATATGATATAGCCGGGTTATCGGATCAAGTGTTGATTCGATAAGTTGATTCATATGATATTAGTCGGTTATAGATAATATAGCCGGATTATTAAATCAAGAGTTGATTTAATAATTTAATGTATAATTATATATTTGATATATTACATTACATTAACTAGTATTAGCTCACTTATGATTTCTTTTCTCACTTTGGATATATTGATGTATATGTGATATATGTTAAATGTATTAAGCTAGGTTACAAATGCAACTAGGGTTAATGAGTGTTAAACCATGCTAGGGTTAAGATTAGGGTATAAATTATCATTAAGTAATTCAAAGCTTATGGATAATAGTCATGGTTGATATTTGTTGAAATCTTGTAGAAGCTTGTTAGCATCTTTGACTTTGTCCATTTTTCTTTGTATTGCTTAAGATATTTTTGACCGAACCTTTAACAATAGCACATGGTTAACTCTCTAAAAGGGTTAAGCATGTCATGCTTAACCCTTGGTTGCATTGTTAACCTCACTAATAATTCATTTGATGAGTTACTTCATCTTCTTCTTTTTCTTCCTCCTCAAAAGCTTTCTAGCTCTAATGGAGTTATGAGAAAAAGTGTGAGAAAATCAATTCTAAAGTGAGCCCACTTCCTATTTCATCATCCTCTACTACTTACCATTTAGTATAGGGTGTTCTCTTCACAAAGTTCTTGAGCTAGTGAATAAATAGCTTGGGTTAGTGTCTCCTCCACGTAGATCATCTTCGGCCTCGAAGTCATCGAAGCAAGCATGTTCGTTTCTTCATGGAGCCTCTCTAGAGTCCGGAGTTGACGATCGCAGCGAAGGGGACTTTTACACAGACCTATTGAAGTGAAGGACCGGTCTACAAAGGTTGTATTCCTTGCTCTCTTTACTTATTGCAAAGTGTTTGCATTTGATTCCGTAGATTTCTAGTATACGATTCTAAGTTAGGGTTAGCTAAAACGGCAAATTTTTGAATTTGGCATGGACGATGCCTCCCGAAACCTTGATGCCGTCGTAGGTAACCCTTTATGCGGGACCGAGATTGATACGATATGAGATACCGTATTCTATTCTCGCGATATGTGATATCTGCCATTTATATATGATATAGCCGGGTTATCGGATCAAGTGTTGATTCGATAAGTTGATTCATATGATATTAGTCGGTTATAGGTGATATAGCCGGATTATTAAATCAAGAGTTGATTTGATAATCTAATGTATAATTATATATTTGATATATTATATTGCATTAACTAGTATTAGCTCACCTATGATTTCTTTTCTCACTTTGGATACATTGATATATATGTTATATATGTTACATGTATTATGCTAGGTTATAAATGCAACTAGGGTTTATGAGACTTGAACCATGCTAGGGTTAGATTAGGGTTTATGTTTATTATTAAGGAAATTCAAAAATTGTGGAATTAGTCATGGTTGATATTTTGCAAGAAGCTTGTAGGCTTCTTTGACTTTGTCCACCGTTTTTGTCTACCTTAAGATATTTGTTAACCTAGCTTTAACCCTAGCTCATGGTTAAGTCTCTACAAGGGTTAAGCATGCCATGCTTAACCCTTGGTTGCATTTTTAACCTCAAAACAATAATTCATTCTCTCTTGATAATTCTTCACTTTCTTCATGAGCTCAAAGAGAAAAGAGTTTTCTAGGGTTTGAGTTTGTGATGAAAACTAGTGAGAATATGAAATCTAATGTGAGCAAACTTCCTACTTCATCATCCTCTACTACTTGCCATTTAGTATAGGGTGTTTGCTTCACTAATTCCATAATTAGTGAAGAGATAGCTTGGGTTAGTGTCTCTTCGATATAGATCGTCTTCGGCCTCGAAATCTTCGAAGCAAGCATGTTCGTTTCTTCAAGGGAGCCTCTTTAGAGTCCGGAGTTCACGATCGCAGCGAAAGGACGACTGCACGGAGCTAATGAAGTGAAGGACCGGTCTACAAAGGTTGTATTCCTTGATCACTTTTCATATGTGAAGTTGTTTGCATAATATTCCGTCGGTTTCTAGTAAACGATTCTATGTTTAGGGTTAGCTAGAATGGCAAAATTTTAATTTGGCATGGACAATACCTCCTGAAACCTTGCTGCCATGCTAGGCAACCCTGCAGTATCGCTTATCAGGTCTAAGAGGTGGATAAAGTCAGACCCCTAATAACGCGATATTTGATGTCAGTATGAAGCCCATCACCACCTAAGAAACTACTGATCCAAATCAGTAATTCTCGACTACCTTGGCCAGGGATTTCTGGTGATGGCCACCCGTGCACACCACGACATCAACCCCCAATACCGGAAGAGATGAATCCCATGACGATCCGCTCACTGTCTCCATGTGGCTTGGGACTATACCCAACTAAAACCTGTTTGCATGACTCCTTTGAGACGTGGTAGGGTAGTAATCAAAGCACAGTAGGAACTCACACGAGACAAATGACGATCTCAGGTCGATAGACTAAACTGTACACATGTCACCAGGGAACTGTTATCTGACAATAGGCATATACCAACTAACATGTTCCCGGCGAGTCCGTCCGGTGTACTCATAACCCAATGAGCACCTGTATACATCTTAGGTGAACCAACTAACACCAATGGCTTGTGAGACCGGCCACCGCCCCTCGTCGAGGTCTCGATCCGTATGCACTAGTCTACTCTTGGCGTATCGATGCCCAGTCTCGAAACTCCCACGACTAGGGATACTTTAAGGATAAGCTTATAGACCATCCAACTCTCACATATATGATCGCCATCATACTGCTGGTAGTCAAGTAAGAATTCTATGGGCTCTATAAACATGTAATAGTGATCTGTAATGTCACCTGAACCATATACACGATGATAAAGACAAACCAGATTGCATACTATCATCTTGAGTAAGACTGTCCTACCGGTATAGGTCCTCTCTCAATCATTGCAATCACATGCCTGCGATCCAATAATTTACTTGAGGGCACTATAGCCAACAATCTCCCATTTGCCCTTAAGGCTAATTATTGCGGTGTCGCATACTCACAGCCCGTGTGATACCGAACACCCAACTCCTCTACTAATCAGTTTCACAAAGCTCGTTTGTAAAACTATTGCGTTCGAGAAATAGCCTCAGTGAGTGGATCCGCTCTGATGTTTCTTTCTATATCTCTCTTTATCTCAAGTTCACGGAGAAAGCCATCTCCCGAAATGAGCAATACCTGTCTTAGAATATGTCTGGATATCTGATAGGACCAGTTCACAAATGAACTCCAAATCCAGCAAACTACTTAGACTGTATCGTCAACTGAATTTAATCAGTATCCTGCGCCATGCCTCCCTCAGTATCTGCTTGTACCACCTGTCCAAACTACTGCCCCTCGTTAAGTGGGAAAACTATAACTCTGACAGTAACTCTGTCATCCAGGTCACCTTAGAAGTATAGAATGATAACCGTCTCCCGAAGGAGGCTGTCATTACCATATCCATAGAACATTCAATTATGTTCTAAAACTGCTTCCGAACGTTTCTCCAGGATTGGATTAATACATAAACTTATTGCCGCTGGTGCAAAAACAACATCTGGTTTGGTACTTGACATTTCATGATTGACTCAATTGCCTAAGAAAGTGATATGCCAATCACGCACATCCCTCTCCACTTTAGTCTATAAAACACCTTTAAAGAGGGTAACTCCATCACCTGCAGGTACACCACCATATCAGGAGTCGTCCATTCTAAAACACCTTTAGAATACTGTCTAAGTATCCAGATTGGGAAGTTACCGAAATCTAGATCTAGTAACCAGAATGCCTGATATAATATCCATATCCTATGTGGAGAAACCACTGTATGACAACCACAGTATAACCGATCGTAGTATAGGAATTTTACTTCCTACAATGTGCATGTCATCCATATACCAGGACATCACACCCTACTACCTTCTTAACAGATCCAACTCCTATTCTGATGAAGTCAAAGCCTATGACTGTCACATCAAAAAATAGATGATCTATCTCCGCTATACTTGCTTTATTCTATAAATAGACATAAGCTACTTGTCTACTATACTTCCGCTTCTCCCACTGACTATAACAACCCTCAGGCAGAGTTATATATACGTGCACTTCTAAAACTAGTTTAGAACGACACTATACTCATCCTCCTGCTGGGTGTCATAGTCTAGAACAGCAGTAATGGCAATTCTGGATAAACAAGAACCTCCATGTCACCGTCTTTGAGGATACCGAAGTAACTCGTGGGCACCTGAGGTTACCCACCATGTCTACGGAGTGGCCAATGGAATGTCAAACCCGAGTGAATCTTTAGGTTCTATTAAATTTTCAGTAATCGTTTGTGGTTCTGGAATTACTTCCAATTCTACCATACTCCTACTACTGTTTTCTGAAAAAAGTCCATTTTACTAAAACTGTGGCGAGTCAAGAACAATATCACTATTGATTTTCCAGATGGTAGAAAGTTAACCCTCGTCATAGCCTGGGATAACCCACAAACTGCCAATATAGAAACGTGCCTTGAGTTATCTAGAGTCTGGTTTTAAGCATAAGCCGGACAACTCCATATACCTTAACATCGTTAAGATATGAACCATTCTATATACAAAATAGAAACAGAGGCACGGATTTAATTGGAACCAGATTCAAATCATGCTGCTGTCTCCAGTGCATGTCAACTAAATGGAGAGAGGCCGATCAGCATTACCCAACTTAGGAGTGCATCCAGATATGAGTAACCTGAAAGAGAAGCAAGTTCTCAAAACCATTACTATCAACTGAACAACAAACACAAGTATCTACATCTTTGATCACCTTGAAGAATCCTGATACTTGCAACACATGGTTCTCTACTTTATTCTTGTACCTATAACTTCTCAAAACTTGGACCTTGTATCTCTACGAAACACTTGTCTAAAACTGGAGAAGTGACAAGTAAACAGAATATAGTACGAGTACCAACCCCTTTGTCCTAATGGACACTGGACAACATACAATACTTTGTATAAGTCCCCTGAGTTGAATAACTCAAACCCTGTGCGTCGTAGGTTGAAAACTGTACTATGGTTAAGAAGAATTACACCACTGTTTAATACTCCTTACCTAACCATCAACTGATATAGGTAAATGTCATGGACATAATTTCAAAAAGTTATATCTCACTTTATAAAATAAATGTACAGATATATCAAATTGAAATTGGTGCATAACAACGGATATTCAAAACCAAAAAATTTGCCGTCAGGCAAAGCCCAGGTGATTTCCTCAAATATCACCAATTACAACGAATTCCGATATAATAAGGATATAATCACCTAATTCCCAATAACTTACTCCTACTCATCATCTGTAAAACCATACAGATGTGAGAATCAAACCTGATAAATACATACCATGGAGCATGGGTCTAATTGGGAAATTAGTTTTCAATTAACAATGCATAGTGAAACTGAAACATAAAAATGTTTCGAAGGGGTAGCCGAGTATTCCTAGTAATGCCACTTCCATTATCCAGATTCATGATTGTAACCGTATATTTCCTTGCCATCTGTCCAAATCCTTTTATTTGTCTTTACTCATTACCTTTTGTACACCACCGTTAAGCTAAATGGTTTTCTTCCTTCCCTACCGTTCGATACCAGCCTATGGTTTGGAAGAAGACTATCCAATAAGCGTAATAGGTGTACTCTCCTAATCCTAGGAGCCTTCGCAACTTGAGAGAAGGTAAAGATATAAGACAACTGAATAATCCTTATTCTATTTCTCCTGAACTATTATCCATCCTCGAACTGGAATAAGTTCCTTCGAGTACGATGGATTATCCAATAATTGTGGATCTTCGTAGTGATACGGGGTGTTCTGGAGAAAATCAAAGATGAAGTAGGAGTGGCGATAAAATACGAGATTTGGTCGTAAATGATAGCAGTCGCAATTTACTTTGCTCTCTTTCTAATCCCTTTATCTGTCTTTACTTATTAGCTTCTGTACACCATACTTAGGCTAATTGGTTTTCTCCCTTCCCCACCTTTCGGCGCCTGCCTATGGTTTGAAAGAAGACTATCCAATAAGCGCAATAGGTGTACCCTCTCCTAATCGTAGGAGCCCTCGCAACCTGAGAGAAGGTAAAAGGAAAAGACAACTGAATAGTCTTATTCAATTTCTCCAGAACCGAAAACCATCCTCGAATCTGAAACAAGTTTTTTCGAGTTCATATGTAACTATATGATGGTTATATCCTATAAATGTGGATCTTCGTAGTGATACGGAATGTTCCGGAGAAAAACAAAAGGTAAAAGTAGGAGTGGCAATGAAGTATGTAACTCTGACAATACAAAAGCCAGTGTTTTAAGAAAGTTCGGTTATCTTGATTATTGAGTTATAGTCTAGGGTCAAGACATGGTCACTTCCAAAGAGAGAGAGAAAAGAAACATTCTGCGTGCACTCAAATCTAGATCAGAATGGTTAATCACTTTATCTAATCAGGATTTCTCCTACTGTATCCTCAAATTCTCCTCCAAACCTAAAAGAAGAATTAGGCGGGATCATCTAAAATCACCCGAGGAGTAAACCAACTCATCAGTGGGTATCGGGATCCAACTATCATCGCATGATAACCTAATGGAATCCACTCACGTTATCACACTTCAGAAGGTATGCGCATGCCTGGCAAGTTTCCTGTATGTTTGAAACTCCCGATGTGATTTTTACCCCATGCACTTATGACCTTGACTAAGTGTAACATTTCAGAAAATATAAAATATTATTATTGGGATTTAATATTAAAATAATATATTTCGCGAAAACTACCCGATTTACGAAATTGGGGTTTTCGTAAAATAGTCTAAATATATACCAATATTTGTGAAATAATTAGAGATTAAAATGATTTATTCATTTAAAAATATATTTATCAGATTTGGCATTTTTATAATTAATTTTATGCAATTTGAACAAAAATTGATTAGTGTACTACTAATCGCGATTAAGCCAAATCCGTGTTTCTACAGTTTTCCATGGTTAGCGCACCATGACATGTTGTATTTTGTTGCGTGTTGTTTCATTTGTGTTGTTTTATTGGTGTTATGTGAATTATAGTGAGAAAGAAAAATGAGAAGAGAAAAAGAGACTTTTTGGAGAGAGTGTGTGACATGGCATGAGAGAGAGTGAGGGTGAGAATAAGAGAGAGAGAGAGAGAGAGAGAGAAGGCAACCCATTTTCTTCACCCCATTATTTACCTTCATCTTCTTCCTCCTCATCTCCATCCACCTCCACCTCCAAGAATCATCTCCATTTCTTCACCAAAACCCTACACCCTCTTCATTAAAAATGATCCCCACTTCATCCTCAACATATTGGACCTTGCAAGTTTGGATTTTGGAGACTTTGGGAAGCTAGGGTTTTTGTTTAAGTTGCATCCATGAGGTATAATTCCTTTCATTTAGCTTAGTTTTAGTTTCTTTCACCCTAGTTTAGTTTAGAATGTGATTTGGTTAGGGTATGTGATGTTTGGAAAATTCAAGAGAAGGGTTGGGTGATTATATGGACTTATAATCTGTAGTGGGTGTTTACTTAAAACCCTAGTGGTGTTTTACTGGCCTAGACCTGGGATTAGAACCAAAATATGGACTTAGGAATGGTCCCATGTCGGTTTGTGGTGCTTTTGTAGCCTATAGGGAATCTGGGGCTATCTGGCTGTTTCTGAGTTAAACAAACAAGACTATTAACCTAGATACACTACTAGCAACCCACCACCAAAGTTTGAACCTGAAACCCCTCTGTATGGCCGGTGAGACCGGACTTGGGGGCAATGTCGCCGGTTTTCCAGTGTGGTCTGGGGTTGGGTTTTTAACTGTAGCTCCTAATCCCTATGACCTATCTCCTATACTTGCTAGTTTAGTCCCAGTTTACCTGAACCAAAATCTGGGAGCCGTTGTGAGTGGTTTTGGTTATGTTTTTCCGAGTTTTGAATACTTGGTTTTGATGGTTGGATTTCTATTTGGTTGTTGGGCGTTTTACGTCAACAACAAGGGTTGTTTGGTTGTTTTTGCATGCGTAGACTATAGGTTCTCACCTATGAGCGCACTGTGTGCCGTATTGGTTTTCCGGACTCGATTTTAATAGCTTTGCGACTGTGTATTTATTGTAGGTACCTTCGCGTGGATTCCGAGACGATGAAGCGTATCGAATACGGCTGAACAAGGAGTCCGTAGGTGAGTAGATTTATATCTACGGGAAAAGTCGGGTGGATGGCGTATAGCACCTCCATAAATTATGAATAGAAAGCGATCTATAGAATACAGTCGTAGAAACCTATATTAGAAAACTATGGATATGGTTAAAAGGATAGTTAGAGATGATATGAATGATTGGATATATATGTCGGGATATGAGATGAAAGCTTTAGGGATATGACTCTTTGACATGATATGATAGAAATGATGTCTCGAATTGATATATAAGGATATGAAAAGTGAATGTGAATCATGACTTATAGATATGTAGTTGCAAGAGAGTAAGTATGAGATTTAGAGTAGCACGACATGAGATTTATAAGATAGAATGTATATGTAAAATGACTTGATGTGAGATATTGATGTGATGAAAAGAGTATACGATGTGATGTGATGACTTGGTTTGATATGCCGCTATAAGGATGCGAGTCGATATGAGATAATTTATACCATTGTCACTCCGCGATATGAGATTGATACGGCTATGACCTGGGATATAGGTATATAGATATATATAATATTGTGAATCTGAGTGATATGCCATACGAGACGTTAGGTCCGTACCCTCATTGTCATATAGGTTGATAGGATCCCTAATGGTTTAATACCACCGTACGATGATTTACCATACATGATGAGTTTTATCTGATGATTGATCCATACCCTTGACTAGAGGATGCCGTACGATATATTGTACCGTACGTGATGTTGTGAGGCTGGATGCCTATTGATAGATTTACCGACTCGGTCATGTTAGATGCATATACCTTGTAGCATTTCACTTATGACGTACTTTATGCTACGTTCATGATATTCTTATTGAATTATATATATCTGTACTAGTACACCTACACTATTATCGATGATGCGTATGTTACACTTACACAGATTGCCGGCTCACACACTTTCATCATCGATAATTGCTATGTCACTTATACAGTAGAATTGCTACATCATGCTATGATATATTGCTATGCTCACATCACTATACCATGTCGCATGATATACTTGATATGCTCACACTCCTGTTCTATGTTTGCATATATCATACTTTACGATTTTACGCATTTAGATGTTGTTTTTATAAGATTCTGGATTTGAGAACCGTGGTTATATTTCAAAGGAAATCATGTATTGTTTTAAAATCCCGGTTTCTCTTGATATGATATTTCGAGACGTCCACCATGTGTTTTCTCGGTTCTGAGATTGGCATGTGAAACCCGATTCGAGGAGTGGGAAGCACTATCTGCGGGTACATGGTGGACTCGGTATGGTACCCCGGGGCAAGAAATGATTTTCGTGGTATAGACGATGAGCCTGGCAGAGGGACTACTACCTACCGGTGATAGTATTTGAGCTCGGCGGTTATCCGGAGGATACCGACCGGAGTCATGAAATGGATATGAAGGCCGGTCAGAGTATGCGGTGCCTGAGATAAGATGGATATGAGGGCCAATCTGAATATGCGGCACCTGAGGCATGAGGATTTACGTGTCGATGTTGGACACGGGTTTCATGATGTTTCGAGTGTCGATGTTGGACACGGGTTTCATGATGTTTCGAGTGTCGGTGTTGGACACTCAGGTTCCATGATTTTGATGTGTCGTTGATGGACACGTGTTGATTGATATCCTCATATTTACATGCATATGCTTTCATGATATTTACATGCATGATGTTGTTGTGTCATTGATGGACACGTAGATGTTATCCACATGCTTATATGTATTGATTATATTGTTGGTACATATGCAGATACAGTCACCCTAGATATCATAGTATTACCTTTATGATATAGTTGACCTAGGAAATTGTTGTTTTATTCGATTTCTACCTGATAATGTTTTCTACTTACGAGTTGGCAACTCACCCCCGTTGTGCCACAGTTCTTGCAGGTTAACCGCATGGATCAGTAGCGGCATCGCTGGCACACAGCTGCATTCGGGTGTTTTGCTTTGGAAGGTAGTACATGTTGTATCGTACCACTCTTGTATTTATTATTCCTGTTGTATCTAGTTAACTCCATCAATCAGAAACTAGTATTTGTATATGTAGTAAGACTTAGCAAGACTTGTAGTCGCGAGACTTAGAGCGATGGGGTGTATGCTCGCTTGGGTGGGTTGATGTCTTGCTTATTTCATTATTCTTATGCTGATCTTCGCCGTTGGGCGTCGTATCCATATATTCTGTCTTGCGTGGTTGTGATTCCGCCGATTGGCGAAGAGCTAGCTCTCGTTTGGGGATACCTTTATTGTTGTTATGTATTTGTGGTTTTGGATCAAAATATGCAAAGGAGGTGCTGCCCAAATTTTTAAAAGACGAAACATATTTTTCAACTAGTAAAATCCACTTGCATTTTCATGATTTCATTATCTATGCATTTAATAAAACGTTTGATTTCATCATACCTTTATTTCAAAACTTCACCTCTTTTATTTTCTTAAAAGGTTTAGATTTCTGAGCTTCAGCTTACTTGAATTACGTAACGCCTTAAGACGTTGCGTGATTTAAGTGCCGGTCACGAACTAAATTTTCGGGTCGTGACACTAAGGCTAACAAATCATAAGCCACATGTTAAGTTCTACCCGTAATTGTCCAGGTTAATTTGAACCCACCCATACTCGCCCTTGACTAGGGCCAATAAGGCTGTACGACTGTCCCAAACCAACGCATCTATTTATACAACAGAAAAGTAACAAGTAGCTACCATACACTATGCCTTAACTAAGGCCAACAAACATAGCATGAATACTAAGTGCTACCCGTCTGAAATGACGGAGGGCTACGAATGGTTTTTGGCAAAAAACCTTTAACGTAATGAACTTGATATCGTTGAAGGAACCGGATAGCTTTTTACAAATATATAGTGGCGAAAACCTTTGCTAAAGAGGTCACTCCCGGCGAAGGGATCTCGGCTCTTTCCTCTTGGAATGAGGTACAGGGTATTCTTACTGAATACCACGATGCAAAGCAAAACATAATTGACTATAATGAAGTTATTACCCTGACGCAAACTTCTGCCCAAGAGGTCACTCCTGGTGAAGGGATCTCGGCTCTTACCTCGTTGAATGAGGTGCTGGATATTCATAACCGAATATCGCTATGCAAATAAAAGAAAACGTTCTTGTAATAACAGCTTTTTGAAAATTGTTCCAACAATATTGAATAAGTCTGTTTTTCTTGCATTGATCTGAATCAACGCAGTCCTATCAATTAATCACACCACAAAAGAACGAAAATATGATGTATGTATATGCCATCCGCATTCGCCACAGGGTCCCGTCATCACCCGTTAGGTTACTTAACTAACGACAGAGCTGGGACTGGACTAGCGTGGGTGTAAAACATATACAACATCTACCAGTATATATAACAATATATAATAATCGCTCCACACGTGTTAAATGCAACATCACAGATAAGCAATAAACATCAAAGAACAATACAGATAATCTGGGAGCCCCGGGTTTCCTTTGAGCCGCAAGTGAAACCCGACGTTTCCCTGATCGTGTGGATAGCCTGTGCAATGAAAGCCTAGACCCCTACGAGCACGGCAAGTTACCCGCCAAAACTAGAAGCGAGCCAGCCCCCTTCATCAAAGTGAATGGGCCACCCGGCACTTCACAGAATTCGGTAACTTGAGCACCCCTCCTTGGGTCAACCTGGACCCCATACGAGTGCGACGAATAGCCCGCCAATTCTAGAGTGAGGTGATCAGCCGAAAATATTGCATCTTTTAACCGGCAATTTCCCTATCATTCGCATTCATATATAAGTGTTCGGCATTCATATTTCATATATTAGCAAATCTGTCGCAAAATATCAGATTGCATGTGTTAGACTCTGAAACAGGCACTATAAAGGAAATTGACTGCATTTCATGGCATCGCATCATCCCTATATTGTGCAACACTTGTTTTGAGATCTATGCAGGAAAACCCAGAAGAAAAGACAAAAATTTACATGGCGCCGATCAAACATTTACGCCAACTCAATGATTTCAGTTCTGGTAGCAATCCAAAAAGCAAAACAAAAATCAATATATCCAAGAAAGGCCTAAGTGTCAAACCAAGACCACTGCAAAGAGCCGAAGTCCCAAGGAGCCAACATGGCCGCGGAACCGCGGCCGGAGCCGGCTTGCGCCGCGGTTCTGCGGCGGCCTTACCACGTCATCCATCAAATTTTGCTGCAGAATTCTTACCTCAGCTCCTACAGTTCAGAAAGATACAATAAGTTCCAGAAGACTCCAGAGACTTCTGCCAGATCAGCAAACTAGGGTTCTAATGCTTAATTAATCCTAGCTTAAAGCCTAAGCTAGCTCCTAACAAACTACCTTCTAGAAGCCTCAACAAACTTTTGGAGGGAATTGTAATTTCAAATCTAAACCTAGGGTTTGGGGGATCTATAAATAAGACCCTAGGCTCACTTGTAAAAGGATCCCTCCATTAGTTCATTTTAGTAGCAAATCTAGAGCCATTCTACCTCATTCTTCATCTTCTTCCACAAGTCTAGTGAGAAGACTTGTGTGAAACCCTAACCCTAATTCCAATCAAAAGCCAAGATCCCGAGTACCAAATCAAGCAAGAAGCACGTCAACCTTTTATGAGCGGAACCGATCTTCAACAGAGCAAGTGGTCCAAGCCGATCCATGACTCACGGAGAAAAGCGACGCCAGATCGACAATTTAGTTCTTCCTCTTGTAGTTCTTGAGCGACTGTAATCAAATTGTTGATATAAATAAAAGGTGATATTCTTTTATCTTGTTTTCTTTAAATTCTTGCATCATGATATCTTTTCAATTCTTGAATGCTTTATGTGTGATGATGTGTGAATAAACTCCGCTCGTCGAGGAGTCGAGACGATCAATAGAATGATGATGTAATATATCTGAAAACGATTCTTGATTCCTACAAGTTTTGTAAACCCTAGCAAGTTCAAGAATCGACGACCCAATTTTGTTGCGATGCTTTCTTGATTGATATCGCTCGAAATTGGGGAGTTACGATCGTTTCTTGAAATTGCTAGAGGCTAGAATGTGAATGATATCGATGAAAGAACAAGGGTTAAATGATGAAACCCTAGTTTCATGATAAAGCCCTAACTCTCGTCGATCATCATCGATCTAGTATCAATTCTTCGAAGGACAAGAACATGATATCTTGATGATTACATCACGTCTATAGATCCGATCGATTCCTACGAGCCTCATTTAGATTCTTGACATTTGGTTGGAAATATCATCGAAACCCGATTCTTGATTGTTTATCATTTTCTTGATTCTTGAATAGAATAGTGACACTTGAAACAATTGATAAATCTTGAATCATGCTTTCTTTTCTTTTCGATTAACTTTTCAATTCAAACAAAACAAATATAAAAACGAATCGCACAATCCCTGTGGACGATCCGCACTCGCTTACGATCTACAACTGACACCGTAATTGATTGCGGTCAAATATAATTCTTTAGTTGTGATTTCTTTATACAATTTTCTAAATACTGATACAAGATACCGTTATCGATCAAATGAAACCGTTATCGGGAAACAATTGATTCGATACTTGTTTTACATCCCAATCGAGAAATTAATCAAATCAAATGGCGCCGTTGCCGGGGATCGCGCGCTAATTCGTTTCATATTAAAGTTTGAATTGAAAGATTTATTCCATTGTGATTTTTGAGATCAAAATTCGTGCAAACCCTAAACGATTTGTTGTGGTTCATTGCAAGGAGATCTGGAGATTGCTGGAAATTGGAAAAAAATTTGGAATATACCAGAGAGTAGAGGGAGTCAACAGAAGCTCCCTGGTGAAATTTAATGCAGTGATCTCACCATTGAACCGCGATTCCGCGGTCTATGTACCCATATGCGGCGGAACCGCGGCTATCTTGGGTGATCTCTGTAAAATTTTTGTTTCAGGTGATTTCTTACCTTCTCCTCTCTCCTCTTTTTAGCTCCAACTAATAATTTTCTGCAGGATTCTTTGCAAATAATCGCAGCTCGCAAATTGCAAAATTAAATTTGTGTGTGATTTTGTTTCTTGGTTGTTTGCATTCTAAATACGGATATTAAGGGGCACGGCCAAATCCAAATTAGGTGGGGATTTCATTACCCTTCCTAGGCCCCAAAAATCACAAAACTTGCATCCGCATTGACCCACATTAACTAAAAAATATCTAGAGATGACTCTAAGGACCATCGCGCTCACTTAGGACAGAAGAAGGCCGTGGATAATTCATTGCTTATCCGCGTTTTCTTGTGGTGTCTAAGGCAAGTGTGTCTAAGGCTAGTGGTTTTTAATTAGGCCCACTACTTACGTAGTGGAGTACCTTCCCACTTACTTGGCACTTATCCGGCCACAGGGGGACAAAGAGGCAGTGGAGGATTCTATCCTGCAACTTGTCTTTTGGCAGTTAGGAGCGGTCTAGAGCCGGACCTAGGTGACCACTAGATTCTAGGGTTTTGTGTGTTGCATTTGTTGTGTCGCATCATTTTTTCAAAAATCCGTCCCCTTTTCAAAGCAAACACCGCATTCATTTACCCATAATTATAAGTCAACGCTGCCATATGTACTAACCCATTTTAGTGCAAGATAGGCTGGACACGGGATTCTAGTGCCCGTTTAGTCCGCGTACCCTTTATCGACTCCGAAGTCGATATTTCTCCATTTACCTTTCCTTTACCCACTACCACACCCACACCGATGGATCCGAATCCATCGAACTTCTTTAACCCTAATCTGCCACCGCCCGTTGGTGCGCAGAATCCACCCCGCATCTCTCTCCAGGAGAGGTGCTACCCCATTCGAGGTCCTCTTTCGACCTGCTTATCCACACCACCAGCCGACGGGGATAACGTTGAGATTAAGCCCCAGTATATCAATCTTTTACCCAAATTCCACGAACTCGAGACTGAGGACGCTTACGTTTTCATTACCAAATTTGAAAACGTATGCGCAATGATGGGTACGTCACAACTTTCAGTGGATGCTATGCGTCTACGACTTCTTCCATTTACTTTGTGCGATATAGCCGAGAAGTGGCTATATAACACTACCGCACACTCTATTACGAATTGGGAAAAATTCGTAGCGGCATTCCTTAAGAAATTTTACTCAATACAAAAGACGGCTCGAATCCGTAGCGAACTGAATCAATTTGCCCAGCTCCCTACTGAACCATTTTCAAAATGCTTTGAACATTTCAAGGATCTATTGGTTCAGTGTCCTCATCACGGCATCCCGAGATGGGAGCTTTGCCGAATCATTTATGAGGGCATTAACCCAAACACTAAACAGAGCCTTAAAAACATGTGTCAAGGTACTTTTATGACCAAAGATGATGGGGAAGCTTGGAAGTATTTAGAAGAGTTCGCTGAAAAATCACTACAATGGGAGAGTGGAACCCAACCATTGAATAGGGGTGGCATACACCAAATAGATGTGTCCATAGGTGTTCGAGCTGAAATGGCAGCAATGCAAAAGAAGCTCGACGCTATGGAACACAAATTTGCAGCAGCCTCCCTAAACCCAATGTCGCTCCCCAAAACTATTTGTGGGTGCTGTTCTGATCCGTCTCATTTAACGGAAGAATGTCCATTAAATTCTGCGTTTCAAGGTCACGAGCATTCTAATGCCGCATTTCAAAGACCTAGAAACGATCCATATTCTTCCACGTACAATCAGGGTTGGAGGAATCACCCGAATTTTGCTTGGAACCAAAACCAATCTCAAAACACGGTTCCAAACACGAATCAATTTCAAAGGGCTCTTCCTCCACCACAGCAACCCCTTCAACTCACTCAGCACCCCTACCAGCCACAAAACTTCCAAAATCAGGTCAACACTCCTGCACAGTCTAATCCTATGACCTGTTCTGACGAGTTCTCTCAATTCACTCAAACCATGAAATCACTTTTGTCAAATTTCATAGAGGTTTCGGCTGAGGTTAGGTCTTCCGTCGGCGAGATAAAGAAAAACTCAGCGTCCCAAGCTGAGAGTATCAGAACGATGGAAGCTGAAATCGCACGACTTAAAGCCGAAATGAGTGCGAGAGAAAAAGGGAAACTTCCCTCTCAACCCCTACAGAATCCTGGGCATTACAATGTAAATGACGTCACAATGTTGAGATCGGGAAGAGTGCTGAACAATCATGTTGGGGAAGAAGTTGATGATATTGGAAATCATATCAACACCCCGGCTGAGACCTTTCCACACACACACACTTCTCCTTCTGATCCTTGTTCTTCTACCACACCACCTTCTCACGAGCCTATTCTCCATTTCCCACTAGGCTCGACACCTCAGTATAGCTCTTCTAGTTCTCCACAGACGGTCCCCACACCTCTTTTGGGATCTCGTCTACCCCTTCTTCCTTCTCCTATGATGGACACGACGCTCATTGCGAAAGCACCTTACCCGAATCGGTTAAGGGGTAATAGAACGAGTCCACATATGGAGAAAATTATAGAAATGTTCAAACAGGTTAACATCAACATCTCTCTCCTAGATGCGATTCAGCAAGTCCCCGCTTATGCGAAAATTCTTAAGGACTTGTGCACTAGGAAGATGAAGACTCAAGTGCCGAAGAAGGTCTTCATGTCTAATAATATCAGCACTGCTTTTGTCCCACAGCTACCAAAGAAACGTAAGGACCTAGGATGTCCTACGATATCGATTTCTATTGGGGGTAAAAACATAAATCGTGCTCTTTTAGAGCTTGGCGCAAGTGTTAACCTACTCCCATATTCTGTATATGAGCAATTAGGGATTGGAGAGTTGAAACCTGCTCACTGCACTCTCCAAATGGCAGACCGTTCAATCACCAAACCAAGGGGTGAACTAGAGGATGTGTTGATAAAGGTCGGAGAATTTGTTTTCCCTGTAGACTTCATTGTACTCGATACACAGCCTGTAGCAAACCCCTGGGGCCAAATTCCGGTGATTCTGGGTCGTCCTTTCCTTGCCACTTCCAACGCTGTTATAAACTGTAGAAATGGTTCAATGAACTTATCATTTGGAAATATGACCATTGAACTAAACATCTATAAAGTTGGAAGTCAGCCATCAGAACCCTCTGATCATATTCTAGATGTGTGCTCTGTCCACGAGATCGCTCCCGATAGTTGTGGAGCTGAGGATCTTTGCTTTCTAGATCTCGACGACATTACCACATCTCTGTTTGATCTCACACATGATGAGGACACTTTTCCTACACTTGAGTCCTGTACTCCTGACTTTTCTCCATCCGAGTCTGTATCTTTCACAGGCTCTGAGCTTCTTTGTAACTCCAAAGGTCACTCGATGATCCCTCCTTCTATCATTTCTCCGCCTGAATTAGATCTCAAAATTTTACCTTCTCATCTTAAATATGCTTATTTAGGTGAGAATGAGTCTTTACCGGTTATCATTTCCGCTTCTCTTGCATCAGAGCAAGAGAATGCTCTTTTATCAGTATTGAGATCTAACAAAGAGGCGTTCGGTTGGACCATGGCGGACATCAAAAGGATTAGTCCCTTGATAGTTGAACATCATATACATGTGATGGATGATGCCAGACCAACCCGAGAACCACAGAGACGGTTAAATCCCGTCATGAAGGAAGCGTTGATGAAAGAGATCGTCAAATGCCTAGATAATGGTATTATATACCCCATCTCCGATAGCCAATGGGTGAGTCCTATACATGTCGTTCCTAAGAAATCTGGCATCACTGTTATAACCAATGAGGCAAATGAGTTGATTCAGACACGCACCCAAACTGGGTGGCGTGTATGTATTGATTATAGAAAACTCAATGCTGCCACGAGGAAAGACCGCTTTCCTCTACCATTCATTGATCAAATGCTGGAACGCTTAGCGGGACGAGAGTATTATTGCTTTATGGACGGATACTCAGGCTATAATCAGGTCCTCATCGCCAAAAAGGATCAAAATAAAACCACTTTTACTTGTCCTTTTGGTACCTTTGCTTACAGTCGCATGCCCTTTGGGTTATGCAATGCTCCCGCTACCTTTCAGCGGTGTATGATGGGGATATTCTCTGATATGGTAGAGAATTTTCTGGAGATCTTTATGGACGATTTCTCGATTTTTGGAGACTCTTTTTCTGATTGCCTATCGAATCTTGACGCAGTTCTTACTCGTTGCAAAGAGAAGAACTTAACTTTGAACTGGGAAAAATGCCATTTCATGGTCCAAGAAGGAATAGTACTTGGACATGTTATTTCACAGAAAGGAATTGAGGTTGACAGAGCTAAGATAGATGTCATTCAAAACCTCCCTCATCCCAAAAGCTTCAAAGATATTCGATCTTTCCTTGGCCATGCGGGCTTTTATAGGAGATTCATTAAGGATTTTAGCAAAATTGCTAGACCTTTAACTCTTCTCCTGGCCAAGGATACGACCTTCCACTTTGACTCGGACTGTGAGACAGCTTTCGACTCACTTAAACACTCACTCACTTCAGCCCCCGTTCTATCGTCTCCAAATTGGGACTACCCCTTTGAGCTGATGTGTAACGCATCCGACTTTGCAGTAGGTGCAGTCTTAGGACAGCACATTGATAAGATGCCACACGTGATCTACTATGCAAGTAAGACCCTGAACGATGCACAAATCAACTATACAACCACTGAGAAAGAACTTTTAGCGGTTGTATTTGCATTAGAAAAGTTCAGGCCTTACTTAATTGGCTCTCCTATAGTTGTGTACACTGACCATTCCGCCTTAAAACATCTTCTGGCGAAGAAAGATGCAAAAGGTCGACTAATATGTTGGATCCTTCTGTTACAAGAATTTGATCTTGTTATCAAAGATAAGAAAGGATGTGAAAACATTGTAGCCGACCATCTTTCACGCATCTCTTCTTCCCCTGTGACCCTGCCGATGAATGATTCGTTTCCAGACGAACAACTCTTGAACGTATCAGCTGAACCATGGTTCAGGGATATTGTGAACTATCTTGTCACGGGACTTATACCGAGCGATTGGTCAAAAAAGGACAAATACCGTTTTCTATCCCAAGTAAAACACTTTTACTGGGATGATCCATATTTGTTTAAATATTGTCCTGATCAGATCATTCGCCGGTGTGTCCCGAAAGAAGAGTTCAAGAGTGTTCTTTCTTTTTGTCATGATCAGGCCTGTGGGGGCCACTTCGGTCCTAAAAAGACGGCGGAGAAGGTTTTACAGTGTGGATTTTATTGGCCGACCTTATTCAAGGACGCATTTGAGCATTGCAAAACCTGTACACAGTGTCAGTACACGGGTAGAATATCCCGGAGAAATGAAATGCCTCAGCAACCCATTCTGGTTGTTGAAATATTCGATATTTGGGGCATTGATTTTATGGGTCCTTTTCCCAACTCCTTTGGGAATTTGTACATACTGCTGGAGGTTGAAGCTGCAACCTGCTTCAATTCCTGTGTTCTGGCCTTCCAGGCCCTGCAATCATTCTTCCAGTGTCCTCTCTTATGACAATAGAAGCATTCTTCCTTATCCACAAGCTTCCCCGCTATCTTTGTTGCTTTACCTTTTCCCTTCGTATCCACTTTACTAACACCGCCCCTTGGTTTGGCGGGGGCCTTCTTCTTCTTTCCCTTGGCTTTCGCCTTGGACCTAGAAGAAGATGATCCTCCTACAAACAAAGTGGATGTTTCCCTACCTTTCTGTAGGGTGCCCTCTGCGCTCCTCAGCATGTTGAGGAGCTCTGAAAGTTCAACCTCTTTTTCTTGTAGGTTGAAGTTCAGTATGAACTGGGCGTAAGTGGAAAGAAGGGACTGGAGAACTATATCCGTATATAGCTCACTCTCCAATGTGATCCCTAGGTCAGCGAGCTCCTCAATGTAGCCGATCATCTTTAGCACGTGCTCGGCTACTGATGATCCGACGGCCATTCTTGTCGAAAATAACTTTTTCGACGCTTCGTATCTTGCGATACGAGACTGCTCTCCATACAGTTCTTTTGTATGAAGCAATATGGACTCCATGTCCATATTCTCATGCCTCCTCTGATGTTCGTTGTCCATCGAGGCAAGCAGGAGGCACTTGGCCTTCGCGCTATCAATCTCCCAAGTCTTGCGGATTTCCTTATCCGCGACGCTGGAAGTTGGACCAGGGACAGGGGGAGCTTTGGTGGTAAGAAGATACCCCAGCTTGTCATAAGTGATTGCTATCTTGACATTCCTGAGCCAATCTTTGTAGTTTGGCCCTGTCAGTTTGTTTTTATCTAGGAGTAACTTAAGTCCAGTCATGTTGATTGGTCGCTGCAATTAGGAGAGAGAAGAAGAAACACTCAGCATGATGCTCTTGCAAGTTTAGAGTGGTTTTTAGTTTGTCTAAACAGGATGGCTCCCACTGTTTCTCGAATCCCTCCTCAAACCATAAAGGAAGAATTAGTCGGGATCAATCCCACCGCACAATACTTGCTTAACCGTTCAGCCAGGCCGGTGTCGGTACTTCGAGGGAGGTTTTCCAACGCTTTCGCGAAGTTCCTTAATTATAGAACCTCTTTTCCCTGGGGGCGTAGCCCCGCTAACACCTTTCTAGGCACCTACTAGGTTTATAGCATTGATCGATTAGTGAGAAATTTCCCGAGGAGTAGCATATACTCACAGTAGGATCGGGATCCAAATATCATCGCGTGACGAAACTGAAGGAATCCTACCAGAATCATCACACTCCAAATGGTATGCAAATCTAGCAAGTTTCAGTACTTATGAAACTCCCGATGTGGATTTTTGCCCCATGCTCTTATGACCTTGACTTTGGCCAAAATATCATAAGTCACATGTCAAGTTCTACCCGTCATTATCCAGGTTAATTTGGATCCATCCGTACCTACCCTTGACTTTGGCCAAAATGGCAGTACGACTGTCCCAAACCAACGCATCTATCTATGCTACACATGAACACCCAATAGCTACCAATCACTGTGCCTTGACTTTGGCCAACATACACAGCTTGAATACTATTGACTATTCATGTGAAACGACGGAGGGCTACGGATGGTTTTGGCAAAACCGTGAACGTAGTGAACTTGATTTGGTCGATGGAACGAGATAGCTTTTAAAAGGAGTGGCTCAAGCTCCGCATTTAAAAGTTGTTTTTGAAAAGAACCGAGTGGTTTTTCGAAAGTGTTCCAACGACTTTAACTTGGTTTATTATCTTGCATTAGTTCTTTTAATGCGTGATATTCTTGCATTAGTTCTTTTAATGCGTCCCATCATTTAATCCTACCATTGCAGAAAACAACCAAAATATGACGTACGCTTATGCCATTCGCATTCGCCACTGGGCCCCGTCATTACCCGTTAGGTTACTTAACTAACGACAGAGCGGGGGCTGGGCTAGCGCGTCTGTAAAACATAAGCAACGCCTAAATAATATCATATATAGATATACTGCAATGATAAACATTTCAGATCACAGATAAATACATTGGATATACTAGGAATCTGTAATTTGTACGAGCCTGTAACAAAAACAGATTACACGGTCGCGGTGAATAGCCAATACCCCACCCAAGACCCATACGGGTGCGGCAAACTACCCGCCAAGTATCCGAAGCGTAGCAACCTCCCTCATCTCCATGAGTAGGCCACTCGACACTTCGGCATACCCGGTAGTTTGTGCACCCCTCCATGGGTCTATCCTAGGAGCAAAAACAGTAAAAAGAAATTATACAATGACGGCTACAACCCCGACCCGGTTGTGCGGCCATACAAATAATTATTACATCAATTTACAAATTTACATGAATTGCAAGAAAAGAAAACTCTCGTCTCACAACCCCCGGCTATTCACCCGCGACAATCCAACATATTTATATACACATTCCAATATCAAACACAGATCATGTATAACCCCGACCAATCGACTTATAGCGATTAGCCGACGTTCAATACATGCAAGCATCACAGATATAACTATCATAGTCAAAGTGCAGTGAAGTTCGGAAAAAATACGGAATTATAGGACCCCAAAAGGAAATTTCTTTTCTGGAAAATCTGGGCACATATAATATATTTCAAAAATCCCAAAACCAACACAGACACACACTGCACGAAAAACGATGCAGAGAAGACGACAAACTGCGGCGCTTCCGCGGCACATGCCTACCTCATGCGGCGGAAGCGCGGCGGTTTGAACGAAACAGTGGACCGTTTTTCATGGGTGTTCACACAAAACCCTGAGCCGAATTTAGGAGTATAAAGTTTTTCATTTTGACCAGAAAAAATTTCAACAGAAACTCAGGTTTTGTAAAAGTTAGGTTTTTGGATTTTTTTCGGTTCCGAACTTCGTTACACTTTACTACCAAGCTAGTTTAAGTTTAGTTAGGCTCTGATACCACTGTAAGTCCACGTTGCGACCCCCGGTTCTTACGGGGAGGCGGAAACGGTATAAAAATCAAATTATTAGCGCAAGGGGCAACATGGACTAAGCAAAGTCGGGATCTTTGACTAAACTAAAACTAGCATACTTAGCTAAAGAGAGTTAGCTACTCGGATGGAGATGGTTATACCTAAACTTGAACTCCTTCGTCTCCGAGCTCCGATGGTGGTCCGATGGCTCCTTCTCGTCGTCTCCGTACGCCGAAGATAGATCCACCTGAAAGCTCCAACCTTTAGCTCCTTCTTCGTTCTTCGAAGAAACTAGTTCACTTGGTTTGCTAAACCTAGTGAACTAGAATGAGTAGAGAAGATTTAGAATGGGATTTTATCTATGGTTCTTGATTCTCAACTCATGAGACAAGAGAACCATAGATCAAGAGAGGGAGCAAGAGGTTGAGGGTGAGAGCAAGAGGAGAGCTCAAGAACAAGAGAGAGAATGAGCAAGAAAGAATGAGGCTCTCTTTTGTCTCTCACCCTCTCATAATCCAATGTAATCATAACTCATCATATCAATAAAAGTCTTATGTGATGGTTGAAGCAACCATAACCTTATCATGTCATGCACTCATTTTACTCAAATGAACAAGCAAGTAAAAGTCTTTGGCATGAAATGATAACCATGGTTATCATGATGGTCAACTAGTCAAGCCTAGTCAACCGGTCAACAAAGTCAACAAGTCAACAAAAATCAACAAGTCAACAAAGTCAACAAAAGTCAACAACCAAGTCACCATAATACTTAATTAATATAATAGTTAATCGCATATCATATTCTCATTAGGGTTGAGCAAAAAGTCAAAAAGTCAACGGTCAACTGTCAACAACCCTAATGAGAATCCGCTGTCTGTGCCTCCCTGTCAACTGTGCATACACACCCGCATCCGTGTTCCGAGGAACACGAATGCAAACTGGATAAATCCAATCCCATAAGATACACTAGAATCTGGCTTAAACCAAAGCTCGCTAGTGTAAACTGTCCGGACACTGTACGTGCACAAGTGCACGGATGTGACCGAACCCTGTCGCAAAACCATGCGACCTGTCGCAATACCATGCGACCTCTACTCTTTTGCCTAAAGGCGAAAAGCTTTCTGTGTGGGACTCTAAAGACTCGACACTACGCTGGCAGTGGGTTTAACCACAGACCGCAAGCGGCACTAGCTGTGCGTAACGGTCCCCAGGTAATGCCGACAAGAAGACCGACGAGGCGAAACCCATCAGAACTCCTACTGAGCCTGAGTGTGACATTCTCCGTACAGTCCGGTCTGTTCGTCTGATACATCGCATGGCGGGCCTAGGGGGCGGTAAACGTCAGTCCCCCAATAGCGGTACAAGTCGTGCCGGAGCGAAGCCCAAAACACCCTGAGATAACACTGGAAACCTACCAGTATATCTCGTTTGCCCTGGCCAGGGACTACTCGTGTAATGGCTCTCCAAGACACAGCGCGATGTCAACCCCCAATACCGGGAGAGACGAATCCTGTCTAACCGTCACTGCCTCCAAGTGCTTCGGGACTGCACCCAACCACTACCTGTTTGCACGACTCCTTTGAGCCATGGTAGGGTAGTGATCAAAGTACAGTGGGAACACACTCGAGGCGGAGTGACAGTGTCAAGTCAGCGGACTAAGCTGTACTCATGTCACCTGGGAACTGATAACTGACGATAGGTATAATACCAACTAGTCAGTTCCCGACGAGTCCTGTCCAGTGTACCCGTAACCTAACGAGCACCCGCATACTATCTCAAGTACGACGTACTGACGGCTGTGGGACAGACCGTCTCCCACACTGGGATGAGAAGCGCATGCGCTGGTCTACTCCGGAGTATCGATGCCCTGTCTCGATAGTCCTGCGACCAGGGACCTGCATAAGGATGTGCTTATAGATTACCCAGCCCCACTAGTGTGACGGCCATCACATCGCTGGTAATCAAGCAAAGATCCTAAGGGCTCTACTAATGTGTATAGGCGATATACAAAAATAAACACATGTACACATTGAAGTAGAAACAAATCAAGTAGCATACTACTATTTTGAGCAAGATTGTATATACAAGGTGAATATCCCAAGCATCCATTAAGTAATATACAAACTAGTATGATACAGTAATGGCCTCTAGGGCATATACACTAACAATCTCCCACTTGCACTAAGGCCATGTACTGGCGTATCGAAGACCTATCATCTCGATCAGCCGCTCGAACTGAGTCTGGGGCAAGGCCTTGGTGAATGGATCTGCAGTGTTGTCTTCTGAAGCGACTCTCCGAACCTCGATCTCCTGACGATCCACGATCTCCCTGATCAGGTGATACCACCTCAAGATGTGCCTGGATTTCTGATGGGACCTTGGTTCCTTCGCTAAAGCTATAGCCCCGTTGTTGTCGCAATACAGAGGTATTGGATCAACAATGGACGGAACCACCTGAAGTTCTTTCAAGAACTTCCTCATCCAGACAGCTTCTTTTGCGGCATCAGATGCAGCGATGTATTCCGCTTCCATCGTCGAGTCTGCAATGGTTTCCTGTTTGGAACTCTTCCAACACACCGCCCCTCCATTGAGGGTAAAGACAAAACCCGACATGGACTTGGAATCATCCTTGTCACTCTGGAAGCTGGAGTCAGCAAAGGCCTCGATCTGGAGGTCTTTTCCGCCATACACCAAGAACATCTCCTTAGTCCTTCTCAGGTACTTGAGAATGTTCTTTACCGCTATCCAGTGTTTCTCCCCAGGGTTAGACTGATACCGGCTTACCACACTCAGTGCATAAGCTACATCCGGTCTGGTACACAACATCGCATACATTATAGAGCCTACCGCAGAAGCGTAGGGTATAATAGACATGCGATCCCTCTCCAAATCAGTCTTGGGAGACATCTCTTTAGAGAGGGTGATCCCGTGACAAGCCGGTAGGTTACCGCGCTTTGAATCTTCCATACTGAATCTTTTCAGTATGGTGTCGATGTACCTGGACTGTGAAAGTCCTAATATCCTCTTGGATCTGTCACGGTAGATCCGGATACCCAGAATGTATGAGGCATCACCCAGGTCTTTCATGGAGAACCTGTGTGACAAGAACCCCTTGACAGATTGTAGCATATGAATGTCATTTCCTATTAAGAGAATGTCATCCACGTATAAAACGAGGAATACTACAGTTCTCGCTACAAATCTACTATAGATGCATGGTTCATCTGGATTTTTGATAAAGCCAAATTCTTTGACCGTCTCATCAAAGCAGATGTTCCAACTCCGCGATGCCTGCTTTAGTCCATAGATGGACTTAAGCAACTTGCACACCTTTCCGCTGCTCCCACTCTGAATGAAGCCCTCTGGCTGGTCCATATAGACACACTCCTCTAAATTTCCATTTAGAAAAGCTGTCTTTACGTCCATTTGCCAGATCTCATAATCGTGGAAGGCAGCAATGGCAAGAAGGATCCGAATGGATTTCAGCATGGCTACTGGAGAAAAGGTTTCGTCATAGTCCAAGCCAGGTCTTTGACGGAAACCCTTTGCAACCAGCCTAGCTTTATAGGTCTCAACCTGTCCATCTACACCAATCTTCCTTTTGAAGATCCACTTGCATCCTACGGGTTTTACCCCGTCTGGAGCAATGTCCAACGTCCATACCTTGTTGGTGTACATGGACTCCATTTCGGTCCGCATTGCATCCAGCCATTTCACTGAGTCAACGCTCTGAACGGCCTGCTGGAAGCTAGTAGGCTCATCATAGTCTATGATGCAATCCTCTCTATCCCCGTCTACGAGAAAACCGTAGTATCTCTCGGGCGGATGAGTCTGCCTACTACTCCTGCGGAGCGGCGTAGGAATGTCCTGTTCTTCCGAACCCTCTGGTTCCACTAAACTTTCAGTAATAGTCCGTGGTTCTGGAATTTCTTCCAGTTCTACTGCGCTCCCATTTATTTCTTTTTCTATGAACTGGTGTTCTAGAAAGTGGGCATGACGAGAAACAAGAACTTTTTGTTCCTCTTCACAGTAGAAGAAATATCCCTTGGAATTCTTTGGATATCCCACAAACTTGCACAGTACTGAGCGTGCCTCGAGCTTGTCCGCATGCTGCTTTTTGACAAAAGCTGGACTTCCCCATATCTTAATGTGATTAAGATGGGGTCTCTTCCCACACCACATCTCAAATGGCGTAGTAGGCACAGTCTTAGTGGGAACTCGGTTCAAAAGGTATGCGGCTGATTCTAGCGCATATCCCCAGAATGATCGCGGCAACTCAGCGTTACTCATCATGGACCGCACCATATCCAATAGGGTGCGGTTCCGTCTCTCCGATACACCGTTATGTTGCGGGGTGTATGGAGGAGTAAGCTGAGAGAGAATTCCATTCTCTTTTAAATAGTCCAGGAACTCGGCACTTAAGTATTCTCCACCTCGATCCGATCTTAGAATCTTAATACTTTTGCCGGTCTGTTTCTCCACTTCATTCTTATACTCCTGGAATTTTCCAAAGGCCTCGGACTTATGTTTCATTAAGAAGACATAACCGTACCTTGAGAAGTCATCCGTAAAAGTAATGAAGTAAGAATGTCCGCTTCGGGCATGTGTAGACATTGGACCGCACACGTCACTGTGTACGAGTCCCAAGAGCTCGCTCGCCCTTACTCCATGTCCAGTAAACGGAGTCTTTGTCATCTTTCCTTTGAGACAGGATTGACAAGTGGCATACGACTGATATTCGAACCCATTCAAATACCCTTCTGTATGTAACTTCGTCAACCTTCTCTCATTGATGTGACCCAATCTACAATGCCATAAGAAAGTCTGATTTATTTCTGGAGACTTTCTTTTGTGTGTATTCTGGACATTAAAAATCTGTGGTTGGTTTAACACGTATATACCATTACTCAAAGTACCTGACCCAATCAAAACTTGATTAAGGTGAATGTTTACAACATTGCTTACAAACGCAAATTCATAACCTTCTTTAGAAACTAAAGATACAGAAATGATATTACAAGTTGCGTTGGGTACAAAAAAGCAATTACGCAAAACCAAAACATGTCCATCTGACATTCGCAGGTGATAGTCCCCCACGGCTTTAGCATCCATGCTAGCTCCGTTCGCAACTCTGAGGGTCATGTCACCTGCCTTCAAAAACCTACGGTTTCTCAACGCCTGCAAAGAATTACAGATATGAGATCCTGATCCGGTATCCAATACCCAGGAAGTAGTGTTTATTGAAAGACAGTTTTCAATAACATACACACCTGAAGCTGAAGCTGCAACCTGCTTCAATTCCTGTGTTCTGGCCTTCCAGGCCCTGCAATCATTCTTCCAGTGTCCTCTCTTATGACAATAGAAGCATTCTTCCTTATCCACAAGCTTCCCCGCTATCTTTGTTGCTTTACCTTTTCCCTTCGTATCCACTTTACTAACACCGCCCCTTGGTTTGGCGGGGGCCTTCTTCTTCTTTCCCTTGGCTTTCGCCTTGGACCTAGAAGAAGATGATCCTCCTACAAACAAAGTGGATGTTTCCCTACCTTTCTGTAGGGTGCCCTCTGCGCTCCTCAGCATGTTGAGGAGCTCTGAAAGTTCAACCTCTTTTTCTTGTAGGTTGAAGTTCAGTATGAACTGGGCGTAAGTGGAAGGAAGGGACTGGAGAACTATATCCATATATAGCTCACTCTCCAATGTGATCCCTAGGTCAGCGAGCTCCTCAATGTAGCCGATCATCTTTAGCACGTGCTCGGCTACTGATGATCCGACGGCCATTCTTGTCGAAAATAACTTTTTCGACGCTTCGTATCTTGCGATACGAGACTGCTCTCCATACAGTTCTTTTGTATGAAGCAATATGGACTCCATGTCCATATTCTCATGCCTCCTCTGATGTTCGTTGTCCATCGAGGCAAGCAGGAGGCACTTGGCCTTCGCGCTATCAATCTCCCAAGTCTTGCGGATTTCCTTATCCGCGACGCTGGAAGTTGGACCAGGGACAGGGGGAGCTTTGGTGGTAAGAAGATACCCCAGCTTGTCATAAGTGATTGCTATCTTGACATTCCTGAGCCAATCTTTGTAGTTTGGCCCTGTCAGTTTGTTTTTATCTAGGAGTAACTTAAGTCCAGTCATGTTGATTGGTCGCTGCAATTAGGAGAGAGAAGAAGAAACACTCAGCATGATGCTCTTGCAAGTTTAGAGTGGTTTTTAGTTTGTCTAAACAGGATGGCTCCCACTGTTTCTCGAATCCCTCCTCAAACCATAAAGGAAGAATTAGTCGGGATCAATCCCACCGCACAATACTTGCTTAACCGTTCAGCCAGGCCGGTGTCGGTACTTCGAGGGAGGTTTTCCAACGCTTTCGCGAAGTTCCTTAATTATAGAACCTCTTTTCCCTGGGGGCGTAGCCCCGCTAACACCTTTCTAGGCACCTACTAGGTTTATAGCATTGATCGATTAGTGAGAAATTTCCCGAGGAGTAGCATATACTCACAGTAGGATCGGGATCCAAATATCATCGCGTGACGAAACTGAAGGAATCCTACCAGAATCATCACACTCCAAATGGTATGCAAATCTAGCAAGTTTCAGTACTTATGAAACTCCCGATGTGGATTTTTGCCCCATGCTCTTATGACCTTGACTTTGGCCAAAATATCATAAGTCACATGTCAAGTTCTACCCGTCATTATCCAGGTTAATTTGGATCCATCCGTACCTACCCTTGACTTTGGCCAAAATGGCAGTACGACTGTCCCAAACCAACGCATCTATCTATGCTACACATGAACACCCAATAGCTACCAATCACTGTGCCTTGACTTTGGCCAACATACACAGCTTGAATACTATTGACTATTCATGTGAAACGACGGAGGGCTACGGATGGTTTTGGCAAAACCGTGAACGTAGTGAACTTGATTTGGTCGATGGAACGAGATAGCTTTTAAAAGGAGTGGCTCAAGCTCCGCATTTAAAAGTTGTTTTTGAAAAGAACCGAGTGGTTTTTCGAAAGTGTTCCAACGACTTTAACTTGGTTTATTATCTTGCATTAGTTCTTTTAATGCGTGATATTCTTGCATTAGTTCTTTTAATGCGTCCCATCATTTAATCCTACCATTGCAGAAAACAACCAAAATATGACGTACGCTTATGCCATTCGCATTCGCCACTGGGCCCCGTCATTACCCGTTAGGTTACTTAACTAACGACAGAGCGGGGGCTGGGCTAGCGCGTCTGTAAAACATAAGCAACGCCTAAATAATATCATATATAGATATACTGCAATGATAAACATTTCAGATCACAGATAAATACATTGGATATACTAGGAATCTGTAATTTGTACGAGCCTGTAACAAAAACAGATTACACGGTCGCGGTGAATAGCCAATACCCCATCCAAGACCCATACGGGTGCGGCAAACTACCCGCCAAGTACCCGAAGCGTAGCAACCTCCCTCATCTCCATGAGTAGGCCACTCGACACTTCGGCATACCCGGTAGTTTGTGCACCCCTCCATGGGTCTATCCTAGGAGCAAAAACAGTAAAAAGAAATTATACAATGACGGCTACAACCCCGACCCGGTTGTGCGGCCATACAAATAATTATTACATCAATTTACAAATTTACATGAATTGCAAGAAAAGAAAACTCTCGTCTCACAACCCCCGGCTATTCACCCGCGACAATCCAACATATTTATATACACATTCCAATATCAAACACAGATTATGTATAACCCCGACCAATCGACTTATAGCGATTAGCCGACGTTCAATACATGCAAGCATCACAGATATAACTATCATAGTCAAAGTGCAGTGAAGTTCGGAAAAAATACGGAATTATAGGACCCCAAAAGGAAATTTCTTTTCTGGAAAATCTGGGCACATATAATATATTTCAAAAATCCCAAAACCAACACAGACACACACTGCACGAAAAACGATGCAGAGAAGACGACAAACCGCGGCGCTTCCGCGGCACATGCCTACCTCGTGCGGCGGAAGCGCGGCGGTTTGAACGAAACAGTGGACCGTTTTTCATGGGTGTTCACACAAAACCCTGAGCCGAATTTAGGAGTATAAAGTTTTTCATTTTGACCAGAAAAAATTTCAACAGAAACTCAGGTTTTGTAAAAGTTAGGTTTTTGGATTTTTTTCGGTTCCGAACTTCGTTACACTTTACTACCAAGCTAGTTTAAGTTTAGTTAGGCTCTGATACCACTGTAAGTCCACGTTGCGACCCCCGGTTCTTACGGGGAGGCGGAAACGGTATAAAAATCAAATTATTAGCGCAAGGGGCAACATGGACTAAGCAAAGTCGGGATCTTTGACTAAACTAAAACTAGCATACTTAGCTAAAGAGAGTTAGCTACTCGGATGGAGATGGTTATACCTAAACTTGAACTCCTTCGTCTCCGAGCTCCGATGGTGGTCCGATGGCTCCTTCTCGTCGTCTCCGTACGCCGAAGATAGATCCACCTGAAAGCTCCAACCTTTAGCTCCTTCTTCATTCTTCGAAGAAACTAGTTCACTTGGTTTGCTAAACCTAGTGAACTAGAATGAGTAGAGAAGATTTAGAATGGGATTTTATCTATGGTTCTTGATTCTCAACTCATGAGACAAGAGAACCATAGATCAAGAGAGGGAGCAAGAGGTTGAGGGTGAGAGCAAGAGGAGAGCTCAAGAACAAGAGAGAGAATGAGCAAGAAAGAATGAGGCTCTCTTTTGTCTCTCACCCTCTCATAATCCAATGTAATCATAACTCATCATATCAATAAAAGTCTTATGTGATGGTTGAAGCAACCATAACCTTATCATGTCATGCACTCATTTTACTCAAATGAACAAGCAAGTAAAAGTCTTTGGCATGAAATGATAACCATGGTTATCATGATGGTCAACTAGTCAAGCCTAGTCAACCGGTCAACAAAGTCAACAAGTCAACAAAAATCAACAAGTCAACAAAGTCAACAAAAGTCAACAACCAAGTCACCATAATACTTAATTAATATAATAGTTAATCGCATATCATATTCTCATTAGGGTTGAGCAAAAAGTCAAAAAGTCAACGGTCAACTGTCAACAACCCTAATGAGAATCCGCTGTCTGTGCCTCCCTGTCAACTGTGCATACACACCCGCATCCGTGTTCCGAGGAACACGAATGCAAACTGGATAAATCCAATCCCATAAGATACACTAGGATCTGGCTTAAACCAAAGCCCGCTAGTGTAAACTGTCCGGACACTGTACGTGCACAAGTGCACGGATGTGACCGAACCCTGTCGCAAAACCATGCGACCTGTCGCAATACCATGCGACCTCTACTCTTTTGCCTAAAGGCGAAAAGCTTTCTGTGTGGGACTCTAAAGACTCGACACTACGCTGGCAGTGGGTTTAACCACAGACCGCAAGCGGCACTAGCTGTGCGTAACGGTCCCCAGGTAATGCCGACAAGAAGACCGACGAGGCGAAACCCATCAGAACTCCTACTGAGCCTGAGTGTGACATTCTCCGTACAGTCCGGTCTGTTCGTCTGATACATCGCATGGCGGGCCTAGGGGGCGGTAAACGTCAGTCCCCCAATAGCGGTACAAGTCGTGCCGGAGCGAAGCCCAAAACACCCTGAGATAACACTGGAAACCTACCAGTATATCTCGTTTGCCCTGGCCAGGGACTACTCGTGTAATGGCTCTCCAAGACACAGCGCGATGTCAACCCCCAATACCGGGAGAGACGAATCCTGTCTAACCGTCACTGCCTCCAAGTGCTTCGGGACTGCACCCAACCACTACCTGTTTGCACGACTCCTTTGAGCCGTGGTAGGGTAGTGATCAAAGTACAGTGGGAACACACTCGAGGCGGAGTGACAGTGTCAAGTCAGCGGACTAAGCTGTACTCATGTCACCTGGGAACTGATAACTGACGATAGGTATAATACCAACTAGTCAGTTCCCGACGAGTCCTGTCCAGTGTACCCGTAACCTAACGAGCACCCGCATACTATCTCAAGTACGACGTACTGACGGCTGTGGGACAGACCGTCTCCCACACTGGGATGAGAAGCGCATGCGCTGGTCTACTCCGGAGTATCGATGCCCTGTCTCGATAGTCCTGCGACCAGGGACCTGCATAAGGATGTGCTTATAGATTACCCAGCCCCACTAGTGTGACGGCCATCACATCGCTGGTAATCAAGCAAAGATCCTAAGGGCTCTACTAATGTGTATAGGCGATATACAAAATAAACACATTGTACACATTGAAGTAGAAACAAACCAAGTAGCATACTACTATTTTGAGCAAGATTGTATATACAAGGTGAATATCCCAAGCATCCATTAAGTAATATACAAACTAGTATGATACAGTAATGGCCTCTAGGGCATATACACTAACACATATAGGATAGTGTTTGGGAAGGCATGTCATTTACCCGTCGAGATAGAGCATAAGCATTATGGGCTATAAAGGAAATAAACTTTGATCTAAAACAAGCCTGCAACTTTCGGAAGGCTGGCAACTAAATGAGCTAAGCGAACTCCGCGATGAAGCTTATGATAACGCTATAATTGTAAAGAATAGGACTAAGGTTTTTCACGATAAAAACATTTTGAGGAAAACATTTTCACCTGGTCAACAAGTCCTTCTTTACGATTCACGATTACACCTTCACGCGGGTAAGCTCCGATCTCGGTGGAAGGGACATTTTATTGTGCGGTCTGTATACCCGCACGGGGCAGTAGAAGTAGAAAATGTTAAAAACGGCACATTTTTCAAAGTAAATGGACATAGACTAAAGCCGTATTTTCACTGACCCCACGGAGGAGCTCTTGTTCTTACAAGAGCCAGTTTATTTGGATTAAAATTCCTCCGTCTCATCTTCATATCCTGTATATCACTGCATCATGTTTTGGATGGAGGTGAGTGAAAAGAATAGTTTAGGGGAAGTTCTTCACTTATATATTTTGCCCCCACTAATAATTCCCCCCAGGCTTACAGTTTTTTGTAGGTATAGCGATTGGCAACAGTGAGGACACTGTTGAAATCAAGTTTGGGGGAGGTTTGTGCTTATTTTTGCATCATTTGCATATCATTTGCATAAGCACAAAACATTTCTTTTAAAATCTATAAAAATTTAAAAATTTTCAAAACCCACAAAAATTTTAAAAAAATTCAAATATAAAATATTTTAATATTTACATACTTTTTTGTATATAAATAAGATAATAAAAGTTTAGATAATGAACAATTACATCCATGAGATTAGAAAAATTAAGAAAAACTAAGAAAATTAGAAAAGTTTTCTTATACGAACTAGTAATAAGTAGTTATGAGCCGTTGTCCCAAGGGTTAGTAAGATGAAGGACGTCACTAATCTGAGGATAAAACTAAGTCTGAAAAATAGTTTCTATTCTGGAAGCCAAACATTTTGAACGTTGCTACCCTGCTATTCGCACTTACACACGTCTTGAAGCCTGGGATAGTAGAGGATACCTTGAAATGCTCTTGTCTTAAAGCCGATGTATGAAGGAAATAAAAAGAAAAAGTGAATAAAAAATATATATAAAGTGGTGAGAAAATGAACACTAGTTTTGTTATCACCGAGGGCAATAAAAATGTATAGCGAGGGTGCCTCTTCACCTAGTGCCCTAAGGCCAACTGGTCTGGGAGTCACTGCTATGCCTAAGGTGGTGCAAGACGAGGAAAATACACCAAGTAAGCAAGCACAGGAGTAATCGGCCGGTTAGTACCTCAAGAAGTATTAACGGTCGCATGAAAGTGTGTGAGCAATCTCATCTAAATATTCATTAATTAAAAAGTACTGAGGCTAATGGGCAAGAGTATGATAGCTTGAATTGACTTCTCCGGGTGTAGGGATGTCCTTTACACACACGCAGGGTTATATGATCGATGTTTTGGAAGAAAGATAGGAATGAAAAATAAGACGATGTTTTATTGAGGGAGGACATGATTTCTGACATCTTTTCATGACCATTAAGATAGGGCTCATGACAACCGAAAAGCTAGCTTAGTTGGAAACCCTAATTTTCAAGACTTTTCTTTTACAATTCTTTTCTTTAAATGTAATATTCATGATCTTTATTTTATTATTGGATTTTGTGGATACAATCCGCTGAAAACCCTCAGGAGACAACACTCCTCCTACTAGGGACACCTAGAGGTTTAAAGGCTTGTTGCACATGTTCAGTGCAATCGTGTTGCCTACGAAAGTGTGCTAGTTAGTTTTTCTCTTTCTTTATTTTCTCCTTCTCTTTTTAATAAAAAGTTCGCTCGAGATGATCGAAATTAAGTTTGGGGGAATTTGATCAGTCGAAAATATTGCATCTTTTAACCGGCAATTTCCCTATCATTCGCATTCATATAGAAGTGTTCAGCATTCATATTTCACATATTAGCAAATCTGTCGCAAAATATCAGATGCATGTGTTGGACTCTAAAACCGGCACTATAAAGGAAATTGACTGCATTTCATGGCATCGCATCATCCCTATATTGTGCAACACTTGTTTTGAGATCTATGCAGGAAAACCCAGAAGAAAGACAAAAATTTACATGGCGCCGATCAAACATTTACGCCAACTCAATGATTTCAGTTCTGGTAGCAATCCAAAAAGCAAAACAAAAATCAATATATCCAAGAAAGGCCCAAGTGTCAAACCAAGACCACTGCAAAGAGCCCAAGTCCCAAGGAGCCAACATGGCCGCGGAACCGCGGCCGGAGCCAGCTTGCACCGCGGTTCCGCGGTGGCCTTGCCACGTCATCCATCAAATTTTGCTGCAGAATTCTTACCTCAGCTCCTACAGTTCAGAAAGATACAATAAGTTTCAGAAGACTCCAGAGACTTCTGCCAGATCAGCAAACTAGGGTTCTAATGCTTAATTAATCCTAGCTTAAAGCCTAAGCTAGCTCCTAACAAACTACCTTCTAGAAGCCTCAACAAACTTCTGGAGGGAATTGTAATTTCAAATCTAGACCTAGGGTTTGGGGGATCTATAAATAAGACCCTAGGCTCACTTGTAAAAGGATCCCTCCATTAGTTCATTTTAGTAGCAAATCTATAGCCATTCTACCTCATTCTTCATCTTCTTCCACAAGTCTAGTAAGAAGGCTTGTGTGAAACCCTAACCCTAATTCCAATCAAAAGCCAAGATTCCGAGTACCAAATCAAGCAAGAAGCCCGTCAACCTTTTATGAGCGGAACCGATCTTCAACAGAGCAAGTGGTCCAAGCCGATCCACGACTCACGGAGAAAAGCGACGCCAGATCGACAATTTAGTTCTTCCTCTTGTAGTTCTTGAGCGACTGTAATCAAATTGTTGATATAAATAAAAGATGATATTCTTTTATCTTGTTTTCTTTAAATTCTTGCATCATGATATCTTTTCAATTCTTGAATGCTTTCTGTGTGATGATGTGTGAATAAACTCCGCTCGTCGAGGAGTCGAGACGATCAATAGAATGATGATGTAATATATCTGAAAACGATTCTTGATTCCTACGAGTTTTGTAAACCCTAGCAAGTTCAAGAATAGACGACCCAATTTTGTTGCGATGCTTTCTTGATTGATATCACTCGAAATTGGGGAGTTACGATCGTTTCTTGAAATTGCTAGAGGCTAGAATGTGAATGATATCGACGAAAGAACAAGGGTTAAATGATGAAACCCTAGTTTCACGAGAAAGCCCTAACTCTCGTCGATCATCATCGATCTAGTATCAATTCTTCGAAGGACAAGAACACGATATCTTGATGATTACATCACGTCTATAGATCCGATCGATTCCTACGAGCCTCATTTAGATTCTTGACATTTGGTTGGAAATATCATCGAAACCCGATTCTTGATTGTTTATCATTTTCTTGATTCTTGAATAGAATAGTGACACTTGAAACAATTGATAAATCTTGAATCATGCTTTCTTTTCTTTTCGATTAACTTTTCAATTCAAACAAAACAAATATAAAAACGAATCGCACAATCCCTGTGGACGATCCGCACTCGTTTACGATCTACAACTGACACCGTAATTGATTGCGGTCAAATATAATTCTTTGGTTGTGATTTCTTTATACAATTTTCTAAATACTGATACAAGATACTGTTATCAATCAAATGAAACCGTTATCGGGAAACAATTGATTCGATACTTGTTTTACATCCCAATCGAGAAATTAATCAAATCATGAGGCCCCCTCCTTCTCATCGCCATGAGATGCGGACACGTTGCCCTCCAGAACCCGGCTTTCCGTGCACTCTATCGCGGGGTAATCCTAATACAGAAAAGAAAATATATACAACGGTGACATCGACCTCAACCCGGTCGTGCCTCAAAAGAATAATATACAAACAGGCAGCGATGGCAGTCCATATGTCGGACACTCGCACCGCGATATCAAATGTACAAATAAAACTAAACTGTACTACCATTGCACGCAAGCTATGCACCACGACGAATCCGCAACAAACATAGTACAAAACATAACATCAACATGAGTGTGACGTTCGCAAACCCGTCTAAAAGAACTATAGCAAATAGACAAGTTGTACCGCTCTAATGACATTCACGGTCGCAGATAGAAATGTAAGTACTGTAAACTTTAAACAATGTTAGAAATATCGACTTCAAAATAACCCCGAATAGCCCCCAAACACCTAGATAAAACCATATCAAAACTGGGTTAAATTAGCAATACCAATAAACCAATATTCCAGAGTCTAAACTACACCCCAACTACGAAATCCAGAAGCTCATTCTTGGCCGGCCAGCTCGGTTTTATGGTGCATGTGCTCGTCCCAATAAAGGTAGAAGTGGCTCGTATTTGGTGTATGCTCTAGTGGTTGCCTAGGTAGTCTTCTGCAGTTGCTAAAATATTTTTAGAAGACACTTTAAAAATCGATAGAAACTGGAATGCATCGGGTATTGTTTGGGGTTGTTTCGTTTTCGATACTTTAACATTGTCTAAACAACTAGTATGCGGTTAATGAGTTAGCTCTGATACCATGTAAGGCTACGCCAGCACCCCGGCCATCAATCCGTGGCCAAACGCGGAACAAAAACTTTTAAAAACCGGCGCTAATGGAATCCTAATCGACGGATCGTACCATTAATCCTATACTAGTTAACTGTAAAGAGTTTAGAGAAGTTACACCGATCGATCCGTGTCCTTCGGTCTTCAACCTCTGTCCTAAGCTCGTTGTGGCTGCCTCGAACAAGTTCGCTCTCCGGTCTCTCTCGTCGAAGACGATCCACGTCGAGGATTAGTAATACGGGCTCCCGCTTCAAAACTAAAGCAACTCGGGTATCCAGTTTGCTAGCCTATATGCACAAGATGAAGTAGAGATTATGTGTGAATACTTTGTATCAAAACGCCCAAGGATTCTAAACACACGAGATGGAATGGGTGGAGGTTTAAGAAGAAGCCATTGGAAAATAGTGTGAGCTCAAGACTTTGCATAAAAAGAAAAACAAGTGGAGAAAAACTATCTGTTGTTTTTCTTGTGAGTGTGAGGTATTTTGTGTTGAGAAAGTGAAGAAAAATCCCAACACCAAATATCTCACACCAAACCCAATACCATGAGTCACCAAGTGCACATGCCACCATGAATGCACAAGGCCAAGACTTGCACTCATGTGTCATGCCATAATCAATGCCTAAGTGCCAAGACTTAACCTCACAATTTCCACATAATAAACATTAATCCAAATGTTTAAAACAAAAAAGAAATGGCATCTTCAAAGTAAACTCGTAATGAATTACAAGAATACCCATCATCCGTATATACATACATGCATCTGTATTCCGATTGAATATGAATACAATGAGACGAAAATAATCCAACAATATAATACTAGGATCCGGCTTAAACCAAATCCCACTAGTATTATCCGTCCGATCATGATCCATGCATAAGTACACGTATATGATCGAACTCTGCCATAAAACCATACGGCCTCTACAACGTTTTGCCCAAACCAGGGAAACCCTCTGTGTGGGACTCTAAAGACTCGTCAATACGCTGGCAGTGGGTTTAACCACAAACACGTCAGTGGCACTAGCTGTACGTAACGGCTACCCAGGTATTGAGCGACAGGGAGACCGACGAGCGAACTCATCCTGAAACCCTACTGAGCCTGACAGTGACAATATCTGTATAGTCCGGTCTGTTCGTCTATGAGTATCGCATATCAGGTCTAAGGGTGGATAAAGTCAGACCCCTAATAACGCGATATTTGGTGTCGGTATGAAGCCCATCACCATCTGAGAAATTACTAATCCAAATCAGTAATTCTCGACTACCTTAGCCAAGGATTTCCGGTGATGGCCACCCGTGTAACACCGCGACATCAATCCCTAATACCGGGAGAGACGAATCCCCTGACGATCCGCTTACTGCCTCCATGTGGCTCAGGACTGTAACTAACTAAAACCTTTTTGCACGACTCCTTTGAGCCGTGGTAGGGTAGTAATCAAAGCACAGTGGGAACTCATATGAGACAAATGACGATCTCAGGTCGATAGACTAACCTGTATACATGTCACCAGGGAACTGCTATCTGACAATAGGCATAATACCAACTAGCATGTTCCCGGCGAGTCCGTCCGGAGTACTCATAACCCAATGAGCACCTGTATACATCTTCGGTGAACCAACTGACACCAATGGCTTGTGAGACCGGCTACCGCCCCTCGTCGGGGTCTCGGTCCATATACACTAGTCTACTCTCGGAGTATCGATGCCCAGTCTCAAAACTCCCACGACTAAGGACACTTTAAGGATGTGCTTATAGACCACCCAACTCTCGCATATATGATTGCCATCATACTGCTGGTAGTCAAGCAAGAATCCTATAGGCTCTATCAACATGTAATAGTGATCTGTAATGTCACCTAAAGCATGTACACGATGATAAAGACAAACCAGATAGCATATTATCATCTTGAGTAAGGTTGTCCTACCGTTATAGGTCCTCTCTCAATCATTGCAATCACGTTCTTGCAATCCAATAATTGACTTGAGGGCACTATAGCCAACAAGGTGGAGTGAAGAATAAGTCTTAGTTTCCTGTTAAGGAAGATAGAAATTCTGAATTTGAAACCTAACTGGAAAACGAAACTTGAGAAAAACTTAACTCGTTATAAAACTTGTGTGATCCTTTAGAAGTTTTATTCGGTCTTTATTTTGTGACATATTGTCTCTAATCGATCTTTTTGAAACATAATGACACTATTTGCACCGCACGTAAAGACGTATAGAATCTTAAGTTAGATAAGAAGTGAGGTGTGAAAAATAAGGGTTCGATATTTCTAACTTAGAATAATAGAATTTCTAGCTTTGATACTAGAACCTTGAATTAGAATTGACAGTTATTTTGCAAAACTAGCTTGACGGGATTTTGTGGGTGTAATCCGCTGAAAATCCCTCAGAAGAAAACACTCCTACTAGGGACACCTAGAAGTTTAACGGCTTGTTATACGAGCTCAGTGCAATCTCTTTCCCTGCGAAAGTGAGGTTAGGATTTTTTTTTTTCTCGGGACGAGCAAAAGATAAGTTTGGGGGTATTTGTTCATCACGAAAAACTGCATTTCAATACCGCTCATTCATTATCATTTTTGTGATATATCGGTATTATTATCCCGTGTCTGCTCAATAAATACAGATTATAGGTATTCGTGACAAAACACTGGAAACACACACAAATACATGAATACGACATTTGTGAGTCGACACTGCAACCAGAACAGAAAACCGATCAATATTCCAAGAGTTTCTTTTTGCAACAAATAAGTGTACACATTTTTTATCAAGCATAATGCAACAATACAAGTGTGAACACAAACCTTTTTTGATGCATGAACCTTGGTGGGACAACCTAGCACAAGTGGGCATACAAGAATCATGACTTGTGCAAGTGGATGAGGCAAGTGGGCTTGTGATGAGTGGAAATAAAGATGTGATGTGATTTAAAATTACAATTTTCCTCCAAATCTACATATTACAACCCAAGTTGATATAGAGAAATCAAACAATACCAGTAAGATCATGGAGAGGACATATGATCACCACAATAAAACGGGCCCCAACACACTACAGTAAACCGGTAGAAACCCTAAAAAACCACTATCACCGGTCCAATCTTGTCATTTTGGCTCCATTTTTCTTCTGGTCATTTGTAGTTGTCAAATCTTCTCAATTATATTGTTTTTTTTTTTTGATGAAGTGCCTATAAATACCAAAACAGAGAGCAAGCTGAATAATATACTTAGCCATACTTTAACCACCTCATCTATTTTCATTTTGTAATTTTGTTAAAGCTTTGTACATAGTAGTTGGTTAATCTTGAGTTTTTTGCTTTTATCTAATCTTACAACCTCTTAACTGAGCTTGTAAGGTTAGATTTTAGTATTTGAATTCATAGCTTGTATCATCATTTTGAACTTGAATAAAGCTTTTATTTTTGCGATATGGTTCTTAGTATTTTCTTACTTCTTACTTTCTTGCACTTTACTTTCTTGCCATTTATTTACTTGCAATATGTTTTCCTTTGATCTTTGTGATGATTTGTAAATAGTGATATTGTTAGGGAAAGAAAATGGTTATATAAGTTAAGAATCTTTTTTGCTCAATTCCTTTTCCCGATACTTGTTAATTGAACTCCGCCCAAACCTCACACAAGCGCTCTGTTAGACACTCTACCTTACCACGGTATCGGTGATCCCTAACCATGGCCGATTGCGTTCGGTTTGGCCGAAGACGAAAGTCAAGAGACAAGAACGGACGGACAAGGGTTAATAAGTCGGATTTCATTAATACCTTGCTTAAACACCCTAATCCATGTTGTTGCCGATTACTCTAGCTTCAATAGTCAAAATAGGCACAAAAGAATGAGTACGGATTTTCCTAATTTACACGAATCTATCTCTATCCCTAACAAGCGTTTCGTTGCATATACAAATACATAGGTTAGAATCAAACTCATTCCGACTTTCGGCTTAACTCGTGAAAACAAGAACGTAAAATGCACAATCTCCCTGTGGACGACCCGTACTCATCACGGCTAGCTATACGCGATGCCGTCTTGATTGTGGTTAACTTTAAAACTTAAGATACGACACGTAAAATCTTATCTCAATCAGTACTCCTCTAACATATCAAAGAATGTGTAAGTCGAGCCACCAAAGCTCTTGAATCTTAAAACTCACGATTGTCATATCCTTCTGCATCAATTGCCTACAGTGGCTCTTCGACATAATTTGTCATCCAATGTCACCAAATCTTTGATAGAGTATTGCGACATTTTCAATAAATTTTGTTCTAAAGTAACAGATGTGGCCAAATTCGAGAAGTTGCAAAAGAGTATTGTTGAAACCCTCTGTAAGTTGGAGATGATATTTCCACCATCTTTCTTCACCATCATATTTCATCTTTCTGTGCATCTAGCTACAAAGGCAATGATTGTTGGACCTATCTCATATAAGTGGATGTATCCAGTGGAAAGGTAATATATTTTTCAGTCAATTGTGTTATTTAATTCATTATAATATTCACATTTGTCTAAAATATTCGCCAACATTTTAGATACTTGTGATTCTTGAAACGACAAGTGTGCAATCGAGCTCGACCAGAAGGGTCAATAGCCGAGAGTTATTGCGCCAACGAATGCCTCAAATTCACTTCTCGTTACTTGAGTGGAGTTGAAATAAGATTAATCTGTCCTTCTCGAATTAACGATGACCAGCTATCCCATCCATAAGGAGAGGCTCGATCATACCGGAAGGAGTGGCCCGATCAAGTGCATTCATATATCCTTAATAATCTTAAAATTACTGCTGATCACAGAAGATATATAAATTAAAACTTTTATTCACGTCAATATTTTGAGTGTCTATATCTATATATGCCTAAATAATTAATACTGTTATTCTTTTAGCCGACATATTGAAGAACTTACGAATGCGATTTCCAGAAAAGGTGATAATTGGAAGATTAATCAAGAACATAAGAAACACTTTCTACGATGGTTCCGTAAACACGTATGTATGTCTTGTATATTTTACGTTTCACATGCATATATCACATATAGCTTATACATTTTACGTGTAAATGCATTGTAAATTGAAGATGACATAGCAAAAGGGATGCACCTGGATGTAATCGTGCGACTATCTAACGGTCCTAATGGCAAAGTGAATCGATACGGTTCATATTGTATTAATAACCTAAAATTTCTTACAACTGAGAAATTGACTACCTAAAACAATGGGATTTATTGTCCGTTTGAACAAACTTGCTTCTCAAGTTCCCGTGATCAAAGACCGCAGGGAGGAAAAAAAAGAATACTACAGTCAACTGGAGGATATAATAGAGCAATTTTACAGGAGTAATGAGCAAGAAAGATTTGTTAGGTTCAAAATTCATTGGTGCATTTGCATCCAGACAGATGAGTACGATTTTCAGCTTTTCAATCTCAATAAAGAAATTTATCGAGATGATAAGTTCATACTAGTTTCACAAGCTAAGCAGTAATTCTATGTCAAAGATCTTAATCGTGAAGAAGCTTTGATTGCATTGCTGGCACTTCCTAAATCCTTGTTCGATAGTTCTACCGACGAGCTTGACCTTGATGAAACAGATCCGGTTGACATATGAAAAACATTGCAGTTGTAAACAATTGTAATCAATTGATACATACTATAAATTTTGCAGTTGTAAAAACTTATAATCACTTACATGTAAATGATATATGAAAAACTTTGTAGTTCTAATCACTTATAATGTATTGATTTGTTAGTTTAATGATTTATACATATTATATATTTTGTATTGTCATTACTCTTTCATGAAACATATGGGACGAAAAGGCATATTCGGAAAATTTGCCAAAAAATTTTCTTCAAAGAAAAGAGATCGAGATACTTCCTCCTTGATTTAGCATGATCCTAAAAGTAGAGGTATATATTAAGAGTTTTAAATAATCATCGACCGCATTATTTTATTCAAATAACTATTTCATTGATTATAATAAATTAAAATGTGCAGGTACATCTGATCAGGTGAATGCAGGTCCGTCAGTGCAGCATAATCCGTATGCACACCTAGACAAGCAGTGCACGGACTTGAGTAGAGAACCTGGGGAATTCTCAGATCCCGTCACCGATGAGTGGATTCATGCATTGCCTCTTCCTCGCAATTTACAAAATGAAAAACCATATCGAGATAGGGAAAATGCAAAGGCAATAGCGCGGTGGGCTGCTGCTCGACCTCAAATCGATATGATGAGAAAGGCAGCTGACACGAGTATGGATGAAGCATGGGCTGTAGGGGATAATCTGGCCCTGTTTGAACACCACGGATGAGGTGTAGCAAACGAAATTACGAAATGCGGTATGCTTAGAAAAAGGGCAATTCTGCAATGGGTAAGTGGGAAGCCCATAGGTCCGGGTATGTGGGCTACATATTTTCACGGTTATATCGGTATTCTCGTCCGCAACACCGACTTCTGAAACATGGGCTGATAACTTCTGGGAAGCATATGTATAGACTTGGCGCTCACTCTTGGTAATACATAACTCAATTATATTTCAACATTACATGTATACCTGTTATATGTTATAAATTTATTAATCTGTATTACAGAAACATTTTGTTTTAGAAGACGATATAGACGGACATTGGACGTATGTCCGATATGAGATGTCACAAATATTCAAGAGATGGCGTTAAAAATTGAAGAAAAAATTCAAACAGTCGGAAAAATATACAGATGATTGGAAACGTTTTGCCGCTCTTCCCTCCATCATCCCTGGAGATCAGTTTGCGTTTCTCCTATTGCATTGGGATATACCCGAAGCAAAGGTAATTAAAAATATACTTAAATAATTTGAATACCGAATTTAGATTAAATTACATTTAGAGATACTATCTTCTGAATAAGCAGAAAGTATCAGAAAGGAATAAGCAGAACCGAGGGAAAGGCACAGATGACTATTATGGTGGATCGGTTCCTGCTAATCAGTATAGGGATACTTTGGTTAGCCTATCTTTAATTAGATAAATGTTCGATTTTTCAATTTCATCGTTACATATCATCACGTATAAATAAATCAAATATCCGTTACAGGAGAAGGCTGGGAAAAGTCGAGCCTCCCTGAGACTTAGGAGGCATTGCACATGAAAGAGAGCATGTCAGAAGAAATGATGGATATAACCACTCAATATGTAGTAAGCTTGCATTTTTCAATTCTTTTAAGTAAATTAATTACACTTGTTAAATTCGTAAAAAATATTATTGTTTTATTTATCGAAGGAGGCGGAGAGGAGCTATCGGGAATCAAATTCCGAATATTCGGCCGACAATCCTCTTCCTACGGAGGTCGAGCTATCTATTATAGAGCAGCTTTTTCCTCAGTCGAGGGGACACGGTCGAATTCCTCTATACGGTGGTCTCATTAGTCATTCGTGGTACGGTTCCAAAAGAACTACTTCAAGTTCGTCAACCGCTTGCTCCAACCAACAATCGACTGAGGCATAATGGATCAATGAGCTAGAGGAGCAGCTCATGAGGAGGGATGAAGTAGATAAGAAGAGGGCGGAAGATGAAGCGGCTTGGAGAGCTCAAATGGAGGCGTGGTGGGAACAATTCTTGCAATAATACGTTCCGACTCCGCAACTGTGGTCAGTACAGGGTCCATTGCCACCGCAGCAGGCAATTATCCTCCTATGACGCAGCGGCCGTATTACCCTCCCCCATCACAGGGAACGGCATACTATCCTTATCCTCCGACACCGTAATCATAAGGAGGGTACGACCCTCGGTCTCCGCCTCTGCCAAGATCCTTATTACCCTAACCCTCCGCCATAAGAACCGTATAACCCTGATCAGCCGACCCCACAGAGAGGGTTATTAGGTAACATTTTTTCGCAAGAAGACTTCGACGATGTGAATCGATACTATTCAAGACGAGCTTCTGCTGGCGATGGTAGCGGTGGGAGTTAATGAGGTACGTATAGTTCTTATTTATATAAATTTGAGCATATAATTAAACTATGTTGATTTTTGATGTTTAAAATTCATGTTGTGTATTTGTAGGGTTCTTATAAGTTAACGGTAAAAGGATTATATTTTAACGATGGAAGTGGCGAGAGTTAGTGAGGTACGCATAGTGTTAGTATAGCTAACATTGTAAAAGTGTTCCAATTCGGCTTCTTAGACACCATTCTAAAAGTGTTTTAGAATGGACGACTCATAGCATGGTAATGTACTCACAGGTGATGGAGTCACCCTCTCTAAAGAGATGTCTTTCAGACCGATGATGAGAGAGACTGGTATGAATGACATATCATTTGCTTAGGCAATTGAGCCAATCATGCAATATCTTGTACAAAACCAGATGTTGATTCTACGCTTTCCGTAGTAAACAAATATTATGTAGGGTTAGCTTAGCACCTTGGCAAGGTTTAGGCAAGCATCAATCATGCTAATTTAAAATTTTGGGGTGCTAAAAAAACCCTAACCAAGATCTTATCTAGAGACTTAGGGTTAAACATAATATATAAACAACTTTACATCTAAGTGAATGCAGAATACAAACTTTGTAGACCAGTCCTTCACTTCTAAAGCTCCGTGTAGTAGTCCCTTCGTGCCTAGTAGTGAACATCCGAACTCTAATAAGGATCACACAAAGAAATGAACAAGCCTGCTCGATGCCTTTGAAGCCAAAGATGATCTACGTCGAGAAGACTCAAGCTCATGCTACCTCTTCACTAATGGCGAGATTAGTGAAGCAAACACCCTAAACTAAATGGCTAATAGTATAGAATGATGAAGTAGGAATTTTGCTCACTTTAGATTTAATTTTCTCATAATATTTCATCACTTTGTCAAAAGCTAGAAAGCTTCAAGAAGAAGAAGAAGATAAAGTGATGAAAGAATCATTCTCATTGTTTCAAATGCAACCATGGGTGAGTATATCACATATACTAACCCATGTAGAGAGTTAACCATGGTGTATAGTTAATGGTTAGGTCAACAAATATCTTAAGTAAAAATAAAGAAGTGGACTTTGGTCAAAGCTTATCCACAAACTTCTCCAACCTTCTAACAATGAGTCATTTCCACTAATTTGTAATTACTTAATGATAAATAAAACCATAACATTAACCTAGCATGGTGTGAGTCTCATACATACATGTTGCATGTGTAATCTAGCATGACACACTAAAATATATCATATATATTCATGTGTGCAAAAACAATACAATTAACATATATCACATATATATTAATGTATCATAAATGAGAAAAATGAATACTTAAGTGAACTAATATTAGTTAATGTAATTTAATATATCAAATATATAATTCTATATTAAATTATTAAATCAAAATTTGATTTAATAATCCGGCTATATAACATATAACCGACTAATATCAAATATAACAACATATCGAATCAACAGTTGATCCGATAACCCGGCTATATCTCATATAACTTACTGATGTTACTTACCATGAGAATAGAATGTGGTATCACATATGCGCACTAATCTCGGTCCCGCACATATCTCATATGTATTCCTACTCCGTTTCATATGAACCAGGAAACCTCTGTGTAGGACTCTAAAGACTCGTCAATACTCCGGTAGTAGGTGATGATCATATCAAACACCCACAAGCCGCAAGCGGTCTGCTAAACGTAACGGCCACCCGGGTATTAAGCGATCAGAAGATCAACAAGAAAGTCTGCTATAACTCCTGCGAATCCAATCAGTAACACTGCTATACAGTCCGGTCTCTTCGTCAGATATGTCGCATCTTACAGCCTGGGGGTGGTATAACGTCATACCCTAATAGCCTAATAAGTCATGCCGATGTAAGGTCCATAACGGTTCGAGAAACTGCTGATAACACTTACCAGTAAATCTCAGCAACCCTGGCCAGGGATTTCCTGTTATGGCCAATCGAGTATAGCGCAACATCAACTCCCAATACCGGGAGAGACGAAACCCCTCCTGTCGCTCATTTCCTCCATGTGACTCGGGACTGTACCCAAAAACCACCTTTTTGCATGATCTCTTGACCGTGGTATGGTGGAAATCAAAGCACAGTGGGAATCTCACAAGGCTATATGACGATCTCGGGTCTACAGACTAACCTGTACCAGTGTCACCAGAGAACTGCTATCCGACTATAAGTATAATACCATCTAGGAGTTCTCGGCGAGTCCGTTCAGTGTACCCAGTCTCCACTGAGCACTCGTATACCTTCTCTGATGTCAAACACCAATGGATATAGGATCATCCATCGCCCATCATATGGGGTCAAGAAGCGTATACGCTAGTCTACTTTGGAGTATCGATGCCCTGTCTCGATACTCCCTCGACTATGAACTATTATAGAGTGTACTTGTAGACTACCCTTGGCCCCACTAATATGATCTTCATCATAGTCCTGATAGTCAAGTACACATCCTAAGGGCTTTGTCAACATGTGAATGCAAGACAGCATTACCTATACAAGTCAACATGTTAAGACAAAGAGCAACCAGATAGCATACTATCATATCGAGTGAAAGTCCTCCCTATATATATCCAAGCATCCACTACAATATGCATCACATGTACAGTAATAGCCTTTAGGGCATACATATAACTAACAATCTCCCACTTGCACTAAGACCATCTATTATAGTATCCAATACCCAACAATATAGCAGTGGTTGTAGTATCCCATACTCAACCATCCCAAAATCTCTCAAATAGTATTTGGGGAAGCAGGCCTTAGTGAGTGGATCCGCCGTGTTAACCTCAAAGTCTACTTTCCTATCCTCGATCCCTTGTAGATCAACCATCTCCTTGATCATGTGATACTGTCCTCAGAATATGTCTGGAATGCTGATGGGACCGATGTTCCTAGGCCAAAGCCACAACTCCATTGTTGTCACAATAACATTTATTGGATGCTCAATGGTAGGAACCATGTTCATCTCATGAAGACGAAATGCCCAGACAGCCACTTTGGCAGCATCATTAGTAGCAATGTATTCAGCCTTTATCGTCTAGTATGTCTCGGTATCTAGCTTGGAACTCTTCCAACATACCATCCCTGCATTGGGCAAAGACAATGCCTGTGACTGACTCTCAGTCGACCTTATCACTCTGGAAGCTCGAACTAAGAACTTTCTTTTAGTGCTTCTCAAGTACTTAAGAATGTCCTCGACAGCTGTCCAGTGATTCTCCCAAAATCCGATTGATTCCTACTCACTACACCTAGTGAGTCATCTACATTTGGTCTTGTACATAATATCGCATACTCTGATAGAGCCTACTGCCGAAGCATAGGGTATCCCTTGCAATGAGCTCTCTCTAAATCAGTCTCGGAAGATATCTTTTTGGGGAGAGTGATTCCTGAGGTAGTGGGCGAACCACCACGCTTAGAATCGTCCATACTAAACCCCTTTAGTATGGTGTTAATGTACCTGGATTCGGGACCCTCCCAACATCCACTTAGATCTATCACCATATATCAAAATCCACAAGATGTAGTAAGTATCATTCAGATGTTCTATTGAGAATCCTCGTGATAAGAGGAGCTTGACCGAGTGTAGCATAGGAAACCATTTACTATCAAGAGTATGTCATCTACATACAATACGTAGAAGACAACCTTACTCTCTACAACCTTCTTGTATATACAAGGTTCATTTACCTTTTTGATGAAGTCAAACTCTTTGACTGCCATATCAAAACAGATGTTCTAACTCCGCGATGCTTGCATTGATCCTGATGGACTTAAGCAAAGTTTTAAAAGTCTCAACTTTTCCATTTACACCAAGAATCTTCTCAAGATCCAATTTGCTCCCAATGGGTTTTACCCCTTCAGGTGTCATATTCAAAGTCATACTTTGTTGGTGTACATGGATTCCATCTTTGATCGCATAGCATCCAGCCATTTCACAGAGTCGCCACTCATGATGGCCTGCCTGAACCTAGTTGGGCCATCATCAATCATGATGCAATCCTCGCTCCCACTGTCACCGAGAAAACCGTAGTATCTCTCAAGTGGATAGTAACCCTACCAGATTCGCAGAGAGGCTGAGGTTCGTTGGAGACTATTGAATCCTTTGGTTTTACCAAATCATCAACTGTTAGTTTGTCTAGCTGGAAGTCCTTCCAGTTCTGCCTTATGACCACTAATTTCTTCACAAGAAATTCCTTTCCTAAAAAGGTGGCATGCTGAGAAACAAAATAACTTTTGCTCCTCAGTTTGGTAGAGGATATACCCTCGCAAATATTTGGGATATCCTAACAAACTTATACAGAACTGACATTGCCTCGAACTTGTCCGGATTTTGTTTTTCAGCATAGGCTGGACAACCCACATCTTAACTCATTTAAGACATGGTCTCTTTTTCATACCAGAATATTGCATTTAATACCGCCCATTCTTATGCTCGTTGGTTTATAGGTAGGTGCTTCTAATCTGTGTTTGCTACATATTTATAGGCTACAGGTTCCTAGTCCAAAATAACGCAAATGATACAAAATCTCCACAGTTACGCCAAAATACAGAACATCTATTATCAACAAATAAAAGCCGGGTTCCGGTCATCCGTATCCGTCCAGTGCCGCGTACTAGTTCCAGAAACAAGACATATGACAGTGGTCATTCGTGTCTCGGACAAGCACAGAGCACGAGAGGGGCAGCACATGATTCAATGGGTGCGCGGAGCTCGAGGGAGGAAGGTCAAATCAATCAAAAGTGAAGCTATTTTTGGACTGTTGCAGATCTGAAGAAATTGTGAAGACAATTTGCAATTTGGAGCATGTAGAACAACATAAGAGAGCAACACAAGAAAACCCAGAAAAAACAACAGTTTAACTCCTCTAAATGACCGCGGATCCGCGGTCAATATGGCCATTATGCGGCGGATCCGCGGCGGAGTTGACTCGGTGTCAACTCGGATTTTGGGGGTAGTTTGGACATTTTATTTGGGCTCAGAATCTTGCCCTAGGGTTTCGGCACTCAGCCTAGAAATAGCCCAGTTTTGTGCCAAGCCAATGGTCTTCTTTTCATGCCTCTTTTTGTTAGGTTTTAGTGTAGTTTAGTTTAGCTTCTTCTTCTTCTTCATTCTTTCCTCCATGAAAATTGTAGTGAGAGCTTTTTGAGTGGAAGATCAATGAAGATGAGGGTTTTTAGTATCTTGTCTCTTTTATTTCTTGCCTTGTAATTTTATTATCTTGTATTGTAATTTTATTTATTGTTGTTAACTAGTTGTTGTTATTTCTTTTCTTGCTCTTTTTCTTTTCTTCTTTTCTATATTATTTTCAAGTGATGATACTCGACGGAGTTCCTTGCTAAGGTGAGGACCCAAGAGTTAGCTTGCACCATTTGTAAAACCGTATTTTCCTTTTCTCTCTTTTTTTCCTTCTTGTTTTGTTTTCTTTTCATTTTCATGTGTGAATAATTCCACACTTGTTAAAGCTAAGGAAGGTGGTATGAAGGACGGAAAAATCCCTTGTGCTTCTCTTCACCAAACATCTTGAAACGAACCCCGGCCAAATAAACGCAACCCCCTCACTTAGGCGCGCTATACGTGATATATAGCCGCGACCTAAGTCGAGAAGTCCTTTAAGAACACTACAATGTGACACATAGTTGTGACTTAATTGGATACATGGTTGCGGGTGTTTGGCCGAGGGTTAGAAATAAGCGGATTTAGAGGATGGACAAGGGGCACTAGGAATGGATTTAGCGTTGGAAAGCTTTCTTAAACTCGCAAATCCCATATACATTCTTTATTGACTAGTCTAAAACACGAACGGACATACAACCATCTCCCTGCGGATCGACCCGTGCTCAACCGGCTAGCTGCAAAGCGACACCGTCCTTGATCGCGGTTAACTTTAGAATTTTGAATACGCGACACGCCAAAAGCGTGTGATCAAATGGCGCCGTTGCTGGGGAGACAGTAACGTACTTTCTTTCTTGTTATTCGGGTTAATATTCTTTTTTGTATATATATAAAATTATAAATATAACAATAAAAAATATAAATCTTTTTGTTATTTTTGATATTTTTTGTGTGCAAGTGTGCAGGCAATCTGGAGCAAGTACAGTATTCAAATCAAGAGATAGAGGTTTTCATTCTGTCCTACAGAATAAGAGGAGTGCAGTGACAAAAATACCAAGTCCCAAGTCAACAATTCGACCGCGAAACCACGGTCAAAGGGTTGATTTCGCGGCGGTTCCGCGCTCTTATTGAGGCTTCTTAGCCCCAATTTTTTCCTGCTTCTTCTCTTTCCTCTACACCTCTCTATGAACTCCACTGAATTGCATTTTCTGCAGGTTTCTTTGCACAGATTGCGCCGCCGCCAAATAAAATTTTTGTTGTTTTAGATTTTGTTTGTTTACCGCTTTGCATATAATAATACGGACATTAAGGGGCTATAACACCAATTCAGATTGGGTGGGGATTTCATCACCCTTCCTAAGACCCTACAAATTACTAATTGCATACGCATTACCTTGAGCTAATAAAAAATATCTTGACCAAACCTATAAGGACTGTCGCGCTCATTTAGGACAAATGAAGGTTGCGGGGAATCGGTCGTTTATCTAAACTTGACTTTGTGGTGCTTAGACTAGACAAGTGAGGAGGTAATTTTAAAAGGCCCGTCTCATGGTGATTCGTGAGCGGAACCCTCCTTTCCTCACTTGTGCTTACCTGGCCACAATTGGCAGTGAAGAGGCGATTCGAGGGTTATCTTGCAACTTGTCGCTTGGATGTCTAGGAGCGGTCCGGTTGGACTTTGAAGACCCTAGCTCCAGGTATTGTTTATGCATACTGTGATTGTAATTGTACTTGTATAAATTTAGTCCCATAATTCCGTATTTTTTTTCATAAACAAACAATTTTTTAAGCTCCAAAAACAAACTTTTTTTTAAAAAAAAAAATTTGAATATATATTTTTTTCCTTCCCTTCCTACCTTTTCACTCTTCTAAGATGGGTACCCCACCTCGCAAAACTCTTGCCGAACTTTGGTACCTACAACCAGACATTACATCCTACGGTTCTTGCTTTGGCCGAATTTCGAACGATCCCTCCGTGCCAAAAATTTCTTTGAAAGATCGGATAGAAGAGTCTAGGACGAACAACTAGACCCCGCAATCCAGTTTGTATCAACCGTTTCAAACAGTCACCCCTCTTATGTTGATACCCCTTTTGAGAGTCCTGTTGTACCTCCAAGACCTATATCCATTCCTGAACGTATTGAACAATCTCGTAGCCGGTCTTTCACTCCTTTCACCACTTCCAATTCTTTGGATCAACAATTCCAATCAGCTTGTTATCCAAATATTGATCCAACTCCTGTCCAGCCATTCAATTCCTATCCATCCTACCCAATTTTTGCACCTTCCCTAGACATTGCTTCTGAACAGCCTTTTGGGAGTTTCCAATATCCAAACAACTTTGAATCTTTTACTGAAACTCCTTCACAGCCCATGTCTAGTCTGGAACAGTCGTTGGAAGAGTTTAGGATAGCGTCGTACCAACAGATGCTGGATTTGAATGCGTCTATGGCCGCTCTCATACAACCTAGTGACCCGGTAGCTGGTTTCCAACTAGCTCCAAATTTTCCAACGTATGATGAGGCGGTAGGACATGTTGGGAATTTGAGTAGTGAGAGAGAGCTGTACACCCTTCCAAATCAAACCTACCCGTTCCAAATTGAACTCCACAACTCCGGTTTGAATGTCTATCTAGTGTTCCAAATGATGCACCAGTTGAAGATAGAACATTTAATGAGTTGTGCGACTTTGTAGAGTTTGATTTACCTGATTATGAAGGGTCCCTTTCGAGTGAAACCATCACCAACCCTTTTGACCTCTACACCTCCATCTTAAAACCTGAATTGATTAATATCCATGCTTTTGATGAGGTGTCTGAGAATATTGATTTTCACTTGATTGAGGATATCGACGCCGGGAATATTTCGGATGATGAACCAACAATATTGGATGAGTTTGTCTTTCAAATTCATCATTTACTTTCATTTCCATCTGGACATCATCCCGGGTCATTAACTGTCTTTCCCGAACTCCATATGCGTCTTGATATTGATGATGAATGCATGGATGAGCTAATTTTTTAGGAGAATATTGAGGAAAATTTTGAGGATGAACCAGTTTTAATTGATGAGTCGGATTTTCCAATTCATCATATCCCTTTCATTGACTGTGCATACCCTCCAGAACCTTTAACCGATACCCTTCCTCAATCACTTCCCCGCATGCTTTCCGTCATTCCGACTTTGCACGAAACCATATCACTTTCATCTTTAATGTCTGCTTTACCAAGTTCGGCATACCCATAGTTTCTCATGAATCTTGAGGGATTTGAACCAATTTCTCTCCATATTGATAGATTAGTACAATCCATCTTTTCACATCGATCATTAGAGATTGTACTAATTTATTCAATCCATTTCCACCCTCAAGTTTGTATTCCACTTCTTTCTCCCTTCCGCCATTCTTCTCCTCCACCGAGACCGGACGCCGCTTCTATCCCCATACGGTCTCGCATGTTTCTCATTTCTTTTCTCTACACTCCATTCTTTCACTAACCGCCGCTTTATAACGATAAAATCTTTGAATGGTTGGTGCTCACTTTTGTCCTGTGTAAGGCCTTGTATAGTTTGAAACTGTTTTCTTTCCCCCTAATCCTGAACTTCACCACTTAAACAGTGGAAACACTATTTCACTTAAGTTTAAGGGGAACCTTTTTATGTATATATCTTTGTTTGGTTTTGTATAAAAAAAATTTAAGAAGCGCCGACAATTTTGATCCTCTTGGTGTAGCCTGACAGTGAGGGCACTGTCAAGTTTACGTTTAGGGGTATGCTCGGTAAGCTTTCTTCCTTCGCATTCATATGTATATTTTTCATTTGCATACCTTATTTTAAAACCCATAAAAATCGAAAAATTTTCCAAAAATTATAAAAACTTTGTCGTCAAGTTAGCTAATAGGGTAATTTAGATTTTTATTCCGAAAGTTTAGTTGATGCGTTAGAAATAACTAAATCCTAGGCCTAGGAATTGAAACCCTAAAAATAACTCTCTTTCTGTTTAATTTTGGTAATTACACGTCCTTAAAGTTTTTTTTTGAGAAATAGGTAATCCTGAGTTCAATTCTTGAGTTAAGTCGAGATGAAGGGAAAGTATTGAAACTTTACTGAAGAATAAGTCTGAAAAATAGTTTCTGTTCTTGAGTCCAAATTTAGAAAGTATATACCCTACAAACTGCACATACACGCACCTTGAAACTTGGGATAGTAGAGGATACCTAGAAATACACTTTCCTGAAAACCTAGTATGAAAGAAAAAACGGTATTTAAAGCTAAACACCAAAAGAGCATCATTGAAAAATATATCCGGTCTTGAAAAAGAATAAAGAAAAAGAAAAATAAATAAAGTCAAGACCTGGAAACTGCTATTTACGTTTTAAGCTCACACATTCAGTAATCGGCCGTTAGTACCTTAAGAAGTATTAATAGTCACATGAAAGATGTGTGAGCAAAACCGTCCATTATTAATGAAAAGAAGTAGTATTAGGCATTAGGACAAGGGTACTATAGCTTGAATTGAATTCTTAAGTGTATGGGTGAATAATTTATACACACGTAGGGGTATACAATCGGTGTTTGGAGAAAAGATAGAAATAAAGAATAAGACTTATGTTTTCTATAAAACTGATAAAAATCCCTGATTTGAGACCGCACTTTAGAAGGAAAACTCAGGAGAACCAGCATCTTTCTAAACTTTTTTGGAACGTATAGGATCGAAGGTTAAATAAATAAGAGGTGTGAAACATAAGGGTAGGATATTTCTAATTTAGGATGATAGAATTTCTAACTTAGATACTAAACTGTAGGAGTAGGATCGATGTTAGCTTATGAACTAACTTGACGGGATTTTATGGGTGTAATCCGCTGAAAACCGTCAGGAGACAACACTCCTCCTACTAGGGACACCTAGAGGTTTAACGGCTTGTTGCACGAGCTCAGTGCAATTGCATTCTCTGCGAAAGTGAGGTTAAAACTTTTTGTGAATAATTGGTTTTGCTCGGGACGAGCAAAAGTTAAGTATGGGGGTATTTGTTCATACCAGAATATTGCATTTAATACCGCCCATTCTTATGCTCGTTGGTTTATAGGTAGGTACTTTTAATCCGTGTTTGCTACATATTTACAGGCTACAGGTTCCTAATCCAAAATAACGCAAATGATACAAAATCTCCACAGTTACGCCAAAATACAGAAAATCTGTTGTCAAAAGATAAAATCTGGGTTCCGGACATCCGTATCCGTCCAGTGCCGCATACCAGTTCTAGAGACAAGACATATGACAGAGCTCATTCGTTTCTCGGACAAGCATAGAGCACGAGAGGGGCAGCACATGATTCAATGGGTGCGCGGCGAAGGGTTTCTAGGCACGCTCACAAGGGTCTACGAGGCAACAACCATGCCCGATTAAAATTTTAGCCGTACCGAACAACCCAAAGCCGGATCTTTAAACTAGGGTTTAGGCGAAAACTAACATGTTAAACACTTTAACACTAAGTGAGAGGGATTACAACCTTTGTAGATCCGGTCCTTCACTTCTAAAGCTCCGTGTTAAAGTCCCTTCGCTGCGATCATCGTGTTCCAGACTCTCGAGAGGTTCCACGAAGAGAAAGATGCAGTCTTGCTTCCGATCTTCGATACAAAGATGATCTACCTTGAAGTTTCGTTAACACAAGCTAACACTCACAATATGAAGTGAACACCCTCATCTAAATGGCAAGGATATATGAGGATGATGAAGTAGGATTTTTGCTCTCTTTTATTATCTTTTTCTCACGCTCATTCATCACATGGAAAAAGCTAGTAAGCTTTTTCAAGAAAGAAAGAAGAAGGAAGAAGATGAATAATAAATCAAGATCCTTTTGTGATGAATAATGCAAAGAAGATAATGATGAATAATGCAACCATGCTTGACTAAACCATTATAGAGACTTAACTAGGGCTAGGGTTTGGGTTAGGTCAAGGAATGAGTCATAACAAAATATCTTTCAGAAAACAAAACTAAACCTTCTAGAATCATCTAGAAAGTATTAACCCAAATCAAACCCTAATCTAGTTTAATCTCTACTAAACATGTTGCATTAGTTATCATATCATGTTACAATATTATATATCACATATATAATATTTATTGTAACCAAAAAAAATAATACAATTAACATATATCGCATATATATCAATGTATTACCCGAGTGAGAAAAAGAATCTTTTAGTGAGCTAATATTAGTTAATATAATTTAATATATCATATATATTATAATACATTAAATTATCGAATCAACACTTGATCCGACAATCCGGCTATATCGCATATAACCGACGAATATTTATCTGTACCGATTCATCAAATCAACACTTGATCCGATGACCCGGCTGATATCAAATATCGCGAGAATATAATACGGTATCTCATATCGCATTATCCTCGGTCCCGCACATATCACATATGTGCTCCTACTCCGTTTTGCCTGAGTCAAGAAACCTCTGTGTAGGACTCTAAAGAATCGTCAATACGTCGGCAGTGGGTGATGATCATATCAAACACCCACAAGCTGCAAGCGGTCAGCTAAACGTAACAGCTACCCAGGTATTGAGTGCTCAAAAGATCAACAAGCAAGCATGTACATTCTCCTGTGAATCCAATCAGTAACACTCCCGTACAGTCCGGTCTCGTCGTCTGATATGTCGCATATCTCGCCTAGAGGTGGTAAACGTCAGACCCCAGTAGCTCGATAAGTCGTGTCGATATGAGGTCTATAACAGTTCGAGAAACTACTGATAACACTTACTAGTAAATCTCAGCAACCCTGGCCAAGGATTTTCGGTTATAGCCAATCGAACACAGCGCAACATCAACTCCTTATACCGGGAGAGACGAATACCCTCCTATCGCTCATTGCCTCCATGTGATTTGGGACTGTACCCAAAAGCCACCTTTTTGCACGCCCTCTTGGATGTGGTATGATGGAAATCAAAGCACAGTGGGAATCACACAAGACTCTATGACGATCTCGGGTCAACAGACTACTCTGTACCAGTGTCACCAGAGAACTGCCATCTGACGTGAGTTATAATACCATCTGGGAGTTCTCGGCGAGTCCGTCCAGTGTACCCAGTCTCCACTGAGCACCCGTACACCATCCTTGATGTCAAACACCGATGGATATGGGATCATCCATCGCCCATCATATGGGTCAAGATGCGTATACGCTAGTCTCCTCTGGTGCATCGATACCCTGTCTCGATATACTCTCGACTAGGAACAATTATAGGATGTACTAGTCGACTACCGCGGCCCCACTAGTATGATCTCATCATAGTCCCAGTAGTCGAGTACATATCCTAAGGGCTTTATCAACATGTAACATAGAGACAATCAGATTACAAGTTAAGATAAAGTACAACCAGATAGCATACTATCATGTCGAGCAAGAATGTCCTCCCTATATATGTCCAAGCATCCATTACAATATACATCATATGTACAGTAATGGCCTCTAGGGCATACATATAACTAACAATCTCCCACTTGCACTAGGGCCATCTGTTGTGGTATTACATACCCAACAATTAGCTGTGGTTGAAGTATCTCATACTCAACCATCCCATAAAAGTCTCTACTGGAAAAAAGGCCTTTGTGAGTGGATCTGCGCTGTTGTCCTCTGTGTCTACTCTCCTAACCTCAATCTCCCTGGAGATCAACCATCTCCATTATCAGGTGATATTGCCTAAGAATTATAACTGGATTTATAATGGGACGGGGGTTTCTTGGCATAAGCCACAACTCCATTGTCACACAATGGTAGGAACGAAGTTCATCTCATGAACTTATAAATATCCAGACTTTCTCTTTGGTAGCATCCTTCGTAACGATGTATCTTGCCTTTAATCGTCTAGTATGTTACGGGATCTAGCTTGGAACTCTTCCAACATACCGTCCCTCCACTGAGGGTAAAGACAATGCCTGCGACTGACATTCAGTCGTCCTTATCACCCTGGAACCTTTCCAGTGATTCTCCCCAGGATCGATTGATACAATCTCACTACAACTAGTGAGTATCCTAACATCCAATTAGATCTATCTCATAGATTCAAAACCCAGGATTTTGGAGGTATCACTTTGATTCTATATGGAGAATCCTTGTGATAAGCGGAGATTGACCAAGCGTAGCACAGGAAACTCCTTCCCTATCAAGAGTATGTCATCCACGTACTCTACGAGGATCACCACCATACTCCCTACTACTTTTTTGTATATACAAGGTTCATCTACCATTTTTGATGAAGTCAAACTCTTTGACTACCCCATCAAAACAGATGTTCCAACTCCGCGATACCTGATTTATCACATAAAACATCTTGCTCACGTTTCCGCTGCTCCCACTGTCTACGAAGCCCTCTGGCTGTGTACTTATAGACGCTCTCTTCCAAATCATCATTTAGAAAAGCAGTCATGACATCCAACCGCCAGATATCGTAGTCATGGTAAGTAGCCGTGGCAAGTGGGATCTGGATGGACTTAAGCATAGCTTTGAAAGTCTCAACTTTTCCATGTACACCAAGTAATCTTCTCAAGATATACTTGCTCCTGATGGGGATTTAACCCTTCAGATAAAGCAACCAAAGTCCATACTTTGTTGGTGTATAAGGATTCCATCTCAGATCGATAAGCATCCAACCATTCTTACAGAGTCCCACTCCTGATGGCCTGCTCGAAACTAGTTGGGTCATCATCTCATGATGCAATCCTCGCTCCCACTGTCATAGAGAAACTGATGTATCTCTCAGGTGGGTGAGGAACCCTACTAGATCGGCGGAGAGGCTGAGGTTCGTTGGAAACTATTGAATCCTTTGGTTCTACCAAATCATCTGCTGTAGTTTGTATAGCTGGAACTCCTTCCAGTTCTACCTCATGACCACTAATTTCTTCTCAAGAAATTCCCTTTCACAAAGGTGGCATGTTGAGAAACAAAACATTTTTGTTCCTCGGTTTGGTAGAATATATTCCCTTGCTAATGCTTGGGATATCCAACAAACTTCCACAGATCTGTCTTTGCCTCGAGCTTGTCCGGATTTTGCTTTTTAGACATAGGCCGGACAACCCCAAATCTTAACAAACTTAAGATATGGGCTCTTCCCTTTCCATATCACATATGAAGTGGTAGGCAACTGATTTGATTTGAACCCTATTCAATAGGTATGCAGTTTCTCAAGCGCATAACTCTCAAAAGGAAACAGGAAACTCAGTAGTACTCATCATAGAGCACACCATATCACATAGGGTGCTATTGCTCCGCCCCGATATACCATCGTGCTATGGTGTATACGGAGGAGTAATGCTGAGAGAGAATCTCATTCTCCTTTAGAATAGTCCAGGATTTTCGTGCTCAAGTATTCTCCTCCTTGATCTCATCAAAGGACATAATACTTATACCCGTATTTTGGTTCTCTACTTCTAACTTATATTCTGTGATTATCTCAAATGTTTCGGACTTGTGTTTCAACAGGAACATATGTCTGAATCTTGAGAGATCATCAGTGAATGTAATGAAGTACAAAGAACCGGTCCTGGCATGTGTAGACAGGGGACTTTCATACATCAGCATGTATCAATCCCAAGAGTTTACTAACTCTTTCTCTGTTTCCAATAAACAGAGCTGTGGTCATCTTATCTTTGTGACATGACCGGAAAGTTTCACAAGATGTAAATTCAAACTAATTTAAATATGCATCTTTATGTAACTTAGCTTGTCGGGTCGCATTGATATGACCTAGTCTACAATACCTCAAGAATGATTCGTTCATTTCTGAACCCTTCCTCTTGTGTGTGTTCTGTATACTAAGAACTGTAGTTTGATTTATAACGTCAATGCTTTTAGATAACGTGCCTGAACCGATCAACTCTTGATATAGGAAATGTTCAAAACATTATCCAACAATACAAAATTATATCCTTTCTTTACTAATAAAGAGACTGATATGAGGTTGTACATCAGGTTCGGTATCTAATAATATTCGTTCAGAATCAATGTATTCTGGTAATACAGGGTGATAGTGACCAACAGACTTGGCTGCAACACTTGCATCGTTTCTATCTCATGAAACTTATCACCCGTTCTCAGTTCTACCTATCTGTAGCCCATGTAATAAATTACATATGTGGGATCCTGATCCGGTATCACATACCCAGGACGTAAAGGATACTGAGAAACGGTTCTCTGTAATGAACACACCCGAAGAAGATGTATCAGCATACACTTTCTTCGTTTGGGCGGCACGGGAATTCTGGTAATCCCCTATATCCTGCTCTGTCTTATAACAATTATAAGTTGGAGCGGGACCAACGTTCCCCAGCTCAGTATAACAAGCGGGTTCGGTGAATATATCCATATTATTATCTTGATTAAAGCGTGATATGGTCGCTACCTGAAAAGAGAGAGAAGAAAACACTCAGCGTATGCTCTTGCAAGATTAGATTGGTTATCTAATATATCTGATCAGGATGTCTCCCACTATTTTAATCAAATCTTCCTTCAAACCCTAAAAGGAAAGACTAGCCGGGATTAATTACACGCTACAAGTTCGCCAATCTTTCAGCCAGGCCAGTGTCGGTACTTTGAGGGAGGTACCCCGTGCTTTTGCACGAACCTAATTAAATTAAACCTCGTTTTCCCAGAGGCGTAACCTCGTTAACACCTTTCTAGACACCTACTTGATCGGCTAATTGTAATGTGTAAAACTCTCCCAGGAGTAACTCTTACTCGCAGCGGGTATCGGGATCCAACTATTGTTAGTTATATGTATGCCCTAGAGGCCATTACTATACATAGAATGTATATTGTAGTGGATGCTTGGACATATATAGGGAGGACTTTCTTGCTCGACTTGATAGTACGCTATCTGGTTGCTCTTTACCTTAACGTGTACACTGATTGTCTCTCTGTTACATATTGGTAAAGCCCTTAGGATGTGTACTTGATTACCTGAACTGTGATGCGGATCATACTAGTGGGGACATGGTAGTCCATAAGTACATCCTTCAAGATCCCTAGTCATGGGTATATCGAGACGGGGCATCGATATACCAGAGTAGACTGGCGTATACCTTCTCGACCCATACAGATGGGCGATGGATGATCCCATATCCATTGGTGTTTGACATCAGAGATGATATACAGGTGCTCAGTGGAGACTGGGTACACTGGACGGACTCGCCGAGAACTCCCAGATGGTATTATACCTCACGTCAGATGACAGTTCTCTGGTGACACTGGTACAGGTTAATCTGTAGACCCGAGATCGTCATAGAGTCTTGTGTGATTCTCACTGTGCTTTGATTTCCACCTTACCACGTCCAAGAAGGCGTGCAAAACGGTGGTTTTTGGGTACAGTCCTGAATCACATGGAGGCAATGAGCGATAGGAGGGGATTCGTCTCTCCCGGTATAGGGAGTTGATGTTGCGCTGTGTTCGATTGGCTATAACCGGAAATCCCTGGCCAGGGTTGCTGAGATTTACTGGTAAGTGTTACCAGTAGTTTCTCAAACTGTTATAGACCTCATATCGACACGACTTATCGAGCTACTGGGGTCTGACGTTTACCACCCCTAGGCGAGATATGCGACATATCAAACGATCAGACCGGACTGTGCGATAAGTGTTACTGGTTGGATTCACAGGAGTGTGAGCGGGCTTGCTCGTTGATCTTCTGATCGGTCAATACCCGGGTGGCCGTTACATTTAGCAGAACGCTTGCGGCTTGTGGGTGTTTGATATGATCATCACCCGCTGCCGGCGTATTGACGAGTCTTTAGAGTCCTACACAGAGGTTTCCTGGCTCTAGCGAAACGAAATAGGAGCGCATATGAGATATGTGCGGGACCGAGAATAATGCGTGTATGTGATACCGTATTCTATTCTCGCGATGAATGTATCGATTGGTTGTATGCGATATAACCTAGTTATCGAATCGAGGATTGATTCGATAAGTCGATACATTGGATATTAGTCGGTCATATGCGATATGACCGGATCGTTAAATCAAGTGTTGATTTAATGATTTAATGTATAATTATATATTTGATATATCACTTTACATTAACTAGTATTTGTTCACTTATGATGGATTTTCTCACTTGATGTGCACATTGTATATATGATATAGTTTTGTGCACTAGTTTGTATCATGTTTGATGATACATGCAAACTTAGGTGTGTATGATTAAACCATGATTAGGTTAATGGTTAGGGTTTGATTTACTTATTTATTTATTCTTTTCATTTATTTTTGGGGCAAGAAATAAAATGGTGATTCTTTTGTTTTTACTTGAAGCTTCTTGAAGCTTTGAAAAGCTTTGACCATTTTGTCTCTTTCCTTAACCCTAACCATTTACTTAATCCTAGTTTATTCTCTACACTTGTTAATTCACCCATGGTTGCTAAATGATAACTATCACTTCATTTTCTTTTTGGAAAATGATTATCATTCTTTTTCTTCTTCATCTTCTTCTTCAAGTGAAGAAAAGAAAATCTTTCTAGAAAAATGTCAAGTGATGAAATCAAGTGAGAAATCCAAATCCAAAGTGAACCTACTTCCTATTTCTTCATCCTCTACCACTTTCCATATAGTATAGGGTGTTTTCTTCACAAGTTTCATGACTTGGTGAAGATGGAGCTCGAGTTAGAGTCGCCTCGACGTAGATCATCTTCGGCATCGAAGTCAACGACCTAGCCCGATCTTTTCTCCGATGAAACCACCGCGAGAGTCCAGGATTCCGATGGTTGCAGCGGAGGGACGTCATCACGGAGCCAAGGAAGTGGAGGACCGGATCTACAAAGGTTGTATTTCCATTCACTTAGTAGTTAAGTTGTTAACTAGTTGTTGTATCACCTTTACCTCTAGTTATCGATCTAGCATTAGGGTTTCTCGGCACAAGAAAAATTTGATTTTGGCATGGTTGATGCCTTGTGGAACCTCTTGAGTGTGCCTAGTAACCCTAAAACTATCTCATAGAAGGTATGCAATCTCATTGCAAATTTCAACACTTGAAATTCCCAATAATATTTTACCCCTAGCGTCCCATGACCTTGACGCAGGCCAACAAACCACAGTGCGCTAGTCAAGTTCAACCCGTCATTTCTTGATTGAATTAAAACCCACCCGCACGACCCTTGACGCAAGCCAACAAAGTTGCACGACTACCCTAATCCAATCTGCATCATATGCATAAACAGATAAATACTAGTTAGCTACCGCACACTACGTCTTGACGCAGGCCAACAAACGTAGCACGAATACTAAGTAGGACTTATCTGAAATGACGGAGGGCTACGACAGGTTTTTATGAAAACCCTTTGCGTAATGAACTTGATATCGTTGTAGAATCGAGTGATTTTAAATGGAGTGTTTTTTAGGCTTTTCTAGTTTTGCTAAAGAGGTCACTCCCGGTGAAGAGATCGTCGGCTCTTTCCTCATCGAATAAGGTGCAGGATATTTCACATATACCACTATGCAAAGCAAGAACTATAGAAGCAATCAAAAGATAAACCGAGTTTGTAGCATCTGCTAGTTTCACTAAAGAGGTCACTCCCGGTGAAGGGGTCTCGGCTCTTTCCTTATCGAATAAGGTGCTGGATGTTCTACAAGTAACACCGCTATGCAAAGCAAGAACTAGAGCTACCAGTTTTTAAACAAGTTTCTACAACATCTTAGGTTTCTTTTATTTCATTAATCTCATTAATGAAGTCCCATTTTATTATGCTTCACAAGCATCACATTTGAAACGAAATCTGCAATATAACATATATCTCATATATATAATATAAACATTCGTCTCAGGCAGTAATATGATCTCATCACAGAACATTGCAGCAGAAGAACATATATGAAATATTGGATATACTAGGACGTCCGTGTTTTAATACGAGCCTGTATAAAACACGGATTCCACGGTCGCGATGAATAGCCAAACCCATATCCCTAGACCCCTACGAGAGCGGCAAGCACCACTGCCAATTCTAGGGTTAGGAGACCCGGTCTCGACTCCTCGAGATGGTCTCCCACTGGACCCTTGAACCCGGTTACAAATGCTCCCCGCCTTGGGTCTACCAAATGCGGAAAAGTAAATAATATACAATGGTGACATTATTCTCAGCCCAGAAGTGCCCTAATAAAAGAATATTATATACAAATGAATTTTACATGAATGAAAAAGAAAAAACTCTCATCTCACATAAAACCCCCGGCTATTCAAACGCGATGATCCAATACAACATATCACAGCAACACATAATATCTCATATCATCAACGTAAGCCAGTATGTGTATCCCGATTGTCGTTGATGTATAGCAACGAAGCCGGCGATACACCACATACTACGCTTGCGGTCACAGAAAAGAAAGTGTAAAACTACAACAGTTGGAATCCGCAAGCTCTTTAGACATCGCATGCCTAACCAAATGAATTCCTTAGACATCGCATGCCTAACAATTATAAACCCCGCATTTTAGTCTCATTATCGAAAACTCTTTTCAATATCAAGTCGGGCAATTCAACAAGATTCCTGACATCCTGGTCGAATGCTCATCGCAAACTTTAGTAGACGGCCGTACCCCCGGATGCCGTCGACGAAGTGCACTAAGGCGGAACACCGCTACTGCGAGCACCCGAACGGATGCTTTTGGCGACGGGGTTCTCCTATAGTCACTTGGTCGAGACTTTGGGGCGTGGCTGTCTATTAAGTTTACCCGACGAGTATCTGCGTACGCTACGTGATTGCGACAGACTTTTGATCACATCAAAATTCCGTGGCAACCGATCATCTGAGACTAAACTGCTAGATTTATAATATTCAAATTAGTTATCTCATAACTACATGTGGATTCCAAATATTGTATCACATTCCAGATAAATAGACAGTGTTAAACATTCCGATCGAATAAGCAAATACCCAAGATTTTCCTTTAAGTACTCAACACTTGAAATAAGTTCAAAAACATTCATCACGTACCACAGTACCAATGGTCCAGCTGTAGAATGGTCAAGCCAACGCCTCACATGTGGCACGCCGTACTGCCACAAACCCTAAGGTTTAGAGGCAGTTCAAGACGGTCACATAATCGAGTTAAGGTTTGTTGTCTTCTAGAGGGTCCACCGCGTTACTTGCACGACTTAGAATGTTCTTAAACAACGGAAAAATCCAACGCTTGGAAATTTTCCGGCAGGGGAAAAAGTGACTTACTGATATCCGTTCGAACATTTTAACACGTTCTAAAAATTACCTGGACAAACTAAACAAAGTTATAATATCCGATCGAATCAACGAGTCCCCAATACAACCCTATAAAACTCAACACTTGAGTGGAATTAAAAAATTCCCAGAAAAAAATGACAAGAAAGGACCTAAGAATAAATATATGAAATATGAGGGACTAAGTCCAAATTTTGGCCGCGGAACCGCCGCCAAACCCTTGGTTTGGACGCGGTTTCACGGTCACGTGAGCGGCTTAGTGGACCGTACTTCACAGTAAGTCTTAGTTTTTCCTGCTTGTTTTTCTGAGCATTTTTAATTCATAAAAAATCACATTATTGAAAAATATCCAGAGAAGGGTATTCGTCGGGGTTTCCGGGTTCGATCGGACATTAAACTTCGCTCAGACTTCGCCTAAAGCTCTAACTTGGCTCTGATACCACTGAAGGGTTGCTAGGCATGCTTATAAGGGTCTATAAGGCATCAACCATGCCCGATTAAAATTTTAGCCGTACCGAACAACCCAAAGCCGGATCTTTAAACTAGGCTTTAGACGAAAACTAACATGTTAAACACTTTAACACTAAGTGAGAGGGATTACAACCTTTGTAGATCCGGTCATTCACTTCTAAAGCTCCATGTTGAAGTCCCTTCGCTGCGATCATCATGTTCCGGACTCTCGAGAGGTTCCACGAAGAGAAAAATGCAGTCTTGCTTCCGATCTTCAATACAAAGATGATCTACCTTAAAGTTTCGTTAACACAAGCTAACACTCATAATATGAAGTGAACACCCTCATCTAAATGGCAAGGATAGATGAGGATGATGAAGTAGGATTTTTGCTCTCTTTTATTATCTTTTTCTCACACTCATTCATCACTTGAAAAAAGCTAGTAAGCTTTTTCATGAAAGAATGAAGAAGGAAGAAGATGAATAATAAATCAAGATCCTTTTGTGATGAATAATGCAAAGAAGATAATGATGAATAATGCAACCATACTTGACTAAACCATTGTAGAGACTTAACTAGGGCTAGGGTTTGGGTTAGGTCAAGGAATGAGTCATAACAAAATATTTTTCACAAAACAAAACTAAACCTTCTAGAATCATCTAGAAAGTATTAACCCAAATCAAACACTAATCTAGTTTAATCTCTACTAAACATATTGCATTAGTTATCATATCATGTTACAATATTATATATCACATCTATAATATTTATTGTAACCAAAAAAAAATAATACAATTAACATATATCGCATATATATCAATGTATTACCCGAGTGAGAAAAAGAATCTTTTACTGAGCTAATATTAGTTAATATAATTTAATATATCATATATATTATAATACATTAAATTATCAAATCAACACTTGATCCGACAATCCGGCTATATCGCATATAACCGACTAATATTTATCCGTACCGATTCATCAAATCAACACTTGATCCGATGACCCGGCTGATATCAAATATCGCGAGAATATAATACGGTATCTCATATCGCATTATCCTCGGTCCCGCACATATCACATATGTGCTCCTACTCCGTTTTGCCTGAGTCAAGAAACCTCTGTGTAGGACTCTAAAGAATCGTCAATACGCCGGCAGTAGGTGATGATCATATCAAACACCCACAAGCTGCAAGCGGTCAGCTAAACGTAACAGCTACCCAGGTATTGAGCGCTTAGAAGATCAACAAGCAAGCCTGTACATTCTCCTGTGAATCCAATCAGTAACACTCCCGTACAGTCCGGTCTCGTCGTCTGATATGTTGCATATCTCGCCTAGGGGTGGTAAACGTCAGACCCCAGTAGCTCGATAAGTCGTGTCGATATGAGGTCTATAACAGTTCGAGAAACTACTGATAACACTTACCAGTAAATCTCAGCAACCCTGGCCAGGGATTTCCGGTTATAGCCAATCGAACACAGCGCAACATCAACTCCTTATACCGGGAGAGACGAATCCCCTCCTATCGCTCATTGCCTCCATGTGATTCGGGGCTTTACCCAAAAGCCACCTTTTTGCACGCCCTCTTGGACGTGGTATGATGAAAATCAAAGCACAGTGAGAATCACACAAGACTCTATGACGATCTCGGGTCAACAGATTACTCTGTACCAGTGTCACCGGAGAACTGCCATCTGACGTAGGGTATAATACCATCTGGGAGTTCTCGGCGAGTCCATCCAGTATACCTAGTCTCCACTGAGCACCCGTACACCATCCTTGATGTCAAACACCGATGGATATGGGATCATCCATCGCCCATCATATGGGTCAAGATGTGTATACGCTAGTCTACTCTGGTGCATCGATGCCCTGTCTCGATACACTCTCGACTAGGAACAATTATAGGATGTACTCGTCGACTACCGTGGCCCCACTAGTATGATCTCATCATAGTCCCAGTAGTCAAGTACATATCCTAAGGGCTTTATCAACATGTAATATAGAGACAATCAGAGTACATGTTAAGATAAAGTACAACCAGATAGCATACTATCATGTCGAGCAAGAATATCCTCCCTATATATGTCCAAGTATCCATTACAATATACATCATATGTACAGTAATGGCCTCTAGGGCATACATATAACTAACACGCGGAGCTCGAGGGAGAAAGGTCAAATCAATCAAAAGTGAAGCTATTTTTGGACTGTTGCAGATCTAAAGAAATTGTGAAGGCAATTTGCAATTTGGAGCATGTAGAACAACAGAAGAGAGCAACACAAGAAACCCCAGAAAAAATGACAGTTTAACTTCTCTAAATGACCGCGGATCCGCGGCCAATATGGCCATTATGCGGCGGATCTGCGGCCGAGTTGACTCAGTGTCAACTCGGATTTTAGGGGTAGTTTGGACATTTCGATTGGACTCAGAATCTTGCCCTGGGGTTTCAGCACTCAGCCTATAAATAGCCCAGTTTTGTGCCAAGCCAATGGTCTTCTTTTCATGCCTCTTTTTGTTAGGTTTTAGTATAGTTTAGTTTAGCTTCTTCTTCTTCTTCATTCTTTCCTCCATGAAAATTGTAGTGAGAGCTTTTTGAGTGGAAGATCAATGAAGATGAGGGTTTTTAGTATCTGGTCTCTTTTATTTCTTGCCTTGTAATTTTATTATCTTGTATTATAATTTTATTTATTGTTGTTAAATAGTTGTTCTTATTTCTTTTCTTGCTCTTTTTCTTTTTTTCTTTTCCGTATTATTTTCAAGTGATGATACTCGACGGAGTTCCTTGCTAAGGTGAGGACCCAAGAGTTAGCTTGTACCATTTGTAAAACCATATTTTCCTTTTCTCTCTTTTCTTCCTTCTTGTTTTGTTTTCTTTTCATTTTCATGTATGAATAATTCCACACTTGTTAAAGCTAAGGAAGGTGGTATGAGGGACGGAAAAATCCCTTGTGCTTCTCTTCGCCAAATATCTTGAAACGAATCCCGACCAAACAAACGCAACCTCCTCACTTAGGCGCGCTATACGTGACATATAGCCGCGACCTAAGTCGAGAAGTCCTTTAAGCACACGACAACGTGACATGTAGTTGTGATTTAATTGGATACATGGTTGCGGGCGTTTGGCCGAGGGTTGGAAATAAGCGGATTTAGAGGACGGACAAGGGGTACTAGGAATGGATTTAGCGTTGGAAAGCTCGCTTAAACTCGCAAATCCCATTCCTATGTCCTCCTAATCCCCGCTAATTCCGATTATCCCAACATCGTTTTAAGAATGGCAAAAGAAAAGCATAAGACTAATCCTAACTTTACCAACCAAGCTTAACCTTAACAAGCTTACTTGAACATAAATACGAACACTTAGGATAGAACTGAACATACACATATACATTCTTTATTGACTCGTCTAAAACATGAACGGACATACAACCATCTCCCTGCGGATCGACCCGTGCTCAACCGGCTAGCTGCAAAGCGACACCATCCTTGATCGCGGTTAACTTTAGAATTTTGAATACGCGACACGCCAAAAGCGTGCGATCATCTCTGCCATTCCATATCTCATATTGAGTGGTAGGCTCTGATTTGGATGGAACCCAATTCAATAGGTATGCAGCTTCTCAAGTGCATAATACCCAAAAGAAAATAGGTAATTCAGCAGTACTCATCATAGAACGCACTATATCTCATAGGGTGCGATACCTCCGCCTCGATACACTGCTGTGATGTGGTGTAATCGAAGGAGTAAGCTGAGAGAGAATCATATTCTATTTTTAGAAACTCCAGGAACCCCATGCGCAAGTATTCTCATCTTTGATTATATCGTAGGACTTAATACTTCCACCTGTCTGGTTCTCAACTTCAAGCTTATATTCCTTGAATTTCTCAAAAGTTTCAGACTTGTGTTTCAACAGGAACATATGTCCTAATCTCGAGAGATGATCAGTGAATATAATAAAGTACAAAGAACCAACCTCGGCATTTGTAAACATAGGACCGTATACATCATTATGCATCCGTCCTAAGAGTTCAGTAACTCTTTCTCTGTTTCCAGTAAACGGAGTATTGGTCATATTACCTTTGAGACAAGACTGGCAAGTAGCATAAGATGAAAATTCGAACAGATTCTCATATTTATCCTTATGTAACTTAGCTAGTTGTGTCGCATTGATATGACCTAGTCTACAATGCCACAAGAAGGATTCGTTCATTTCTGAACTAATCCTCTTGTGTGTGTTTTAGATACTTTGAACTGTGGTTTAATTTAGAACATATATGCTATTATATAACGTGCCTGATTGAATCAACTCTTGATTCAGGAAAATGTTCACAACATTATTCTCTAATACAGAATTATATCCTTCTTTAACTTAATAAAGAATCTGATGTAATGTTGTATATCAGGTTCAGTATGTAATAATATTTGTTCAGAATCAATGTATTAATACAAGGTGATATCTGCCAACAGACTTGGCTGCAACAATTGCACCATTCTCTAACACTTAGAGACATATCACATGTTCCCAGTTCTCTACCTATCTGTAGCCCATGTATTATATTACATATGCGGGATCCTGATCTGGTATCATATACCTAGGACGTAAAGGATACTGAGAAACAGTTCTTGGAATGAACACACCTGAAGAAGATGCATCAACATACACTTTCTTCGATTGGGTGGTATGGGAATCCGGATATTCCCCTATTTCCTGTTCGGACGTATAACAATTATAAGATTGAGCGGAACCAACGTTCCCTAGCTCAGTATAATAAGCAAGTTTGGTCAGTGCATCCATATTATTATCTTGATTAAGACGTGACATGGTCGCTACCAGGAGAGAGAGAGAGAAGAAAAACACTCTGCGTGCACTCTTGCAGGATTAGATTGGTTATTATTTTATCTAATCAGGATGGCTCCCACTATTTTTATCAAATATTCCTTCAAACCCTAAAAGGCAAGACTAGCTGGAATTAATTACACTGTACAAGTTCGCCAATCTTTCGGCCAAGCCAGTGTCGGTACTTTGAGGGAGGTTCCCCTTTCTTTCGCACGGACCTAATTAAAATAAACCTTGGTTTCCCAGGGGTGTAACCCCGTTAACACCTTTCTAGATAGCTACTTGATTGGCTAATTGTAATGTGTAAAACTCTTTCAGGAGTAACTCTTACTCGCAGTGGGTATCGGGATCCAACTATCTCATAGAAGGTATGCAATCTCATTGCAATTTCAACACTTGATATTTCCGATAAAAAATTTCCCCAAGCGATCTATGACCTTGACAAGGTCAACAAACCATAGACCGCATGTCAAGTTCAACCCGTCATTTTCTGATTGAATTAAACCCATCCGCACGACCCTTGACAAGGTCAACAAGGCCGCACGACTATCCTAATCAATCGCATCATATGCTCGCAGATATGTTAGTTATGTATATGCCCTAGAGGCCATTATTGTACATATGATGTATATTATAGTGGATACTTGGATATTAATATACAGAGAAGACTTTCTTGCTCGACATGATAGTATGCTATCTGGTTACCTTTATCTCACGTATTGATAAAGCCCTTAGGATATATACTTGACTACCAGGAATATGATGCAAATCATACTAAGTGGGGCCAGGGTAGTTCACAAGTACATCCTTCAATTGTTCCTAGTCGAGGGAATATCGAGACAGGGCATCGATATTCCAGAGTAGACTAGCGTATACGCCTCTTGGCCCATATGATGGGCGATAGATGATCCCACATCCATTGGTGTTTGACATCAGAGATGGTCTACGGGTGCTCAGTGGAGACTGGGTACACTGAACAGGACTCACCAAGGACTCCTATGTGGTAGTATACCTATCGTCAGATAGCAGTCCTCTGGTGACACTGGTATAGGTTAGTCTGTAGACCCGAGATCGTCATAGAGTCTTATGCGACTCCCACTGTGCTTTGATTTCCTCCCTACCACGCTCAAGAGGAGTCGTGCAAACAGGTGGATTTTGGGTACAGTCCCGAGTCGTATGGAGGCAATGAGCAATAGGAGGAGTTTCGTCTCTCCCGGTATTGGGGGTTGATGTTGCGCTATACTCGATTGGCAATAACTGAAAGTCCCTGGCCAGGGCTGATATGGAGATCTACTGATAAGTGTTTATCAGTAGTTTCTCGACCTGTTATGAGCCTCACATCAACATGACTTATCACGTTACTAGGGTTTTACGATTTCCACCCCTAGACATGATATGCGACATATCAGACGAAGAGACCGGACTATACGGTAGTGTTACTGATAGGCTTCATGGAGACTGTGCACAGGCTTTCTTGTTGACCTTCATATCGTTCAATACCCGGGTATCCATTACGTCCAGCTAGTACCGCTCACCGGCTTGTAGGTGACTGATATGATCATCACCTACTGTCGGCGTATTGACGAGTCTTTAGAGTCCCACACAGAAGTTCCCTGGTTCAAGCGAAACGAGGTAGGTCACCTATGTGATATGTATGTGGGCCTAATTAAATACGAGTATGTGATACGGTATTGTAATCTAGCAGTCATCTGTTATCAGTTCAGTTATATGTGATATAACCAAATTGTCGAATCAAGCGTTGATTCGATAATGTGATATACAGATAAATGATATTAGACGGTCGTATATAATATAATCGTATTATTAGATCAAGTGTTGATTTAATAATGTAATATACATTATATGTGATATAGTTATATATTAACTAATATCATTAGCTCACTAATTAATCTTCATTAAATATATATTAATATATATGATATATATATATATATATATTAAAATGAAGCATGGCATTTTCTTTTCTATTTTGTGAAAATAGAAATGAGGTGTAAAATGAAGCATGGTTGCAAGCATGGGTTAAATACTTGTTTATTCATTCTTGACTCACTATTCAAGTATGGTTGCAATTTAATATTGCATAATTCCATGCTTGAATGAGTAAAGGGTCAAGAATTATCATTGATTCTTGTTCATTCCAAAAGACTTAGCCATTTTCTTCTTGCTCATGCTTGCTCTTGCTTCTTCTTCCTCCTCTTGCTTTTTCTCAAGCTTCAACCCTCACATGAGATGTGAATCATGAAGCTTGAGCATAAATTAGTGAGCTCTTAACATCCCCTACTTCATCATCTCACACCATTCTAGCAAACTAGTGTGATGTGTTTCATACACTAAAGAGTTTAGTGTAGTGGTAGCTTGAACTAGTAGGAGCTTCGTGGTGGATCATCTTTGGCGCGAAAGCAACGAAGGAAGCCCGTTCAAAGCCTCAAGAGATGCCTAGTGGAGTCGCGGGACTACTACAAGGAGCAAGTGAAGTGAAGGACTTGATTACCAAGGTTATAATCTTCCTACACTTATCTAGTTAACATATCATCTAAAGAAAACCCTAATAATCTAGTTAAAGATCTTGTTTGTCTAGCTTAGCACCAAGAAAAAATTAGGTTTAGCATGGTAGATGCTTCTATAACCTCATCATGGTGCTAAGTTAGTCCATCATGGTATCAGAGCCGAACTAGATCATCGGGGAAGGTCGTTACGAAGTTAAAGAGTTCGATCGGTTTTCAAAACCCGTATTTTTGCATGTTTCTGTCGATTTTTCCAAACGTTGGAATTTTTGAAATTAAAAATATCCAAAAAATCGTGCAGGGTTTTCTATAGACCCACAAGAAAAATGACACCCTAACTCGACCGTACGACCGCGGAACCGCAGGCTAAACTTGGTTTTGGCGGCGGTTTTGCGGCGCGGTAGGTGAGTCAGGGAGCATACTTTCTTGTGTAGGTCCGTAAGTGATTTGTGCACTGTCTGGGTATTTTTAACTGTGATTCTCAAGTTTTTGAGTTCTCTGGATTTTGTTAAACCGATCGATATATTTGGCGTCGTATAGATCTAGATGATATGTGATGTCATGTGCTGCTGATATGTCTTATTGGATCGTCGTAAAAGAATAGCCGAGGGTTTTATGTGAGATGGGAGTTTTCTTTTTCATTCATGTAAAATATGTATATAATATTCTTTTATTGGGGCACTTCGGGATGAGGATGTTGTCACATGTTGTATATTATTTACTTTTCCGCATTAGGATAGACCCAAGATGGGGAGCACAAGTAACCGGGTTCTAAAGTCCAGTAGGAGACCATCTCAAGGAGTTGAGACCGAGTCTCCTAACTCTAGAATTGGCAGGGTTACTTGCCTCTCTCGTAGGGGTTTATGGGATGTGGGTTTGTCTATTCTTCACGACCGTGGAATCAGTGTTTTACATTACTGGCTAAATTTAAAACACGGACATCCTAGTATATCCAATATTTCATATGTTTATCTTCTGCTGCTGTGTTCTATGATGTTGATTATATAACTGAGTGAGACGAGTGTAATATTATATATAAGATATATATTAAACGTTGCTTATGTTTTGCACCCGCGCTAGTCCAGCCCCCGCTCTGCCCGTAGTTAAGTAACCTAACGGTGCATGACGGGGCCCCGTGGCGAATGCGGATGGCATAAGCGTACGTTCTATTTTCGTTTCGTTTCTTCTGTGATGTTTAGGGAAACGTTAATTGATGGGACTTCATTAATAAGATTAATGAAAGAAAAGAAACATAAATATGTTGTAGAATCAAATTTTCAAAAAGGGTAGCTCTAGTTTTTGCTTTGCATAGCGGTATTCCTTGTAGAATATCCAGCACCTTATTCGATAAGGAAGAGCCGAGATCCCTTCACCGGGAGTGACCTCTTTAGCAAAACTAGCAAATGCTACAAATCACTCGGTTTAGTTTTTGATTGCTTCTATAGTTCTTGCTTTGCATAGCGGTATTCCTTGTAGAATATCCAGCACCTTATTCTATAAGGAAAGAGCCGAGATCCCTTCACCGGGAGTGACCACTTTAGCGAAACTAGAAAAGCCTCATTAACACTCATTTTCAAAATCACTAGTTTCTACAACGATATAAAGTTCATTACGCTCATAGGTTTTTCTGAAAAACCTGCGTAGCCCTCCATCATTTCAGATAGGTACTATTTAGTATTCGTGCTGCGTTTGTTGGCTTTCATCAAGGCGTAGTGTGCGGTAGCTAATTAGTGCTTATCTGCTAAAGCATGAGATGCGATTGGATTAGGGTAGTCGTACGACTTTGTTGGCTTTCGTCAAGGGTCGTACGGGTGGGTTTAATTCAATCAAGAAATGTAACGGGTTGAGCTTGACTAGCGTCCTTTGGTTTGTTGGCTTTCGTCAAGGTCATAGGATGCTGGAGGTAAAACTATTATTGGGAATTTCAAGTGTTGAAATTTGCAATGAGATTGCACACCTTCTATGAGATAGTTGGATCCCGATACCCACTGCGAGTAAGAGTTACTCCTGAGAGAGTTTTACACATAACAATTAGTCAATCAAGTAGGTTTCTAGAAAGGTGTTAACGGGGTTACGCCCCTGGGAAACCGAGGTTTGCTTTAATTAGGTCTGTGCGAAAGCACGGGGAACCTCGCTTAAAGTACCAACACTGGCCTGGCTAAAAGATTGGCGAACTTGTAAAGTGTAATTAATCCCGGCTAATCTTACCTTTTACGGTTTGAAGGAAGATTTGATAAAAACAGTGGGAGACGTCCTGATTAGATAAGATAATAACCAATCTAATCTTGCAAAGAGGGCACGCTAACGCATTTCCTTCCATTTTTCTCCAGGCAGCAACCAAAGTCACGCCTTAATCAAGATAATAATATGGATGTATTGACCGAACCCGCTTGTTTTACTGAGCAGGGGAACGTTATTCCTGCTCTAACTTATAAGTGTTATAAGTCCGAGCAGGAGATAGGAACATATACGGATTCCCACGCCTGTAATACCCCAGGTATTATCTGGTATACCCATTTATACCAGATAAGCATGGGGACCCACTGTAAAACAATGGGGAATTTTCGGAATACATTCTGAAAGAGGTCAGATCTGTACTATAAATGGAATGATACCTCTCTTCAATACAGAGGCGCATTTTAAGTGAACTGGCACTACAGGAGTTTGAGAACTCCGTAGTTAAGCGTGCTCGGCCAGGGAAGTCCTGGGATTGGTGACACCCTCCTGGGAAGTGGCCCCTGGTCGGGTCAGTTTGCCCCGAAGGACAAAACCGTGCGGCTTCGGCCAGAGCGGACAATACTCTCTGTATTGGGGGTGGGTCATGACAAATGGTATCAGAGATGGTTCCTCAATAATAGGTCTGTGGTTCGAGGACGAACCATTGTTCTAAGTGGGGGAGAATGTAATACCCCAGGTATTATCTGGTATACCCATTTATACCAGATAAGCATGGGGACCCACTGTAAAACAATGGGGAATTTTCAGAATACATTCCGAAAGAGGTCAGATCTGTACTATAAATGGAATGATACCTCTTTTCAATACAGAGGCGACCTTTTAAGTGAACTGGCACTACAGGAGTTTGAGAACTCCGTAGTTAAGCGTGCTCGGGCCAGGGAAATCCTGGGATGGGTGACCTCCTGGGAAGTGGCCCCTGGTCGGGTCCAGTTTGCCCCGAAGGACAAAACCATGCGGCTTCGGCCAGAGTGGACAATACTCTCTGTATTAGGGGTGGGTCATGACAACGCCACCCAAAACGAAGAATAAACATGTTGATGCAACTTCTTCAGGTGTGTTAGTTACAGAGAACTTGTTTCTTAGTACAATCTACGTCCTGGGTATTAGATACCGGATAGGGATCCCACATATGCAATATGTTGCATGGGCTAAGGAAAGGCAGAGAACTGGGAAAAGGTGATCATTCCCTAAAAGTAGGAAATGGTGCAAATGTTGCAGCCAAAGCAGTTGGTGAATATCACCTTGTATTACCAAAAGGGAATACATTGATCCTGAACGACTGTTACTACGTACCCTCTATGATATGCAATTTAGTATCAATCTCTTTATTAGATAAAGAAGCATATAACTTTGTAGTAGAGAATAATGTTATGAACATTTACCTAAATCAAGTGTTGATTGGGTTTGGTGCGTTATGTAACGGATTGTACGTTCTAAATCAAAATACAGTTCTTAACGTACAAAACACACACAAGAGGAAGAGTTCAGAAATGAAAGAATCCTTCTTGTGGCATTGTAGACTAGGTCATATCAATGTGACACGACTAGCTAAGTTGCATAAAGATGGATATTTGAATCCTTTCGAGTTTTCATCTTATGACACTTGCCAGTCATGTTTCAAAGGAAAAATGACCAAAACTCTATTTAGTAGACATGGAGAAAGAGTTACGGAATTCCTGGGACGGATACATAGTGATGTATGTGGTCCCATGTCTACACATGCCAGGAATGGTTCCTCGTACTTCATTACATTCACTGACGATCTCTCAAGATACGGACATGTGTTCCTATTGAAACACAAGTCTGAAGCTTTTGAGAAATTCAAGGAATATAAATCCAAAGTCGAGAACCAAACGGGTAGAAGTATTAAAATCTTTCGATCAGATCGGGGAGGAGAATACTTGAGCACAGAATTCCTTGAATATCTAAAAGAGAATGGGATTCTCTCTCAGCTTACTCCTCCATATACACCACAGCACAACGGTGTATTGGAGCGGAGGAATCGCACCCCTATTAGATATGGTGCGCTCTATGATGAGCACCGCTGAGTTACCTGTTTCCTTTTGGGGGTATGCGCTTGAGACAGCCATACATCTATTGAATATGGTTCCTACCAAATCAGTGCCTACCACTCCATATGAGATATGGAAGGGGAAGAGACCACATTGTAGGGATGCTAGGCACACGCACAACGGTCTATAAGGTATCAACCATGCCCGATTTAAAATTTAGCCGTGCCGAACAACCCTAAACCAAGATCTTAGACTAGAGATTAGGCGAAAACAAGCATGTTAAACACTTTAACACTAAGTGAGAGGGATTACAACCTTTGTAGCCCGGTCCTTCGCTTCATAAGCTTCGTGTTGTGGTCCCTTCGCTGTGATCATCAAGTTTCGGACTCTCGAGAGGCTCCACGAAGAGAAAGATGCAAGCTTGCTTCCGATCTTCGATAACAAAGATGATCTACCTTGAAGTTTCATTAACACAAGCTCTCACTCACTAAATGAAGTGAACACCCTCATCTAAATGGTAAGGATAGATGAGGATGATGAAGTAGGATTTTTGCTCTCATTTTTTTTCTTATTCTCGCTCACTTTCATCACAAAAATCAAAGCAAGAAAGCTTTTCATGAAAGAACTCAAGGAAGAAGAAGATGAATCATCAATTAAAATTCTTTTGTGATGAATAATGAAATAATATATGATTAATAATGTAACCATAGTCAACCAAACCTTTGTAGAGATTTAAATAGGGCTAGGGTTTGGGTTGGGTTAAGAATGAGTCATTACAAAATATCAAGTATAATATCTTAACTCAAAACAAAAAGAAACCTTCTAGAATGTTCATGAAAGAACTAACCCAATTCAAACCCTAACCTTGTTTAATCTCCACTAAACATGTTGCATTAGTAATCATATCATGTTACAATATTATATATCACATATATAATATTTATTGTAACAAAATAAAATAATACAATTAACATATATCGCATATATATCAATGTATTACCCGAGTGAGAAAAAGAATCTTTTAGTGAGCTAATATTAGTTAATGTAATTTAATATATCATATATATTATTATACATTAATTATCGAATCAATACTTGATCCGACAATCCTGCTATATCGAATATAACCGACTAATATCTCATTTACCGATTCATCGAATCAACACTTGATCCGATGATCCGGCTGATATTAAATATCACGAGAATAGAATACGGTATCTCATATCGCATTATCTTCGGTCCCGCACATATCACATATGTGCTCCTACTCCGTTTTGCCTGAGTTAAGAAACCCCTGTGTAGGACTCTAAAGAATCGTCAATACGCCGGCAGTTGGTGATGATCATATCAAACACCCACAAGCAGCAAGCAGTCAGCTAAACGTAACAGCCACCCAGGTATTGAGCAATCAGAAGATCAACAAGCAAGCCTGTACATTCTCCTGCGAATCCAATCAGTAACACTCCCGTACAGTCCAGTCTCGTCATCTGATATGTCGCATATCTCGTCTAGGGGTGGTAAACGTCAGACCCCAGTAGCTCGATAAGTCGTGTCGATATGAGGTCTATAACAGTTTAAGAAACTACTGATAACATTTACCAGTAAATCTCAGCAACCCTGGCCAGGGATTTCCGGTTATAACTAATCGAACACAGCGCAATATAAACTCCCTATACCGGGAGAGACGAATCCCCTCCTATCGCTCATTGTCTCCATGTGATTCGGGACTGTACCCAAAAGCCACCTTTTTGCACGCCCTCTTGGACGTGGTATGATGGAAATCAAAGCACAGTGGGAATCACACAAGACTCTATGACGATCTCGGGTCTATAGACTACTCTGTACCAGTGTCACCGGAGAACTGCCATCTGACGTGTGGTATAATACCATCTGGGAGTTCTCGACGAGTCCGTCCAGTTTACCCAGTCTCCACTGAGCACCAGTATATCTTCTCTGATGTCAAACACCAATGTATATGGGATCATCCATCGCCCATCATATGGGTCAAGATGCGTATACGCTAGTCTACTCTGGTGTATCGATGCCCTGTCTCGATACACCCTCGACTAGGAACAGTTATAGGATGTACTCGTCGACTACCGTGGCCCCACTAGTATGATCTAATCATAGTCCCAGTAGTCGAGTACATATCCTAAGGACTTTATCAACATGTAACATAGAGACAATCAGAGTACATGTTAAGATAAAGAGTAACCAGATAGCGTACTATCATGACGAGTAAGAAAGTCCTCCCTATATATGTCCAAGCATCCACTACAATATACATCGTATGTACAGTAATGGCCTCTAGGGCATACATATAACTAACAATCTCCCACTTGCACTAGAGCCATCTGTTGTGGTATCGCATATCCAACAATTAGCTGTGGTTAAAGTATCTCATACTCAACCATCCCATAAAAGTCTCTACTGGGAAAAAGGCCTTTGTGAGTGGATCCGCGCTGTTGTCCTCTGTGTCTACTCTCCTAACCTCGATCTCCCTGGAGATCAACCATCTCCATGATCAGGTGATACTGTCTAAGAATTATATCTAGATTTCTGATGGGACGGGGGTTCCTTGGTATAAGACACAACTCCATTGTCATACAATGGTAGGAACGAAGTTCATCTCATGAACTTATATATATCCAGACTGCCTCTTTGGTAGCATCCTTGGTAACGATGTATCTCGCCTTTAATCGTCTAGTAAGTCATGGTATCTAGCTTGGAACTCTTCCAACATACCGTCCCTCCACAGAGGGTAAAGACAATGCCTGCGACTGACATTCAGTCGTCCTTATCACCCTGGAACCTTTCCAGTGATTCTCCCTAGGATCTATTGATACCATCTCACTACAACTAGTGAGAATCCTAACATCCAATTAGATCTATCTCATAGATCCAAAAACCCAAGATTTAGGAGGTATCGTTTCGATCCTATATGGAGAATCCTTGTGATAAGCGGAGATTGATCGAGCGTAGCATAGGAAACTCTTTCCCTATCAAGAGTATGTGATCCACGTACTCTACGAGGATCACCACCATACTCTCTACTACCTTTCTGTATATACAAGGTTCATCTACCATTTTGATGAAGTCAAACTATTTGACTGCCATATCAAAACAGACGTTCCAACTCCGCGATGCCTGCTTTATCATATAAAACATCTTGCATACATTTCCGCTGCTCCCACTGTCTACGAAGCCCTCTGGCTGTGTACTTATAGACGCTCTCTTCCAAACCATCATTTAGAAAAGCAGTCATGACATCCAACCGCCAGATATCGTAGTCATGGTATGTAGCCGTGGCAAGTAGGATCTGGATGGACTTAAGCATAGCTTTGAAAGTCTCAACTTTTCCATGTACACCAAGTAATCTTCTCAAGATATACTTGCTCCTGATGGGGATTTAACCCTTCAGATAAAGCAACCAAAGTCCATACTTTGTTGGTGTATAAGGATTCCATCTCAGATCGCTAAGCATCCAGCCATTCTTACAGAGTCCCACTCCTGATGCCCAGCTCGAAATAAGTTGGGTCATCATCTTATGATGTAATCCTCGCTCCCACTGTCATAGAGAAACCGAAGTATCTCTCAGGTGGGTGAGGAACCCTACTAGATCGGCGGAGAGGCTGAGGTTCATTGGAAACTATTGAATCTTTTGGTTCTACCAAATCATCAGCTGCAGTTTTTATAGCTGGAACTCTTTCCAGTTCTACCTCATGATCAATAATTTCTTCGCAAGAAATTCCCTTTCACAAAGGTGGCATGCTGAGAAACAAAACATCTTTTGTTCCTCGGTTAGGTAGAAGATATTCCCTTGCGAATGCTTGGGATATCCAACAAACTTCTACAGAACTGACTTTGCCTCGAGCTTGTCCGGATTATGCTTTTAGACATAGGCTGGACAACCCCAAATCTTAACAAACTTAAGATATGGGCTCTTCCCATTCCATATCACATATGAAGTGGTAGGCAACTGATTTGATTGGAACTCTATTCAATAGGTATGCAGCTTCTCAAGTGCATAACTCCCAAAAGGAAATAGGAAACTCAGTAGTACTCATCATAGAGCTCACCATATCTAATAGGGTGTGATTGCTCCGCCCCGATACACCTATGTGATGTGGAGTATACGGAGGAGTAATGCTGAGAGAGAATCTCATTCTCATTTAGAATAGTCCAGGATTTCCGTGCTCAAGTATTCTCTTCCTTGATCTCATCAAAGGACATAATACTTATACCCGTTTTTGGTTCTCTATTTCTAACTTATATTCATTGAATTTCTCAAAAGTTCCAGACTTGTGTTTCAACAGGAACATATGTCCGAATCTTGGGAGATAATCAGTGAATGTAATGAAGTACAAAGAACCGGTCTTGGCATGTGTAGACAGGGGACCTTCATACATCAGCATGTATCAATCCCAAGAGTTCACTAACTCTTTCTCTGTTTCCAATAAATGGAGCTGTGGTCATCTTATCTCTGTGACATGACCGGCAAATTTCACAAGATGTAAATTCAAACCCTTTTAAATATGCATCTATATGTAACTTCAGCTAGTCGGGTCGCATTGATATGACCTAGTCTACAATGCCTCAAGAAGGATTCGTTCATTTCTGAACTCTTCCTCTTGTGTGTATTCTGTACGTTAAGAACTGTGGTTTGATTTAGAACGTCTATGCTTTTAGATAATGTGTCTAATTTGATCAACTCTTGATATAGGAAATGTTCAAAACATTATCCAACAATACAAAATTATATCTTTCTTTACTAATAAAGAGACTGATATGATGATGTATATCACGTTCGGTATCTAATAACATTCATTCAGAATCAATGTATTTTTTTAATACAGGGTGATAACTACCAACAGACTTGGCTGCAACACTTGCATCGTTTCTATCTCATGAAATTTATCACCCGTTCTCAGTTCACTATCTATCTGTAGCCCATGTAACAAATTACATATCTGGGATCCTGATCCGGTATCTCATACCCAAGACGTAAAGGATACTGAGAAACAGTTCTCGGTAATGAACACACCCGAAGAAGATGCATCAGCATGCACTTTCTTCGTTTGGGCGGCACGGGAATTCTGGTAATCCCCTATTTCCTTCTCTGTCTTATAACATTTATAAGTTGGAGCGGAACCAACGTTCCTTAACGCAGTATAACAAGTGGGTTCGGTCAATATATCCGTATTATTATCTTGATTAAGGCGTAACATAGTCGCAACCAGGAGAGAGAGAGAAGAAAACACTCAGCGTGCGCTTTTACAAGATTAGATTGATTATCAATTTATCTAATCAGGATGTCTCCCACTGTTTTAGTCAAATATTCCTTCAAACCCTAAAAGGAAAGATTAGCCGGGATTAATTACACTATACAAGTTTTCCAATCTTTCAGCCAGGCCAGTGCCGGTACTTTGAGGGAGGTTCCCCGTGCTTTCGCACGGGCCTAATTAAAGTAAATCTCGTTTTCCCAGGGGCGTAACCCCGTTAACACCTTTCTAGACACCTACTTGATCGGCTAATTGTAATGTGTAAAACTCTCCCAGGAGTAACTCTTACTCGCAGCGGGTATCGGGATCTAACTATCTCATAGAAGGTATGCAATCTCATTGCAAATTTCAACACTTGAAATTCCCAATAATATTTTACCCCTAACGTCTTATGACCTTGACGAAAGCCAACAAACCATAGGCTACTAGTCAAGTTCAACCCGTCATTTCCCGATTGAATTAAACCCACCCGCACGGCCCTTGACGAAAGCCAACAAAGTCACACGACTACCCTAACTCAATCGCATCATATGCTTATACAGATAAGCATAAATAGCTACCGCACACTACGCCTTGACGAAAGCCAACAAACGCAGCACGAATACTATGAAGTACTTATCTGAAATGACGGAGGGCTACAACAGGTTTTTTAAGAAAATCCTTTGCATAATGAACTTGATATCGTTGTAGAATTGAGTGATTTTAAATGGAGTGTTTTTTAGGCTTTTCTAGTTTCGCTAAAGAGGTCACTCCCGGTGAAAGGATCGTCGGCTCTTTCCTCATCGAATAAAGTGCAGGATATTTCATAAATACCGCTGTGCAAAGCAAGAACTATAGAAGCAATCAAAAGACAGACCGAGTTTGTAGCATCTACTAGTTTCACTAAAGAGGTCACTCCCGGTGAAGAGATCTCGGCTCTTTCCTTATCGAATAAGGTGCTGGATGTTCTACAAGGAACACCGCTATGCAAAGCAAGAACTAGAGCTACCAGTTTTCGAGACAAGTTTCGACAACATCTTTAGGTTTCTTTTAGTTTCATTAATCTCATTAATGAAATCCCATTTTATTATGGTTCACAAGCATCACATTTGAAACGAAATCTGCAATATAACATGTATCTCATATATATAATATAAACATTCGTCTCAAGCAGTAATATGATCTCATCATAGAACATTGCAGCAGAAGAACATATATGAAATATTAGATATACTAGGACGTCCGTGTTTTTAATACGAGCCTGTATAAAACACGGATTACACGGTCGTGATGAATAGCCAAACCCACATCCCTAGACCCCTACGAGAGCGGCAAGCAACACTGCCAATTCTAGGGTTAAGAGACCCGGTCTCGACTCCTCGAGATGGTCTCCCACTGGACCCTAGAATCCGGTTACTTGTGCTCCCCACCTTGGGTCTGCCTAATGCGGAAAAGTAAATAATATACAATGGTGACATCATCCTTAGCCCGGAAGTGCCCCAATAAAAGAATATTACATACAGATGAATTTTACATGAATGAAAAAGAAAAACTCTCATCTCACATAAAACCCCCGGCTATTCAGAACACGACGATCCAATATAACATATCACAGCAACATATAATATCTCATATCATCAACGTAAGTAAGTATGCGTATCTCGATTGTCGTTGATGTATAGCAACGAAGCCGGCGATACACCACATACTACGCTTACGGTCACAGAAAAGAAAGTGTAAAACTACAACAGTTGGAATCCGCAACCAGCTTAGACATCGCATGCCTAACCAAATGAATTCCTTAGATATCGCATGCCTAACAATTATAAACCCCGCATTTTAGTCTCATTATCGAAAACACTTTTCAATATCTAGTCGGGCAATTCAACAAGATTCCCGATATCCTGATCGAATGCTCGTTGCAAACTTTAGTAGACGGCCGCACCCCCGAATGCCGTCGACGAAGTGAACTAAGGAGGAACACCGCTGCCGCGAGCACCCGAACGGATGCTTTTGGCGACGGGGTTCTCCTACAGTCACTTGGTCGGGGCTATGGGGTGTGGCTATCTATTAAGTTTATCCGGCGAGTATCCGCGTACGCTACGTGATTGCGACGGACTTTTGATCGCATCAAAATCCCGTGGCAACCGGTCATCTGAGACTAAACTGCTAGATTTATAACATTCAAATTAGTTATCTCATAACTACTTGTGAATTCCAAATATTGTATCACATTCCAGATAAATAGACAATGTTAAACTTTCCGATCGAATAATCAAACACCCAAGATTTCCCAAATAGCTCAACACTTGAGCGGAGTTCAAAAAGTATCCATCACATGCCACAGTACCCATGGTCCAGCCGTAGAAGGGTCAAACCAACGCCTCACATGTGGCAACGCCGTACTGCCCCAAACCCTAAGGTTCAGAGGCGGTTCAGACGGTCACATAATCGAGTTAAGGTTTGTGTTCTTCTAGAGGGTCCACCGCGTTACTTGCATGATTTTCCGGAAGTTTCAAACTCGAGGAAAAATCTAACTTTTGAAAAATTTTCCGACAGGGGAAAAAGTGAGTTATTGATATCCGTTCGAACTTTTTAACAGTTTCTAAAATATCCGGAAAAAAATTAAACGAAGTTAAATTATCCGATCGAATCAACGAGTCCCCAATACATCCCAGAAAACTCAACATTTGAGAACAACTAAAAATATCCCAGAAACATGCAGCAGTTCCAACGGATGTTACTGTACAAAATTGAATCCAAAATCCCACTGTAGCGCCGCGGAACCGCCGCGCAAGCAAGGGTACGGCCGCGGTTCCGCGGCGCAATGAAGGAATTGTGGGGTCGTTTTTTACAGTAATTCCTAAAATACCCTGCTAATTTTTTTGAGTATTTTTAATATGAAAAAATCAACATTTTTAGAAAATTTCCGGAAACTAGGGATTAACAGGTATTCGGAGTTCGATCGGATTTTAGACTTCGCCTAAAGCTCTAGCTTGGCTCTGATACCACTGTAGGTATGCAAGGCACATGCACAAGGGTCTATAAGGCATCAACCATGCCTGATTTAAAATTTAGCCGTGCCGAACAACCGTAAACCAAGATCTTAGACTAGAGATTAGGCGAAAACAAGTTTGTTAAACACTTTAACACTAAGTGAGAGGGATTACAACTTTTGTAGTCCGGTCCTTCACTTCATAAGCTCCGTGTTATGGTCCCTTCGCTGCGATCATCAATTTCCGGACTCTCAAGAGGCTCCACGAAGAGAAAGATGCCAGCTTGCTTCCGATCTTCGATAATAAAGATGATCTACCTTGAAGTTTCATTAACACAAGCTCTCACTCACTAAATGAAGTGAACACCCTCATCTAAATGGCAAGGATAGATGAGGATGATGAAGTAGGATTTTTGCTCTCATTTGTTTTCTTATTCTCACTCACTTTCATCACAAAAATTAAAGCAAGAAAGCTTTTCATGAAAGAACTCAAGGAAGAAGAAGATGAATCATCAATTAAAATCCTTTTGTGATGAATAATGAAATAATATATGATTAATAATGTAACCATGGTCAACCAAACCTTTGTAGAGATTTAACTAGGGCTAGAGTTTGGGTTGGGTTAAGAATGAGTCATTACAAAATATCAAGCATAATATCTTAACTCAAAACAAAAAGAAACCTTCTAGAATGTTCATGAAAGAACTAACCCAATTCAAACCCTAACCTTGTTTAATCTCCACTAAACATATTGCATTAGTAATCATATCATGTTACAATATTATATATCACATATATAATATTTATTGTAACAAAATAAAATAATACAATTAACATATATCGCATATATATCAATGTATTACCCGAGTGAGAAAAAGAATCTCTTAGTGAGCTAATATTAGTTAATCTAATTTAATATATCATATATATTATTATACATTAAATTATCGAATCAACACTTGATCTGACAATCCGGCTATATCGCATATAACCGACTAATATCTCATTTACCGATTCATCGAATCAACACTTAATCCGATGACCCGGCTGATATCAAATATCGCGAGAATAGAATACGGTATCTCATATCGCATTATCCTCGGTCCCGCACATATCACATATGTGCTCCTACTCCGTTTTGCCTGAGTCGAGAAACCTCTGTGTAGGACTCTAAAGAATCATTAATACGCCGGCAGTAGGTGATGATCATATCAAACACCCACAAGCTGCAAGCGGTCAGCTAAACGTAACAGCCACCCAGGTATTGAGCGATCAGAAGATCAACAAGCAAGCCTGCACATTCTCCTGCGAATCCAATCAGTAACACTCCCGTACAGTCTGGTCCCGTCGTCTGATATGTCGCATATCTCGCCTAAGGGTGGTAAACATCAGACCCCAGTAGCTTGATAAGTCGTGTCGATATGAGGTCTATAACAGTTCGAGAAACTACTGATAACACTTACCAGTAAATCTCAAAAACCCTGGCCAGGGATTTCCAGTTATAGCCAATCGAACACAGCGCAACATCAACTCCCTATACCGGGAGAGACGAATCCCCTCCTATCGCTCATTGCCTCCATGTGATTCGGGACTGTACCCAAAAGCCACCTTTTTGCATGCCCTCTTGGACGTGGTATGATGGAAATCAAAGCACAGTGGGAATCACACAAGACTCTATGACGATCTCGGGTCTACAGACTACTCTGTACCAGTGTCACCAGAGAACTGCCATCTGACATGTGGTATAATACCATCTGGGAGTTCTCGGGGAGTCCATCCAGTGTACCCAGTCTCCACTGAGCACCCGTATACCTTCTCTGATGTCAAACACCAATGGATATGGGATCATCCATCGCCCATCATATGGTTCAAGATGCGTATACGCTAGTCTACTCTGGTGTATCGATGCCCTGTCTCGATACACCCTCGACTAGGAACAGTTATAGGATGTACTCGTCGACTACCGTGGCCCCAGTAGTATGATCTCATCATAGTCCCAGTAGTCAAGTACATATCCTAAAGGCTTTATCAACATGTAACATAGAGACAATCAAAGTACATGTTAAGATAAAGAGTAACCAGATAGTGTACTATCATGTCGAGCAAGAAAGTCCTCCCTATATATGTCCAAGCATCCACTACAATATACATCGTATATACAGTAATGGCCTTTAGGGCATACATATAACTAACACAGATCTTAACTATGTGAAGATATGGGGTTGTCCGGCCTATGTCAAAAGGCACAATCCGGACAAGCTCGAAGCAAGGTCTGTTCTATGCAAGTTTGTAGGATATCCCAAAAATTCACAAGGGTATATCTTCTACCACACCGAAAAACAAAAGGTATTTGTTTCTCAGCATGCCACTTTTTTAGAAAAGGAATTTCTTGCGAAAGAAATTAGTGGCAAGGAAGTAGAACTGGAAGAAGTTCCAGCTGCACAAACTGCAACAGAAGATTTGGTGGAGCCAGAGGATTCAGTAGTTCCCAACGAACCCTAGCCTTTCCACCGTTCTAGTAGGGTTCCTCATCCACCTAAGATATACTAAGGTTTTCTCGTTGATGGTGGGAGCGAGGATTGCATTATGGAAGATGATGACCCAACTAGTTTCGAGCAGGCCATCATGAGTGGGGACTCTGTGAAATGGCTGGATGCGATGAGATCTGAGATGGAATCCATGTACGCCAACAAAGTATGGACTTTGGAAGTTGCTCCTGAAGGGGTAAAACCCATTGGTAGCAAATGGATTTTTAAGAAGAAACTTGGTGTAGATGGAAAAGTTGAGACTTTCAAAGCTAGACTTGTTGCAAAAGGTTTTCGTCAACGACCAGGTGTGGATTATGATGAGACCTTTTCTCCAGTGGCTATGCTTAAGCCCATCTGGATCCTACTTGCCATCGCTGCATACCATGACTATGAAATATGGCAAATGGATGTTAAGACCGCCTTTCTAAATAGTGATTTAGAAGAGAGCGTATACATGACTCAGCCGGAGGGCTTCGTAGACAATGGGAGCAGTGGAAAGGTGTGCAAGCTGCTTAAATCCATCTACGGGTTAAAGCAGGTATCACGGAGTTGGAACATCTGTTTTGATGAGGTAGTCAAAGAGCTTGACTTCATCAAAAATATAGATGAACCTTGTATATACAAGAAGGTTGCAGAGAGTAAGGTCGTCTTCCTCATATTGTACGTGGATAACATACTCTTGATAGGAAATGGTGTTCCTATGCTGTACTCGGTCAAGCTCTTCTTATCATATAGATTCTCAATGAAAGATCTAAGTGATGCCTCCTACATCTTAGGGATTAAGATCTATAGAGATAGATCTAAATGGATACTGGGATTGTCCCAATCCAGGTACATAGACACCGTACTAAAGAGGTTTAGTATGGAAGAGTCCAAGCATGGGAATGTACCCACGATCTCTGGACTCACTCTCTCCAAAGAGATATCTCCCAAGACTGATTTGGAGAGAACTCGCATGCAAGGGATACCCTATGCTTCGGCAGTAGGCTCTATCATGTATGCGATGTTATGTACCAGACCCGATGTAGCATACTCACTAAGTGTAGTGAGTAGGTATCAAGTAGATCCAGGAGAGAATCACTAGACAGCTGTTAAGAACATTCTCAAGTACTTGAGAAGGACTAAGGAGATGTTCTTATTGTACGGTAACGGTGAACTCCAAGTGGAGTCCTTTACCGACTCGAGCTTCCAAAGTGATAAGGACGACAGTAAGTCGGTCTCGGGTTTTGTCTTTACCCTCAATGGAGGGGCGGTGTGTTGGAAGAGTTCCAAGCAAGACATCGTTGCAGACTCGACGATGGAGGCTGAATACATCGCTGCCAACGATGCTGCCAAAGAAGCTATCTGGATGAAGAAGTTCATTGCTGAGCTTGGTGTGGTTCCATCCATTGAGCATCCAATACCTGTGTATTGTGATAACAATGGAGCTGTGGCTTTAGCCAAGGAACCCCAGTCCCATCAGAGATCCAGACATATTCTAAGGAGGTATCACCTGATCCGGGAGATAGTAGATCGCCGGAAGATCGAGATCAGGAGAGTTGACATGAACGACAACGTAGCGGATCCACTCACGAAGGCCCTCCCTCAGACGCAATTTGAGAGACTTTTTGGGATGTTGGGTATGAGATACTACAACACATGGTCTTAGTGCAAGTGGGAGATTGTTAGTTATGTATATGCCCTAGAGGCCATTATTGTACACATGATATATATTATAGTGGATACTTGGATATTAATATACAGAGAAGACTTTCTTGCTCGACATGATAGTATGCTATCTGGTTACCTTTATCTCACGTATTGATAAAGCCCTTAGGATATGTACTTGACTACCAGGAATATAATGCAGATCATATTAATGGGGCCAGGACAGTTCACAAGTACATCCTTCAATTGTTCCTAGTCGAGCGAATATCGAGACAGGGCATCGATATTACAGAGTATACTAGCGTATACGCCTCTTGACCCATATGATGGGCGATGGATGATCCCACATCCATTGGTGTTTGACATCAGAGATGGTATACGGGTGCTCAGTGGAGACTGGGTACACTGAACAGGACTCACCAAGGACTCCTATGTGGTAGTATACCTATCGTCAGATAGCAGTCCTCTGGTGACACTGGTACAGCTTAGTCTGTAGACCCGAGATCGTCATAGAGTCTTATGCGACTCCTACTGTGCTTTGATTTCCTCCCTACCACGCTCAAGAGGAGTCGTGCAAACAGGTGGATTTTGGATATAGTCCCGAGTCGTATGGAGGCAATGAGCGATAGGAGGGGTTTCGTCTCTCCCGGTATTGGGGGTTGATGTTGCGCTATACTCGATTGGCAATAACTGGAAGTCCCTGGTCAGGGCTGATATGGAGATCTACTGATAAGTGTTATCAGTAGTTTCTCGATATGTTATGAGCCTCACATCGACATGACTTATCACGTTACTAGGGTTTGACGATTTCCACCCGTAGACATGATATGCGACGTATCAGACGAAGAGACCGGACTGTACGGTAGTGTTACTGATAGGATTCATGGAGACCGTAGACAGGCTTGCTTGTTGACCTTCATATCGCTCAATACCCGGGTAGCCGTTACGTCCAGCTAGTACCGCTGACAGCTTGTAGGTGACTGATATGATCATCACCTACTGCTGGCGTATTGACGAGTCTTTAGAGTCCCACACAGAAGTTCCCTGATTCAAGCGAAACGAGGTAGGACACATATGTGATATGTGTGTGGGCCTGATTAAATACGAGTATGTGATACCGTATTGTAATCTAGCAGTCATCTGTTATCAGTTCAGTTATATGTGATATAACCAAATTGTCGAATCAAGCGTTGGTTCAATAATGTGATATACAGATAAATGATATTAGACGGTCGTATATAATATAACCGTATTATTAGATCAAGTGTTGATTTAATAATGTAATATAAATTATATGTGATATAATTATATATTAACTAATATCATTAGCTCACTAATTAATCTTCATTAAATATATATTAATATATATGATATATATATATATATATATATATATATTAAAATGAAGCATGGCATTTTCTTTTCTATTTTGTGAAAATAGAAATGAGGTGTAAAATGAAGCATGGTTGCACGCATGGGTTAAATACTTGTTTATTCATTCTTGACTCACTATTCAAGCATGGTTGCAATTTAATATTGCATAATTCCATACTTGAATGAGTAAGGGGTCAAGAATTATCATTGATTCTTGTTCATTCCAAAAGAATTAGCCATTTTCTTCTTGCCCATGCTTGCTCTTGTTTCTTCTTCCTCCTCTTGCTTTTTCTCAAGTTTCAACCCTCACATGAGATGTGAATCATGAAGCTTGAGCACAAATTAGTAAGCCCTCTGTCACACCATTCTAGCAAACTAGTGTGATGTGTTTCATACACTAAAGAGTTTGGCGCGAAGGCAACGAAGGAAGCCCGTTCAAAGCCTCAAGAGATACCTAGTGGAGTCGCGGGACTACTACAAGGAGCAAGTGAAGTGAAGGACTTGATTCTACCAAGGTATAATCTTCCTACACTTATCTAGTTAATATATCATCTAAAGAAAACCCTAATAATCTAGTTAAAGATCTTGTTTGTTTAGCTTAGCACCAAGAAAAACTTAGGTTTGGCACGGTAGATGCTTCTATAACCTCATCATGGTGCTAAGGTAGTCCATCAAGATAAGTATTAATCAGCTACCGCACACTACGCCTCGACAAGGTTAACAAACGTAGCACGAATACTAAATACTACTTATCTGAAATGACGGAAGGCTACGACAGTTTTTTAAGAAAACCCTTTGCATAATGAACTTGATATCGTTGTAGAATCGAGTGATTTTGTAAAGGAGTGTTTTTGAGGTTTTTACTAGTTTTGCTAAAGAGGTCACTCCCGGTGAAAGGATCTCGGCTCTTTCCTTATCGAATAAAGTGCCGGATATTCTACAAGGAATACCGCTATGCAAAGCAAAAACTATAGAAGCAATCAAAAGACAAACTGAGTGGGTTGTAGCATCTGCCAGTTTCGCTAAAGAAGTTACTCCCGGTGAAGAGATCTCGGCTCTTTCCTTATCGAATAAGGCGCTGGATATTTTACAAGGAATACCTCTATGCAAAGCAAGAACTAGAGCTACCAGTTTTTAAAACAAGATTCCGCAACATCTTTAAGTTTCTTTTTCTTTCTTTCATTAATCTCATTAATGAAATCCCATCAGCTATTATGCTTCCTAAACATCACATAAGAAACGAAAGCAGCAATATTTATTATATGTCATATATATGATATAGGCATTCGTCTCAGAACATATCAAATGATCACATCACATAATATCAGCATCAGAAGAATCACATATGAAATATTGGATATACTAGGAATTCCATGTTTTATTTAAACCAGTAAAAACGCGGATTCCACGGTCATGATGAATAGCCAAACCCACATCTCTAAACCCCTACGAGAGCGGCAAGCAACCCTACCAATTCTAGAGTTAGGAGACCCGGTCTCGACTCCTCGAGATGGTCTCCCACTGGACCCTAGAACCCGGTTACTTGTGCTCCCCGCCTTGGGTCTATCCTAATGCGGAAAAGTAAATAATATACATCAATGATGACAGCATCCTCAACCCGTAAGTGCCCCAATAAAAGAATATTACATACACTGAATTTTACATGAATGAAAATGAAAAACTCTCATCTCACATAAAAAAAAAACCCGGCTATTCAAATCACAATGATCCAATATAACATATCCCAGCAACACATAATATCACATGTTATCAACGTAAGTAAATATGCGTATCCTAATTGTCGTTGACATAGAGCACCAAAACCGGCGATATACCACATATTACACTTACAGTCGCAGAAAAGAAAATGTCAAACTACAACATTTGGAATCCACAATCATCTTAGACATCATAAACCCGAAATATCACATACTTCGGATTACATGCCTAACAATATGAATTCCAAATATTGTATCACATCACAGAAAACTAGGCGAAGTTTAAACAATTCGATCGAATCAACGAATTCCCAAATTTCCCAGAAAACTCAACACTTGAGCACAGTTAAAGTTAACCAGAGACATTCCACAGTACCTACGGACCTACAGCTGAAGGCCCGACCCAAGCCTCTCAAGTGGCGCTATGGATCCGCCGCCAAAACCATGTTTTGGCCGTGGATCCGCGGTCACTTGGGCGAGTTAGGGTTTCGTTCTTTAGGTGTATCCATAGAATTCCCTGCATGTTTTTCTGAATATTTTTAACATGGAAAAATCCAACTTTTGGAAAATTTTCCAAAGAGGGGGTTGTTTCGGGCTTTCAGGGTTCGATCGGAATTCTAACTTCGTCTAGACAAAGCCTAATGCTCTAGCTTGGCTCTGATACCACTGTAGGGTTAGCTTAGCACCTTGGCAAGCTTTAGGCAAGCATCAATCATGCTAATTTAAAATTTTGGGGTGCTAAACAAAGCCTAACCAAGATCTTAACTAGAGACTTAGGGTTAAACATAATATGTAAACAACTTTACATCTAAGTGAATGCGGAATACAACCATTGTAGATCGGTCCTTCACTTCTAAAACTCCGTGTAGTAGTCCCTTCGCGCCTAGTAGTGAACATCCGAACTCTAGTAAGGATCACATGAAGAAATGAACAAGCTTGTTCAATGCCTTTGAAGCCGAAGATGATCTATGTCGAGGAGACTCAATCTCATGTTGTCTCTTCACTAATGGTGAGATTAGTGAAGCAAACACCCTAAACTAAATGGCTAATAGTAGAGGATGATGAAGTAGGAATTTTGCTCACTTTAGATTTGATTTTCTCATAATATTTCATCACTTTGTCAAAAACTAGAAAGCTTCAAGAGGAAGAAAATGATGAAGTGATGAAGTGATGAAAGAATCATTCTCATTATTTCAAATGCAACCATGGGTGAGTATATTACATATACTAACCCATGTAAAGAGTTAACCATGGTGTATGGTTAATGGTTAGGTCAACAAATATTTTAAGTAAAAACAAAGAAGTGGACTTTGGTCAAAGCTTATCCACAAACTTCTCCAAGCTTCTAGCAATGAGTCATTTCCACTAATTTGTAATTACTTAATGATAAATAAAACCATAACATTAACCTAGCATAGTATGAGTCTCATACATACATGTTGCATGTGTAACCTAGCATGACACACTAAAATATATCATATATATTCATGTGTGCAAAAACAATACAATTAACATATATCACATATATATTAATGTATCATAAATGAGAAAAATGAATACTTAAGTGAGCTAATATTAGTTAATGTAATTTAATATATCAAATATATAATTCTACATTAAATTATTAAATCAACATTTGATTTAATAGTCCGGCTATATAATATATAACCGACTAATATCAAATACAACAACTTATCGAATCAACAGTTGATCCGATAATCCGGCTATATCTCATATAACCTACTGATGTTACTTACCATGAGAATAGAATGCGGTATCACATATGCGCACTAATCTCGGTCCCGCACATATCTCATATGTGCTCCTACTCCGTTTCGCATGAACCAGGAAACCTCTGTGTATGACTCTAAAGACTTGTCAATACGCCGGCAGTAGGTGATGATCATATCAAACACCTATAAGCCGCAAGCGGTCTGCTAAACGTAATGGCTACCCGGGTATTGATCGATCAGAAGATCAACAAGCAAGCCTGCTATAACTCCTGCGAATCCAATCAGTAACACTGTCGTACAGTCCGGTCTCTTCGTCAGATATGTCGCATATCACAGCCTGGAGGGTGGTATAACGTCAGACCCTAATAGCCTGATAAGTCATGCCGATGCAAGGTCCATAACGGTTCGAGAAACTACTGATAACACTTACCAGTAAATCTCAGCAACCCTGGCCAGAGATTTCCTGTTATGGCCAATCGAGCATAACGCAACATCAACTCCCAATACCGGTAGAGACGAAACCCCTCCTATCGCTCATTACCTCCATGTGACTCGGGACTGTACCCAAAAACCACCTTTTTGCACGATATCTTGACCGTGGTATGGTGGAAATCAAAGCACAGTGGGAATCACACAAGTCTCTATGACGATCTCGGGTCTACAGACTAAGCTGTACCGATGTCACCAGAGAACTGCTATCCGACGATAGGTATAATACCATTTAGGAGTTCTCGGTGAGTCCGTTCAGTGTACCCAGTCTCCACTGAGCACCCGTATACCTTCTCTGATGTCAAACATCAATGGATATGGGATCATCCATTGCCCATCATATGGGTCAAGAAGCGTATACGCTAGTCTAATCTGGAGTATCGATATCATGTCTCGATACTCTCTCGACTAGGAACTATTATAGAGTGTACTTATAGACTACCTTTAGCCCCACTAATATGATCTCCATCATAGTCCTGGTAGTCAAGTACACATCCTAAGGGCTTTGTCAACATGTGAGAGAAAGACAGCATTACCTATACAAGTCAACATGTTAAGACAAAGAGCAACCAAATAGCATACTATCATATCGAGTAAGAAAGTCCTTCCTATATATGTCCAAGAATCCACTACAATATACATCCCATGTACAGTAATGGCCTCTAAGGCATACATATAACTAACATATTAATCCAATCCTGGAGAAACAAAGAGAAGCAATTAAAAACATAATAGGATGTTCTTGGTATATGGTAACGGCAGCCTTCTCTAGGAGGCGGTTATCGGTTCAGGCTTCCAAGGTGACCTGGATGACAAAGATGTCGTTAGAGTTTTGAGTTTACCTTCTTCTGAGCAGTAGTATATTGGATAGGGTTCCAATAGGGATACTGAGATAGGCATGGCTCAGGATGCTGGTTATGACTCAACAGAGGATACAGCCCAAGAAATTTGTTAGATAAAGTTGTTCATTTATGAATTTGGTCCCATCAAGTATCCAGACAAATTCTTGAGGCGGGGAATCGCGCAGTTCGGGAGATTGCTGATCTCCATGAATTTGAGATAGAGAGAGAGGAAGTTAGAATATTGTAGCGGATCCACTCATTGAGGCTATTTCTCGAACACAGATGTTTCACAAACACGGTTTGTGAAACTGATTAGTAGAGAAGTTGGGTATTCGGTAGCACACAAGTTGTGGGTATGCGATATCGCAATAATTGGTCTTATGTGCAGGAGATTGTTGGATATAATGCCCTTAAGGCAATTATTGTAATTGTGGGTAGGCGATTATGCTAATTGGGGGATGACCTATATAGATAGAACAGTCTTACTCGAAATGATAGTATGCTATCTAGTTTGTCTTTATCATTGATGTGTATACGTTTTACTTATTATTACATGTCGCTAATACATAATGATGAAGCCCGTTGAGTTCTTTCTTGAATACCAGTATTATGATGGCGATCATATACGTGAGAGCTGGGTAGTCCATAAGCATATTCTTAAATATTCCTAGTCGAGAGAATATCGAGACTAGGCATAGATATTCCAGAATAGACTAGTGTATACATTTTTAGACCCCGACGAGAGGCGGTGGCCGGTCTCATAAGCCATTAGTGTTGTGTCACCTAAGATAGTATACAGGTGCTCACTGGAGGTGAGTACACTGGACGTACTCGCCGAGAACTTCTAGATGGTAGTATATCTATCGTCGGATAGAAATTCTCTAGTGGCATGAGTACAAATTAGTCTTTTGACCTGAATCGTCATTTGTCTCGTGTGAGTTCCCACTGTACTTAGATTACTACCCTACAACGGCTTAAAGGATTCGTGCAAACAAATTTTAGCTTGGTACAGTCCCAAGCCATATGGATGCAGTGAGAGATTGTCAGGGATTCGTCTCTCCTGGTATTAGGAGTCGATATCGCGTTGTGTTCGGTTGGCTATCACCCTAAAACCATGGCCACGGTGGATGAGATTTATTGATAGGAGTTCAGTAGTTTCTCGGTTGGTGATGAGTTTGACTCCGACACGACTTATCGAGTTATTAAGGGTCTAACATTATCCACTCCTGGACCCGATATGCGATACTCTTAAACGAAAAGACCGGATTATACATAGATTGACACATTCAAGCTCGGTAGGATACGGATGGACTTAATTGTCGACCTTCCTTTTGGCACATACCTGGGTAGACGTTATGTACAGCTATTGCCGCTGACGTTCTTATGGTTATAGATTTATCCAGTAACTCACTGCCAGCGTATTGTCAAGTGTTTAGAGTCCCACATAGAGAGTTTTTCCAGTTCAGTCGATATGATATAGATGACGTATTTTGGTACATACAGAGGTCCGATTAAATAGTATACAAGCTACATGGATTTTAATTGAACGGTTGATAATACTAACCGGTTTAGGATTAAACCAGATTATTAAATAAAGTTTTGATTTAATAATTTTTATATATATTCTAGTATTATTGTTCACTATTCATTTTCTCTCTCTTGGCTATTTGTATTTTCATACGGATACACGTATATGTATTTCGATACGTATACCGGAAAGTATTCCGTATTTATACGGAAATACTTCTAGAAGAAAGACACCTCATTTATTGATTTTCTTTTTAGAAAAATCAAATATGGAGTGAAGGGTGAAGTGACATTTGAGTATGGTTAAGACATGTAGAGAGGAATGGGCTTCATTAGTTTATGGAAAAAATGGTGAGATGTTTTTCTTTCATGGTTGTAAAATACTCTGAAGCCATTCTCTTTTTCAACCAACACTTAGTTCATTGGTTATGGCTATATCATCCTCCTCCTCCTCCTCCTCCTTCATCATGCTCTTTTGAGCTTGGGTTTTGAGAGAGGAAAATTCCTACATCCCCACTCTCCATTCCAAGTGAGTTTAGAACGTCGGTTGCTTCACAAGATGAACCTAGAGCATGGATCAGTTCCCTCAAATGGATTATCTTCAGCAAGTGCGGTCGTCTCTCAAGTTTGTTCCCGACGGCCTATGAGGAGTTTGGAGGGGTCTTCCACGATTGGGTGGACACGCATCGAAGGTTGTAATTCCTAAATCTTGCACGCTTGTTTTTTAGTTTAGTGTTTGGATCGATCGTTGGGGATTAATTTCTAGTGCTTCTATTGAAATTTTAGTTTTTTGATTCCGCATTGGCCGTAATAGTAGTGGCAAGAGCACTAAATTTTTCAGGTTTAAGCTCCGCGTTCACGGACGCACAACAGCTCTCTACTTGTTCTAGCAATAGACCTCTTCCCAAGTTTTTAAAATGTATCGTCCATTCTGCTCACCTACTCCAACAAAAGATTATAAAATGTTGCGGTTTGAATACGACTTTCACTAATTTAATATTTATTTTAAAATTTTAATATGTTATCATAATCAATCAAATGATTTGTATCTAGTTAGAACAACCAACCCTAACCCGACCCGTTTAATTTCCTGGTCTGGTCAGGTTGATCCGTTCAATCAAGTTACAGCTTCAGGTTGGGTTATCGAATCGCGGGTAGTTTTGAAAGCCCTAATTCTCTCTGATAACGCAACGATGATCACCGGGTGGGCATAAAAGCAAAGAAAGAAGAACTAATACCACGGTGGAGATTAAGTCAAAAGATCAAGTCTCGAACATGAACCCGACTTGGAACAGCTCGGGTTGACCCGACTCCACCCGCCTAACCAGATGAGTAGCCGGGTCGGGTAGGGTAGGGTGAAACCCGGTTTAGTTTTTTTCCTAACTTTTTTTTTTATATATTTTATTTTTTAAAAACCTCAATTTTAGCCCTAAAAGTTCCAAGTGTGATTAAAGCTATCGTCATGAGAGCCTGGCTTTTTGACTGTTGACGTGTTCATATCTGAGTCTGAACCTGTGATGAGCCAGGCCTATGGAAGTAGCTCTCTCTATAGCTTCAAGTGGTTAGAATCAATAATAATTAACAATAATAAAAGAGGAATATATATGCGGTCAAAGTACTTGAGAAATGCACATCATATAAGAGCTTATCAGTGGTGGTGATAGAGCAGGGAGCTCAGAATTTAAGAAGTAAATTGGCGGCATTCTCATCCAAACTGACTCCTCTTTTGGCCCCTTCCTCCTTCCTCCTCGCAAAGAATCACCATCTCCATCTCATTGAGACTTGAGAGAGAGAGAGTAACTAATATTAAAGTTCATTAATGGTGTTAATTTGAGTTCTCTCATTGAGCAATAATTTTACTGTTTGTTTTGATCGAGGAGATTCTCTATGGGGCCGATCAAATTGTTGGCATGCAGAGAAATACTTTACCTACCAACCCAGTAGATTACATAAGATATTGGATTGATGATTCTGCACAAATGGGAACAATAATGCAAGTGTCAAAATTATGCTTCTGTACTTGCAGCCAATCACCAATCAGGTAGTTTATGTTGGATCACGCTTGGTGTTTTTCCAAAAAAAAAAAAACATTGGATGAAAACTAATAATTATATGCTATTATTTGCTTATTAACAAATAATTTTAGTAGCCAACCTGGTTTGTTAATGTTTTGTTTCGCAACAGGTCTACCATAGGCAAAATTACAGGGTTGTTGGTTGATGCACACCAAAACTCTGTTGTTGTTCCTATGAGTAGTTCGGCTTTGGAATCCTTACACCGAAATAGACTGAATTTGCTTTAGACCTCACGTTTATGAACGTATAGTAGCTCTCTAATCTAGCAATAGATCCACAAACCTATCTAGCAAAAGAGCATTAAATGTCAATCTAGCAATAGATTGTTCTATATTTGATCCAGTAATAGATCATTATTCCTAATCCATCTAGTGATAGATCATTCTTCCTTGATCCAGCAATAGTTCTCTGCACAAATTTTTTAAAATTTGTTGTGCATTTTTCTTCCATACACCAACAGTTTTAAAATTTGTTGTGCATTTTTCTTCCATACTCCAACAAATTTTTTAAAAACCCTTGATATTTTCAAAATTGTTAGGATGGCCCACTCTTCAAAATATTTATGAAAAAACCCTAGGTCTCATTTCATTTAGGACTTCTTTTTAAAACCTTAGATTTAGTTTTAGGATGATAGTATATACATGTTCAATTTGTTTGACTTAAGCCCTGGCTCGGCAAAAAAGGGTTGTCTATCAGTTTAGCCTATGTTGGGCTACACTAGTAATATGGCCCAGCTTTTCACTAGTTTGCAAAATATTAGCCTACCGCAATCTCGACCCAAAGGTTCGGCCCTACGATAAAACTTTCCTCTCCGAAGTTTTCATATCTCCTATTCGATTCTACCAGCTTGCATACCAAAAAGAAGAAATAAAAATGTAAACATAACATATATGATCACTATAATATAAAGCTAATACAAAGTGATTTTATGAGCTTTATTACTTTCTAGAGTGTTAGTCAACTGAAAGAGTTAAATGCAAATGGAATTTGTTGGGATAATTTCAACTTTGATGTTAATCAATTAGAATTGGAATTGTAACTAGAATTTTAAATTTTTTTTATGTTAGTTATGACTAAAACTGGAGTTGAAACTAGTGGGTCAAAAATTGCACCTTTTACATACAACGGTATAATGACCTTTCTGTTTCATCCTATAAAAATACCTCACCAATTTGTTTGGAACCAAATTTAGAAATATGAATTTTGTTTCTTCCATTCGTTCAACAATATATAGTAAGATTCTATGAATGGATGAACTCATTACTCGTTAAAATCTTTTTAATAAAGTTTAGGGGCTAATGATCCCATCTTTTTTCTCAAAAAACAATGGACAATAAAATTAACAGGAACTCTTCACTATTAATAACAGCGGGAGAGACACTGAACCCCCTTTCCATTGACAAATTTTCATCAATTGTGTATCTTATTACAATGCAAATTTAATAAACAGAGAAATCGAGATCACAGTGGTATGACACTGGATAGGCATGAGATACCACAAAGCGGTCATTTTAGATATATAGGTTCTATCATCCAAAAGGATGAGAAGATCGATAGCGATGCCAACCATATGATTCAGGCTGATTGGTTGAAATAGAGGAACACAACGGAGATTTTATGCAATCGTAACTTTCCGTTAAGCTTGGAGAGGGAGTTTTATCAAAGCGCTTAATTTCATGTCTGTCTTATTAAATGATACGAAATGTTAGGCTCTTAAGAAATACCATGCATAGAAGATGGATATAACGAAGATGAGCACACTTCGTTGAATTTGTAATAACAATATAAAAGATAAGTTATGATATGAGAATATTCGTGTAAAACTTGGTGTAGCATCTATGTGTGCTGGAGAAGATGCGAGAAAACCTTTTAAAATAATTTGGTCACGTGCAACGCAGATTTATAGAAACATCGTTTCGATGATGAATATTCTCGATTTAGGCCAAATCAAAAAATGAAAGGAAAACCGAAGAAAATATGGATGGAGGCGATACAAAAAGATATGGATGCCAAAGTCCTTGTTGAAAGTATATTGTTTAATAGGAATGAGTGCAGGCGGAGGATCCATATGCTCGACCGGGCATGATTCTCATGTTGGTTCATGTAGCCTATCTCATATTCTTGTGATAAAGACTCTATTGTTGTCGTTGTTGTGCATCTTATTGAGGCATTCTTTTTCATACATATATATGTCTAGTACAAGAACCTGTCTTTCATTTTACTTTTCCATTGAATCAAAGACCATAACCCCTCCAAAACTCCCTTAGGGCTACGGGTGTAACTGTACCCGTGAGGCCTTATGGGTATGGGTTCACCCGTACCCATAAGGGTATTTTCCCTTACCCTATGGGCCGGTTCCCCCAAGCTGGGTGCCGGTTCGCTCGAATCTCCCAATTTGGGATACTGGCATGGCAATACCCCTAATTTATATAGGGGTGTCTTCATACCCGTATCCCCAATAGAGGGTACGGGTTAACCCGTATCCCAAACCGGTATCCCGAATACGTGGGTATGAGTGAACCCGTTCCCCAAATTTGATACCCTCAGGAGGTTATGTGGTAGTGCTTTCCCCTTAATTTTCATAACACCTAAGAAAAATCCAACCACTTATTATTGTAGTTGTACATAAAATAGTCGGTTCTCATTGTATCATATTAGTATTTTTTACCGTGTATAAAATTTTTTTTTTTGATTTTGGCAGCTTTATTGTCTTAACTCAAAAAGTCCCTAAAAATTCTTAACTAAATATCTTTAAAAGGATTTTTTGTTCAAATCTTTTGTGACTATTATTTTGCAAGTGCTATGTAGTTCATATTCATTTTGATCTGCTTTTTTCCCTTTTACATTCCCATAGCTACTTTTGTTACGCATCATATTCCTTTTTTTATTAAATATTGGCTCTATAAATAAATTTATTGGTGTTGTAGAAAACTTTATAATGGAGAATTTGGTTCCATTTGTTTGAATTTAAATTTGAAAAGTTGGTGAGAAAGAAAGAGGTTATCATTATTACTAATTTGTCTTATTATGATGACATGACATTTTATAACCAATTATAAAACGTAAATTGTCAAGAAAAACCAAGCTCTTTTTCCGCTGTCAAAAAACCTCTGATCTCGAAACGGTAGTAAAAACCCCTAGAAAATTTTTCCATATATATAGTAGCCTACTATATCTAACCAATTCAAATAAATTATTTAGTTATCGCAGGACACGGTTTAGATATCGCTAGCTACTGCTTAGATAGCATAGGAAACTAGATATAGCAAACAACTGCTAGATATCACAGGTAAAAGGTTTCTTGACAACTAAAAAAATTTTTACGGGGGTTTTGACTGATTTTTCGAGGCCAGAGGTTTTTGACAATGAAAAAACAGCTTGGAGGTTCTGACAATTTACCCATTATAAAATACAACCTTCTTCTCTGTTTTTTTCCTTGGATTCTTAAAAAAAGACGGCATATGAGTGAGCAAAAAAAGAGTTGTCATTATTATAATCATAGAGATGAACATACCCACATACATCCACATACATCGTACATGCAAAACGACGAAGACGTGTTTAAGATTTTTTCTCCTTTTTCTAAATCTATAATACCAAATAAATGTTAGTGCACAACACAACCCCTCATCTTTGCATTATGATAATAGAGATGATATGTAATGTATTCATAGGTGACAGAATTTAAGGGCGGGCTAATGGTGGGGCTATCGCTTCACCACATCGTGGTCGACCAAAAAGAGGTGTGGCAGTTTGTGGAAGCGTGGACGAAAGCTTGTAGAGGAGAGACGGTGGCGAGATCACCGGTGAATGACCGGGCAGTGATCAAACACGAAAGAGGTGACAAGATCGCAATAAGGTTCGCGAAAGATTTTGCACGGGATCTTCCGAATGTAAGCATTATTGCTTGCACATATGTTATCAAATAATCATATCAAATGAAAACTTTATAATTTGCCTAATTAGGGCGCCTCTCATAATTAAGTTTGCAATCAGATAACGTCAAGTAAAATTCTTCTACAAATTTTGCTGTCTTTTTCTTTGCTGTTTTGTGATAGCAGGGCTGTTGTTTGTGTGGTCATGTGTCAGAAAATTTGTGGACAGCTAAAAAAGAGTGCTTTTGTAGATGCTAAATTATAAGGAATCTCCTCACTTTTGATTGATTGGTTGAAACCTCCTTTCTTAAAACATACAATTTATCAATCTTTTCTTTTTTTGGTTTTTTTCTATAACGTAAAATTTAGTTAATTCTAAATAATACCACCAAAAATTCTATGTTACCCTTTGTCCAAGTTAACCTGGATTTATGCTTGAGTTAGTATTATGATAAACTAGTGTTTTGCATGTGCGATGCACGTGTGTGTATTTTGAACAACATTTATACTGAAGGCGTGTGTAAATTTCTTTATCCTAGACACTACATGAAAATTTCTAAATATATCTATAGTTTTTTTAAATTTAAATTAAATAAATTTAGTTAGTGGTAATATTAGAATTGAGAAACCAACGAGGGAGTATAAAAATAATAAAGATATAAGATCTTATTTATAAACTTGCAAGGCATCTTTTTTTTTTAGGTTTTTTTAGCATGAGAGAGAATGCGTGATGAATGTAAGATGGGGGAGGATGGTTGACTTTTCATTTTCTTATATTTTGACTATTGTGGTGGACGAGATGAATATCTCCAATACTCAATTTTGGATACTGAAATTTTGTCGCTTTTTCTAAGTTTTATTTTATCGACGACATCTAAATGGACTCTCGGATATAATAGTAAAGAAAAATGGCTGGATTTTAGCAATACATTCAAAAGTGTAGCATCATAGTTACTTTCTCCCTTTCTCGGGGCATAATCTAAACTCGTAAATTGCAAACATCTCCTCCTCCTCCTCGTCACACCCCACCCTCGTCGCCTCCACCTCCACCTGAAACCCGATCTCCCGCAGCACCTCCAAACACTCCCCGGTGCTCCCCCTCACCTCGCTCGCCGCCAAAACCCTCGTCTTCTCCCCACACAACCTCCTCAACGTCCTCGCCAGCCCCTCCATCTCCTCCCTCGCGTAAAACACATCCGACATCAACACCACATCCACCTCACCATAATCATCATCGTATTCGTCCAATCCCCATACAAGCTCCCTCACCTCGACTCGGTCTCCAAGCCCATTGGCCTCCACATTCCTTCTCAATCCCTCAAGGATCGGAGCGATATCGGTGAGGACCACGCGTGACGCGCCTAGGACCGCGGCGGTGAGGCCGGGCAGGCCCGTCCCGGCCCCGAGCTCGAGGACGGTTTTGTCCGTAAAGTCGACGATCCGTGGACGAGTACTTTGGAGCCAGTGGGAGAGGTAGAGGGAGGAGTGCCACAGCCATGAGCCTGTCAGTGCCCTTCCTGTGGTTGAGTCGTTGGTGGCGTCGTGTTCGTAGATTGTGAGAGTTTTGCCTTGGATTTGAATTTCTTTGATGCCCATTTGAATGAAAGAAAGCGGAAAAAGAGTGCAGGTTTCCTTTTGAGTGAGGTTTTTTTTGGGGGTGGAGAATTGGATGCAGATAAGGGAATGATTGGTTTCTATGTGCAACGCTGGATTATTCTTACAAGTAGTTGAAATTTTAGCTAAAAAATAGAATCTGATTTAAGGCATGTGTTTTGGACTGGGCTCGACTCACATGGTGAGTTCAGATCTAAATCAATCCATAAAGCCCATTTAAACAAAAATTAAAAAATCAGGCCATGGAGTCTGAGGTTGCATGCACATGCACAAATGTATATTATATTAATATACAAGCATGATAAGAAATAATTTGTATATATATTACTAATCTATTTTACATATTGTGAAACTTACTTGAGGAAATGGTAATGCATAACATGTAAAATGAGGAACAAAATGTATGTGTAACTAAGTATTATTAACTAAAAATTAATTACTATAATATAGTGTCCTGTACATATCAATGGATATCCATATCCATATCTGGATAATTTTAGATAAAAATAATTACTATAATACATTGTCATGTACATATCACTGGATATCCGTATCCATATTTTTTCTGGGATCTAGATATCCGTATCTGGATAATTTTTCTGAAATTGTATATATATCACTATTTGTATCCGAGCGGCTCGAAAAATCATATTTGGATATGGACATGTGGATCTGAATGCAGCCCTAACGGAGTCCCAACTAGAGTGAAAGCAATAAGACAAAGTACATAAAAGAAAGAAAACAATCCAAAGAAAAGAAAAGAAAGGAAAAGAAATCTCCTTTTTATAAAGAAAAATATGTGAAAATGAAAAACAAAGTCTAACCCTTTCCAAATTACACTAGTATATATTGCCAGCGCTGTAATTGCACAGTTGGTATGTACCCTTCCCCTATTTGGGAGACTGGTGTTCGAAGCCCAGCAATCCGAAGTGCTCACAAATTAATGCTTCGAAGGTAAATTCATGGGTCCCTTTGATGCGTGCGTGTGTTGTGTGCTTGTATGTGATGTGTGCATGGATGTGTTTGTGTTGTGTGCATAGTTTAGCACTTACAGACAAATGCCAAAACATAAATAAATTACTTAAGTATCAGAATTGTCTTGAAAATATTATATGTATATAAAATTCACAATGGATTGTAACATACGGTATCACTTTGCTGAAGCCAGTTGTTAGTATTTTTATATTTGCAAGTATATAATAGGGATTTTAGATGGAGATTTACAAAAAGTCATGTTATGTTATCTTCAAGCTAGATGTCCATATTCGCCCATATAATATAAATATTAAAAAATCAAATTCCTAAGAATACTTGGGACAATACTATTATTTATTTATGTTGCGGCAAGAAGATCACGAAAATATGCAAACGATAGAGAAGAAAACATAAGCAAATCACTAGCAAATAGAAAATAAAAGTATTAACCAAATAGACGAAAACGAAACTTTTATTAATCAACGAAAATGGAGGAGTACGAAATCGGTGGATGAATTACAAATACCTCAAAAGCCTATCTCTCACAAATAACAAAAGGGTTCTCTCAAAATATCACAAAAGCTATCTAATCTAAGGTTTCTACTTGCTACAATATATATAGCATACAAAAGATTTGATCAAATGACTAATTTCCTAACATGAGCAAATATTTGGCTCAAGACACGGCAAACGTCAGAAAAAGGAATGCTCAGATGTCTGCCCAAGAGTCATCAAAATAACAGAGTGTTCTCAGGCGTCTGAAGAAATAGCTACAGACGTCTCGTCTTGAATTCTTCGAAAGAACAGAGCGTCCGCAGACGTCTGAACTCTTCGAGTCAGACGTCTGCCCAAAATATACCGTATATACAGAGCGTTGACAGACATCTGAAGCTGTACCTCCAAACGTCAGTTCCCCTTAATTGCAGATAATTTCAAATTTTCGCCAACTTTGTGATAACGCCGGATCGAACAGAAAATCATTAGGGATCGGAATAGGTAACGACCCCAATATTACTATACCATCGTGTTTTCTTTCTTTAGTAAAATATTGTATTTATTTATTCTTATTATTTTTCCGTATATTTTGTTTTCTATTAAATATATTATTTTATTATTCCATCTATTTTTTTCCCAAACCCATTTCTTTATACTAAATCTTAACCTATTGAAAATTAAATGCAAGACCTGACCCAGTTCATAACCCAAATCCAATATCATTTTCATTTTCTTTTATAAAGCTATAAGCCCAAAAGCCCACTTTCTTTTCAAGAAACATCATATATTTAATCCTAATTAAATATGTGCATCAATAACCTTGTAGCACATTGGTTAGGATTTTGCATTGTTATTTCATAAGCCACATGTTCAAATCCCCATTTTTGCAATTATTTTTTATCACTTTTTATTCTTCTCATAACCTACAAATGAAACCTTTCATTTCCAAAATGAATGGCGACCTTTCATTTCTCTTTTAATTTCCATGTTGAATGTACATATTATTATAGATAATTCACCATTACACCATCTTTATTTGTCCTCTTCTTTCTTTTTCTTCCTCGCATTTTTCTATCTCTCTCTTCTCCCTCTTCACCTAGAGTTCTAGAAGAAGAACACAAAAAATGTTAATAAATAAAATTGCTGTTCAGTTATAACTACTGTCTTTATCTCTTGTGCATTTTTATTTATATTGCTTAGATACGCTTAGTGTATTTACTTCAGAGTAAATACGTAGCGGTCAGTCGCGTCCTCTGCCCGTATACTGGGAAACGGGGCGCGGCAGGTTTTGTTGGTGGCCCATGCAGGTCAAAACTGGATGTAACCCTTCCATGCAGGCCAGTTCTGCATGAATTCCTAAGCAATATAAACACAAGAAATATCAACTGGAAACATTCTTTACATTACATATTCCCTAAATCCATCTTGAACTCCATCTTCGGTCTCCTTGAAGTCTATCTCAAGACTTTTGAATTCTTAACTCTTATTCACCCTTTCTATTTGTATCTCGTTGGCATATTAGCTTAATTGGTTTATCAATCGACGGAGCTCAAAGACAATATCATCCTAATCTTGTTTCCTTACTCTATTGCAACATCCTTCTTGAGTAATTTTGCGGACGAAATTATTTTAAGGAGGGTAGGATGTAACGACCCCAATATTACTATACCATCGTGTTTTCTTTCTTTAATAAAATATTGTATTTATTTATTCTTATTATTTTTCCGTATATTTTGTTTTCTATTAAATATATTATTTTATTATTCCATCTATTTTTTTCCCAAACCCATTTCTTTAAAATAAATCTTAACCTATTCAAAATTAAATGCAAGACCTAATCCAGCCCATAACCCAAATCCAATATCATTTTCATTTTCTTTTATAAAACTATGAGCCCAAAAGCCAACTTTCTTTTCAAGCAACAACATATATTTAATTCTAATTAAATATGTGCATGAACAACTTAATAGCACATTGGTTAAGTCATTGCATTGTTATTCCATAAGTCATATGTTCAAATCCCCATTCTTACAATTATTTTTTATCATTTTTTATTTTTCTCATAACTTACAAATGAGAGCTTTTATTTCCAAAATGAATGGTGACCTATCATTTCTCTTTTAATTCTCAAGTTGAATGCACATATTATGATAGATAATTCACCATTACACCATCTTTATTTGTCCTCCTCTTTCTTTTTCTTTCTCTAATTTTTCTATCTCTCCCTTCTCCCTTTTCACCTAGAGTCCTAGAAGAAGAACACAAAAAATGTTAATAAATAAAGTTGCTGTTCAGTTATACCTACTGTCTCTGTCTCTTGTGCATTTTTATTTATATTGCTTAGATACGCTTAGCGTATTTACTTCAGAGTAAATACATAGCGACCAGTCGCGTCTTCTACCCGTATACTGGGAAGCGGGGCATGACAGAATAGGAGGCATATACAACAAATCTTCACTCCATAACATTAATAATAGCTTCATCTTCACCATAAATCCCTTCTAGGGTGCAATGAGTGCGACACATTCCAATTAAGTTCAAGAAATACTCGAACTTAATAACCGAAAGAGACTTCGTCAACATGTCGGCCGGATTATCCGCTGTGCAACCTTCTTCACAATAATCTCTTCTTTTTCAACGATTTCCTGAACAAACCAGTGTCGTACATCAATGTGCTTCGTTTTATTATGATACATCAGATTTTTCGTCAAGTTAATCGCACTTCTTTAACGGCCCCAACAACAGCCTTATACCCTACCTCCGTCGTAAACAACGCCAGCGTAGGCTGTTGTTGGATATATGTATGCCTTAGAGGCCATTATATGATAGTGGATGTATCGGTATGTGTATATATATATTCAGGGGACATTCTTGCTCAACATGATATTATGCTATCTGGTTGTACTTTATCTTGACATGTTCATTTGATCATGCATCTTATTCATTTGGTACTTGTTGATAAAGCCCTCATGATATTTGCTTAACTACTGAGATTATGATGTGGATCATACTAGTGGGACAAGTGTAGTTTATAAGCATATCCTTGAAATGTTCCTAGTTATGGGTGTATCGAGACGGGGCAGCGATATTCCAGAGTAGACTAGCGTATATGTTACTTGACCCATATGATGGGCGATGGATGATCCCATGTCCATTGGTGTGGTGACACCAAAGACCGTATACGGGTGCTCAGTGAGACTGGGTACACTGAACGGACTCACCGAGAACTTCTATGTGGTATTATATCTATCGTCGGATAGCAGTTCTTAGCTGACACTGGTACATGTTAGTCTGTAGATCCGAGATCATCATAGAGTCTTGTGTATCCTTCCACTGTACTTTGATCTCCACCATACCACGGCTCTACTGAGTCGTGCAAATAAGTGGATTTTGGGTACAGTCCCGAGGAACATGGAGGCAATGAGCGATAGGAGGGATTTCGTCTCTCCCAGTATTGGGGGTTGATGTTGCGCTATGCTCGATTGGCTATAACAGGAAGTTCCTGGCCAGGGCTGCTGAGATTTACTGATAAGTGTTATCAGTAGTTTCTCGATCTGTTATGAGCCATATACCGGTATGACTTATTGAGTTATTGGGGTCGACGATGCCATCCCTAGACTCGATATACAGCATATCTGACGAAGAAACCGGACTGTACGGTAAGTGTTGCCAGTTAGCTCGACGGGAGTTTTGACCGGTTCGCTTGTGTTTCTTCTGATCGCTCAATACCTGGGAGCCGTTATGTACAGCTTGTGCCACCGACGGTTTGTGGGTATGTGATATGATCACTACCTACTGCTAGCGTATTGATGAGTCTTAGAGTCCCACAAAGGGGTCTTCTAGCTCAGGCGAAAAGATGTGGGGTGCATATGTGATATGCACGGGAGCTCGATTAAATACGTGTATTGGATACCGTATTTTAATCGGGCGTTTACTATTGGACGGGTCGTATGTGATATGACCACGTTATTAAATCAAGTGTTGATTTAATATTAAGTCCATTAGCTCATTTATTAAAACCTATTTCTTTATGATGCATGCATGAGTGTATGTATAGGTTGATATGGATGCACACATGCAAGCATACATGTATCATGGTTGATGATATATTGGTGGTGGCAATGCAAGACTCACATGGTAACACACACACACACACACACACATATTTTGATTATTTGAGAAAAACAAAATGGGAATAAAATCATGGTTGACTAGTCAACTCTCTTCTCTTGTGTTGACCAAAGTCAATATCATGATTTCATTGCCCATGGTTTTGTAGCCCATGGTTTTGCTTAAAATCAAGCCTCAAAATATCTAGATATTTTGTAACCATAGTTAAGCATGACATAATTCACTTACTCTCTTTAGATTATGTTGAATTATTCTCACTTGAGTCAAGTTTAGCCACTCATCTTCTTCTTCCTCTTTTAAGCTCTCTAGGGTTTCAAAAATGAGTTAAGAACATAAAAAGAAAAGGTTTTTAAGTGAGATCCAAACCCACATCACCAATCTATATTAGTCCAGCCTACTAGTGTAGGTTGTTTGCTCCACTTCTTCAAAGATCAAGTGAAGCTAGGAGCTTGAGCAAAGGGACTTCGTAGTCGATTGTCGTGGACTTGGAAGGATTCAAGTGAACCGGTTTAAACCTTACTAGATCCAAGGAGTCACAAGAGGAGGTTTACAAAGGTTGCATTACTTACCTCTTAGTGTTAGACACTTGTTAGTATGTGATACTTAATATTGTTACCCTAATTTTCTAGTTCGATTCATGGTTGGTATTGTTTAGCACCTCCTAAAAATTTTAATATAGCATGTGTGATGCAACCCAAAAACTTAAGATGGTGCTAGAGAATCCCTTCAGTGGTATCAGAGCTATTAGGCATTGGATGTCGACCTATAGAGGGTTTTCACTGTGTGACAGTGTGGTGAAGCATAGGCTCTTACCCCCAGGGTACCCCGAGATCGGAAGGTGTTCCGGTGGGTTATAGTCCTCGCGAGGGGGCATGCGTAAAAAGTAGATGCTGAGGGACCCATAGATATCACGGCGACCCCATTGGATGGGGTAGCTGCCTGACCTACAGTGGTATCAGAGCTAAGGTAGAAACTTAGATGATGTTAGATAAATTACGAAACCGAAACAACTCCGAAATCATGATATTTTGAAACCCTAGGATGTGCTCTCTGTCGTTTTGTAAATGAGCTCGAAATTTTTTTTAGCAACTGCAAAAGTTTGTATGTGATGCACTGAGAACACTGGAGAAAAACGAGGCCTATCCATCGGATTTCACCTGACCACATGGCTCATTTTTCCGGCCTGGCCGGCCCCTCTGCCTCCAATCACCTTCGTTTTCCTCTGGTACTCTGGTATGTAGATTTTAAGGTTTCAGGTGTTGTTAGTTTAGCCCAAAATTCCATGTGATGTTAATTTTGCTTAGGGGCTAATTCGGAGTATTTCGTGGTCGTAATTTTAACATTGTTTTTGGTAACTTGGATAACGTTTAACAGTTCGAGCGAACATCAATCACCCCCTCATTGCTCTCGCTGGAAATTTTCCAAGTGTTGGAATTTTCCAAGTTAAAGATATTTGAAAGTTCATGCAAGTAACCCTATGAACCCTCTAGAGGAACGTAACCCTAACTCGATTCTATGACCATGGAACCGCGGCCAAACCTTAGGGTTTGCCGTAGTCCTGTGGCGCCATAGCTGAGGCAAGGGTTGACCCTTCTATGGTTGGTCCATAGGCACTGTGGCGTGTTTTGGATATTTTAGTTTTGCTCAAGTGTTGAGCTCTCGGGGTAATTTGTGGGTGTTTGTTAATTCGATCGAAACGTTTAAACATCGTCTAGATATTTGTGAATGTGATATAATAATTGGAATATACACTAATTAGTTTTGTGAAAAGTAATTAGTTGCGTGTAAATCTAATATTTTGGCCTCGGTAGAATCGGGAATCTTGTTGAATTACCCGACTTCTTTTGAAAAGGTGTTTTCATAGATGGGACCCAAATGTAAGATTTGCATCGTTAAGCATGAAATCCAGAATATGTGATATTCCGGGTTTATGATGTCTAAAGGCAGCGTTGATTCCAATTGTTGTAGTTTTTCACTTTTTTTCTGCGACTGTAAGTGTAGTATGTGGTGTATCACCGGTTTCGTTGTTATACATCAACGACAATTGGGGTATGCATACTTACTTACGTTGATGATATGTGATATTATGTGTTGCTGAGATATGATGTACATGATCGTCGTGAATGAATGGACGGAGGTTTTATGTGAGATGAGAGTTTTTCTTTTCATTCATGTAAAATTAATTGTATGTAATGTTCTTTTATTTAGGGCACTTCCGGGTTGAGGATGATGTTACCATTGTTGTATATTATTTACTTTTCCGCGTTAGGATAGACCCAAGGAGGGGAGCACAAGTGACCGGGTTCTAGGGTTCAGTAGGAGGCCATCTCGAGGAGTCGAGACCGGGTCTCCTAAACTCTAGAATTGATAAGGTCACTTACCGCTCTCGTAGGGGTCTAGGGGTGTGGGCTTGGCTACTCATCGCGACCGTGAAGTCCGTATTTTCTATTGTTAGCTAATTATAAAATACGGACCTCCTAGTATATCCTGTATTTTTATATATGTGCTTCTGCTCTTGATATTATGTGATGTGATCATTTTATATGTTGAGACGAATGATATATTATATATATGATATATAATAGACGTTACTTATGTTTTGCATCCGCGCTAGTCCCACCCCGCTATGCCGTTAGTTAAATAATCTAACGGTACATAACGGGACATTGTGGTGAATGCGGATGGTATAAGAGTACGTTCTATTTTCGTTTCTTTTCTGTAATGGCTTAAGAACTTAAATGATGGGACTACATTAATGAGATTAATGTAAACAAAAAGGAACCTAAAAAGATGTTGTAGAATCAGATTTGAAACCTACTCGGCTTTTTATGAAAAAACAAGTTTTCAAATTGCGGAGCTTAAGCCACTCCTTTTAAAACCATTAGATTCTACAACGATATCAAGTTCCAAGCGTTAAAGGTTTTCTTAAAAACTATTCGCAGCCCTCCGTCATTTTAGGAAGTAGAGTACTTAGTATTCGTGCTGCGTATTTTGACTATAGTTAAGGTGCAGTGTACGGTAACTAAGTGATATCTTCTTACACCGCATATGATGTGATTAATTAGGATATTCATATGGTTATGTTGACTATAGTTAAGGGTCATATGGGTGGGTCTAGTTAATCACGAAATGACGGGAATAACTTGACTAGTACTTATGATATGTTGACTATACTTAAGGTCATGAGTGCTAGGGGTAAAAACCATATCGGGAGTTTCAAGAGTTGAAATTTGCAATGAGATTGCATACCTTCTATATGATAGTAGGATCTCGATCCTACTGTGAGCAAAACTTTCTCCCGGGAGAGTTTTGCACTTTACAATTAGCTAATCTATTAGGTGTCTAGAAAAGTGTCAACGGGGCTATGCTTCTGGGAAAATGAGATTTATTTTAATTAGGTCCATGCGAAAGCACGGGGAACCTCCCTCAGAAGTACCGGCACTGGTCTGGCTGAACGGTTTGCAAAGTTGTAGAATATAATTAATCCTGACTAAATTTTCTTTTTAAGGTTTGAAGGAAAATTTGATAATAGCAGTGGGAGACATCGATTAGATAAGATAAATAACCAATATGATCTTTGCAAGAGCTTTTGCTGAGTGTATTCTTTTCTCTCTCCTAATGGCAGATAACCATGATTGGACTTAAGCTACTGTTAGAGAAAAATAAGCTAAATGGGCCGAACTATAAAGATTGGCTGAGGAATATTAACATTGCTCTCACATATGATAAAGTATCATATGTCCTCACTGCCTCAGCCCCGCCCACCCCAGGCCTTGAATCTTCTATTACGAATAAGGAAATCCGCAAAACGTGGGATATTGACTGTGCTACTGCCAAATGCCTCGCGCTTGTATCGATGGACAATACACATCAAAAGCAGCACGAGAAGATGGATGTTCAATCCATCTTTCTCCATACAAAAGATTTGTATGGGGAGCAATCTCGTATCCTACGATACGAAGCGTCTCGAAAGCTGTTTCAGATGCGGATGTCTCCTGGCACACCAGTAGGTGACCATATTTTGAAGATGATAGCTTTTATTAAAGAGCTTGAGGACCTCGGATGGACAATGGACAACGATTAATATACTGATATTGTTCTACAGTCTCTTCCCTCTGCCTTTGCTCCATTCATAGTGAACTTCAACATGCATAACTTGGAGAAGTCACTACCCGAACTTCTCAATATGTTGAGAAATGCGGAGAGCACGCTTAAAGCGAAGTCTCCCTTTCTGATTGTTGGAAAATCTTCCTCTTCCGTCCCAAAAGCCAAGGCCAAGGGAAAGAATAAGAAAAAATCCACTAAACCGAGAGGTGGAATCAAGAAGGCACAAGGAAGAGACAAATCCAAGGTTGATAAGTCGGGAAAAGGAGAATGTTTCTATTGCAAGAAGACGAGGCATTGGAAGCGGAATTGTGCTGTGTATATTGCCGATCTCAACAAAAAGAAGCATGATGATACTTCTGCTTCAGGTGTGTTTGTGTCTGAAAACTGTTTTTCTATAAACTCTGCTTCCTGGGTATTAGATACCGGTTCGGGTTCTCATATCTGCAATTCTGTGCAGGGCCTGAGAAATAGAAGAGTTTTGAAGACCGGTGATCACACTCTCCGAGTTGGAAATGGTTCCAATGTTCATGCAGTTTCAGTGGGAGAGTATCACCTAGGGTTGCCATCGAGTTGTATATTGGTTTTGAACCCATGTTATTTTGTACCTAGCATGCTTTGTAATATAATATCCGTTTCTTTGTTAGATAATGAAGGATATCATTTTGTATTGCAGTATAATGTTATGAACATTAAACTAAATCAAGAGTTGATTGGTTCTGGTATACTTAATAATGAGATATACGTCCTAAATCAACACACAGTTTTCAACATACAACATACAAATAAAAGAAAATTTTCAGATATAAATGAAACTTTTCTTTGGCATTGTAGACTTGGTTATATTAATGAAACAAGACTAAACAAGTTTCATAAATATGGATATTTAAATCTTTTTGAATATAAATTTTATGCGACTTGTCAGTCTTGTATCAAGGGGAAAATGACCAAAACTCCGTTTACTGGACATGGAGAAATAGCTAGAGAGCTCTTGGGCCTCATACATAGTGATGTATATGGGCCAATGTCTACACATGCGAGAGGCGGTTTTTCTTACTTCATAACTTTTACTGATGATTTCTCGAGATTCGGTCATGTGTTTTTATTAAAGCATAAGTCTGAAGCTTTCAAGAAATTCAAGGAGTACAAACTTGAAGTAGAAAAACAAACTGGAATGAGCATCAAAATACTTTGATCAGATCGAGGTGGAGAATATCTTAGTGCAGAGTTTTCGAACTTCCTAAAATAGAATGTGATTCTTTCTCAGCTCACTCCCTCTTACACACCACAGCACAACGGTGTGTCAGAGCGGCGGAATCGCACCCTATTAGATATGGTACGATCCATGATGAGTGATACTGAGTTGCCTCTCTCCTTTTGGGGGAATGCATTGGAGACTGCAGCCTTTCTGTTGAACAAAGTTCCAACCAAGACCGTGTCTACCACCCCATATAAGATATGGTATGGGAAGAGACCATCTCTTAAACAAGTTAAGATTTGGGGTTGTCCGGCTTTTGTTAAAAAAAAGAATCCAGACAAACTCAAGACACGATCAGTCAAGTGTATATTTGTGGGATATTCGAAACATTTCTTTAGGTATCTTTTCTACCACAAGGAGGAACAAAAGGTGTTTGTTTCTCAGTATGCCACAATTTTAGAAAATGAGATTTTTCCAAATGATACTGATAGCAATGTGGTAGATCTAGAAGAGGTTCTAGAGACACAAGTTACAAATGATGACTTGGTTGAACCTGATGTTACAACAGAAACTTATGAACCTCAACCACTCCGTAGATCTGGTAGGACTTCTCGCCCACCGGAAAGATACTACGGTTTTCTCGTTGATGGTGATGAAGAAGATTGCATCAGGGATGTTGATGACCCTACCATTTTTCAGCAAGCTATCACGAGTGGTGACTCTGTGAAGTGGCTGGATGCCATGAGATCCGAAATGGAGTTTATGTACACCAACAAAGTATGAACTTTAGATGTTGTACCCTCTGGGGTAGGACCCGTAGGGTGCAAATGGATCTTTAAGAGAAAGATCGGTGTAGATGGGCAGGTGGAGACCTATAAGACAAGGGTTGAGGCTAAAGGATTTCGGCAAAGACCAGGACTGGACTATGATGAAACCTTTTCTCCTGTAGCCATGCTTAAATCCATTTGGATCCTACTTACTATTGCTGCTCACTACGACTATGAAATCTGGCAGATGGACGTTAAAACTGCTTTTCTAAATGGTGATTTAGAAGAATGCGTTTATATGGATCAGCCAGAAGGCTTTATTGATAGTGGGAGCAGTAGGAAAGCATGTAGGTTGCTTAAATCCATTTATGAATTAAAGCAGGCATCACGGAGTTGGAACATCTGTTTTGATGATGTTATCAAAGAGTTTGATTTCATCAAAAATCCAATGTACCTTGTGTTTATAAAAAGATTGTAAGAAGTACTGTCACATTCCTCGTATTGTACGTGGATTACATTTTTTTGATAGGAAACGATGTTCCTATACTACAATCAATCAAGCTGTTCTTATCACAAAGGTTCTCCATGAATGACTTGGGTGATGCCTCGTACATATTGGGCACGAAGATCTATAGGGATAGATCTAAAAGGTTGTTAGGATTGTCCCAAACCAGGTACATTAACCCCATCCTAAAAAGGTTTATTATGGAAGACTCCAAGCGGGGTGCCTTACCCGCTAGTCATGGAGTCACTCTTTCCAAGGATTTTTGCCCAAAGATTGATGAAGAGAGAGCTCGCATGAACATTATACCCTACGCTTCTGCTGTAGGATCTATAATGTATGCGATGTTATTTACACGCCCTGATGTAGCTTATACACTGGGTGTAGTAAGCAGGTATCAATCCAAACCAGGGGAGAATCACTGGACAACTGTGAAGAACATTCTTAAGTACTTGCAAAAGACTAAAGAAATGTTCTTGGTGTATGGTAACGGGGATCTCTAAATGGAGGCCTTTACCGATTCGAGCTTCCAGAGTGATAAGGATGACAACAAATCTATCTCAGGGTTTGTTTTACCCTCAATGGAGGGGCGGTATGTTGGAAGAGTTCCAAACAGGATACCGTTGCAGACTCCACGATGGAAGCTGAGTATATTGCTGCAAATGATGCTGCCAAGGAAGCCGTCTGGATGAAGAAGTTCATCTCGGAGCTAGGAGTAGTTCCATCCATTATTGATCCAATACCATTGTATTGTGACAATAATGGGGCTATGGTATAGGCCAAAGAGCACAGGTCCCATCAGCGATCCAGACACATCCTGAGGCGATATCATCTGATCCGGGAGATAGTTGATCGCCGCGAGATCAAGATTCGGAGAGTAGATACAAAGAATAACACCACGGATCCACTCACCAAGGCCCTCCCTCTGCCGCAGCATGAGCGACTTTTTGAGATGTTGGATATAAGATACGCCAATAATTGGCCTTAGTGCAAGTGGGTGATTGTTGGATATATGTATGTCCTAGAGGCCATTATATGGTAGTGGATGTATCGGTATGTATGTGTGTGTGTGTGTGTGTGTGTGTGTGTGTGTGTGTGTGTATTCAGGGGACATTCTTGTTCGACATGATAGTATGCTATCTGGTTGTACTTTATCTTGATATGTTCATTTGATCATGCATCTTATTCATTTGGTACATGTTGATAAAACCCTTAGGCTATTTTCTTGACTACTGAGATTATGATGTGGATCATACTAGTGGGACAAGTGTAGTTCATAAGCATATCCTTAAAATGTTCCTAGTCGTGGGTGTATCGAGACGGGGCATCGATATTCCAGGGTAGACTAGCGTATACGATACTTGACCCATATGATGGGCGATGGATGATCCCATGTCCATTGGTGTGGTGACACCAAAGACCATATACGGGTGCTCAGTGGACTGGGTACACTGAACGGACTCGCCGAGAACTCCTATGTGGTATTATATCTATCGTCAGATAGCAGTTCTCAGGTGACACTAGTACAGATTAGTCCGTAGACTCGAGATCGTCTTAGAGTCTTGTGTGTCCTCCCACTGTGCTTTGATCTCCACCCTACCATGGCTCTACTGAGTCGTGCAAACAGGTGGATTTTGGGTACAGTCCCGAGGCATATGGAGGTAATGAGCGATAAGAGGGGTTTCGTCTCTCCCTGTATTAGGGGTTAATGTTGCGCTATGCTCGATTGGCTATAACAGGAAGTCCCTGATCAGGGCTGCTGAGATTTACTGATAAGTGTTATCAGTAGTTTCTCGATCTGTTATGAGCCATATACCGACATGACTTATTGAGTTATTGGGGTCGACGATGCCATCCTTAGACTCGATATGCAGCATATCTGACGAAGAGACCGGATTTTACGGTAAGAGTTGCCAGTTGGCTCGACGGGAGTTTTGACAGATTTGCTTGTGTTTCTTCTGATCGCTCAATACCTGGGAGCCATTATGTACAACTTGTGCCACTGACGGTTTGTGAGTATGTGATATGATTACTGCCTACTGCTAGCGTATTGACGAGTCTTAGAGTCCCACAAAGGGGTCTCCTAGCTCAGGCGAAAAGATGTGGGGTGCATATGTGATATGCGCGGGAGCTCGATTAAATGCGTGTATTGGATACCGTATTTTAATCGGGCGTTTACTATTAGACGGGCCATATGTGATATGACCGTGTTATTAAATCAAGTGTTGATTTAATATTAAGTCTATTAGCTCATTTATTAAAACCTATTTCTTTATGATGCATGCATGAGTGTATGTATATGTTGATATGGATGCTCACATGCAAGCATACATGTGTCATGATTGATAATACATTGGTGGCGGCAATGCAAGACTCACATGGTAACACACACACACACACACACATTTGATTATTTGAGACAAACAAAATAGGAATAAAATCATGGTTGACTAGTCAACTCTCTTCTCTTGTGTTGACCAAAATCAATACCATGGTTTCATTGCCCATGGTTTTGTAGCCCATGGTTTTGCTTAAACTCAAGCCTCAAAATATCTAGATATTTTGTAACCATTGTTAAGCATGACATAATTCACTTACTCTCTTTGGATTATGTTGAATTATTCTCATTTGAGTCAAGTTTAGCCACTCATCTTCTTCTTCCTGTAGGGTTACTTAACGCGGCAGCAAGGTTTCGGGAGGTATCGTCCATGCCGTTTTCAAATTTTTGCCGTACTAAAGAACCCTAACCCTAGAATCTTAACTAGAGATTTAGACGAAACAACAATGCAAACAACTTTACATCTAAGTGAATGAGGAATACAACCTTTGTAGACCGGTCCTTCACTTCTAAAGCTCCGTGTAGTAGTCCCTTCGCTCCAAGTAGTGAACTCCCGAACTCTAGTAAGGGTTCACATGAAGAAATTGTAAGTGCACGGCGGCGCCCCGGCCGTCAATCCGACGCCGGAATGCGGAAGCGGTGAAAAACTTAAATTTTGCGGACTTAGCAAACCGGCACCACCGCGCACTATAACCCGGATCGTTACCATTAACAAGTCTAAGCTAACTAGAAGATGGGAAAGAGATATACCGACGATCCAGGTCCTCCGGTCTTCATCTCTAATCCGATCTCCTCGCGGGATCTCCGTCCGTCTCCTCCTCGTCGCCGGAAATGCACCACGTTGCCTACATCGTTTACGGGCTCCCACCTCAATGCCGAGGCAACTCGGGCACGAAGCCGGCTACTCGACGTGCCCAAGAATCGCTGTAGAATATGTAGTCCTCAAGTCTCATTTTGGGGTTTTTGGAGCTTTGCCATTTGGTGGAAGAAAAAGAGAGCAACTTTAGGAAATGAACTAGAGGGCTTTTCTAGTGAGCATGAGAAACAAAATGCCACACATAAAAATGAATCCAACCCCACCATTTGGAATGGCCGGCCAAACAAAAGAGGGAGTAAGATTGGAGAGAGAGAGTGTGTGGTGTATGGATGATTCAACCACTACTATAATCATGAGAGAAAAAGAATGGTGAAAAGAAATTATCATCACAACCAAATCCATACTCCACTAACCAATCAACAACAACCATGATGACATCCAAAGTCAAGCTATCATGAAGTGATCAAGTCAAAAGGTCAAGGTATGGTGCTCATCATGAAAACCATCATGATGAAACAAGATGCAAAGAAACCCCTCCACTAATGCCTATTTGCAACAATGCAAATAAACCCTCCTCCACCAATCTTCGGCCAATGAACGGAACAATGGAAATTGGCCGAAACGGAAAGCAAACTGGCAACTCCAGAAAACTGGTCCCGTAATAAATTACAGGAAAACCCCGATACTGTGCATACACACCCGCATCTGTATTTCGATCGAAATACAAATGTAATGAGACAAAATCTACACTGTACTATACTAGGATCCGGCTTATACCAAAACCGGCTAGTAATATCTGTTCGATCCTGATCCGTGCAATACCGCACGTATCTGATCGAACCCTGCCATATAACCATACGGCCTATAGTACAGACTGTCCGATCCTGATCCGTGCAATACCGCACGTATCTGATCGGACCTTGCCATATCTCCATACGGCCTCTACAACCTTTCGCCCGAAAGCTGAGTAACTGAATGTGGGGGACTCTAAAGACTCATCAACACCTTGGTTGTGGATTTAACCACTAGCACGTCAGAGGTATAAGCCAATACGTGACGGGCTACCAGGTACTGACCAAATGGGACGTCGATGAGGAAGCTCACCCCGACACCCAACTGAGCCTGTCAGTGACAATATCCGTGCAGTCCGGTCCGTTCGTCTATGAGTATCGCATGGCGGGCCTAGGGGGTTGGTAAAAGTCAGACCCCCAAAAGCGGTACAAGTCGTGTCGGAGTGTAGCCCAGAACACCCTGAGATACTACTGGAATACCTACCAGTAAATCTCCTTGCCTTGGCCAAGGACTTTGTGTAATGGCTCTCCTAGACACAGCACGACCTCACCCCCAATACCGGGAGAGACGAACCCCTGAAGATACGCTCACTGCCTCCATGTGGCTCGGGACTGTACCCAACTAAAACCTGTTTGCACGACTCCTTTGAGCCGTGGTAGGGTAGTAATCAAAGTACAGTGGGAACTCACACGAGACAAATGACGATCCCCAGGTCGATGAACTAACCTGCACACATGTCACTAGGGAACTGCCATCTGACGTCTGGTATATGACCAACTAGCATGTTCCCGGCGAGTCCTGTCCGGTGTACTCATAACCCAATGAGCACCTGTATACATCTTAGGTGATCCAACTGACACCAGTGGCTTGTGAGACCGGCCACCGCCCCTCGTCGGGGTCTCGACTGTATACACTAGTCTACTAATGGAGTATCGATGCCCAGTCTCGAAACTCCCACGACTAGGGACCTTTTAAGGATAAGCTTATAGACCCCAGCTCCCACTTATATGATCGCCCTCATACTGCTGGTGGTCAAGCAAGAATCCTAGGGGCTCTATCAACGTGGAATAGCGACGTGTCAGGTCACCTAAAACAGTACACGATGATAAAGGTAAACCAGATAGCAAACTATCATCTCGAGTAAGATTGTCCTACCGGGATAGGTCCTCCATCAATCATTACAATCACGTACCTGTGACCTAATAATTGACTCTGAGGGCACTATCTCCAACAATCTCCCACTTGCACTCAAGGCTAATTATTGCGATGTCGCATACTCACAGCCCGTGTGATACCGAACACCCAACTCCTCTACTAGTCAGTCTCACAAAGCTCGTTTGCGAAACTATTGCGTTCGAGGAATAGCCTCAGTGAGTGGATCCGCTTTGATGTTTCTTTCTATGTCTCTCTAAATCTCAAGTTCGCGGAGAAAGCCATCTCCCGAAATGAGCAATACCTGTCTCAGAATATGTCTGGATGTCTGACGGGACCTAGCTCATAAATGAACTCCAAATCCAAACTTCTTAGACTGTATCGTCAACTGAACTTAATCAGTATCCTGCGCGCCATGCCTCCCTCAGTATTGCCTTGGACCACCTGTCCAAAATACTGCCCCTCATCAGAAGGAAAACTATAGCTCTGACAACCTCCTTGTCGTCCATGTCACCTTGGAAGCCTGGAATGATAACTGTCTCCCGAATGAGGCTGTCGTTATCATATTCCTAGAACATGCACTTATGTTCTAAAACTGCTTCCGACTGCTTCTCCAGGATTGGATTAATGTCAACTTATTGCATCTAGTGCAAGAACAACATCTGGTGTGGTACTTGACATCTCATGATTGACTCAATTGCCTGAGCAAGTGATCTGCCAATCATGCACGTCCCTCTCCCCTTTAGTCTGTAAGACACCTTTAGAGAGGGTGACTCCATTACCTGCAGGTACACTACCGTGCTAGGAGTCGTCCATTCTAAATACTCTTAGAATGCTGTCTAAGTGCCCAGATTGGGAAACCACCCAAATCTAGATCTAAGACCATAGATTTAGTAACCAGTATGTCTGATATAAAATCCATTTCCTTTGTGGAGAAACAACTGTGTGACGACCAAAGTATAACCGATCGTAGTGTAGGAGTTTCTTTTCCTACTTTGTGTATATCATCCAAATACCAGGATATCACACCCTACTACCTTCTCAACAGATCCATCCCCTATTCTGATGAAGTCAAACCCATGACTGTCACGTCAGAAATAGATGATCTTTCTCCGCTACATCTGCTTTAGTCTATAAATAGACATAAGCTACCTGTCCACCAATGCTTCCGCTGCTCCCACTGACTACGACAACCCTCTGGCAGAGTCATATAGACGTACACTTCTAAAACTGGTTTAGAACGACGCTATACTCATCCTCCCGCCGGGTCTCGTAACCTGGAACAACAGCAATGGCAATTGTGGGTAAACAAGAACTTCCCTGTCACCGTCCTTGAGGCTACCGTAGTGCCTCTCGGGTGCCTGAAGTTACCCACCTTATCTGCGGAGTGGCCAATGGAATGTCAATCCAGATTGAATCTTTAGGTTCCTTATCAAATCTTCAGTAATCGTTTGTGGTTCTGGAATCACTTCCAGTTCTACCATACTCCCACTACTGTTTTCTGAAAAAATCCATTTTTAATAAAACTGTGGCGAGTCTAGAACAATATTGCTATTGTTCATCCAGATGGCAGAAAGTCAACCCTCGTCATAGCCTGGGTCAACCCACAAACAGCCATTACAGAAACGTGCCTTGAGTTGTCCAGTGTCTGGTTTTAATCATAAACCGGACAACTCCCCGTACCTTAATATCGTTAAGATATGAACTGTTCTATATCCAATATAGAAACAGAGGCACTGATTTAATTGAACCAGATTCAAATCATGCAGCTGTCCCCAGCGCATGTCAACTAAATGGAAGGAGGCCGATCAGCGTTACTCAACTTAGGAATACTTCCAATTATGAGTAACCTGAAAGAGAAGCAAGATCTCTTTATCATTACTATCAACTGAATACCATACACAAGTATCTACATCTTCGATCACTTTGAAGAATCCCGATACTTGCTACACCTGGTTCTCTACTCTATTCAAATACCTATAACTCCTCAAAACTTAGACCCTGTGTTTCTACGAAACACATGTCTAAGAACTAGAGAAGTTAAAAGTAAACAGAATATAGTATGAGGACCAACCCCTTTGTCCTGATAGACCCTGGACAACATACAATCCTTTGTATAAGTCCCTTGAGTCTGATAACTCATTCACTGTGTGTCGTAGGTTGAAAACTGTACTTATGGTTAAGAAGAATTACACCGCTGTTTAATGCTCCTTACCTAACCATCCACTGATATAGGTAAATGTCGTAGACATAATTTCAGAAAGGTATATCTCACTCTATGAAAATAGACGTACAGATATATCAATTTGAAATTGGTGCATAACAGCGGATATTCAAAACCAAATATTTGCCGACCGGCAAACAGCCCAGGTGATTTCCTCAAATATCACTGATTACAACGAATCCCGATATAATGAGGATAATCACCCAATTCCCAATAACTTACTCCCACTCATCATCTGTAAAACCATACAGATGTGAGAATCGTACCTGGTAAATACATACCCTGGAGTAAGTATCTAATCGGGAAATCAGTTTTCCTTTAACATTACACAGTGAAACTGAAACATTGAAATGTTCCGATGGGGTATCCCGGTATTCCTAGTAATGCCTCTTCCAGATTCACGACTGTAACCGTATAGTTCTTTGCCACCTCTCCAAATCCCTTCATATGTCTTTAGTCTTTACCTTCTGCACACCCTTTTAGGCCAAATGGTTTTCTTCCTTCCCTACCGTTCGGCACCAGCCTATGGTTTGGAAGAAGACTATCCAATAAGCATAATGGGTGTACTCTCCCGATCCTAGGAACACTCGCAATGCGAGAGAAGGTGAAGATAAAAGACACCTGAATAAATCTTATTCCTATTTCTCCTGAACCAGAATCCATCCCCGAACTGGAACAAGTTCCTTTCGAGTTCGTATATAACCATACGATGGAGTATCCAATAAACTGTGGATCTTCGTAGTGACACGGAGTGTCCTGGAGAAATACAAAGGTGATGTGGGAGTGGTAACGAAATATTTGGTTTGGTCGTGAATATCTGTTGCAATTTACTTTGCCCTCTTACTAATCCCTTGCTTTGTCTGAACTTAATACCTTCTGCACACCATCGTTATGTTAATTGGTTTTCTTCATTCCCTACCGGTCGGCACCGGCCTAAGGTTTGGAAGAAGACAATCCAATTTGCGTAATAGGTGTACTACCCCTAAACCAAGGAGTACTCGTAACCTGAGAGAGGGTAAAAGGAAAAGACAACTGAATAATCCTATCCGTTTTCTCCAGAACCTGAAACCATCCTCGAATAAATTCTTTCGAGTTCGTATCTAACCATACGATGGTTTTGTCCAATGGAAGTGGACGTTCGTAGTAAAACGGGGTGTCCTGGAGAAAAGGGTAAAAGTAGGAGTGGCAATGAGGTTTGCAACTCTGACAATCCAAAAGCCGGTGTTTAAGAAGGTTCGGTCAACTTGGTCACTGAATCAAAGTCTTAGGGTCGGGTCAATGGTCGCTGCCAAAGAGAGAGAGAAAAGAAAACACTCAGCGTGCACTCTAACCTAGATCAGAATGGTTACCAATTTATCTAATCTGGAATCCTCCCACTGTACCTCAAATTCTCCTCCAAACCTGAAAGAAGAATTAGTCGGGGTCACCCGAGGAGTATACCAACTCATCAGTGGGAATCGGGATCCAACTCTCATCGCATGATAACGTGACGGAATCCGCTCACGGTACCACACTCCAGAAGGTATGCGCATATCTGGCAAGTTTCAGTTCTTTTGAAACTCCCGATGTGATTTCTGCCCCATGCACTTATGACCTTGGCGAAGGTCAACAAATCATAAGTCACATGTCAAGTTCTACCCGTCATTATCCAGGTTAATTTGAATCCACCCGTACAAGCCCTTGACGAAGGTCAACAAGGCTATACGACTGTCCCAAACCAACGCATCTATCTATGCAACAGAAAGGTAACAAGCAGCTACCATACACTATGCCTTGACGAAGGTCAACAAACATAGCATGAATACTACGTGCTACCCGTCTGAAACGACGGAGGGCTACGAATGGTTTCTGGCGAAAACCTTTAACGTAATGAACTTGATATCGTTGAAGGAACGGATAGCTTTTTAAAAATATAGTGACGAAAACCTTTGCTAAAGAGGTCACTCCCGGTGAAGGGATCTCGGCTCTTTCCCCGTAGAATGGGGTGCAGGATATTCCAACTGAATACCACGGTGCAAAGCAAAAGTAATCGGCTATAGTGAAGTTAATGCCCTGACGCAAACTTTTTGTCCAAGGGGTCACTCCCGGTGAAGGGATCTCGGCCCTTGCCTCGTCGATTGAGGAGCAGGATATTCCAATGAATACCACGATGCAAAACAAAAGTAAACGTCCTTGCAATAACAGCTTTTTTTTGAAAAATGTTCCAACAACATCAGATTAGGTTTGTTTTAACTTGCATTGATCCGAATCAATGCAGTCCCATCAATTGATCACACCAAAAAGAACGAAAATATACTGATGTACGTATATGCCATCCGCATTCGCCACTGGGTCCCGTCATTACCCGTTAGGTTAGCTAACTAACGACAGAGCGGGGACTGGATTAGCGCGGATGCAAAACATATACAACATCTACTAATATATATACCAATATATAGTATTCGCTCAAGGCGTGAATAAAAAGCAACATCACAGAAATGTACAGCATCACAGAAACAATACAGATATCTGGGATCCCCGGGTTTCACAGAGCCACTGCTGAAACCCGACGTTCCCCTGGTCGTGTGGATAGCCTGTGCAATGAAAACCTAGACCCCTACGGGCGCGGCAAGTTACCCGCCAAAACCTGAAGCGAGGCAGCCCCCTTCAGCGCCGTGAATGGACCACCCAGCACTTCACGGAATCCGGTAACATGGGCACCCCTCCTGGGTCAACCTGTACCCCCTACGAGTGCGGCGAATAGCCCGCCAATCCCAGAGTGAAGCCCCCTCCGTCTCAATGCCATGAGATGCGGGCTTGTTGCCCTCTAGAATCCGGCTATCCGTGCACCCCTCCGCGGGGCAATCCTAGTACAGAAAGTAAAATATACATACACCGGGTACATCGACCGCAACCAGGTCGTGCCCCAAAATAATAATACAAACAGGCAGTGACGGCAGTCCACATGTCGGACGCTCGCCCCGCAATATCAAATGTACATATTACAACAAAACTGTACTAGCATTGCATCCAGGCTATCCCCCACGACCGATCCGCAACAACACAGCAAATACATAGAACATCAACGTGAAAGTCACGTTCGCAAATCCGTCTAACCGGGCTATAGCAGTTAGACCGGATTTACCGATCAAGTGACATTCACGGTCGCAGACATAATGTAAATACTGTGAAAAATGTGTTTAAAATTTTCCGATTGACCAAAAATTAACAAGTGGGCCCCCAATCAAAACTGTAGCACTCACAGAAAACCTGGGCCCAATTTTAATATTCCAAAACCCATATTTTAAGCCCAGAAGGCCTCTGTAAAAAATTGGTGAAGTGATCTCCACAGTGCGCGGCGGAAGGGCGGCGGGAAGGGGGTTTTCGCGGCGGTTCCGCGCTCCCACTGTGGAGTTACTTCGTTGAATTTTTACAGAGCTCTTATATTTTCTAGTACATCAATATTTTACAACCTGAAAAATTTTTCGACACCAAAAAATTCCAACAGAAAACTGATGTGGGCAAATACGGGTTTTTGGACATTTCGATCGATCGGAACTGAAAAACACATTACACAAAGCTAGACTAAGTTAATGGCGAGGCTCTGATACCACTGTAAGTGCACGGCGGCGCCCCGGCCGTCAATCCGACGCCGGAATGCGGAAGCGGTGAAAAACTTAAATTTTGCGGACTTAGCAAACCGGCACCACCGCGCACTATAACCCGGATCGTTACCATTAACAAGTCTAAGCTAACTAGAAGATGGGAAAGAGATATACCGACGATCCAAGTCCTCCGGTCTTCATCTCCAATCCGATCTCCTCGCGGGATCTCCGTCCGTCTCCTCCTCGTCGCCGGAAATGCACCACGTTGCCTACATCGTTTACGGGCTCCCACCTCAATGCCGAGGCAACTCGGGCACGAAGCCGGCTACTCGACGTGCTCAAGAATCGCTGTAGAATATGTAGTCCTCAAGTCTCATTTTGGGGTTTTTGGAGCTTTGCCATTTGGTGGAAGAAAAAGAGAGCAACTTTAGGAAATGAACTAGAGGGCTTTTCTAGTGAGCATGAGAAACAAAATGCCACACATAAAAATGAATCCAACCCCACCATTTGGAATGGCCGGCCAAACAAAAGAGGGAGTAAGATTGGAGAGAGAGAGTGTGTGGTGTATGGATGATTCAACCACTACTATAATCATGAGAGAAAAAGAATGGTGAAAAGAAATTATCATCACAACCAAATCCATACTCCACTAACCAATCAACAACAACCATGATGACATCCAAAGTCAAGCTATCATGAAGTGATCAAGTCAAAAGGTCAAGGTATGGTGCTCATCATGAAAACCATCATGATGAAACAAGATGCAAAGAAACCCCTCCACTAATGCCTATTTGCAACAATGCAAATAAACCCTCCTCCACCAATCTTCGGCCAATGAACGGAACAATGGAAATTGGCCGAAACGGAAAGCAAACTGGCAACTCCAGAAAACTGGTCCCGTAATAAATTACAGGAAAACCCCGATACTGTGCATACACACCCGCATCTGTATTTCGACCGAAATACAAATGTAATGAGACAAAATCTACACTGTACTATACTAGGATCCGGCTTATACCAAAACCGGCTAGTAATATCTGTTCGATCCTGATCCGTGCAATACCGCACGTATCTGATCGAACCCTGCCATATAACCATACGGCCTATAGTACAGACTGTCCGATCCTGATCCGTGCAATACCGCACGTATCTGATCGGACCTTGCCATATCTCCATACGGCCTCTACAACCTTTCGCCCGAAAGCTGAGTAACTGAATGTGGGGGACTCTAAAGACTCATCAACACCTTGGTTGTGGATTTAACCACTAGCACGTCAGAGGTATAAGCCAATACGTGACGGGCTACCAGGTACTGACCAAATGGGACGTCGATGAGGAAGCTCACCCCGACACCCAACTGAGCCTGTCAGTGACAATATCCGTGCAGTCCGGTCCGTTCGTCTATGAGTATCGCATGGCGGGCCTAGGGGGTTGGTAAAAGTCAGACCCCCAAAAGCGGTACAAGTCGTGTCGGAGTGTAGCCCAGAACACCCTGAGATACTACTGGAATACCTACCAGTAAATCTCCTTGCCTTGGCCAAGGACTTTGTGTAATGGCTCTCCTAGACACAGCACGACCTCACCCCCAATACCGGGAGAGACGAACCCCTGAAGATACGCTCACTGCCTCCATGTGGCTCGGGACTGTACCCAACTAAAACCTGTTTGCACGACTCCTTTGAGCCGTGGTAGGGTAGTAATCAAAGTACAGTGGGAACTCACACGAGACAAATGAAGATCCCCAGGTCGATGAACTAACCTGCACACATGTCACTAGGGAACTGCCATCTGACGTCTGGTATATGACCAACTAGCATGTTCCCGGCGAGTCCTGTCCGGTGTACTCATAACCCAATGAGCACCTGTATACATCTTAGGTGATCCAACTGACACCAGTGGCTTGTGAGACCGGCCACCGCCCCTCGTCGGGGTCTCGACTGTATACACTAGTCTACTAATGGAGTATCGATGCCCAGTCTCGAAACTCCCACGACTAGGGACCTTTTAAGGATAAGCTTATAGACCCCAGCTCCCACTTATATGATCGCCCTCATACTGCTGGTGGTCAAGCAAGAATCCTAGGGGCTCTATCAACATGGAATAGCGACGTGTCAGGTCACCTAAAACAGTACACGATGATAAAGGTAAACCAGATAGCAAACTATCATCTCGAGTAAGATTGTCCTACCGGGATAGGTCCTCCATCAATCATTACAATCACGTACCTGTGACCTAATAATTGACTCTGAGGGCACTATCTCCAACAGAAATGAATAAGCTAGCTCGAAGTCTTCGAGGCCGAAGATGATCTACGTCGAGGAGACTCAAGCTCATGTTACCTCTTCACTAATGGTAGATTAGTGAAGCAAACACCCTAAACTAAATGACTAATATAGTAGAGGATGGTGAAGTAGGAAATGGGCTCATTTTAGATTTGTTTTTCTCACAATATTTTCTCACCTTGAGAAAAGCTAGCATGCTTTCTCAAATGAAGAAGAAGATGAATAATCAAGATGAGAGAATGAACTCATGATGTGAGAATAGCAACCATGGGTGAGTTAGTGTCATACACTAACTCATGTAGAGAATAAACCATGGCTAAACAATAATGGTTAGGTTAATAAATATCTACAAATAAAACAAAATTAGTGGACTTGGTCAATGGTTCCACAAGGTTTTACAAGCTTCAACCATGTGACTAATTACCATTAATTTTGATTAACTTTAAATAAACAAAACCCTCACATTATTATAAGCATGGTGTTAGTCTCATACACCCATGTAGCATGTGGCATCTAGCATGACACAAAAGATATACATTAATATATATATATATATATATATATATATATATATATATCACATATATACCAAGCGTACACTAGTGAGAAAAAGAATTCTTAAGTGAGCTAATATTAGTTAATGTAAGTTAATATATCAAATAAATAATTATACATTAAATTATTAAATCAACACTTGATATCACATACAATCGAGTAATATCAAATGTAACAATCTATCGAATCAACACTTGATCCGATAACCCGGCTATATGACATATAACCGACCGATATCACATATCGCGAGAATAGAATGCAGTATCACATACGTGCATTAATCTCAGTCCCGCACATATCACATATGTGCTCCTACTTTGTTTCGTATGAACCAGGAAATGTGTAGGACTCTAAAGACTCGTCAATACGCCGGCAATAGGTGATGATCATATCAAACACCCACAAGCCGCAAGCGGTCTGCTAAACATAACGGCCAACCGGGTATTGAGCGATCAGAAGATCAACAAGCAAGCTTGCTCATACTCATACGAATTCAATCAGTAAAACTAACGTATAGTCTGATCTATTCTTCTGATATGTTGCATATCTCGTCTGGGGGTGATAAACGTCAGACCCCAATAGCTTGATAAGTCATGCCGATGTGAGGCTCATAATGGGTCAAGAAACTACTGATAACACTTACCAATAAATCTCAGAAACAGCCCTGGCCAGGGACTTCCTGTTATAGCCAATTGAGCACAGCGCAACATCAACCCCCAATACCGAGAGAGACGAAATCCCCTCCTATCGCTCATTGCCTCCATGTGACTCTACCCAAAAACCACCGTTTTACACGTTCTCTTGAATGTGGTAAGGTGGAAATCAAAGCACAGTAGGAATCACACAAGACTCTATGACGATCTCGAGTCGACAGACTTACCTATACCAGTGTCACCAGAGAACTGCCATCTGACGTGAGGTATAAGACCATTTAGGAGTTCTCGGCGAGTTTGTCTGGTGTAACCAGTCTCCACTGAGCACCCGTATATCATCTCTGATGTCAAACACCAATGGATATGGGATCATCCATCGCCCATCTACATGGGTTGAGAAGGTATACACTAGTCTACTCTGGTATATCGATGCCCCATCTCGATACACCCACGACTAGGGACATTAAAGGATGTACTCACGGACTACCTTTGTCCCACTAGTATGATCCGCATCATAATCTAGGTAGTCAAGTAAACATCCTAAGGGCTTTATCAATATGTAACAGAGAGACAATCAGTGTACATGTTAAGATAAAGAGTAATCAGATAGCATACTATCATGTCGAGCAAGAAAGTCCTCCCTATGTATGTCCAAGTATCCACTATAATATACATCATATGTACAATAATGGCCTCTAGGGCATACATATAAGTAACAATCTCCCACTTGCACTAGGGCCATATGTTGTAGTATCCAATACCCAACAATCAGTAGTGGTTGTAGTATCTCATACTCAACTATCCCATAAAAGTCTCTCTTGGGAAAAGGCCTTTGTGATTGGATCCGCCGTGTTGTTCTTTGAGTCTACTCTCCTAATCTCGATCTCCCTGGAGATCAACAATCTCCATGATCAGGTGATACTGCCTTAGAATATGTCTGGGTCACTGATGGGACAGGGGTTCTTAGGCATAAGCCACAACTCCATTGTCACACAATGGTAGGAACAAAGTTCATCTCATGAACTAATATACACCTAGACTGCCTCTTTGGTAGAATCTTTGGTAGCGATGTATCCAGCCTTTATCGTCTAGTTTTCCACGGTATCTAACTTGGAACTCTTCCAACATACCGTCTCTCCACTGAGGGTAAAGACAATGCCTGTGACTGACATTCAGTCGACCTTACCACCCTGTAAGCTATCCAGTGATTCTCCCCAGGATCGATTGATACCATCTCACTACACCTAGTGAGAATCCTAACATCCACTTAGATCTATCTCATAGATCCAAAACCCAAGATTTAGGATGTATCACCTTGATCCTTTATGGAGAATCCTTATGATAAGAGGAGATTGACCGAGTGTAGCATAGGAAACACCTTCCCTATCAAGAGTATGTCATCTACGTACAATATGAGGAAGACAACCTTACTCTCTACTACCTTTTTGTATATACAATGTTCATCTACCATTTTGATGAAGTCAAACTTTTTGACTACCACATCAAAACAGATGTTCCAACTCCGCAATGCCTGCTTTAACCCGTAAAGCAACTTGAACACGTTTTCGCTGCTCCCACTGTCTACGAAGCCCTCTGGCTGTGTACTTATAGACTCTCTCTTCTAAATCACTATTTAGAAAAGCAGTCATGATACCCAACCGCCAAATATTGTAGTCATGGTATGTAGTAATGGCAAGCAGGATCCAGATGGACTTAAGTATAGCCACTGGAGAAAAGGTTTCATCATAATCTACACCTGGTCTATGACGAAAACCTTTTACAATAAGTCTAGCTTTGAAAGTCTCAACTTTTCCATCTACACCAAGTAATCTTCTCAAAATATACTTGCTCCTGATGGGGGTTTAACCCTTCAGATATAGCAACCAAAGTCCATACTTTGTTGGTGTATATAGATTCCATCTCAGATCGCTTAGCATCCAGCCATTTTTACAGAGTCCCCACTCTTGATGGCCTGCTCGAAACTTAGTTGGGTCATCATCTCATGATGCAATCCTCGCTCCTACTATCATTGAGAAAACCGAAGTATCTCTCAGGCGGATGAGGAACCTTACCAGATCGGCGGAGAGGCTGAGGTTCGTCAGGAGCTATTGAATCCTCCGGTTCTACCAAATCATCAGCTATAGTTTGTATAGCTGGAACTTATTCCAGTTCTACCTCATGACCACTAATTTCTTCCATAAAAAATTCCTTTTCTAAAAAGGTGGCATGCCGAGAAATAAAACACCTTTTATTCCTCGGTGCGGTAGAAGATATTATCTTACGAATACTTGGGATATCCAACAAACTTCCACAGAACTGACCTTATCTCGAGCTTGTCTGGATTTTGCTTTTAGACATAGGCCGGACAACCCCAAATCTTAATTTACTTAAGACATGGGCTCTTCCCATACCATATCTCATATGAAGTGGTAGGCACCTGATTTGGTTGGAACCCTATTCAATAGGTATGCAAGTTCTCAAGTGCATAATTCCCCAAAAGGAAATAGGCAACTCAGTAGTACTCATTATAGAGAACACCATATCTAATAGGGTGCGATTGCTCTGCCTCGATACACCATTGTGTTGTGGTGTTTGCGGAAGAGTAATGCCGAGAGAGAATCTCATTCTCCTTTTGAATTTTCCAGGAACTCCGTACTCAAGTATTCTCCTCCCTGATCACATCAAATGACATATACTTATACCCGTTTTGGTTCTCTACTTCAGACTTATATTCTTTGAATTTCTCAAAAGCTTCAGACTTGTGTTTCAACAGGAACATATGTCCAAATCTTGAGAGATCATCAGTGAATGTAATGAAGTACAAAGAACCAGTCCTGACATGTGTAGACAGGGGATCTACATACATCATCATGTATCAATCCCAAGAGTTCACTAACTTTTTCTCTGTTTCCAGTAAACGGAGCTATGGTCATTTTATCTTTGTGACATGACTGGCAAGTTTCATAAGATGTAAATTCAAACTGATTTAAATATGCATTTTAATGTAACTTAGTTAGTCGGGTCGCATTGATATGACCTAGTCTACAATGCTTCAAGAAGGATTCATTTATTTCTGAATTCTTCCTTTTGTATGTGATTTGTACGTTAAGAACTGCAGTTTAATTTAGAACGTATATGCTATTAGATAACATGACTGATTCGATTAACTCTTGATATAGGAAATGTTTAAAACATTATTCATCAATATAAAATTATATCCTTCTTTACTAAATAAAGAGACTGATATGATGTTGTATATCAGGTTCGGTATCTAATAACATTCGTTCAAAATCAATGTATTTGGTAATACAGGGTGATAATCACCAACGATTTTGGCTGCAAAAATTGCATCGTTTCCTACTCTTGAAACTTATCACCCATTCCTAGTTCTCTACCTATCTGTAGCCCATATAACAGATTACATAATGGGATCCTGATCTGGTATCTGTCATGACCCGAAATATTTGCTCGTGACCAGCACTTAAATCACGCAACGTCTAAACGCGTAACGTAATACAAGTAAGCTGAAACCCAAACAGCTAAACTTTTTTAAGAAAATAAAGGAGGTGAAGTTTTGAAATAAAGGTATAATGAAATCAAGTTTTCTAAATGCATAGAAAAAGAACATGAATGATGCAAGTAAAATTTACCAGTTTGAAAACATTATTCGTCTTTTAAAAATTTGGGCAGCACCTCCTTTGTATATTTTGATCCAAAACCACAAATACATAACTAGAATAATGGCATCCCCAAGCGGGAGCTAGCTCTTCGCCAAACGGCGGATCACAACCACGCAAGACAGTATAAATAAGTATACGATGCCCAACGGCGAAGTTCACTACAATAGATAAATATATAAGCAAGACATCAAAACCACAAGTAGCGAAAAACCCCTCGCTCTAAATCTCGCAACCACAATCCCACTAAGTCTCATTACTTATACAATTTACTAATTTTGATTGATGGAGTTAACCAGATACAATATGAAATATAATACAATAGTGGGTACGATACAAATATCCCACCTACCAAAGAAAAACACCCAAATGAAGCTATGTGCCAGCAATACCGCTACGGATCCATGCCGTCAACTTGCAAGAACTGTGGCACAACGAGGGTGAGTTGCCAACTCATAAGTAGAAAAACATCTACAAGTAAAAATCGAATAAACAACGACTCCTAGGTCAACTATATCATAAAGGTAATACTATGATATCTAGAGTGACCGGGTCATCATATGTGCCAACAAGGAAGTCAATACCTACATGTATGCGGATATAATCCAACAATATAGTCAAGGTATGTATGCATGTGGATCTCGTCCAACCATATAATCGATATCTGTATGCACGTAAATATCATAAAAGAGTGTGCATGAAAGTATGAGGATATAAATCATCGGTGTCCTTCTCGACACATCAAAATCATGGAACCTGGGTGTCCAACATCGACACCCGAAAACATCATGAAACCCGTGTCCAGCATCGACACGTAAATCCTCATATCTCGGGCTCCGTCAGTCCGGATCGACCCACGGGCTCCGTCAGTCCGGATCGGCCCATATCATCTCTTGACTCCGGTCGGTATCCTCCGGATATCCGCCAGGTCCAACCAATCACCGGTAGGTAGTAGTCCCTCTGCCAGGCTCACCGTCTGTATACACAGCATCCATTTCTTACCCCGGGGTACCATACTGGGTCCACCATGTACCCGCAATCGGCCTCATCCGCCTCCTTGAATCGGGTTTCACATGTCGCTCTCAGAACCGAGAAAACACATGGTGGACGCACTGAAATATCATATAAAGAGAAACCGGGTTTTTAAAACAGTACATGCTTTCTTTTGAAATCGCCACGGTTCTCAAATCCAGAAATCTCATGAAAACAGCATATCTCAATGCGTAAAATCATAAAGCATGATGTATGCGACATATGATAGAAATGTAAGCATATCCGTATATCATGCAACATGGAACAGTGATGCGACAATATCAGGGAAAACCGCTCTTTTAAAATGAATCACGTTTTTAAATATAAACCGCGGTTCCCAATTTCTCCAAGTCAAATACAACATCGTATAAAGGTGCATAAGTAACTATAGCAAGTAAACTATGTAAGGGGTCATATCATGATGCAGCAATCCTACTGTGTAGTGACATGTCAATTATCGATGATGAAGTGTGTGAGCCGGCAAATCTGTGTACGTGTAACATACGCATCATCGATAATGGTGTAAGTGTACTAGCACAAGTATATGCAATGCAATGAGTATAACATGAATGCTGCATAAGGTAAATCATCAGCTAAAAGTTATAAGGTATACGTATCTATCATATGTCTGAGTCGGTGAACCTATAAATCAGCATCCAGCCTCATAACATCGCGTACGGTATAATCCGTCGTACGACATCCTCTAGTCAAGGGTATGGATCAATCATCAAGTCAAACTCATCACGTACGGAAAATCATCGTACGGCGGTATAATACCAATAGGGATCCTATCAACCTCTACGACAATGAGGGTACGGACCTAACGTCTCGTACGGCTTATCATTCCAGATTCACCACAATATAAATATCTATATACCTATATCCCAGGTCACATCCATAACAATCTCATATCAGGGGACCGGCAAGGTATCAACCATCTCAATCGTCTCGCATCCGTATACCAAAATATCATCATATCATCATATCCGACTTATATTCTTTCATCACATTTATATATCACATCAAGTCGAGTTTACATAACATTCTATCTCTACTAAAAGTATAAATATCTAATCTAACATACACACCCGAACCATACAATCATATTTTTAAAGAGCGAGTCGTAGTTTTGAAAATAGGGGTTACGGTGCTTTTAAAGAAAAGATATCATTTGAAATTCCGTAACATCCCTCAAGATATCTGTTTAAAAGGTGCATACGACTCTTCAGTTTAGAAATATGTATGATTCGGATGACACACCTACGTCAAATATCTGGTCCTATAGTATCCTAAACGGCAATATCGTCAAATACCATCCTCAAATCCCGTCATCACATATTAGCCGTATTATATCATATCTAACTATCCTTAGTTTCTAATATGGTTTCACTAACTATCATTTAACTCTAACCCTAGTTTCCAAATTTAGGTTTTCTTAACCGTATTCTATAAATCAGTTTCCATCAAAACTTTGCGGGGGAGCTATACGCCATCCACCCGACTTCCCCGGTAGATATAAAACTACTCACCTTGGTCTTCGCTTGCCGAAATCGATGACGCTATGATCCGTTGCCTCGGAATCCATGCGAGGTACCTACAATAATAAACAATCGCAATCGCTATTAACATCAAGTCCGGAAACCAAAACGGCACACGGATCGCCTATAGGTTAGAACCTATTGCCCACGTATGCAAAACCAACAAATTACCCCTAGTCGTTGATGTACAAACATTCAACAACCAAATACAAAACCAAATATCAAGAATTAGCATTTTAAAATACGGAAAACATAGCTAAAATCATACTAAACTGCTCCCAGATTTTGACTCAGGTCAAACAAAGCTAAGCAAACAAGTCTAGGGTGATGTACATAGTGTATATGACCTACCGGACCAACCCCGACACCCCAGCCAACCAAGTGGCCGAGCACATCCATAAGAAAACCGGCCTCCTCGGCCCCCAAGGCTCCAATGGGCTTCGTCTTCGTAGGGTGGTCTCCTGGTGGTGTATCTAGGTCCCTGGTATTGTTTGCTACTCTCAAAAATCCCCCAGATTGCTCCAGATTTCCCTACACACCCTATATCCTCACAAAACCGACATGAACTAAATCATCGATCCATATTTTAGTTTCCCATACTCATTCCCAATTCTTAAACAGTCACTCAACAGCCACTCAAGCATCACCAATCCACAATTTCACTCAAACCCTCACTAGGGTTTTCCAATTTCCACAAATCACCACCAAACCATCTCTAAACTAAACTAGAATAGAAAGAAGCTTAAAACTATCTAAGTGGAAGATGCTATACCTCATTCAAGCCACTCTAGACAGCCCTAGCTCCCCAATATCATCAAAATTCCACTTTGCTTGGTTGAGGAAGAGATGGAGATTAATTCTTGTGAAGGAAGTTTAGGGTTTTGGGGATTATTTGGAGATGGATATAGGGCTTTGAGTGGAGGGAAGTGGGGTTGAGGAAGATGAAGAGGGAGAAGAAAAATGATGGGGGTATAAAGATGGCAGCAGCCCCCCTCTCTCACTTATTCTCACTGTCTCTCTCTCTCTCTCCAATCATTCACCTTTTTGCCCTTTTTTCATTTCTTTTCCTTTTCTCTTTCAAATTTCAAAACCAAATCACATAATACCCATAAAACAACACAAATGAAACAACATGTAACCAAATGTAACATGACATGGTGCACTAGCCATGAAAACTGTAGAAACACGGATTTGGCCTAATCGCGATTAGCAGTGCACTAATCGGGATTTTATCGAAACTGCATATAATAAATTTTAAAAATGCCAAATCCTTCAAATATATTATTAAATGAATAAATCATTTTAATTTCCATTTATTTCATAATTATCGGTATATATTTATACCCTTTTTCGAAAACCCCAATTTCGCAAATCGGGCAGTTTTCGGGAAATATATTATTTTAATATTAAATTTTAAAAATAATATTTTATATTTTATGAAATGTTACAATCTTCCCTCCTTAAAGAAATTCGGTCCTCGAATTTTAATTTAAACCCCCAAAATCTAAAACATTTCAATAATCAGCTCAAATCAACGGGGCTCCGAAATCACGGAAGATGCAGAAACAACACAGCGCGTCAAGTGCGCATGAAAACGAGTACAAAACTCAAAATCGAACCCCGTCAAGCGTCACACAAATCATCGGATTTGCACGCATATACTCAAAGTTATAATAGAGACACAGATCTCGAAATCCACTACTGAATCCAATATACACTAGTCAAATACTATAATACGTATATTGTACGCATCCTTGGAAAACTTTCAAGAACTGAATAAAACTCATGCAAAAATCTTTTCTAAATCTCCGTGTGATGTGTAACTCACGGCCTAAGTAACGGACGCTCATTTTAAAATAATAATATATGTACATATATGTTCTCCTAAATACACGTCCCGTCATTTTCAAAATATCCCAAAAGGCTTTCCTTTATAAACGTTCGTGTCGCTCACAGACACGTAGGAAATAGCAAGACTATAGCTCTTTTTCAAAAACCCCTTAGTAAACTTTTAATGCATGCAAAATACTCAGGTACTGTCCTCGGATCAGTCCTGTTTGGCTACTACACAATATAGTGCCCAACATGAAAACAAAGCGCTCAAAAGCAAAATCAGCCTCAAAAGGCATATCCAATAATCACGTGCGTTTGGTACGCACGGAAATTAAATCCAAATATGAGTGTTACAATATGCACAAAACCAAAACTAGGTGCACGAAAGCATTTGTCCAGTGCAATGGCTGTGCATGACAACAATATCAAGTGCATCCGGTGCAACTAACATGCACGAATGAAAATCCCAATTGAGTGCATCCGGTGTGCACAAAATCACATCTCATATCATGCGCCCAACATGTGCGAAAATACAAATCAAGTGCATCTGTCCCGCACGAATGAAATCGTATCCAATATGCACGGATAAAATCTAAATCAAGGGCATCCAACAGGTACGAGTAGAATCTCACTCAAGTGCCTCCGAAGCGCACAAAATATAAACCTGGTAAAATAATGCTCAAAAACATAAATCAAGTGCAACCAAGGTATTGAGTATAAATCTAGTGTAACCAATGCACGAAATACCCGCCTGGTGCAATGAACGCATGAAATGCAAGTCTAGTGCAACAATGTACAAAAATACTAATTTGGTGAATCAAGGGCACAAAATATAAATCCGGTGCATCCAGTGCACGAAATATCATATGTAGTGCATCCAGTGCACAAAATACATATACAAATCGGGTGCAACAAGTGCACAGAATGCATCATATAACTCAAATGCGTATAAAAAGCAACACCGAGTGTGCCAAGGTGTATAAAATCATAAACATGTACCACTGCATGCACAAAACACATATCAATTCACTGCAAGCACATATAAGCTATACCGAGTGCAGAATCAAATCGAGTGCGTACCACACGCACAAAATTGAATCAACTGTATGAAATCCACGAAATCATAAACATGTGCAGCCAAGGCACAAAACCGATATTAAGTGCAATAAATATGCACAAATCAAAAACCAACACAACGGTGTATAAAAACATATCTCAAGTGCAATAACTATGCACAAGTCAATATCAGGAAACTCGTCACCAAAACTCAAATCTAAGCGATATAAGCGTGATACTCAGATCACAATGCAAATCGCAACAAAGGACATTGAGATACACCTCCTACAATGTCGAAGAATAAATCGGTGTGCCTAAAACCAGAAGAACAAGAATATTCGCTTGCCTCCTGCTCACGGTCTGACGTCTTCTATCTCTGGTTCTTCATTTCGCTGTGGATTTACTAATCTCGCAATTCATTGGCTTATCGGCCCAGTCAGGTGGGCTAACGGGGAAGATTCCGTTCTGGCACTTCTCTGGTCATCTCTCGGTCAATCATCATGACAACTTGTAAGGCAGCACGTCACTGGCGTCGGCCTCTGGCCCTCTGAATACTCGCGACACAACTGATCCTGGGTGCAAATCTCATTGCAGCAGTGTCCTGGAAGGAATCCTGCTCAAGGTCTCTTCCGATCTCGCCTATGCCGAACTGTATAGAGTCTGGTACTCTTACATAATCTTTTCTCATTCTCTAGACATCTGCGTCCTCACCACAACATTTCCTCGGGAACTGGCCGCATCCCAACGCCTCTGTATGCACATCAGATCTCTAATATCGACGGGGAGTAACAACAGCTCGTCAGCGTCTCACACGAATCTCTGGTTCCACTCGTTTGTACCATCGCCCACTATGACGTCACGCCATGCTATCTGCGCACTGCAACTGTCCTCGGCCATGGTCAATCCGGAGTCTCTCACACAGACTCGAAGTTATAAACTCGGTATCTTCCTCACTCTGTAGAAGATATCAGGCCGAACATGTCTGAACTCGTCCTAACCATCGGAGAATACTGAATACTCGTCCGTCCTTGATCAACTCACAACGCATCTGGGTGAGGTCTTCTATCCGAAGCTGGTCAGCTTACTGGTCTCTTATCACATGATATCCGGACGACGTCAAACTTTTCGATCGAGTCATTAAGGTCCCAAAATTTCCCGAAAGCTCAACACCTGAGCACAGTCTAAAAATATCTGGTACATACCACAGTACCTCTGGACCAGCCGTAGAAGGGCAAACCCAAGCCTCACTGATGGTACCGCTAAACTGCTGCAAACCCTAAGGTTCAAAAGCGTTTCCATGGTCATCATGTCGAGTTAGGGTTTCATTCTTCTAGAGGGTCCACAGAATTACCTGCATGTTCCTCCGAACACTTTAAACCTAGGAAAAATGGGTTTCTGACACTCGCTCTAACTTTTTAACTCGCCTATACAACATGTGACTATCCTTCGTCCGCATGCTAAACAATGCCTCAATCCTCCAGGAAAGGCGATACATCAACGGTCATCTCTAGATCGGTCTACTCTAAATCTGAGTAAGACTCTCTACACTGAAAATCTTCAACTCAACTGGGCCTGCGTCGGCGCATCAATTTGACATATCACCTTCGTCTTTCAACTCGGGATAGACTAGCTATCATCTGTCGCATCTCTGCCTGGAAGCTCCGGCGATCTCAGCTCGTAAGATCTGGAAGTGACATCCTATCAATCTCAGCAACAGCTGGGTCATCTGTCTTCACGGTAGGCGACATCACAATCTCTGAGGTAGACTGTATATCGACAGTCCTCTCACAACAGGCAGCCTCTAACAGTGGCCCGATCATCCGGTGTAAAACCAAATACTCGCCTCATCCGAGAGGTCACAACATAAGCACTACATCGAGATGTTCCCATGTCACCAGAAAACACAATGGTCAGCCCTCGTACCAGACGAGCTCGCCCTGACCGCATCACTAGCAGCAGCTCAAACTGCGCTCAAACCGTGGTGACAGGAACCTCAATCGAGTATCGAAGAGAGCATATCAATGGCAAGAAAGGAAACGACAGATCCAGAATGGATACATGATCATGAGAAGGAACAGCATCAATGGGAGTATGATCATGGAAACAAATAAAATCAAGGATCTCAAATGGATGTATAATCATAGGTATGAAGAGAATCATAGATATCAAAATATGTACATCCTAAGGTTTCTTATGTGGAGTATCGTATCGTAAATATGCCACGGAACATACATACGGTATGTCACTCTACTCAAGCTACCTACTCCATCAATCAAGGTCAACCTATGAAACGAAAGTTCGGGTCTAATACCCCCCATTCAAGTCTAAGTTCTATAAGGTCAAGCCTAGGTTCCGAAATACATACCCGCCCTAGACTCCGCATAGTCAAACATAGACTCGAACCAAGGTTAAACCTAGCGCTCTGATACCAACTTTGTCATGACCCGAAATATTTGCTCATGACCATCACTTAAATCACGCAACGTCTAAAGGCGTAACGTAATTCAAGTAAGCTGAAACCCTGAAAGCTAAACCTTTTAAAGAAAATAAAGGAGGTGAAGTTTTGAAATAAAGGTATAATGAAATCAAGTTTTCTAAATGCATAGAAAAAGAACATGAATGATGCAAGTAAAATTTACCAGTTTGAAAACATGTTTCGTCTTTTAAAAATTTGGGCAGCACCTCCTTTGTATATTTTGATCCAAAACCACAAATACATAATAAGAATAATGCAATCCCCAAGCGGGAGCTAGCTCTTCGCCAAACGGCGGATCACAACCACACAAGACAGTATAAATAAGTATACAACGCCCAACGAAGAAGTTCACCACAAAAGATAAATATATAAGCAAAACATCAAAACCACAAGTAGCAAAAAACCCCTTGCTCTAAGTCTCGCAACCACAATCCCACTAAGTCTCATTACTTATACAATTTACTAATTTTGATTGATGGAGTTAACCAGATACAATATGAAATATAATACAAGAGTGGGTACGATACAAATGTCCCACCTACCGAAACAAAACACCCAAATGAAGCTATATGCCAGCGATACCGCTACGGATCCATGCGGTCAACCTGCAAGAACTGTGGCACAACGGGGGTGGGTTGCCAACTCGTGAGTAGAAAAACATCTACAAGTAAAAATCGAATAAACAACGACTCCTAGGTCAACTATATCATAAACGTAATACTATAATATTTAGGGTGACCGGGTCATCATATGTGCCAACAAGGAAGTCAATACCTACATGTATGCGGATATAATCCAACATTATAGTCAAGGTATGTATGCATGTGGATCTCGTCCAACCATATAATCGATGTCTGTATGCACGTAAATATCATAAAAAAGTGTGCATGAAAGTATGAGGATATAAATCAACGGTGTCCCTCTCGACACATCAAAATCATGGAACCTGGGTGTCCAACATCGACACCCGAAAACATCATGAAACCCGTGTCTAGCATCGACACGTAAATCCTCATATCTCGGGCTCTGTCAGTGCGGATCGGCCCACGGGCTCCGTCAGTCCGGATCGGCCCATATCATCTCTCGACTCCGGTCGGTATCCTCCGGATATCCGCCAGGTCCAACCAATCACCGGTAGGTAGTAGTCCCTCTGCCAGGCTCACCGTCTGTATACACAGCATCTCTTTATTACCCCGGGGTACCATACCGGGTCTACCATGTACCCGCAATCGGCCTCATCCGCCTCCTCGAATCGGGTTTCACATGTCGCTCTCAGAACCGAGAAAACACATGGTGGACGCACTGAAATATCATATCAAGAGAAACCGGGTTTTTAAAACAGTACATGCTTTCTTTTGAAATCGCCACGGTTCTCAAATCCAGAAATCTTATGAAAACAACATATCTCAATGCGTAAAATCATAAAGCATGATGTATGCGACATATGATAGAAATGTAAGCATATTCGTATATCATGCAACATGGAACAGTGATGCGAGAATATCAGGGAAAATCGCTCTTTTAAAATGAATCACATTTTCAAATATATACCGCGGTTCCCAATTTCTCCAAGTCAAATACAATATCGTATAAAGGTGCATAAGTAACTATAGCAAGTAAACTATGCAAGGGGTCATATCATGATACAACAATCCTACTGTGTAGTAACATGGAAATTATCGATGATGAAGTATGTGAGCCAGCAAATCTGTGTACGTGTAACATACGCATCATCGATAATGGTGTAAGTGTACTAGCACAAGTATATGCAATGCAATGAGTATAACATGAATGCTGCATAAGGTAAATCATCAGCTAAAAGCTATAAGGTATACGTATCTATCATATGTCTGAGTCGGTGAATCTATAAATCAGCATCAAGCCTCACAACATCGTGTACGGTATAATCTGTCGTACGACATTCTCTATTCAAGGGTATGGATCAATCTTCAAGTCAAACTTATCACGTACGGAAAATCATCCTACGACGGCATAATACCAATAGGGATCCTATCAACCTCTACAACAATGAGGGTACAGACCTAACGTCTCGTACGGCTTATCATTCCAGATTCACCACAATATAAATATCTATATACCTATGTCCCAGGTCACATCCATAACAATCTCATATCAGGGGACCGCAAGGTATCAACCATCTCAATCGTATCGCATCCGTATACCAAAATATCATCATATCATTATATCCGTCTTATATTCTTTCATCGCATTTATATCTCACATCAAGTCGAGTTTACATAACATTCTATCTCTACTAAAAGTATAAGTATCTAATCTAACATACACACCCGAACCATACAATCATATTTTTAAAGAGCGAGTCGTAGTTTTGAAAATAGGGGTTACGGTGTTTTTAAGGAAAAGATATCATTTGAAATTCCGTAACATTCCTCAAGGTATCTGTTTAAAAGGTGCATACGACTCTTCAGTTTAGAAATATGTATGATTCGGATGACACACCTACGTCGAATATCTGGTCCTATAGTATCCTAAACGGCAATATCGTCAAACATCATCCTCAAATCCTGTCATCATATATTAGCCGTATTATATCATTTCTAACAATCCTTAGTTTCTAATATGGTTTCACTAACTATCATTTAACTCTAACCCTAGTTTCCCAATCTAGGTTTCCTTAATCGTATTCTATAAATCAGTTTCCATCAAAACTTTGCAGGGGTGCTATACGCCATCCACCCGACTTCCCCGGTAGATATAGATCTACTCATCTTGGTCTTCGCTTGCCGAAGTCGATGACGCCATGATCCGTCGCCTCGGAATCAATGCGAGGGTACCTATAATAATAAACAATCGCAATCGCTATTAACATCAAGTCCGGAAACCAAAACGGCACACGGATCGCTTATAGGTTAGAACCTATAGCCCACGTATGCAAAACCAACAAATTACCCCTAGCCGTTGATGTACAAACATTCAACAACTAAATACAAAACCAAATATCAAGAATTAGCATTTCAAAATACGGAAAACATAGCTAAAATCACACTAAACTGCTCCCAGTTTTTGACTCAGGTCAAACAAAGCTAAGCAAACAAGTTTAGGGTGATGTACATAGTGTATATGACCTACTGGACCAATCCCGACACCCCAGCCAACCAAGTGGGCGAGCACTTCCCCAAGAAAACCGGCCTCCTCGGCCCCCCAGGCTCCAATGGGCTTCGTCTTCGTAGGGTGGTCTCCTGGTGGTGTATCTAGGTCCCTGGTTTTGTTTGCTACTCTAAAAAATTCCCAGATTGCTCCAGATTTCCCTACACACCCTATATCCTCACAAAACCGACATGAACTAAATCCTAGATCCGTATTTTAGCTTCCCATACTCATTCCCAATTCTTAAACAGTCACTCAACAGCCACTCAAGCATCACCAATCCACAATTTCACTCAAACCGTCACTAGGGTTTTCCAATTTTCATAAATCACCACCAAACCATCTCTAAACTAAACTAGAATAGAAAGAAGCTTAAAACTAGCTAAATGGAAGAAGCTATACCTCATTCAAGCCACTCTAGACAGCCCTAGCTCCCCAATATCATCAAAATTCCACTTTGCTTGGTTCAATGTGTAGAGGAAGAGATTGGGATTAATTCTTGTGAAGGGAGTTTAGGATTTTGGGGATTATTTGGAGATGGATCTAGGGCTTTGAGTGGAGGGAAGTGGGGTTCAGGAAGATGAAGAGGGAGAAGAAAAATGATGGGGGAATAAAGATGGCAGCATCCCCCCCTCTCACTTATTCTCACACACTCTCTCTCCAATCATTCACCTTTTTGCCCCTTTTTCGTTTCTTTTTCTTTTCTCTTTCAAATTTCAAAACCAAATCACATAATACCCATAAAATAACACAAATCCAACAACATGTAACCAAATTTAATATGACATGGTGCACTAGCCATGAAAACTGTAGAAACACGGATTTGGCCTAATCACAATTAGCAGTGCACTAATCGGGTTTTTATCGAAACTGCATATAATAAATTTTAAAAATGCCAAATCCTTTAAATATATTATTAAACAAATAAATTATTTTAATTTCCATTTATTTCACAATTATCGGTATATATTTATACCCTTTTTTGAAAACCCCAATTTCGCAAATCGGGCAGTTTTCGGGAAATATATTATTTTAATATTAAATTTTAAAAACAATATTTTATATTTTATGAAATGTTACAATATCTCATACCCAGGATGTAGAGGATACTGAGAAATAGTTCTCTGTAATGAACACACCCGAAGAAGATGCATCATTATGCACTTTCTTCGTTTGGGCGGCACGAGAATTCTGGTAATCCCCTATTTTCTGCTCGGTCTTATAAAAATTATAAGTTGGAGCGGGAGTAACGTTCCCTAGCTCAGTATAACAAGCGGGTCCGATCAATACATCCATATTATTATCTTGATTAAGGCGTGATATGGTCGCTACCAGGAGAGAGAGAGAAGAAAACACTCTGGGTGCGCTCTTGCAAGATCAGATTGGTTATTATTTTATCTAATCAAGATGGCTCCCACTATTTTTATCAAATCTTCCTTCAAACCCTAAAAGGTAAGACTAGCCGGGATTAATTATATCCTACAAGTTCGCCAATTTTTCGGTCAGGCCAGAATTGGTACTTTGAGGGGGGTTCCCCGTGCTTTTGCACGGATCTAATTAAAATAAATCTCGTTTTCCCAGGGGCATAACCCGGTTAACACCTTTCTAGATTCCTACTTGATCGGCTAATTGTAATGTGTAAAACTCTCCCTGGAGCAACTCTTACTCGCAGTGGGTATCAGGATCCAACTATCTCATAGAAGGTATGCAATCTCATTGCAAATTTCAACACTTTAAATTCCCGATAATTTTTCCCCTAACATCTTATGAGCTTGACAAAGGCCAACAAACCATAGGATGCTAGTCAAGTTCAACCCGTCATTTCCTGATTGAATTAAACCCACCCGCACGACCCTTGACAAAGGCCAACAAGGTCGCACGACTACCCTAATCCAATCGCATCATATGCATAAGCAGATAAGCACTAATCAGCTACCGCACACTACGCCTTGACAAAGGCCAACAAATGTAGCACGAATACTAAAAAATACTTTTCTGAAATGACGGAGGGCTACGACAGGTTTTTATGAAAACCTTGTGCGTAATGAACTTGATATCGTTGTAGAATCGAGTGATTTTGAAAAGGAGTGTTTTTGAGGCTTTTACTAGTTTCGCTAAAGAGGTCACTCCCAGTGAAGGGATCTCGGCTCTTTCCTCATCGAATGAGGTGCAGGATATTTCAAAAATACCACTATGCAAAGCAACAACTATAGAAGCAATCTAAAGACAAACCGAGTGGGTTGTAGCATCTGCTAGTTTCGCTAAAGAGGTCACTCTCGGTGAAGGGATCTCGTCTCTTTCCTTATCGAATAAGGTGCTGGATATTCTACAAGGAATACCGCTATGCAAAGCAAGAACTAGAGCTACCGGTTTTTAAAACAACTTTCTACAACATCTTTAGGTTTCTTTTTCTTTCATTAATCTCATTAATGAAGTCCTATCAATTATGCTTCATAAGCATCACATAAGAAACGAAAGCAGCAATATTTATTATATATCATATATATAAAATATAAGCATTCGTCTCAGAACATATCTGTTGGATGTATATGCCCTAGAGGCCAGTATTGTATATGTATACATATGGATACTAGGGATACGTATGTACAGAACAATCTTGCTCAGTTTTATAGTATATTATTTGACTTGTCTTTATCGGGATATGTGTATTTATTTGTATTGTTATTATATCTGGTTTGCACATATTGATAAAGACTCGATACAGTAGTATACTATTATGGTTTGTCTTTATCTTAACATGGCATATGTCATACTCGTTATTACATATTGCGGTTACATGTTGATAAAGCCCCTAGGATCTTGCTTGACTACCTGCGTTGTGATGGCGATCATACTTGTGGGAGCAGGGTAGTCCATAAGCACATCCTTAAATGGTCCCTAGTCGCGTGAGTATCGAGACTGGGCATTGATACTCCAGAGTAGACTAGTGTATACGTTTCTACCCCCGTAGGGGGATGGTTGGTCCCGCAGCCATTGGTCTGATGTACCCAAGATCGTATACAGGTGCTCACTTGGGTGAGTACACTGGACAGACTCGCCGGGAACTTCCATGTGGTACTATACCTATCGTCAGATGGAAGTTCTCAGGTGACATGTGTACAGGTTAGTCCTTGGACCCGAGATCGACATGTTAGTTATATGTATGCCCTAGAGGCCATTACTCTACATATGATGTATATTGTAATGGATGCTTAGACATATATGGGGAGGACTTTCTTGCTCGACATGATAATATGCTATCTGGTTGTACTTTATCTTAACATGTACTCTGATTGTCTCTATGTTACATGTTGATAAAGCCCTTAGGATATGTACTCGACTACTGGGACTATGATGAGATCATACTAGTGGGGCCACGGTAGTCGATGAGTACATCCTATAACTATTCCTAGTCGAGGGTGTATCGAGACAGGGCATCGATACACCAGAGTAGACTAGCGTATACGCATCTTGACCCATATGATGGGCGATGGATGATCCCATATCCATCGGTGTTTGACATCAAGGATGGTATATGGGTGCTCAGTGGAGACTGGATACACTGGACGGACTCGCCGAGAACTCCCAGATGGTATTATACACCACGTCAGATGGCAGTTCTCTGGTGACACTGGTACAGGTTAGTCTGCAGATCCGAGATCGTCATAGAGTCTTATGTGATTCCCACTGTGCTTTGATTTCCATCATACCACGTCCAAGAGGGCGTGCAAAAATGTGGCTTTTGGGTACAGTCCCGAATCACATGGAGGCAATGAGCGATAGGAGGGGTTTCATCTCTCCCGGTATAGGGAGTTGATGTTGCACTGTGTTCGATTGGCTATAACTGGAAATCCCTGGCCAGGGTTGCTGAGATTTACAGGTAAGTGTTATCAGTAGTTTCTCGAACTGTTATAGACCTCATATCGACACGACTTATCAAGCTACTGGGGTCTGACGTTTACCACACCTAGGCGAGATATGCAACATATTAGACGAAGAGACCGGACTGTACGGGAGTGTTACTGATTAGATTCATGGGAGAATGTACAGGCTTGCTTGCTGATCTTCTGATCGCTCAATACCTGGGTGGCTGTTACGTTTAGCTGACCGCTTGTAGCTTGTGGGTGTTTGATATGATCATCACCTACTGCCAGCGTATTGACGATTCTTTAGAGTCCCACACAGAGGTTTCTTGACTCAGGCAAAACGGAGTAGGAGTACATATATGATATGTGCGGGACCGAGAACAATACGTGTATGTGATACCGTATTAGATTCTCGCGATATGAGATATCGGCCGGGTATATGTGATATAGCTGGGTCATCGGATCAAGTGTTGATTCGATGAACTGATACAGATTATATTAGTCGGTTATTTGTGAAATAGCCGGATTATCGGATCAAGTGTTGATTCGATAATTTAATGTATAATTATATATTTGATATATTAAATTACATTAACTGATATAAGCTCACTAAAAGATTCTTTTTCTCACTCGGGTAATACATTGATATATATGTGATATATGTTAATTGTATTATTTTATTTTGTTACAAATATATATTATATATGTGATATATAATATTGTAACATGATATGATTACTAATGCAACATGTTTAGTGGAGATTAAATAAGGTTAGGGTTTGATTTGGGTTAGTTCTTTTTTGATGCTTCTAGAAGGTTTTACTTTGTTTCTAGCAAAGATATTATGTTTGATATTTTTGCTAGATATTTCTAACCCAACCCAAACCCTTCACCCTAGGTTAAGTTTCTACAATGGTTAGCCTCTTCATATTCAACTATGGTTGCATTATTAATCATTATGATAATTTTCATTATTCATCACAAAAAGGAATTCTTCTTCTTCTTCTTCTTCTTCCTTGAGCTTTGAGAAAGCTTTGTAGGTTTTCTTTATGTGATGATTTAGTGTGAGAAATAGAAAATAAATGAGAGCATAAATCCTTCTTCATCATCCTAATCTATCCTAACCATTTAGATTAGGGTGTTCACTTCATTTAGTGAGTGAGAGCTTGTGTTAAAGAAATTTCAAGGTAGATCATCTTAGTTATCGAAGATCGAAAGCAAGTTTGCATCATTCTCTTCGTGGAGCCTCTCTAGAGTCCGGGTACATGATGATCGTAGCGAAGGGACCTCAACATGGAGCTTTAGAAGTGAAGGACTGGATTACAAAGGTTGTAATCCCAAACTCTTAGTGTTAAAGTGTTTAACATGCTTTGTTTCACCTAATCTCTAGTTTAAAGATCTTGGTTAGGGTTGTTCGGCACGTCTAAATTTTAAATCGGGCATGGTTGATGCCTAGTAGACCCTTGTGAGAGTGCCTAGTAACCCTGCAGTGGTATCAGAGCCAAGCTAGAGCTTTATGCGAAGTTTAGACGAAGTTTAAAGTCCGATCGAACTCCGAATACCCGTAAAACCCTAGTTTCTGGAAATTTTTTCAAATGTTGATATTTTTCATATTAAAAATGCTCAGAAAAATCAGCAGGTGATTTTATGGATTACTGTGCAAAACGACCCTTTAATACCTTTAATGCGCCGCGGAACCGCGGCAATGACCTGGCTTGCGCGGCGGTTCCGCGGCTAAACAGTAGTATTGGGGTTGGGGTTTTACACAGTAACATCCATACTGATCTCCTGATTGTTCTGGGAATTTTTATTCTACTCAAGTGTTGAGTTTTCTGGGTTGTATTGGGACTCGTTGATTCGATCGGAAAGTTTAACTTCGTTTAATTTTTTCCGGGTAATTTTAGAACGTGTTAAAAAGTTCGAACGGATATCAATAACTCACTTTTTCCCCTGTCGGAAATTTTTTCAAAAGTTGGATTTTTTCTCGAGTTTGAAACTTCCGGAAAATCATGCAAGTAACGCGGTGGACCTTCTAGAAGAACACAAACCTTAACTTGATTATGTGACCGTCTGAACCGCCTCTAAACCTCAGGGTTTGTGGCAGTACGGCGTTGCCACATATGAGGCGTTGGCTTGATCCTTCTATGGCTGGACTATTGGTACTGTGGCATGTGATAGATGCTTTTAAACTCCGCTCAAGTGTTGAGCTATTTGGGAAACCTTGGATGTTTGATTATTCGATCGGAAAGTTTAACATTGTCTATTTATCTAGAATTTGATACAATATTTGGAATCTACAAGTAGTTATGAGATAACTAATTTGAATGTTATAAATCTAACAGTTTAGTCTCATTTGATCGGTTGCCACGGGATTTTGATGTGATCAAAAGTCCGTCGCAATCACGTAGCATACGCGGATACTCGCCGGGTAAACTTAATAGATAGCCACGCCCCATAGCCCCGACCAAGTGACTGTAGGAGAACTCCGCCGCCAAAAGCATCCGTTCGGGTGCTCGCGGCAGCGGTGTTCCGCCTTAGTGCACTTCGTCGACGGCATCCGGGGGTGCGGCCGTCTACTAAAGTTTGCGATGAGCATTCGATCAGGATGTCGGGAATCTTGTTGAATTGCCCGACTAGATATTGAAAAGAGTTTTCGATAATGAGACTAAAATGCGGGGTTTATAATTGTTAGGCATGCGATGTCTAAGGAATTCATTTGGTTAGGCATGAGATGTCTAAGGAGGTTGCGGATTCCAACTGTTGTGGTTTTACACTTTCTTTTCTACGACCGTAAGCGTAGTATGTGATGTATCTCCGACTTCGTTGCTATACATCAACGACAATTGGGATACGTATACTTGCTTACGTTGATGATATGAGATATTATGTGTTGCTGTGATATGTTATATTGGATCGTCGTGTTCTGAATAGCCGGGTTTTTTTTATGTGAGATGAGAGTTTTTTCTTTTTCATTCATGTAAAATTCATTTGTATGTAATATTCTTTTATTGAGGCACTTCCGGGCTGAGGATGATATCACCATTGTATATTATTTACTTTTCCGCATTAGGTAGACCCAAGGCGGGGAGCACAAGTAACCGGGTTCTACGGTCCTGTGGGAGACCATCTCGAGGAGTTGAGACCGGGTCTCCTAACCCTATAATTGGCAGTGTTGCTTGCCGCTCTCGTAGGGGTCTAGGGATGTGGGTTTGGCTATTCATTGCGACCGTGGAATCCGCGTTTTATACAGGCTCGCATAAAACACGAAAATCCTAGTATATCCAATATTTCATATGTTATCTTCTGCTGCAATGTTCTGTGATGAAATCATATTACTGCCTGAGATGAATGTTTATATTATATATATGAGATATATGTTATATTGCAGATTTTGTTTCAAAAGTGATGCTTGTGAAGCATAATAAAATGGGACTTCATTAATAAGATTAATGAAATAAAAGAAACCTAAAGATGTTGTAGAAACTTGTTTAAAAACTGGTAGCTCTAGTTTTTGCTTTGCATAGTAGTGTTCCTTGTAGAACATCCAGCACCTTATTCGATAAGGAAAGAGCCGAGATCCCTTCACCGGGAGTGACCTCTTTAGCGAAACCAGCAGATGCTACAAACTCGGTTTGTCTTTTGATTGTTTCTATAGTTTTTGCTTTGCATAGTGGTATTTGTGAAATATCCTGCACCTTATTCGATGAGGAAAGAGCCGACGATCCCTTCACCGGGAGTGACCTCTTTAGAAATACTAGAAAAGCCTAAAAAGCACTCCATTTAAAATCACTCGATTCTACAACGATATCAAGTTCATTACGCAAAGGGTTTTCTTAAAAACCTGTCGTAGCCCTCCGTCATTTCAGATAAGTATTTCATAGTATTCATGCTGCGTTTGTTGACCTTGTCAAGGCGTAGTGAGCGGTAGCTATTTATGCTTATCTGCATAAGCATATGATGCGATTAGATTAAGGTAGTCGTGCGACTTTGTTGACCTTGTCAAGGGTCGTGCGGGTGGGTTTAATTCATATCAGGAAATGACGGGTTGAACTTGACTTACGGTCTATGCTTTGTTGACCTTGTCAAGGTCATAGATCGCTCGGGGTAAAATATTATTGGGAATTTCAAGTGTTGAAATTTGCAATGAGATTGCATACCTTCTATGAGATAGTTGGATCCCGATACCCGCTACGAGTAAGAGTTACTCCTGGGAGAGTTTTACACTACAATTAGCCGATCAAGTAGGTGTCTAGAAAGGAGTTAACGGGGTTACGCCCCCTAGGGAAACGAGGTTTATTTTAATTAGGTCCGTGCGAAAGCATGGGGAACCTCCCTCAAAGTACCGGCACTGGCCTGGTTGAAAGATTGGCGAACTTGTAGAGTGTAATTAATCCCGGCTAGTTTTTCCTTTTAGGGTTTGAAGGAAGATTTGACTAAAATAGTGGGAGACATCCTGATTAGATAAATTGATAACCAATCTAATCTTGTAAAAGCGCATGCTGAGTGTTTTCTTCTCTCTCTCTCCTGGTTGCGACTATGTCACACCTTAATCAAGATAATAATACGGATATATTGACCGAGCCCGCTTGTTATACTGCGCTAGGGTACGTTGGTCCCGCTAAGACAGAGCAGGAAATAGGAGATTACCAGAATTCCCGTGCTACCCAAACGAAGAAAGTGCATGCTGATGCATCTTCTTCGAGTGTGTTTATTACCGAAAACTGTTTCTCAGTATCCTTTACGTCCTGGGTATGAGATACCGGATCAGGATCCCGCAAATGTAATTTGTTACATGGGCTACAGATAGGTAGAGAACTGAGAACGGGTGATAAATTTCATGAGATAGAAACGGTGCAACTGTTGCAGCCAAGTCTGTTGGTAGTTATCACCCTGTATTACCAGACTACATTGATTCTGAACGAATATTATTAGATACCGAACCTGATATACAACATCATATGAGTATCTTTATAAGTAAAGAAATGATATAATTTTGTATTGTTGGATAATGTTTTGAACATTTCCTATATCAAGAGTTGATCGGTTCAGGCACGTTATCTAAAAGCATAGATGTTCTAAAATCAAACCACAGTTCTTAACGTACAGAACACACACAAGAGGAAGAGTTTAGAAATGAACGAATCCTTCTTGAGGTATTGTAGACTAGGTCATATCAATGCGACCCGACTAGCTAAGTTACATTTAGATGCATATTTAAATTAGTTTGAATCTACATCTTGTGAAACTTGTCGGTCATGTCACAGAGATAAGATGACCACAGCTCCGTTTATTGGAAACAGAGAAACAGTTAGTGAACTCTTGGGATTGATACATGCTGATGTATGAAGGTCCCCTGTTTACACATGCCAAGACCGGTTCTTTGTACTTCATTACATTCACTGGTTATCTCTCAAGATTCGGACATATGTTCCTGTTGAAACACAAGTCTGAAACTTTTGAGAAATTCATTGAATATAAGTTAGAAGTAGAGAACCAAAAATGGGTATAAGTATTATGTCCTTTGATGAGATCAAGGAGGAGAATACTTGAGCACGAAATTCCTAGACTATTCTAAAGGAGAATGAGATTCTCTCTCAGCATTACTCCTCCATATACACCATAGCACGATGGTATATCGGGGCGGAGCAATAACACCCTATATGATATGGTGTGCTCTATGATGAGTACTACTGAGTTTCCTATTTCCTTTTGGGAGTTATGCACTTGAGAAGCTGCATACCTATTGAATAGAGTTCCAATCAAATCAGTTGCCTACTACTTCATATGTGATATGGAATGGGAAGAGCCCATATCTTAAGTATGTTAAGATTTGGGGTTGTCCAGCCTATGTCTAAAAGCATAATTCAGATAAGCTCGAGGCAAAGTCAGTTCTGTAGAAGTTTGTTGGATATCCCAAGTATTCGCAAGGGAATATCTTCTACCTAACCGAGGAACAAAAGTGTTTTTGTTTCTCAGCATGCCATTTTTGTGAAAGGGAATTTCTTGTGAAGAAATTAATGATCATGAGGTAGAGCTGGAAGGAGTTCCAGCTATACAAACTGCAGCTGATGATTTGGTAGAACCGAAGGATTCAATAGTTTCTAACGAACCTCAGCCTCTCCGCCGATCTAGTAGGGTTTCTCACCCACCTGAGAGATACTTCGGATTCTCTATGACAGTGGGAGCAAGGATTGCATCATGAGATGATGACCCAACTAATTTCGAGCAGGCCATCAGGAGTGGGACTCTGTAAGAATGGCTGGATGCTTAGTGATCTGAGATGGAATCCTTATACACCAACAAAGTATGGACTTTGGTTGCTTTATCTGAAGGGTTAAATCCTCATCAAGAGCAAGTATATCTTGAGAAGATTACTTGGTGTACATGGAAAAGTTGAGACTTTCAAAGCTATGCTTAAGTCCATCCAGATCCTACTTGCCACGGCTACATACCATGACTACGATATCTGGTGGTTGGGTATCATAACTGCTTTTCTAAATACTGATTTGGAAGAGAGCATCTATAAATACACAACTAGAGGGTTTCGTAGATAGTGGGAGCAGCGGAAACGAGAGCAAGATGTTTTATGTGATAAATCAAGTATCGTGGAGTTAGAACGTCTGTTTTGATGCGGTAGTCAAAGAGTTTGACTTCATCAAAATGCTAGATGAACCTTGTATATATAAATATGTAGTAGAGAGTATGGTGGTGATCCTCGTAGAGTACGTGGATGACATACTCTTGATAGGGAAGGAGTTTCCTATGCTACGCTCGGTCAATCTCCTCTTATCATAATGATTCTCCATATAGGATCAAGGTGATACCTCCTAAATCTTAGGTTTTATATCTACGAGATAGATCTAATTGGATGTTAGGATACTCACTAGTTGTAGTGAGATGGTATCAATCGATCCTGGGGAGAATCACTAGAAAGGTTCAAGGGTGATAAGGACGACTGAATGTCAGTCGCAGGCATTGTCTTTACCCTCAGTAGAGGGACGGTATGTTGGAAGAGTTCCAAGCTAGATACCGTGACTTACTAGATGATTAAAGGCAAGATAAATCATTACCAAGGATGCTACCAAAGAGGCAGTCTGGATATAGATAATAGTTCATGAGATGGACTTTGTTCCTGCCATTGTGTGACAATGGAGTTGTGGCTTTAGCCAAGGAACCCCCGTCCCATCAGAAATCCAGATATAATTCTTAGGCAGTATCACCTGATCATGAAGATGGTTGATCTCCAGGAAGATCGAGGTTAGGAGAGCAGACACAGAGGACAACAATGCGGATCCACTCACAAAGGCCTTTTTCCCAGTAGATACTGTTATGGGATGGTTGAGTATGAGATACTTCAACCACAGCTAATTATTGGGTATGCGATACCACAACAGATAGCCCTAGTGCAAGTGGGAGATTGTTAGTTATATATATATGCCCTAGAGGCCATTATTGTACATATGATGTATATTGTAATGGATGCTTGGACATATAAAGGGAGGACATTCTTGCTTGACATGATAGTATGCTATCTGGTTGTACTTTATATTAACAAGTACTCTGATTGTCTCTATGTTACATGTTGATAAAGCCCTTCGGATATGTACTCGACTACTAGGACTATGATGAGATCATACTAGTGGGGCCACGGTAGTCGACGAGTACATCCTATAACTGTTCCTAGTCGATGGTGTATTGAGACAAGGCATCGATACACCAGAGTAGACTAGCGTATATGCATCTTAACCCATATGAGCGATGGATGATCCCATATCCATCGGTTTTTGACATCAAGGATGGTATACGGATGCTCAGTGGAGACTGGGTACACTGGACGGACTCGCCAAGAACTCCCAGATGGTATTATACACCACGTCAGATGGCAGTTCTCTGGTGACACTGGTACAGGTTAGTCTGTAGACTCAAGATCGTCATAGGGTCTTGTGTGATTCCCACTGTGCTTTGATTTCCATCATACCACGTCCAAGAGGGCGTGCAAAAAGGTGGCTTAAGGATACAGTCCCGAATCACATGGAGGCAATGAGCGATAGGAGGGGTTTCGTCTCTCCCGGTATAGGGAGTTGATGTTGCGCTGTGTTCGATTGACTATAACTGGAAATCCCTGGCCAGGGTTGCTGAGATTTACTGGTAAGTGTTATCAGTAGTTTCTCGAACTGTTATAGATCTCATATCGACACGAATTATCAAGCTACTAGGGTCTGACGTTTACCACCCCTAGGCGAGATATGCGACATATCGGACGAAGAGACCGGACTGTACGGGAGTGTTACTGATTGGATTCACGGGAGAATGTACAGACTTTCTTGTTGATCTTCTGATCGCTCAATACCTGGGTGGCTGTTACGTTTAGCTGACCGCTTGCAGCTTGTGGGTGTTTGATATGATCATCACCTACTGCCGGTGTATTGATGATTCTTTAGAGTCCTACACAGAGCTTTCTTGACTCAGGAAAAACGGAGTAGGAGCACATATATGATATGTGCGGGACCGAGAACAATACGTGTATGTGATACCGTATTAGATTCTCGCGATATGAGATATCGGCCGGGTATATGTGATATAGCTGGGTTATCGGATCAAGTGTTGATTCGATGAACTGATACAGATTATATTAGTCGGTTATTTGTGAAATAGCCAGATTATTGGATCAAGTGTTGATTCGATAATTTAATGTATAATTATATATTTGATATATTAAATTACATTAACCGATATAAGCTCACTAACAGATTCTTTTTCTCACTCGGGTAATACATTGATATATATGCGATATATGTTAATTGTATTATTTTATTTTGTTACAAATATATATTATATATGTGATATATAATATTGTAACATGATATAATTACTAATGCAACATGTTTAGTGGAGATTAAATAAGGTTAGGGTTTGATTTGGGTTAGTTCTTTCTTGATGCTTCTAGAAGGTTTTACTTTGTTTCTAGCAAAGATATTATGTTTGATATTTTTGCTAGATATTTCTAACCCAACCCAAACCCTTCACCCTAGGCTAAGTCTCTACAATGGTTAGCCTCTTCATATTCAACCATGGTTGCATTATTAATCATTATGATAATTTTCATTATTCATCACAAAAAGGAATTTTCCTTCTTCTTCTTCTTCCTTGAGTTTTGAGAAAGCTTTCTAGGTTTTCTTTATGTGATAATTTAGTGTGAGAAATAGAAAATAAATGAGAGCATAAATCCTTCTTCATCATCCTAATCTATCCTAGCCATTTAGATTAGGGTGTTCACTTCATTTAGTGAGTGAGAGCTTGTGTTAAAGAAACTTCAAGGTAGATCATCTTAGTTATCAAAGATCGGAAGCAAGTTTGCATCATTCTCTTCGTGGAGCCTCTTTAGAGTCCAGGTACATAATGATCGCAGCGAAGGGACCTCAACACGGAGCTTTAGAAGTGAAGGACCGGACTACAAAGGTTGTAATCCCAAACTCTTAGTGTTAAAGTGTTTAACATGCTTTGTTTCGCCTAATCTCTAGTTTAAAAATCTTGGTTAGGGTTTTTCGGCACGTCTAAATTTTAAATCGGACATGGTTGATGCCTAGTAGACCCTTGTGAAAGTGCCTAGTAACCCTGCACGGCATTTGTCTCGTGTGAGCTCCCACCGAACTTTGATCACTACCCTACCACGACTCTACTGAGTCGTCCAAACAGGTTTTGGTTGGGTTCAGTTCCGAGCCACATGGAGGCAGTGAGCGATTGTCGGGGATTCGTCTCTCTCGGTATAGGGAGTCGATATCGCACTGTGATTCGATTGGTCAGGACCATAAGACCATGGCCAAGGCACTTGGGATTTACTGATAGGTTGATCAGTAGTTTTCCGGATTGGTCCTGAGCCACATCGACACGACTTATCAGGTTGTCAGGGTCTGACGTTCACCACCCCCTAGACCCGGTATGCGATACTCTTTGACGAAGAGACCGGACTGTACGGATAGGCTCAGTAGGAGTTTGGACGAGCTTGCTCGTTGGACTTCCTTTTCGACAGGTACCTGGGCAGCCATTACGTACAGTTTGTGCCGCTGATGTGCTTGTGGTAAAACCCACTACCAGAGTACTGTCGAGTCTTTAGAGTCCCACACAGATGGTTTCCCTGATCCAGGTAAAACGATGTAGTAGCCGTATTTGATACGTGCAGGGTTCGATTTATTGATGTACTTGGTACTCGGATTTTCGATCGGGCAGTTTATAATACTAGCCGGCTCGGGTTTGAGCCAGATTATTAAATCAGGTATTGATTTAATAATTTACGTATATATATTTCGATATATATTGTTCACCGCCGGAAGCCGGGAAGACTGGACGTCTTTCCTGAATCTGGGGGCAGATGCTAATTGGTGCTATCCGTCCACCTCTCCGAAGATGCCAAGTTGATTTATGGAATCATGTATCGAAGGTTTAAACGGATGCGGCCGATGTAGCAGACTTCGTCAGATTCCCCCTCGCTTGAGGGGTTTTTTGATTGTGGGGACGCTCTTCCCTGCAGGCGCAAGCCCCTGCAGTTAATTACGCTACCGCATCACGGTAACAACTTTCTCCTTCTCCAGATGGTCACTTCGTGGCGTAGGTGTTTATTTTGTGTTTGGTTGCCCGTGGATTGTATACGGAGACTAAGTTATGTTGTCGCCCGTTAGGCGTGGACTAGTCTAAATCCGTATCTTTCTTAGATTTGGGTTTGGGGGGTTTGGGTTTAAGGATACGTTAGCTTTATTTGAGACTAAGATCGACTTAAACGTTTGTTAAGGACACGTTAGTCTAATTTCAGACTAAGATCGACTTAACAGGATCATTTAGATCCGACAAGAGAGCAATTGGGCCCTATTGTTTAGTTTAGTGACATTGCGGTCGATAATTAGTTTAAGGACATTGCGGTCCGTTGTTAGTTTTAAGACATTGCAGTCGAGGTTAAGGACATCATAGTCCGTGGATTTAAGGACTCCACAGTCCGATGTTAGTTTTAAGACATCACGGTCGAGGTTAAGGACATCATAGTCCGTGGATTTAAAGACTCCACAGTCCGATGTTAGTTTTAAGACATCACGGTCGAGGTTAAGGACATCATAGTCCGTGGATTTAAGGACTCCACAGTCCGATGTTAGTTTTAAGACATCACGGTCAAGGTTAAGGACATCATAGTCCGTGGATTTAAGGACTCCACGGTCCGACGTTAGTTTTAAGATATCATGGTCAAGGTTAAGGACATCATAGTCCATGAGTTTAAGGACCTCACAGTCCGTAGCGATGTATGGTTGTCGGGACCCGTCACCTCTCTGACGACGTTGAAAGATTACAACGACAGATATCAGAGGAGTAAAGAGATGTACCCTCGAACCGGGTGTGAATTGATTGGAAGAGAAATTGGGCTCAGTTCAATTTAAATTGAGGACTTATGGCCAGAATTGGGCTAAGTCCAGTTAAAAATGTTTAACATTATGTTTTTGTTATGCCTGTTAGGCCTTTGTTTGGGCTCTGCTCTTTTTACTAATGCATAGCATTGGGCTCTGACATTTTGTCTGGACTTAAAATGCATAGAATTTATCAGAAAAAACTATGTTCTGACAGCGCGCCACGTGGCGCATCAGGTGCTTTGCGCCAATTAAAGAGCGCATTGCGCTAGCGTGCATGAGGGTGACACGTGTCGCTTAGCGCTAAGCGCTGGCTTGTTTGCGCACTGCGCTTTATGAGTGCGCTGCGTCAGTTTATGGGTGCGCCAGTGAGTGACATGTGGCACGCTTGGCGCTGTGCGCCAGTCCAAGAGCGCAGTGCGCTATTTTTAGAAGCGCAAAGCGCAAACTGTTCTGTGGTTGACACGTGGCGCGTTTTGGCGCTGTGCGCCAGTCCAATAAGCGCAAAGGCGCAATTCAAGAGTGCAGAGCACTGTCCAATAGCGCAGAGCGCATTTTGATCAATTTAAGATCAAAGAACAAGTTTTTTTGTTCTTCAAAAGAGGCCTTGCCTCAAGATCCAAGAATCAAAGTTCTTGTTCTCATCAAAAGGTTCTGCCTTTATAAATCAAAAGTTCTTTTAATCTTTTATAATTAGATCTTTTTGATTTTTTTCTTTTTTTATTGAAGACCTTGATCTTGTTCTTAGATCTCTGATCTTTTTAGAAGAGAGTTCTTCTTTTTTAATGAGATGATTTCATCTCTGTTATTCAAAATCATAGTTTTTACCTTTAAAGATGAAGAAATGATCTTCTTTCTTCAAAAGCTTGCCTTTCTTTCTCTTTGAGTTTTTTCTCAAATTTTTTAGAGGGTTTTCTCTATCTGAGACTTGAAGTCTTGGGGCCTTTATATAGGGCCAATTGATTTGTTAAATTAGTTGAAGAGATCTTTCTCTGGTTGATTTGGGAATATTTTCCTCTGTTGGATCTTTGATCCTAAGGCTTCTGTTTTTACAGAAGATAATCTTTTTATTTTAATAAGATTAGAAAGGTCTTTCCAGAACAGAATTTTAATTCTGATTATTTAATAATTTATTATTATTATTAGATCTTTTGATCTAACGATGGGAAATTCTTTTAATTCTAGCGCTGACGCACTTGGCGCTAGCGCACCTAAGTTTGACACGTGGAGCGCAGCGCAACTGCACTAGCGCGCCTGTGTTTGACACGTGGCGCGCAGCGCAGAGCGCAGCGCAACTGCGTTCGACACGTGGCGCGTAGCGCAGAGCGCAAGGATCTGAAGCGTTGCTTCAATTTTAAAATTTGAATTTTGAAACAGAGCTTTACTCTGATTGGGGAAAAGGAAGCGTCGCTTCATTTCAAATCTTGGAATTTGAACAGAGCTTTGCTCTGATTGGTGAAAAGAAAGCGTCGCTTCATTTCAAATCTTGGAATTTGAACAGAGCTTTGCTCTGAATGGGGAAACAAATGCCCCCCCACCGTTGCTCTTACGTGGCCCACACGTGAGCGCAGCGGTGGTAACATCTGAGCCCTTGGATCAACTCAGAAGTTGAAGAGACGTCTTAACGCCTATAAATAGGACCTTTGGTCCTCTAGATGATTATCATCCTCTTTGAGAATTTTGTTCAGAGCACAGCTCTTCTGTTTGAGAATTTCTCACAAGTAGAAAATAGACTCTTTCCAAACTTGGGTAAAATTTTAATAAATTTTAATGAGTTAGGGTTTTACCTATTAACAGAGCCTTGCTCTTAATAGATCTTTGATCTTCAGAAAACCCACTTAGGGTTTCACTAGCAAAACTTTGCTCCATAGGTCTAAAGAGATCTAAAGAGAACCCTATTAGGGTTCCATTAATAGAGCTCTGCTCTCTAAAAGGATTTTACTTATGATTTCTTAATTCATTAATGGAGCTTTGCTCCTTTCAAATCATATAGCAGAACTCTTAAGAGTTTTTCATGGATCTTTGAAGATTAAAAATGGAATTTTATTTTTTGATGAATTATATCATCTTTTCAGAGCAAAGCTCTCAATTTTCTCGGGGGATTTCTTTAAATTCTTTTCATAACTGATTTTGACAGGTGTCACTCCTGTCTGTAGAGCATTGATCTCGAGAAGTTTAATTTCCTGTGCCTGTTTTGAATCAGAAATTGCTTAATCAGTATGTCTGCTAATTTTGTTGATTTTCTTTTACAGGAGTAATCGACGCTCACATGTACGATCTCGACGAGATTATCTCTTACGGAGACATCCGTCGACTCGGCCGTTCTCAGAATCGAGAATTCACAAACGCCGAGTGTGCCGAAATCATGAGTCGCTTCGACGCATACAATGGTCGACTGTTTCCTCGACGCTCCTCTCTCTTGCAGCTTATCGTGGGAGCCATCTGGGAAGCGCTTTCCTTATTCTGTACTGGTGTTCCACTTAGGGCATTGGATGCCGCTGAGGATAAGGTGCACTCGGTGTATTTGATGAGCCTAATCTCAAAGAGAAGGCGAGATAACCTTATTGATCTTCTGCATCAAGATTTTTAACAGTCTGCAATACTTGCTGCCTATCGGAGGGAGGGGGACATCCGTGAGGATCCCGACGCTTGTGATCGCGAAAGAAAGCATACCAGGATGGTTCGAAAGGCCTGGAAAATTCTGGACAAAGTCACTTTTGAGTTCCTCAATCCATGCCCTGGATATGAGGTTTTGCCATTGTAATTATTTTGATAATGTTTTCATTTATTGCTTTCATAATTGTAAGAGCCCCCTTTTTTTTTGAAGTATGAATGGCAAATTTCTCATTTCAGCGTGTCTTATTTTGTGTACTGAATCTTTTGCACATGCATGAATGGGTATGCCTCGAACGCTTAATTAAATGCAAATCAGATGTTCTTTCTGTCGCCTCCTTCTCCTTGCTGTGTTGTTGCCATGTGATTTTAGCAAGCGCGGTCTGTAGATAGCATATAACTGTCAATCCTGTGCTCTTTATAAGGTGGCGATGGCTTAGAAAATAGGGTTAGGATCTGTCACCTAAGACTTTTCAACTTTATGAGCCGTGAGGGTCTCATAAAGAATTTTCTCCCTACCGGCCGAGAGGGTCCCGTAGGTGTAATTTCTCCTTAAGAATCGTGAGGATTCCCAAGTGCGTTTTCTCTTGAAAGTTGTAAGGATCTCACAAGAGAATTTACTCCCTTACGAGTCGTGAGGACCCACGAGTGATGGGTGAAGTTGTCCTTATTCGCATTTCACGGAGTCAGGGGTTGCTCTGGGTGCTTCCCACGGGTTCACTGCCGTGTTTGGCAGGACCAGGCTCTGCTCTGGACGTTCTTTAGGATACCATAGTTTAAAGACATCGCGGTCGAGGTTAAGGACATCATAGTCCGTGAGTTTAAGGACCTCATAGTCCAATGTTAGTTTTAAGACATCACGGTCGAGGTTAAGGACATCATAGTCTGCGAGTTTAAGGACCTCACAGTCTAATGTTAGTTTTAAGACATCACGGTCGAGGTTAAGGACATCATAGTCCGTGGATTTAAGGACTCCATAGTCCAATGTTAGTTTTAAGACATCACGGTCGAGGTTAAGGACATCATAGTCCGTGGATTTGAGGACTCCACAGTCCAATGTTAGTTTTAAAACATCACGGTCGAGGTTAAGGACATCATAGTTCATGGATTTAAGGACTCCACAGTCCGTGAAACGTGTGGTTGTTGGGACCCGTCACCTCTTTGAAGACGTTGAGAAATTACAACGACAAATATCAAAGGAGTGAAGAGATGTACCCTTGAACCAAGGTAAAATTAGTGTAAAATCATTGGGGTTGATTGTTAGTTTTAAGGCATCACGGTCGAGGTTAAGGACATCATAGTCCGTGAGTTTAAGGACCTCACAGTCCGACGTTAGTTTTAAGACATCGCGATCAAGGTTAAGGACATCATAGTCCGTGGATTTAAGGACTCCACAGTCCGATGTTTGCTCTGGATGCTTCCCACGGGTTCATTGCTGTGTTTGGCGAGGACCAGGCTTCGCTCTGGATGCTTCACACGGGGTCAGAAGTGACGTTATCCGCATTCCACGTAACCAGGAATTTTGCTCTAGATGCTTCCCACTGGTTCACTACCGTGTTCGGCGAGGACTAGGCTCCGCTCTGGATGCTTCATACGAGTTCACTGCCGTGCTCTGCGACGACCAGGATCCGCTCTGGACGTTTTCCACGGGGTCAGAAGTGACGTTATCCGTGTTCCACGTGACCAGGAATTTTTCACTAGATGCTTCCCATGGGTTCACTGCCGTGTTCAACGAGGACTAGGCTCCGCTCTGGATGCTTCACACGGGTACACTGCCGTGCTCTGCGAGGACCAGGATCCGCTCTGGACGTTTTCCACGGGGTCAGAAGTGACGTTATCCGTGTTCCACGTGACCAGGAATTTTGCACTAGATGCTTCCCACAGGTTCACTGCCGTGTTCGGCGAGGACTAGGCTCCGCTCTGAATGCTTCACACGGGTTCACGGCCGTACTCTGTGAGGACCAGGATCCGCTCTGGACATTTTCCACAGGGTCAAAAGTGACGTTATCCGCGTTTCACGTGACCAGGAATTTTGCACTAGATGCTTCCTACGGGTTCACTGCCGTGTTCGGCGACGACTAGGCTCCGCTCTGGATGCTTCATACGGGTTCACTGCCGTGCTCTGCGAGGACCAGGATCTGCTTTGGACGTTTTCCACGGGGTCAAAAGTGACGTTATTTGTGTTCCACGTGACCAGGAATTTTGCACTAGATGCTTCCCAAGGGTTCACTGCCGTGTTCGGCGAGGACTAGGCTCCGCTCTGGATGCTTCACATGGGTTCACTGCCGTGCTCTGCGAGGACCAGGATCCGCTCTGGATGTTTTCCACGGGGTCAGAAGTGACGTTATCCGTGTTCCACGTGACCAGGAATTTTGCACTAGATGCTTCCCACGGGTTCACTGCCGCATTCGGGGAGGACTAGGCTCTGCTCTGGATGCTTCACATGGGTTCACTGCCGTGCTCTGTGAGGACCAGGATCCGCTCTGGACGTTTTCTACGGGGTCAGAAGTGACGTTATCCGCGTTCCACGTGACCAGGAATTTTTCACTAGATGCTTCCCACGGGTTCGCTGCCGTGTTCGGCGAGGACTAGGCTCCGCTCTGGATGCTTCACACGGGTTCACTGCCGTGCTCTGCGAGGACCAGGATCCGCTCTGGACGTTTTCCACTGGGTCAGAAGTGACGTTATCCGCGTTCCACGTGACCAGGAATTTTGCACTAGATGCTTCTGACGGGTTCACAGTCGTGTTCGGCGAGAACTAGGCTCCGCTCTGGATGCTTCACATGGGTTCACTGCTGTGCTCTGCGAGGACCAGGATCCGCTCTGGACGTTTTCCACAGGGTCAGAAATGACGTTATCCGCGTTCTTTGTGACCAGGAATTTTGCACTAGATGCATCCTACGGGTTCACTGCCGTGTTCGGCGAGAACTAGGCTCCGCTCTGGATGCTTCACACGGGTTCACTGCCGTGCTCTGTGAGGACCAGGATCCGCTCTGGACGTTTTCCACGGGGTCAGAAGTGACGTTATCCGTGATCCACGTGACCAGGAATTTTGCGCTAGATGCTTCCCACGGGTTCACTGCCGTGTTCGGAGAGGACTAGGCTCCGCTGTGGATGCTTCACACGGGTTCACTGCCGTGCTCTGCGAGGACCAGGATCCGCTCTGGACGTTTTCCACGGGGTCAGAAGTGACGTTATCCACGTTCCACGTGACCAGGAATTTTGCACTAGATGCTTCCCACGGGTTCACTGCCGTGTTCAGCGAGGACTAGAATCCGCTCTGGATGCTTCACACGAGTTCACTGCCGTGCTCTGCGAGGACCAGGATCCTCTCTGGACATTTTCCACAGGGTCAGAAGTGACGTTATCCGTGTTCCATATGACCAGGAACATTGCACTAGATGCTTCTCATGGGTTCACCACCGTGTTCGGCGAGGATTAGGATCCGCTCTGGTTTCTTTACACGGGTTCACTGCCGTGCTCTGCGAGGACCAGGATCCGCTCTGGACGTTTTCCACGGGGTCAGAATTGACGTTATCCGCATTCCACGTAACCAGGAATTTTGCACTAGATGCTTCCCACGGGTTCGCTGCCGTGTTCGGCGAGGACTAGGCTCCTCTCTGGATGCTTCACACGGGTTCGCTGCCGTGCTCTGCGAGGACCAGGATCCGCTCTGGACGTTTTCCACGAGGTCAGAAGTGACGTTATCCGCGTTCCACATGACCAGGAATTTTGCACTAGATGCTTCGCATGGGTTCATTGCCCTGTTTAGCGAGGACTAGGCTTCGCTCTGGATGCTTCATACGGGTTCACTGCCGTGCTCTGCGAGGACCAGGATCCGCTCTGGACGTTTTCCACGAGGTCAGAAGTGACGTTATCCGCGTTCCACGTGACCAGGAATTTTGCACTAGATGCTTCCCACGGGTTCACTGCCGTGTTCGGTGAGAACTAGGCTCCGCTCTGGATGCTTCATACGGGTTTACTGCCGTGCTCTGCGAGGACCAGGATCCGCTCTGGACGTTTTCCACGGGGTCAGAATTGACGTTATCCGCGTTCCACGTGACCAGGAATTTTGCACTAGATGCTTCCCACGGGTTCGCTGCCGTGTTCGGCGAGGACTAGGCTCCGCTCTGGATGTTTCACACGGGTTCACTGCCGTGCTCTGCGAGGACCAGGATCCGCTCTGGACGTTTTCCACGAGGTCAGAAGTGACGTTATCCGCGTTCCACGTGACCAGGAATTTTGCACTAGATGCTTCCCATGGGTTCATTGCCCTGTTTAGCGAGGACTAGGCTCCGCTCTGGATGCTTCACACGGGTTCACTGCCGTGCTCTGCGAGGACCAGGATCCGCTCTGGACGTTTTCCACGGGGTCAGAAGTGACGTTATCCGCGTTCCATGCGACCAGGAATTTTGCACTAGATGCTTCCCACGGGTTCATTGCCGTGTTCGGCTAGAACTAGGCTCCGCTCTGGATGCTTCATACGGGTTTAGTGCCGTGCTCTGCGAGGACCAGGATCCGCTCTGGACGTTTTAATCGGGGTCAGAAGTGACGTTATCCGCGTTCCACGTGACCAAGAATTTTGCACTAGATGCTTCCCACGGGTTCACTGCCGTTTTCGGCGAGAACTAGGCTCCGCTCTGGATGCTTCATACGGGTTTACTGCCGTGCTCTGCGAGGACCAGGATCCGCTCTGGACGTTTTCCACGGGGTCAGAAGTGACGTTATCCGTGTTCCATGTGACCAGGAATTTTGCACTAGATGCTTCCCATGGGTTCACTGCCGTGTTCGGCGAGGACTAGGCTCCGCTCTGGATGCTTCATACGGGCTCACTGCCATGATCTGTGAGGACCAGGATCCGCTCTGGACGTTTTCATGGGGTCAGAAGTGACGTTATCCGTGTTCCACATGACCAGGAATTTTGCACTATATTCTTCCCATGGGTTCACTGCCGTGTTCGGCGAGGACTAGGCTCCGCTTTGGATGCTTCACACGGGTTCACTGCCGTACTCTGCGAGGACCGTGATCCGATATGGATGTTTTCCACGGGGTCAGAAGTGACGTTATCCGTGTTCCACGTGACCAGGAATTTTGCACTAGATGCTTCCCACGGGTTCACTGCCGTGTTCGGCGAGGACTAGGCTCCGCTCTGGATGCTTCACACGGGTTCACTGCCGTACTCTTCGAGGACCAGGATCCGCTCTGGACGTTTTCCACGAGGTCAGAAGTGACGTTATCCGCTTTCCACGCGACCAGGAATTTTGCTCTAGATTCTTCCCACGGATTCACTGCCGTGTTCAGTGAGGACTAGGCTCCGCTGTGGATGCTTCATACGGGTTCACTGCCGTGCTCTGCGAGGACCAGGATCCGCTCTGGACGTTTTCCACGGGGTCAGAAGTGACGTTATCCGCGTTCCACGCAACCAGGAATTTTGCACTAGATGCTTCCCACGGGTTCACTGCCGTGTTCGGCGAGAACTAGGCTCCGCTCTGGATGCTTCATACGGGTTTACTGCCGTACTCTGCGAGGACCAGGATCCGCTCTGGACATTTTCCACGGGGTCAGAAGTGACGTTATCCGCGTTCCACGTGACCAGGAATTTTGCACTAGATGCTTCCCACGGGTTCACTGCCGTTTTCGGCGAGAACTAGTCTCCGCTCTGGATGCTTCATACGGGTTTACTGCCGTGCTCTGCGAGGACCAGGATCCGCTCTGGACGTTTTCCACGGGGTCAGAAGTGACGTTATCCGTGTTCCATGTGACCAGGAATTTTGCACTAGATGCTTCCCACGGGTTCACTGCCGTGTTCAGCGAGGACTAGGATCCGCTTTGGATGCTTCACACGAGTTCACTGCCGTGCTCTGCGAGGACCAGGATCCTCTCTGGATGTTTTCCACGGGGTCTGAAGTGACGTTATCCGTGTTCCATATGACCAGGATCATTGCACTAGATGCTTCTCACGGGTTCACCGCCGTGTTCGGCGAGGACTAGGATCCGCTCTGGTTGCTTTACACGGGTTCACTGCCGTGCTCTGCAGGGACCAGGATCCGCTCTGCACGTTTTCCATGGGGTCAGAATTGACGTTATCCGCATTCCACGTGACCAGGAATTTTGCACTAGATGCTTCCCACAGGTTCGCTGCCGTGTTCGGCGAGGACTAGGCTCCGCTCTGGATGCTTCACACGGGTTCACTGCCGTGCTCTGCGAGGACCAGGATCCGCTCTGGACGTTTTCCACGAGGTCAGAAGTGACGTTATCCGCGTTCCACGTGACCAGGAATTTTGCACTAGATGCTTCCCATGGGTTCATTGCCCTGTTTAGCGAGGACTAGGCTCCGCTCTGGATGCTTCACACGGGTTCACTGCCGTGCTCTGCGAGGACCAGGATCCGCTCTGGACGTTTTCCACGAGGTCAGAAGTGACGTTATCCGCGTTCCACGTGACCAGGAATTTTGCACTATATGCTTCCCACGGGTTCACTGCCGTGTTCGGCGAGGACTAGGCTCCGCTTTGGATGCTTCACACGGGTTCACTGCCGTACTCTGCGAGGACCATGATCCGATATGGACGTTTTCCACGGGGTCAGAAGTGACATTATCCGTGTTCCACGTGACCAGGAATTTTGCACTAGATGCTTCCCACGGGTTCACTGCCGTGTTCGGCGAGGACTAGGCTCCGCTCTGGATGCTTCACACGGGTTCACTGCCGTACTCTTCGAGGACCAGGATCCGCTCTGGACGTTTTCCACGAGGTCAGAAGTGACGTTATCCGCGTTCCACGCGACCAGGAATTTTGCACTAGATTCTTCCCACGGATTCACTGCCGTGTTCAGTGAGGACTAGGCTCCGCTGTGGATGCTTCACACGGGTTCACTGCCGTGCTCTGCGAGGACCAGGATCCGCTCTGGATGTTTTCCACGGGGTCAGAAGTGACGTTATCCGCGTTCCACGCGAACAGGAATTTTGCACTAGATGCTTCCCACGGGTTCACTGCCGTGTTCGGCGAGAACTAGGCTCCGCTCTGGATTCTTCATACGGGTTTACTGCCGTGCTCTGCGAGGACCAGGATCCGCTCTGGACGTTTTCCACGGGGTCAGAAGTGACGTTATCCGCATTCCACGTGACCAGGAATTTTGCACTAGATGCTTCCCACGGGTTCACTGCCGTTTTCGGCGAGAACTAGGCTCCGCTCTGGATGCTTCATACGGGTTTACTGCCGTGCTCTGTGAGGACCAGGATCCGCTCTGGACGTTTTCCACGGGGTCAGAAGTGACGTTATCCGTGTTCCATGTGACCAGGAATTTTGCACTAGATGCTTCCCACGGGTTCACTGCCGTGTTCGGCGAGGACTAGGCTCCGCTCTGGATGCTTCATACGGGCTCACTGCCATGATCTGCGAGGACCAGGATCCGCTCTGGACGTTTTCCATGGGGTCAGAAGTGACGTTATCCGTGTTCCACATGACCAGGAATTTTGCACTAGATGCTTCCCATGGGTTCGCTGCCATGTTCGGCGAGAACTAGGCTTCGCTCTGGATGCTTCATACGGGTTCACTGCCGTGCGCTGCGAGGACCAGGATCCGCTCTGGATGTTTTCCACGGGGTCAGAAGTGATGTTATCCATGTTCCACGTGACCAGGAATTTTGCACTAGATGCTTCCCACGGGTTCACTGCCGTGTTCAGCGAGGACTAGGCTCCGCTCTGGATGCTTCACACGGGTTCGCTACCGTGCTCTGCGAGGACCAGGATCCGTTCTGGACATTTTCCACGGGGTCAGAAGTGACGTTATCCATGTTCCACGTGACCAGGAATTTTTCACTAGATGCTTCCCATGGGTTCACTGCCGTGTTCGGCGAGGACTAGGCTCCGCTCTGGATGCTTCACACGGGTTCACTGCCGTGCTCTGCGAGGACCAGGATCCGCTCTGGACGTTTTCCATGAGGTCAGAAGAGACGTTATCCGTGTTCCACGTGACCAAGAATTTTGCACTAGATGCTTCCCACGGGTTCACTTCCGTGTTCAGTGAGGACTAGGCTCTGCTCTGGATACTTCATATGGGTTCACTGCCGTGCTCTGCGAGGACCAGGATCCGCTCTGGACGTTTTCCACGGGGTCAGAAGTGACGTTATCCGTGTTCCACGTGACCAGGAATTTTGCACTAGATGCTTCCAACGGGTTCACTGACGTGTTCGGCGAGGACTAGGCTCCGCTCTGGATGCTTCACACGGGTTCACTGCCGTGCTCTGCGAGGACCAGGATCCGCTCTTGACGTTTTCCACGGGGTCAGAAGTGACGTTATCCGCGTTCCACGTGACTAGGAATTTTGTTGATTATATCCGCATTTCTCGGAGTTGGGATTTGACTCTCGGTCATCTGTACACCGTCGAGTCATGGAACTGGGAGTTGCCGCCGTTTCTGATTTAACTTGATGTTGTGTCTGCTGAGACGAATGTTGAGATGATCTCCAGGCTATCTGTGACCCATCGAGATTTGGCTTGTTCTTCGGATGAAACCTGGGGGGGGAGGAGTGTGATTCCTTCTTTGTTTGCGCTCCTGGATTGTATACAGGGACTGCTGTGATATCACCTGTAGGGCATAAATTTTATTTTATTTTATTTCAATTCTTTCCTTGATGCTCAATCATTTCAGCTTTTATATCGCGGAGGTCGCGATTGCCTAATCATTTCGGCTATTTTTCGCGGTGCCCGATTATTTCGGCTATTTATTTTATTTTTACTCGCTGCTTTTTATTACGAGTTGCCCCATCATTTCGGCTATTTCGTATGCATTTGTGGCTCGCTAGCTTTTTGCCGTAAGCTTGGGATTAGACACCGATTTCGACATCAGCACCGCTACAACTGGGATATTGCCAGAAGCGAATCATCATTTGCCCCTGTCGATGTCGGACAAAGGTAGCTTAGTAAACAGGTTAGGATTCTGTCGACTAAGGCTTTTGACTTCATGAGCCGTAAGGGTCTCACAAAGGTATTTCTCCCTACAAGTCGTGAGGATCTCGTAGGTGTGTTTTCTCCTTAGGAGTCGTGAGGACTCCTAAGTGTATGTTCTCTTATAAGTCGTAAGGATCTTACAAGAGTGTTTTCTCCTTATAAGTCGAGATGACTTACAAGGGTTGTTCACCGTGCGAACATATCCCTAGTCATGGATGGGACTTTGTTAGGGAAATGTTTATTCGCGCCCGTGGATTGTATACAAGGGTCAGTGTTGCACTGCTTTAGGGCAGTATTGGAGGTTGTGGAGGCTGCTTAAGAACAGGTTCAGGTCTCTGTAGCTCCAGACTTTCAAATCTTATGAGCCGTGAGGGTCTCATAAGAGGATTCTCCTTACGAGTTGTGAGGATCTCGCAAGTGTAATTTCTCCTTAGGAATCATGGGGATCCCTAAGTGTGTTGCTCCCTTGTGAGTCGTAAGGATCTCATGCAGGTGATTTCTCCTTACAAGGTCGAGAGGACCTTGCAAGTGTCTTTTAACAAGGTTGCGCCCTTTCGGGTTTTCACAAACACCCGCCGGTAGCCCTGCTGTTTTTACTCACGGAGCCCTTTCGGGTTTTCATCCGTGCCCATTTTGCTTATGGACATACTGTTTTCTTTTTTCTTTCTTTCTTTTTTTTTAAACGAGGTTGCGCCCTTTCGGGTTTTCACAAGACTCGCCGGTAGCCCTGCTGTTTTTTCTCACGGAGCCCTTTCGGGTTCTCATCCGGGCCCATTTTGCTTATGGACATACCGTTTTCTTTTTTTTTTATCAGCTTTGGGATGCTGCAATCCACCGTAGTTTCTTGACATCTCGGTCGATAGCTAGTTTTAGGGCATAGTGGTCCGTCGTTAGTTTAAGAACGTCTCGGTCCGTTGTTAGTTTAAGGACGTTTCGGTCCGCTGTTAGTTTAAGGACGTTTCGGTCCGTTGTAAAGTAAGCCGGTTACTACTTATAGAGTTTGGGCTTAGGAAGATAGCGAGCGGACATAGTCATCGTCATTTACCATTGACCTAGGCCGTGACTCATCAAGCGTAGTACTTCTTCAGGAAGCGACCGTTTACTGGCCTGAAAGGTCTTTTACCATGCATGTCCATGAGTAGATAGGCTCCACCCTGGTATACCTTGTCTATGATGTACGGGCCTTCATAGTTTGGCTCGAATTTTCCCCGCTTGGCGCGATTGGGGATTATAGGTCTTTTGACCACTAGCACGAGTTCGCCTTGGCGGAATGTCCTCGGCCTAGTCAATCTTTCATATGAGCGCATCATCTTTTCTTTATAAGCCTCCAGATTTTGTTGCGACATGAGCCGGGTTTCATCAAGGGCATCGAGCTCCTCAAGCCGAAGGTGAGTGTTCTCCTAGTCCGTCAGCTCATAATGAACCGCCACTCGTAGAGAGGGTAACTCTATCTCGAGGGGGAGTACCGCTTCTGTACCGAATACTAATGCGTACGGCGTTGTGTTCGAGGCCGTCTTGAACGTAGTTCGATACGCCCAGAGAGCTTCTTGCAGTCTCTCGTGCCAGTCCTTCTTATTTCGGGACACTGTCTTCTTCACGATCTTTGTCAGGGTCTTATTGAAAGCCTCAGCTAGACCGTTGGCTCAGGGATTATAGACTTATGAATACCTCCAGTCTATGTTATGTTGTTGTGCGAAGCGGCTGATTTTGTGGCTTCTGTAGGCTGGCCCGTTATCGGAGATGATCCGTCGCGGAGTTCCAAACCGATAAATAACGTGCGTCTTGAAGAAATGAAGGACATTCTCCGTCTTCACTTCCCTCAGCGGTATTGCTTCTGCCTATTTGGAGAAGTAATCAGTTGTCGCCAAAATGAATCGATGTCCTCTGGACGATGCTGGTTCGATGGGGCCGATTATGTCAGTTCCCCACATTTCGAACGGCCAGCTAGCTACCGTTGGATGTAGTGGATTTGGATGCTGATGGATAAAGTCCCCATGGATCTGGCATGAGTGGCATTGCTTTTCATACTCGAGGCAGTCCTAGATCATCATGGGCCAATAGTAGCCCATCCGTTTGATCTTCAACTTCATCTTCGGCCCAGCTTGGTGAGAACCGCAGAGTCCGTCGTGAGTTTCTTAGATGACTCTTCTTGCTTCTTCAGGTCCCAGGCATCTCAACCACAAAGAATCGAATGACATCTTGTACAGAGTATCATTGACGAAGGCGAAAGATAGGGCCCGCTTCATGAGCTGATGTTTTGAGGACGCATCATCAGGCGATCGACGGGATTTGAAGTAGTCTATAAAGACTTCTTTCCAATCCTCAGCCTTTTCCTGGTCTTTTATTTGCAGGGTCGTCTTCTCAGTCGTTTCCTTTTTCTCGGATGACTCCGGAGATATTTCCGCCGGCGTAAGAACTCGACGGCTTTGCACAACGATTCTCACGTCATCGAGGTTCTCATCGGCCAATTCTTTAGCAAGCTTGGCTAATGCATCCGCTTTGCTATTTTCTGCACGCGGTATGCTTTCCAAGGTGTAGGAAGGTATTTAGGTCAGCAGTTGCTGTACCCTCTCGCCGTACTTTACCAGTTCTGGCTTGCACGTCTGATAGTTGCCGTTTACTTGACTAACGACCAGCTGGGAGTCTCCATATATAAGAAGGTTTTCGATTCCCATGTCGATGGCGATCTCGAGACCTGCTATCAAAGCTTCGTATTCGGCTTCATTGTTCGTCCTCGGCTCTGTCAAGGAGAAGGAGAAGCGCGTTATCCCTCCTTGTGGGGTCACGAAGATAAGGCCTACCCCCGATTTGATTATAAGGGTGCTTTGTTTGCGCTTCTTCATGGAAGACGCTCCATCAAAATAAAGTTCCCATCGGGTATCACCACCGTCGATCGCATCAAACGCATGTTCGTTTGGTAGTTCGCAATTCAAAGGGGAATCGGCCGGTATCGGATGCTCAGCGAGGAAGTCGGTGATGGCCTGGCCTTTCACTGCCTTAAGAGGTTGATAAGTTATTGAGAACTCCATCAGGAGTAGGGCCCATTTAGCGAGTCGCCCCGTCAGTATGACCTTTAACATCAAATACTTGAGAGGATCCACCTTTGATATGAGACGGACTTCATGCGCCAGTGCATAGTGCCTGAGTTTTGTTATCGCGAAGATCAACTCCAGGCAATGTTTTTCGATGGGAGAATAATTGCTTTCTGCCCCCAGGAGAACTCGACTCAAGTAATGGAGAGCTCTTTCTTTCCCTTGGTCGTTCTCTTGTGCCTATAATGAGCCTAAGGAACCTTCAAGGGCGGTTGTATACAGAATGAGAGGCTTTCCCTTGACCGGAGCGGCCAGCACTGGCGGGTTCTGCAGATACTGCTTGATTTCGTCCAGCGCGCCTTGGCATTTGTGATCCCAGATGAAAGGGGTGCCCTTCTTCATCAAATGACTATAAGGACGGCACTTTCCAGAGAGATTGGATATAAATCGCCGGATATACGCGAGCTTCCCTTGGAGAGACTGCAATTTCTTGAGAGTCCTTGGCGGACGCATTTCCATGATCGCCTTGATCTTCGACAGATCTATCTCGATACGTCGGTGTCGGACGATGAATCCTAGGAATTTGCCTGAAGACACCCCGAATGCGCATTTGAGAGGGTTCATCTTCAAGTTGTATTACCGAAGACGTTGAAACACGATCTTTAGATGCTCGAGATGTTCCTCATATGATTTTCTTTTAACCACGAGGTCGTCGATATAGCATTCGACGATTTCATGTATGAGGTCATCGAAGATCTTCGTTATGGCCCTCTGATAGGTGGCACCGGTGTTCTTTACACCGAAGGGCATCACCTTATAGCAGAATATACCCAAAGGGGTCCAGAAAGCGGTGTGCTTCTGGTCTTCGGGATGCATCTTTATCTGATTATATCCTGATGATCTGTCCATGAAGGAGAAAACTTCGTGAGTGGACGTATTGTCTATCATTAGCTCAGTGACTGGTACTGGGAAATCATCCTTCGGACAGGCTTTATTGAGATCCCAAAAGTCCACACATATGCGCACTGTCCCATTCTTCTTCATCACCGGGACGATGTTGGCGATCCAATCAGGATACTGAACCTCTTAGATGAAGCCATAATCGATTAGCTTCTTAACCTCGGCGTTGATGCTCATCTCAAGCTCAAGCCGCATTCTCCTCGGTGCTTGTTTGACTGGCTTGACGTCCCGGGATATTGCCAATTTGTGGACCTCAATCTCTGAATCTAATCCTGGCATTTCGGAATAGTTCCATGCGAAGCAATCTCTATGCTGTATAAGCACGTCTTTTAACGCAGCCAACCTTTCTTCAGATAGCAGCTCACTGACGAATGTCGGCCGCGGGTCGCTTTTCGTCCCCAGATAAATTTTCTTGAGGTTATCTGCAGTAGTGTGTATTCCATCTTCCAGCTCTTTTGGCGCCGGTGGAAACTCTGAGATCACCTCGTCATCATTGTTTTCGAAGCACCAGGGGAGGTCATCCATATTCTCGGGTTCTTCCTCTGATAGCGTTATCATATGACAAGTACGAGCTCGCTTCCAAGACCGATGTTGATCTGGTTCTACCTTTGCTGTATGCGCGGCTTTTGGTTCGTGCCTGTGCGGCGGAGTTATCCTCCAACTGCTGGATAGAGCGAACTTGCCGAGCTGATATTGATCTTCAACCCAATTCTTGAAGGTGAAGCAGTCTTCGAGAGGATGTCCTATCGCTTGGTGATAAGAACAATAGTCTGGGTGAGAGACCTCGTTGGCTTGCTCAGGGTATTTAGACTCCAGAAGTGTAATCATTTGATGTCTTATGGCAAGATCAAGTATCTTCTTTGTCTTGTCTTGAGGAAAGGAGTATGCTCGACCCATCTTCTTTATAAGAGATGAATCTGGTTTGCTCGGTTCTCGATCGCGTGACTTCTTGGTCTCGCTTTGTCGCTGTCGAACGCCTTTTTCGCTCTTTGACTTGTTTCTGCCTCTGCGTCGGGTCTTTTGTACAACAGGTTAACAGGGAAGGGCATTTTCATCTTTCATAGCCTGTTGAAGAAGGTGTTACATCCTGGCTTTCTCGTAGATGGCCATTTCGTGATTATGGTCATCTCGAATTTTTTGACCAGCCTCCCTTATAAACTTGTCCATTTGTTCTTCGAACGACGGACTAGGCATTTTCACGTCGAGGGCTCTTTCTGGTTCAGGGTTAGCATTCTCCCATTGAGCATCTCCTTCTTCATCAAAGTCATGTACGACATAGCAGTCGTGGAGTAGCTCCCGTTTCTTGGACCGAACATATCCAAGCCCAATCGCTTCCATTCTCCCGTTAGGCAACTTGCGCTGAGTTCCGGGAACGTTCCAGATCCTGTCATAGAACTTAGCTTTTCGAACGGTCTATCTGAGGGGTATCCCTTGGCGCTTCAATAGCCTTTTCAAGCCTTCTGTGTAATATCTTGGCAGACGAATGGGCTGGAGCCTGTCAAGTGTAGAATCGGCGCCATGCCAAACTTCTTTCTCCACTTCGGTTTCTCTGGAGCGGTAGAATAGGATCGCCTTTTCGCCTTCTCGCCTGGGAGGGACATAGAACGTCTGCAGCTCTTCCACACTGTAGGTGTCAAGCACGTCTAGTTCTTTATGATGTTTGGGCGGAACCATGGCAACTTGCAAACTTTGCTCTTCATTAGCGAATGTTTGTATTGAAGGCCGAGCGGAGAATATAGCATGGACCCCATCTTCCGAGTCACTGCCAAAGATCAACATAGGAGTGGACGGTCTTTGCTTGTTGTGCTGAGGTGGACCTGAATAAACCATCGCTTCCTCTTCTTCAGTATCACTCCCGAAGACTGGAATGGTGGTGATAGCTTTGTTCTCCGGTTTGTGACATCTCCGTGTCCTCGAAGTCTGGCAAAAAGTATTTTGCATCTTCGTACTTGCGGACTTCATTCACGGAGAATGGATTTAGCTCTCCTGTTACGGTATACTCGAAACCATCCTTGAAGTATTTCATGCACTGATGTTGTGTAGAAGGGATGATCTTGTACTCGTGTAACCAAGGCCGACCGAGCAAAGCGTTATAGCATGTCTTGGCATCAATGACATGAAATTTAATATCCGTGATAAGTAGCCCGAATCGTAATGTCAATATGACAGACCCCAGAGTCCGCGATGACTGGGAGTCAAAACCAGAGATGGTGATTTTAACACGAGCGAGATGCTGGACGCTCATGCAGATTTCCTTCAACACTCGCACATTGAGAAGATTGACGTAAGACCCATTGTCGACCAGGATTTTGCCTATTTTTATATCATAGCAGTATCCTGAGACATAGAGGGGACAGTTGTGCTCGCACGTCCCAAGGAGGAGGTCTTCGTCGCCGAAGGTGATATCGGCTGTGTGTACTTTCTCTAGCTCGTCCTTCATCTTTTCTTCATTGAGAAAAGCTTGGAATTGCTCTGGCTCTTGTAGCGCCTTGATCAGTGAATCTCTCGCTTCTTTGGATAGTAGAAGGGCGTCGAGAATACTGAGTTGCGAGGGTAACTTCCTCAAGTGCGCCAGAACGTTATAGTCCACCTTACTCTTCTTTGGCGGGTCCTTGGTGGTCAGTTCTTTCATGACTTGGTCGTCCAGGGCGATATCCTCGGAGACCTTTTCTTTTCCCTTATCTTTTCTACTCGTGGATCCGAGATTCTTTTCTGGAAGCATGCGATTGCGCAGCTGAATGTTTTCACAAGCCTTCGGTTCTTCCTCCATCCCCAATGTGGATTCTTTAAAGAGAGGGCCAAGAGCCATCTCTTCGTCAGAGTCACTTCCGAAAGTGAGAATCTGTGATCCTCCGGTGTTAACCATGCGACAGTTACCGGTATTTCTTTTATGCTCCTCAGTCGCACTTCTTTGCTCCCGACGAGTTTTGCATTTCATCCGCTTAAAATGTTGCTGGAGAGTAACATATCCCTGCCACCATCTTTTAAAAGCGTCACACTCTTCAGTAGGCTGCGAAATCTTTTGATGATATAAGCAGTAGCTAGGATGTGTTTCTGTTTCACCAGGAGTGTTTCGTTCAGAGGGTGGTAGCTTCATTCCTATTGATATGGCTTTAGCAAAACTTTTCCTCGTCTTGAACTTGTTTTTATCCGCGACGGATGTCCCTTGATTCGGAGGGAGTGTCTCGATTCTTTCGTCTAGTCGTCGGCGTTTGGCTCTTTCAAATATGGCCATCTCACGCTCCCGATTGGCTTTACTTTTCAGATGAATCTCATTCAGGAAGGCGTCGACCATTTCGTCTGACGGCCATAGAAGTTCTGGCTCGGGACCTGCCCCCAGTCTCTCTGTGCAGGGAGCTTCTTCATTTTCTAGCGATGAATGAGAGATCACATGGCAGCTCGCTACGTAATCTTCAGATCCATCCGACGATTCTTCTTCATCATCTTCGACCTTAAGGACGTGGCCGAGGAACTCTTGGAGCGTGATTGGAGTCCGCGCCTTCTGGTTATACTCCTCCAGCGCGTCAATCTATTTCTGTAGGTCCGTGCGCTTGTCACCAGGATTCATGGGCTTCTTAGATTTCTTCTTCTTTTTCGAAGATTTCGATGGCTGGGTATGAGCGCTTTGGCTATCACCACCAGTCTTTGGAGTTGGGCGCCGCTTTAGCATCCCTTCGACGATCTGGGGTTCCAGCGGATTCTTCCACCTGATTGCCGGACATGTCTGGAGATCATTCAGCATCCTTTTGGTTTTGGCCGAAAGAGCCACCTCCCATGGAGCTTCCTCAACAAAAGAGCACGTTGCCCGTGGTGTGTCCGTCTTCTTAGGAGTGTGCGGTTGTGGTGGGTTTACTTTCCACTTCTCAAACAACGTAAACTTGCCTTGTAGGTATTGATCTTCGATCCATCCCTTAAAGACGAAGCAATCCTCGATCGGGTGGCTTACCATTTTGTGGTAACGGAAATAATTGGGATTATTCACTTCGTTGGGTTGCGGTGGTCACCTTGGATTCGGCAAATTAATAAGCCTGTTGTACATAGCCAGCTCGAACAGCCTCTTTGTTTTGTCCCGTGGGAATAAGTAAGGACGCTTCATTTTCTCATTGTAATAGCGTCGTCTCTCCTCCAGTCGATTTGCTAGCTTTGGGGCACTGGGCTGCTGTTGGGTGTTTGCAACGAAGATCGCCTTCCCCTTACCCTTTTCATTCAGCGGTTCCGGTTTCGGGGGAGACGGTCTATGACCCATCTGGTCCATTTGGGCTAACTTGTCGATTAAAGCTTGGAACGTGGTCGGTTTGAAGAACATCATGAACTGTGAAATAGTTGCATGAAGGTCTAGGGTTCCCACGAACATGCCCACCGCTGGTGCTTCTTCGATGCGCTGTTCGCACTTCGACCACAGATTTCGCCATCGGATTGCATATTGAACCCAAGTTTCGCCCGGCTTCACCCTTGCATCGATCAACGCCGTTATTGGGGTGTGTTCACTGGCGCTCGTGAATCGCTAGGTAAATAGCAACTCCATCTCTGTGAAAGTTTTGACGGAGTCGTTTGGAAGCTCGGAGTACCACTCAAACGCCGTCTCCGATAAGCTACCGACGAATTGGCGAAGTAAAAGCTTATCATCGCCGCCAGTGTTGCCACAAAGAGCCCTAACTGGGCGACGTGTTGATGGGGATTGCCTGTCCCCTTGTAGACATGGAATTTCGGGATCGTGTAGCCCGGCGGGTATTTTATCTGATCATACCAGCCCGGATATGGTCGCCCTGTTTTGACGACTTGGCCGGCCGCTTCATTTGCCTGGGGAACTCGTATTTGTTGAGCAATATAATCATCCAGGGCGGCCTTAGAGATTGTTTTCTCTTTGGCTGTTGAAAGGGCTGGAGGTGGATTTGACGTTTCTCCTCTGTCGTCTTCGAGGATAATCGGAGGATCTTCAGCTGGGGGATCCGGCTGGATCTCATGCCCATCATGTCTTGGAACTGAAGAGCCATTTGCTTTATATTAGCTGCTTGTTCCGCAGCCTCCTTGTCTTTTTTTTCGAGCATTCTCCGAAGGAATTCAGCATCAGTCTCGTGTTCGTGACGTTGTTTCGATGACGCCTCAGAGCTTTCTTTTGGCCCGGTGAGTGCAGCCATTTCAGTCAGCATCTCCTGAAGCTTCTGCTGTTGTTGTTCCTGAGCCCTTGTTATTGATCGGGTGAGCGGTCGGTGGCCCGTCGAAGCGCGGCTATCCTCTTTTCCGGATGCCATGTAAACAGTATGCACCACCATGCCTCTAGACTTAGGGCGTTTGGGCTCAGTGCCTTTGACATTTGTCACAGGCATGGGGATTTTCTCCGGCCTTCTCCTCTTATGAGCGGTCAAAGTTGAGGGGGCCGTCGCAGTGGGCACCCAGATAGCTTTTCGTGGCTTGGCAGGATGGTTTTCTTTTTGTTGAACCTTCGCCCTTTTTTGTCGGCGAGGGTAATCTTGATCAACCACTGAGTTCCGGACCTGCCGCCAGACTTTGTAGATGTTGGAGGACAGCCGCTGAGGGGACTGTTCTGGCTTTTCTTCCACAACATTCTCCACCAGAGGAGGAGATCTTTTCAGCACGACGGTAGGAGAATTCTTACGCACCTTATTCAGCAGCTCGAAGCTGTTCCCAGTTGGAACAGTAGCATTAATTTCCGCCGTTGGGGCTGGTGGAGTTAGCCCAGAGGGGGAGTTGCCCCCGACCTTCCTTACCCGGCGCCAGTAGCGACGTCGAGCGCCTCAAGCCGATGGAGTTGAATCGGTGATGGGGATGGCTTCGTCTTGCCCCTTATTCAGGTGAGGGGCTGTTGCCGGTGTCAGCCTATTAAAGACTGATGTCCTTTGAGTAGCAGGAGCGGAAGTTGGAACGGTCAGTCTTGTAAAGATCGACCCCTTGGCAGGAGAAGCCGCCTTGATGACTTCAGAAGCAGGGTTGGTTACTCTCTTCGGAATAACCTTCTCTGGGATCGCAGGCTTCATTGTGGGCCCACAGGAATTTTGGCCCAATTTAGAGAAGACCGAGGAGCTGGAGCTGGACGACCCGCTGAGAGGGGTCACAGTAGCTGTAAGTCGATCGAAAACTGACTTCTTAGGAGCTTTTGGTACTGGAACGGAAGTGGTGAAGCTCGTTGGCGGGAGCATGGTCCCGAAAAATAGCCCTGTAGTGGCTTTGGTGACCTGCTCTACGGGCATCGTGAACAGGGAAGCCGCTTGGGGCCCGTAGGTTATGCCCCCAGCTGATGCAGGACATGAGTTGCATTTGCATATGGAACACTTCGAGCAGGTGAATGCCATTGATCCTTTGCTTTCTGCACCAAGAAAAACGCCAAATCTTAGTACCTCGAAACCCAAGGGCAACCATTAGCAATCCGCGATTGGTTCGCGAACACGACACACGAAGTGTAGAGTGGAAAGAGGAAAAGGTCCCACCGGGCGTGCCAGAATCTGTTCACCGCCGGAAGCCGGGAAGACTGGACGTCTTTCCTGAATCTGGGGGCAGATGCTAATTGGTGCTATCCTTCCACCTCTCCGAAGATGCCAAGTTGATTTATGGCACCATGTATCGAAGGTTTAAACGGATGCGGCCGATGTAGCAGACTTCGTCAGATTCCCCCTCGCTTGAGGGGTTTTTTGATTGTGGGGACGCTCTTCCCTGCAGGCGCAAGCCCCTGCAGTTAATTACGCTGCCGCATCGCGGTAACAACTTTCTCCTTCTCCAGATGGTCACTTCGTGTCGTGGGTGTTTGTTTTGTGTTTGGTTGCCCGTGGATTGTATACGGAGACTAAGTTATGTTGTCGCCCGTAGGGCGTGGACTAGTCCAAATCTGCATCTTTCTTAGATTTGGGTTTGAGGGGTTTGGGTTTAAGGATACGTTAGCCTTATTTGAGACTAAGATCGACTTAAACGTTTGTTAAGGACACGTTAGTCTAATTTCAGACTAAGATCGACTTAATGGGATCATTTAGATCCGACAAGAGAGCAATTGGGCCCTATTGTTTAGTTTAGTGACATTGCGGTCGATAATTAGTTTAAGGACATTGCGGTCCGTTGTTAGTTTTAAGACATTGCGGTCGAGGTTAAGGACATCATAGTCCGTGGATTTAAGGACTCCACAGTCCGATATTAGTTTTAAGACATCACGGTCGAGGTTAAGGACATCATAGTCCGTGGATTTAAAGACTCCACAGTCCGATGTTAGTTTTAAGACATCACGGTCGAGGTTAAGGACATCATAGTCCGTGGATTTAAGGACTCCACAGTTCGATGTTAGTTTTAAGACATCACGGTCAAGGTTAAGGACATCATAGTCCGTGGATTTAAGGACTCCACAGTCCGACGTTAGTTTTAAGACATCACGGTCAAGGTTAAGGACATCATAGTCCATGAGTTTAAGGACCTCACAGTCCGTAGCGATGTGTGGTTGTCGGGACCCGTCACCTCTCTGACGATGTTGAAGGATTACAACGGCAGATGTCAGAGGAGTAAAGAGATGTACCCTCAAACCGGGTGTGAATTGATTGGAAGAGCAATTGGGCTCAGTTCAATTTAAATTGAGGACTTATGGCCAGAATTGGGCTAAGTCCAGTTAAAAATGTTTAACATTATGTTTTTGTTATGCCTGTTAGGCCTTTGTTTGGGCTCTGCCCTTTTTACTAATGCATAGCATTGGGCTCTGCATTTTGTCTGGACTTAAATGCATTGCATTTATCAGAACAAAGTATGTTCTGATTGCGCGCCACGTGGCGTATCAGGCGCTTTGCGCCAATTAAAGAGCGCATTGCGCTAGCGCGCATGGGGGTGACACATGTCTCTTAGTGCTAAGCGCTGGCTTGTTAGCGCACTGCGCTTTATGAGTGCGCTGCGCCAGTTTATGGGTGCGCCAGTGAGTGACACAAGGCGCACTTGGCGCTGTGCGCCAGTCCAAGAGCGCAGTGCGCTATTTTTAGAAGCGCAAAGCGCAAACTGTTCTATGGTTGACACGTGGCGCGTTTTGGCGCTGTGCGCCAGTCCAATAAGCGCAAAGGCGCAATTCAAGAGTGCGGAGCACTGTCCAATAGCGCAGAGCGCATTTTGATCAATTTAAGATCAAAGAACAAGTTTTTTTGTTATTCAAAAGAGGCCTTGCCTCAAGATCCAAGAATCAAAGTTCTTGTTCTCATTAAAAGGTTCTACCTTTATAGATCAAAAGATCTGTGAATGAAGTAAATTACTTCTTTTAATCTTTTATAATTAGATCTTTTTGATGTTTTTCTTTCTTTTTATTGAAGACCTTGATCTTGTTCTTAGATTTCTGATCTTTTTAGAAGAGGGTTCTTCTTTTTTAATGAGATGATTTCATCTCTGTTATTCAAAATCATAGTTTTTACCTTTAAAGATGAAGAAATGATCTTCTTTCTTCAAAGGTTTGTCTTTCTTTCCCTTTGAGTTTTTTCTCAAAGTTTTTAGAGGGTTTTCTCTATCCGAGACTTGAAGTCTTGGGGTCTTTATATAGGGCCAATTGATTTGTTAAATTAGTTGAAGAGATCTTTCTCTGATTGATTTGGGAATATTTCCCACCGTTGGATCCTTGATCCTAAGGCTTCTGTTTTTACAGAAGATAATCTTCTTATTTTAATAAGATTGGAAAGATCTTTTCAGAACAGAATTTTAATTCAGATTATTTAAAAATTTATTATTATTATTAGATCTTTTGATCTAACGGTGGGGAATTCTTTTAATTCCAGCGCTGGCGCACTTGGCGCTATCGCACCTACGTTTGACACGTGGCGCACAGCGCAGAGCGCAGCGCAATTGTGCTAGCGCGCCTGTGTTTGACACGTGTCTGTGCTAGCGCGCCTGCGTTCGATACGTGGCGCGCAGCGCAGAGCGTAAGGATCTGAAGCGTTGCTTCAATTTTAAAATTTGAATTTTGAAACAGAGCTTTGCTCTGATTGGGGAAAAGGAAGCGTCGCTTCATTTCAAATCTTGGAATTTGAACAGAGCTTTGCTCTGATTGGGGAAAAGGAAGCGTCGCTTCATTTCAAATCTTGGAATTTGAACAGAGCTTTGCTCTGACTGGGGGAAACATATATATTCTAGTATTACGTTCTTCGTGTTATTCTATCTCTTTTGGGCGTTCGGATTTTTATCTGATTGCCGGTATATTTATACTGTAGATTGAAATCCGTATTTTCTACAGATTTCCTTCTAGAAGGTGGCCACCTCATTTTGGATTTTCCATTTATTTCGTAAATGGAAATGAGGTGTAAAGTGAGAGGTAAGGGAGGAAAGGTAGTGACCATACTTCAATAGTAGTTAAATGAATTTATAATTCATTTTGGAGTTACTATTGAAGCATGGTTGCTAATTGTTTAATGAAAGAAATCATACACAAAACCTATGTGTGTATTTTCTCTTTCATGATATGCTTCATTATTTTTCTTGAGCTTTTTTTGCTCTTGCTCTCCTCTTTCCTCTCTAGCTTCTTCCACCTTCATCTCCTTCCTCTTCACTACCTTCTCATGTGTTGAGAATCAAGTGAAGAGGCAAGAAAGAGATAGCTAAACACTAAGACATCCTTCACTACATCCTAGACTACTTGGTTTAGCAAACCAAGTTCTCTAGTTGCTCCTTTAGTTACATAGTTAGGAGCTAGAGTCATGGATCATACTTCCCGGGTGGATCATCAAGGACAAAAGGAGGCCAGAGAATAAGCTCGATCCCGGAGGACCGATGGAGCCGGAGTTGGAGTTCAAGCATGTTCAAGGTGGATGCAAGGAGCTAAGGATGAAGAATGAAGACCGAAGGACTTGGTTCGTTTGGTAAGAATTCCTCATCATAGTAGATAGCTCTCCTAGTGTAGCTAGTTAGTTTTATAGAAAGATCCGGTTAAGTTTTATTCTAGTGTCAAGTTTTTGTTCATAAGAAAATTTTTGTTCCGCATTTGGCCATGGAAGTTGGCCGGGGCACTAGGGTAACCCTTCATGGTATCAGAGCCAACCCATAAATCCTATACTAGCTTATTTAAACGTGTTTAGAATAACGATCGACTGAAAATTTCAAAAACTGCATTTCAAATCATGGGTTTTCTGTCGATTTTAAAAGTGCTCGAAAAATCAATTTTTTGCTCTCAGAAAATCATGCAGGCTTTTCTAAGATGACAGAAGAAAATTGGTCACGTGATCCCTCTAAACCGCCGCGGATCCGCCGCGCAAACCCCCTATTGGCGGCGGTTCCCCGGCCGTTTTGGGGCCCACGTGAACAAAATTTCTTCTGGGCCTTTTATTTTTGAATTGTGATTTCTGGAATAATTTTTTTTTGGGCACAGATTTGTTACAGTGTTGGTTTAATACTTGGGGCTCACTTGGAAAGTTTAGTCGATCGTAATTTTAAAATACATATTTTGTTATCAGTACTTAGTTTAGATTCTGCGACCGTGAATGTCATTTGATCGGTAAATCCGTCTATCTGCTATATGTTCTTTTAGACGGATTTGCGAACGTGACATTCGCGTTGATGTTTCTATGGTTGTGCTGATGTTGTGGTTGGACTGTCATGGTGGATAGCATGTACTGCAATGTTAGAAATACAGTTTATAATTTCATTTGTACATTTGTTATTGCGGGGCGAGCGTCCGACATGTGGACTGCTGTCTTTACCGGGTTGTATATTATTTTAGGGCACGACCGGGTTGAGGTCGATATCACCGCTTGTATATATTATTTTCATTTTCTGTATTAGCATTACCCCACGTTGGGGTGCACGAATAGCCGGGTTCTGGAAGACAACAAGCCCGCATCTTATGGCGCTGAGACGGAGGGGGCTTTATTCTAGAATTGGCAGGCTATTCGCCGCACTCGTAGGGGGTACAGGTTTTCATTGCATAGGCTATCCACACGACCGGGAACGTCAGGTTTTATTTGTGGCTCAAATGAAACCCGGGGCTCCAAGATTATCCACCATTCTGTATTGTTATCTGTGATTTTGTTTATTATCATGCCAGGGACGAATGTTATATATACTTATATATATACTAGTAGATGTTGTATATGTTTTGCACCCGCACTAGTCCAGCCCCCGCTCTGTCGTTAGTTAAGTAACCTAACGGGTGATGACGGGGCCCCGTGGCAAATGCGGATGGCATACACGTACATTTTATTTTCGTTCTTTTCTGGTGTGATAGGCTACAAATTGATGGGACCACATTTATTTTAATTAATGCAAGATAATAAACCTAAAAGATGTTGTTGGAACCAAGCTTTAAAAACTGACATTACAGACGTTCTCTTTTACTTTGCACAGTGGTATTCAGTTTGGAATATCCAGCACCTCATTCGATGAGGCAAGGGCCGAGATCCCTTCACCGGGAGTGACCCCTTGAGTAAAAGTTTGTGTCAGGGTAATAACTTCACTATAGTCGATTATTTTTGCTTTGCATCGTGGTATTCATTTTGGAATATCCTGCACCTCATTCAACGAGGAAAGAGCTGAGATCCCTTCACAGGGAGTGACCTCTTTAGCAAAGGTTTTCGCCACTATATATTCATAAAACTACTCAGGTTCCTTCAACAATATCAAGTTCATTACGTTAACGGGTTTTTCGCCAAAAACCCAGCCGTAGCCCTCCGTCATTTCAGATAAGTACCATTTAGTATTCGTGCTGTGTTTGTCGGCATCCGTCAAGGCATAGTGTGCGGTAGCTGAATGATATTTGTTTGTTGCATGGATATGCATTAATTTAGGACAGTCATGCATCCTTGTTGGCATCCGTCAAGGGTATGTATGGGTGGGTCTAAATTAATCAGGACAATGACGGGTAGAACTTGACTTACGCTTTATGATTTGTTGGCATCCGTCAAGGTCATAGAACGCTTGGGGAAAAAACCACATCGGGAGTTTCAAATATACAGGAAACTTGCAGACTTAGTACACCTTCTGGAGTGTGGTGACTAGAGTGGATTCCACCTAGTGCATCACACAATTATAGTTGGATCCTGATCCCACTGATGAGTAGGATTACTCTCGGGAGATTATCACACTTAACAATCAATGCTATAAACCAAGTAGGTGTCTAGAAAGGTGTTAGCGGGGCTACGCCTCCATGGAAAAGAGGTTATGTAATTAAGGAACTTCGCAAAAGCGTTGGAGAACCTCCCTCGAAGTACGAACACCAGCCTGGCTAAAAGGTTAAGTAAGTATTGTGACGTGCGATTAATCCTGACTAGTTCTTCTTTTAGGGTTTGAAGAAGAATTTGAGGAAACAGTGGGAGCCATCCTGATTAGATAAATTAATAAACCAATCTAATCTTGCAAGAGCGCACGCTGAGTGTTTTCCTTCTCTCTCTCCAGGTAGAAACCATTTCACGCCCTAATCAAGATAATAAAATGTATCACTTGACGGGTCCGAATTCTTATTCGGGGCTAGGGAACGTCGGTTCGGCTCTAACTTAAGAGAACGGTCATGAGTATGAGCATCGGAAAGAGGATTGTTTGAATTCCTTGATGACCCCATCGAAGAAGAAACATATTGTTGCATCTTCTTCATGTGTTTTTGTAGTTGAGAACTGCTTTTCGGTCAGTTCTACCTCCTGGGTACTAGATACCGGATCAGGATCTCATATCTGTAATTTATTGCAGGGACTGAGAAAAAGTAGGATAGTTGGACCTGGTAATATGTCCCTCAGAGTAGGGAACGGAGCACAAGTTAATGCTGCGGCCGTCGGTGAATATCACCTAGTGTTGCCAAATGGCAATGCTATGATTTTGAACAATTGCTACTATGTACCTTCCATGGTTTGCAACATAATATCAGTTTCTTTACTTGATAAAGATGGATATAACTTTGTTTTTGATAGAAATATCATGAAAATCTACCTTGATATGGTATTGGTTGGAGAAGGTACACTGTGTAATGGTATCTATGTTCTAAATCAGAACACAGTTCTCAATATACAAAACATATGTACGAGGAAGAGTTCAGATACGAACGAATCCTACTTGTGGCATTGCAGACTTGGTCATATCGGAGAGAAAAGACTAAGTAAGTTACATAAAGATGGATTCTTGAATACATTCGAATTTTCATCTTATGAAACTTGTCAGTCTTGTCTCAAAGGAAAGATGACCAAATCTCCGTTCACCGGGCATGGAGAAAGAGCAGCAGAGCTCTTGGGACTCATACACAGTGATGTATGTGGTCCGATATCTATACATGTAAGCGGTGGGTTCTCATACTTCATCACATTCACTGACGATCTCTCTAGGTTCGGATATATGTATCTTATGAAACACAAATCTGAAGCTTTTGAGAAATTCAAAGATTTCAGAAATGAAGTAGAGAAACAGACAGGCAAAAGTATTATGATCCTCAGATCTGATAGAGGAGGGGAGTACTTAAGCATGGAATTTCTAGAATACTTAAAAGAGAATGGAATTCTCTTTCAGCTTACTCCTCCTTATACACCACAGCACAACGGTGTATCGGAGCGGAGGAATCGTATCCTATTGGATATGGTTCGCTCCATGATGAGTATTGCTGAGTTACCTCTTTCTTTTTGGGGACTTGCGCTTGAAATAGCAGCCTATCTATTGAATAAGGTTCCGACCAAATCCGTGCCTACCACCCCATATGAACTGTGGGAGCAGAAGAGACCATACCTTAATTTTATTAAGATATAGGGTTGTCCAGCTTATGTAAAGAAGCAGAACCCGGACAAACTCGAGACACGGTCAGTTTTGTGTAAGTTTGTAGGATATCCTAAGCATTCGCAAGGATATCAATTCTACCACACCGAGGAACAGAAGGTGTTTGTTGCTCGCCACGCTGTCTTCTTAGAAAGGGAATTTCTTGCAAAAGAAATTAGTGGGAGTACGGTAGAACTGGAAGAAATTCCAGAAGGACAAACTGTAACTGAAGATTTTGTGGAACCTCAGGATTCAATAACCCCGGACGAACCTCAGCCACTCCGCAGATCTAGTAGGATTTCTCATCCGCCCGAGAGATAATACGGTTTTCTTATAGATGGGGATCATGAGGATTGAATCTTGGAAGAAGATGATCCTACTAGTTTCAGGCAGGCCATTATCAGTAGGGACTCTGATAAGTGGCTGGATGCTATGAAATCTGAAATGGAGTTCATGTACACGAATAAAGTGCGGACCCTGGAAGTTGCTCCACCTGGGGTAAAACCCGTTGGATGCAAATGGATCTACAAGAAGAAACTTGGTGTAGATGGGCATGTGGAAATCTATAAGGCTAGACTCGTTGCAAAAGGTTTTCGTCAAAGACCAGGAGTGGACTATGACGAAACCTTTTCTCCAGTGGCTATGCTCAAATCCATTCGGATCCTACTTGCCATTGCTGACTTCCATGACTATGAGATCTGGCAGATGGACGTAAAAATGGCTTTTCTAAACGGATGTTTGGAAGAGTGCGTTTATATGGATCAACCAGAAGGTTTTGTAGACAGTGGGAGCAGCGGGAAGGTGTGTAAGCTGCTCAAATCCATTTATGGATTGAAGCAAGCATCGCGGAGCTGGAACATCTATTTTGATGAAACAGTCAAAGACTTTGACTTCATCAAGAACGAAGATGAGCCATGTATTTATAAGAAGATTGTAGGACGAACTGTCGTGTTCCTAGTCTTGTACGTGGATGACATTCTTTTGATAGGAAATGACATTCCTATGCTTCAATCGGTCAAGCTATTCTTATCACAAAGGTTCTCCATGAAAGACCTAGGCGATGCCTCGTACATTCTGGGGATCAAAACCTACAGAGATAGATCCAAGAAATTACTGGGACTTTCACAGTCCAGGTACATAGAGACCGTACTAAAGAGATTTAGTATGGAAGATTCCAAGCGCGGTAACATACTCGCATTGCACGGAATCACCCTCTCCAAGAAGATGTCTCCCAAGACTGACGAGGAGAGGGTTCGCATGAGCACTATACCTTACGCTTCGGCAGTAGGATCTATAATGTATGCGATGCTATGTACAAGACCAGATTTAGCTTACGCGTTGAGCCTGGTGAGCCGGCATCAGTCAGACCCAGGTGAGGACCACTGGACAGCAGTAAAGAACATTCTCAAGTACCTAAGAAAGACTGAGGAGATGTTCCTGGTTTACGGTAATGGAGACCTCAGGGTCGAGTCCTTTATCGACTCAAGCTTCTAGAGTGACAAAGATGACAGCAAGTCTGTCTCGGGTTTTGTGTTTACCTTCAACGGAGGGGCGGTATGTTGGAAGAGTTACAAACAGGATACCGTCGCAGACTCGACGATGGAGGCTGAATACATTGCTGCAAGCGATGCCGCAAAAGAGGCAGTCTGGATAAAGAAGTTCATAGCTGAACTTCAGGTGGTTCCGTCCATTGTTGATCCAATACCAGTGTATTGTGATAACAATGGGGCTATAGCTTTAGCGAAGGAACCACGGTCCCATCAGAAATCCAGGTACATCTTAAGGCGGTATCATCGGATCAGGGAGATCGTAGATCGCCAGGAGATCAAGGTCCGGAGAGTGGATACGAAAGACAACACGGCGGATCCATTTACGAAGGCCCTCTCTCAAGCACAGTTCGAGCGACTTTTTGGGGTGTTGGGTATGCGGTACGCCTGCAGCTGGCCTTAGAGCAGACGTTGGGTATTCGGTACGCCAATCACTAGCCTTTAGTGCAAGTGGGAGATTGTTGGATGTATATGCCCTAGAGGCCAGTATTGTATATGTATACATATTGATACTAGAGATATGTATGTACAGAGTAATCTTGCTCAGTTTTATAGTATATTATTTGACTTGTCTTTATCGGAATATGTGTATTTATTTGTATTGTTATTATATCTGGTTTGCACATATTGATAAAGACTTGATACGGTAGTATACTATTGTGGTTTGTCTTTATCTTAACATGGCATATGTCATACTCTTTATTACATATTGCGGTTACATGTTGATAAAGCCCCTAGGATCTTGCTTGACTACCTGCGTTGTGATGGCGATCATACTTGTGGGAGCATGGTAGTCCATAAGCACATCCTTAAATGGTCCCTAGTCGCGTGAGTATCGAGACTGGGCATTGATACTCCAGAGTAGACTAGTGTATACGTTTCTACCCCCGTAGGGGGATGGTTGGTCCTGCAGCCATTGGTTTGATGTACCCAAGATCGTATACAGGTGCTCACTTGGGTGAGTAAACTGGACAGACTCGCCGAGAACTTCCATGTGGTACTATACCTATCGTCAGATGGAAGTTCAGGTGACATGTGTACAGGTTAGTCCTTGGACCCAAGATCGGCATTTGTCTCGTGTGAGTTCCCACCGAACTTTGATTACTACCCTACCACGGCTCTACTGAGTCGTGCAAATAGGTTTTGGTTGGGTTCAGTCCCGAGGCACATGAAGGCAGTGAGCGATTGTCGGGGATTCGTCTCTCCCGGTATAGGGAGTCGATATCGTACTGTGATTCGATTGGTCAAGACCATAAGACCTTGGCCAAGGCACTTGGGATTTACTGATAGGTTGATCAGTAGTTTCCCGGATTGGTCCTGAGCCACATCGACATGACTTATCAGGTTGTTAAGGTCTGATGTTCACCACCCCCTAGACCCGGTATGCGATACTCTTTGACGAAGAGACCGGACTGTACGGATATTGTCACGGATAGACTCAGTAGGAGTTCGGACGAGCTTGCTCGTTGGCCTTCCTTTTCGACAGGTATCTAGGCAGCCGTTACGTACAGCTAGTGCCGCAGATGTGCTTGTGGTTAAACCCACTACCAGAGTACTGTCGAGTCTTTAGAGTCCCACACAGAGGGTTTCCCTGATCCAGCCAAAACGATATAGTAGCCGTATTGGGTACGTACAGGGTTCGATCGATCGATGCACTTGGTATTCAGATTTTCGATCGGACAGTTTGTAATACTAGCCGGCTCGGGTTTAAGCCGGATTATTAAATCAGGTATTGATTTAATAATTTACTTATATGTATTTCGATATATATATTCTAGTATTACGTTCTTCATGTTATTCTATCTCTTTTGGGCGTTCGGATTTTTATCTGATTGCCGGTATATTTGTACAGTAGACTGAAATCCGTATTTACTACAGATTTCGTTCTAGAAGGTGGCCACCTCATTTTGGATTTTTCATTTATTTCATAAATGGAAATGAGGTGTAAAGTGAGAGGTAAGGGAGGAAAGGTAGTGACCATACTTCAATAGTAGTCAGATGAATTTACAATTCATTTTGGACTTACTATTGAAGCATGGTTGCTAATTGTTTAATGAAAGAAATCATACAGAAAACCTATATATGTATTTTCTCTTTCATGATATGCTTCATTATTTTTCTTGAGCGTTTTTTTGCTCTCGCTCTCCTCTTTCCTCTCTAGCTTCCTCCACCTTCATCTTCTTCCTCTTCACTACCTTCTCATGTGTTGAGAATCAAGTGAAGAGATAAGAAAGAGATAGCTAAACACTAAGACACCCTTCACTAAATCCTAGACTACTTGGTTTAGAAAACCAGGTTCTCTAGTTGCTCCTTTAGTTACATAGTTAGGAGCTAGAGTCATGGATCATACTCCCCGAGTGGATCATCAAGGACAAAAGGAGGCCGGAGAACAAGCTCGATCCCGGAGGACCGATGGAGCCGGAGTTGGAGTTCAAGCATGTTCAAGGTGGATGCAAGGAGCTAAGGATTGTTGGAGATAGTGCCCTCAGAGTCAATTATTGGATCACAGACACGTGATTGCAATGATTGAAGGAGGACTTATGCCGATAGGACAGTCTTACTCAAGATGATAGTATACTATCTGGTTTATTTTTATCATCGTGTACTGCTTTAGGTGACCTTACAGGTCACTATTGCGCGTTGATAGAGCCCTTAGGATTCTTACTTGACAGCCAGCAATATGATGGTGATCATATACGTGGGAGCTGGGGTCTATAAGCACATCCTTAAAAGGTCCCTAGTCGTGGGAGTTTTCGAGACAAGGCATCGATACTCCAGAGTAGACTAGTGTATACAGTCGAGACCCCGACGAGGGGAGATGGCCAGTCTCACAAGCCACTGGTGTCAGTTGGTTCACCTAAAATGTATACAGGTGCTCATTGGGTTATGATTACACCGGACATGACTCGCCGGGAATATGCTAGTTGGTATTATACCTGACGACAGATAGAAGTTTCCTGGTGACATATGTACAGGTTAGTTCATCGACCTGAGATCGTCATTTGTCTCGTGTGAGTTCCCACTGTATTTTGATTACTACCCTACCACGGCTCAAAGGAGTTGTGCAAACAGGTTTTAGTTGGGTACAGTCCCGAGCCACATGGAGGCAGTGAGCGGATCTCCAGGGGTTCGTCTCTCCTGGTATTGGGGGTGAGATCGCGCTGTGTCTAGGAGAGCCATTACACAAAGCCCTCGGCCGAGGCAGGAAATTTACTGGTAGGTATTCCAGTAGTATCTCAGGGTGTTCTGGGCTACACTCCGACACGACTTGTACCGCTTTTGGGGGTCTGACTTTTACCAACCCCCTATACCCGCCATGCGATACTCATAGATGAACGGACCGGACTGTACGGATATTGTCACTGACAGGCTCAGTAGGGTGTCAGGATGAGTTTGTTCATCGACGTCCTTTTTGGTCAATACCTGGTAGCCCATTATGTACGGCTAATACCTCTGACGTGCTAGTGGTTAAATCCACAGCCAAAGTATTGACGAGTCTTTAGAGTCCCCCACAGACAGTTTCTCAAGTTTCGGGCGAAACGTTGTAGAGGCCGTATGACATATGGCAGGGTTCGATCGTATACGTGCGGTATTGCACGGATCATGATCGGACGGATCATACTAGTGGGCTTTGGTTTAAGCCGGATCCTAGTATTAGATTTGTTGGATTATTTTAGTCTCATCGCATTTGCATTCAGTCGGAATGCGGGTGCAGGTATGTATATACAGGTGAGGGGTATCCTTGTGATCCGTCATGAGTTTACTTTAGATGTTGCCGGATCTTTTTGTTGTGGCAAACATTTGGATTAATGTTTGCTTAAGGAAATAATGAGCTAGAAATCATCATGACAATGCATTAATGTGACATGGACTTGTATCATGAGTCATGGTCTCTTTTTTAGCAAAAGTGTCACATTAATGGATTGATTAGTGATGATATGAGAGGAAGAGAGAGAGAGGGGCTGCCATGGGGTTATTGTTAGCTCTCATATTATTTTTTCCTTACCCTCTCTCATTCTATCATAACATCACAACAAAAGAAAAAGAAAAGATGAGAAAGCTTCTCTTCTTCTTCTTCTTCCTCTAGCTCATTGTCTCCTCCAATGGAAACACCTTCTACCTCCATCCAAAGCCATGGATGTAAGAGACAAAGTGATCACAACATACTCTACTTCAACCTTGGGCACGTCGACTAGCACACTTCATGCCCAAGTTGCTTCGGACGAAGCGAAAGCCCGTAAAAAGACTTCTCGATGTGGTGCCCTTTCCGACGAGGAGATGAAGATCGGAGATGCCGCGTGGACCGAAGGACACGGATCGCTCGGTATAGCCCTCTACCCTCTCTCTAGTTAGCTAGTTGTAGGTTAATGGTTACGATCCGGGTTTTTAGGATGCGGTAGTGCCGGTTTCTAGTTTGAGAAAAATTTTCGTTTCCGCATTTTGGCCTCGGATAGACGGCCGGGGCGCTACCGTAGTCTTACATGGTATTAGAGCCACGCCATTAAGCTAGTCTAGCTTGCTCTAATGTCTTTAGAACTTCGATCGAACGAATATTCCGAAACCGCGTTTTCTTTTCATCAGTTTCTGTCGAAATTTTTCTGTGGTCAAAAAATTATTTGGTGTACTGCAGAAAATCAGGCAGGGTTTTGTAGGGGCACTGCAGAAATTTGGTGGACCGATTCCTTAGGAACGTCGCGGAACCGCGGCCTAAACCCCATTTTAGCTGCGGTTCCGCCGCCATTCTAGCTCTTCATTGGACCAAATTTTGTACAGTGCTCTCTGACATGGAAATAGGGTTTTTGGTATATTCCTTTTGGGCCCAGATTTATTTTGAGTGTTACAGTTATACTTGGGGCCCACTTCGGTAAATTTAGTCGATCGAAAATTTTAAACATGTTAGTTCACAGTATTTACATTATATCTGCGACCATGAATGCCATTTAATCGGTAAATCCTGTCTAATTGCTATAGTTCTTTTAGACGGGTTTGCGAACGTGACATTCACGTTGATGTTCTGTGTTGTGCTGTGATGTTGCGGATTTGTCGTGGTGGATAGCCTGGATGCAATGGTAGTACAGTTTGGTTGTATTTGTACATTTGATATTACGGGGCGAGCGTCCGACATGTGGACTGCCGTTACTGCCTGTTTGTATATTATTCTTTTGGGGCACGACCGGGCTGAGGTCGATGTACCCGTTGTATGTATATTTTACTTTCTGTACTACGATTGCCCCGCGGAGGGGTGCACGGATAGCCGGGTTCTAGAGGGCAACGGGCCCGCATCTCATGGCGTTGAGACGGAGGGGGCTTCACTCTTGAATTGGCGGGCTATTCGCTGCACTCGTAGGGGGTACAGGTTGACCTAAGAGGGGTGCCCGAGTAACCGGATTCCGTGAAGTGCTGGGTGGTCCATTCACGTTATTGAAGGGGGCTGCCTCACTTCAGGTTTTGGTGGGTAACTTGCCGTGCCCGTAGGGGTCTAGGATTTCATTGCATAAGCTATCCACACGACCAGGGGAACGTCGGGTTTCAGTAGCGGCTCTGTGAAACCCGGGGCTTCCAGATTATCTGTATTGTTCTATGATGCTTATTACATTTCTGTGATGTTGTATTTTATCACGCCTTGAGCGAATATTATATATTGATATATATACTAGTAGATGTTGTATATGTTTTGCATCCGCGCTAGTCCAGTCCCCGCTCTATCGTTAGTTAAGTAACCTAACGGGTGATGACGGGACCCGGTGGCGAATGCGGATGGCATATACGTATATCATTATTTTCGTTCTTTATTGGTGTGATCAATTGATGGGACTGCGTTGATTCGGATCAATGCAAGCTAAACAAACCTATTCTGATGTTGTTGGAACAATTTTTCAAAAAGCTGTTATTGCAAGGACGTTCTCTTTTGTTTTGCACAGTGGTATTCGGTTATGAATATCCAGCACCTCAGTCGACGAGGCAAGGGCCGAGATCCCTTCACCGGGGTGACCCCTTGGACAGAATTTTGCGTCAGGGTAATAACTTCACTATAGCCGATTACTTTTTTCTTTGCATCGTGGTATTCAGTTGGAATATCCTGTACCTCATTCTACGGCGAAAGAGTCGAGATCCCTTCACCGGGAGTGACCTCTTTAGCAAAGGTTTTCGTCACTATATTTTTATAAAAAGCTATGCAGTTCCTTCAACTATATCAAGTTCATTACGTTAAAGGTTTTTCGCCAAAAATCAGCCGTAGCCCTCCGTCATTTCTTACGGGTATTATTTAGTATTCGTGCTGCGTTTGTTAACTCCGTCAAGGAGTAGTGTACGGTAGCTAAGTGGTGCTTGTTTGTTACATAAATGGGATTGGTTAGGACAGTCGTGCGGCCTTGTTGACTCCATCAAGGGCACGTACGGGTGGGTTTAATGCAATCCAGATAATGACGGGTTGAACTTGACTAGGACTCTTTGATTTGTTGACTCCGTCAAGGTCACTTGGGTCCTAGGGGTAAAAATCACATCGGGAGTTTCTAAAGAAACTGAAACTTGCCAGGTATGCGCATACCTTCTGGAGTATGATAGTGTGAGTGGATTCCATCACGTTAGCATGCGATGATAGTTGGATCCCGATTCCCACTGATGAGTTGGTTTACTCCTCGGGTGATCCTGACTAATTCTCTTTTCAGGTTTGGAGGAGAATTTGACGTTACAGTGGGAGGTTTCCTGATTAGATAAATTGGTAACCATTCTGATCTAGGTTAGAGTGCACGCTGAGTGTTTCTTTTCTCTTTCTCTTTGGCAGCGACCATGACCCGACCTGTGACTATGACTCAGTGACCAAGTTGACCGAACCTTCTTATAAGACTGGCCTTTTGGATTGTCAGAGTTGCATACCTCATTGCCACTCCTACTTTTACCCTTTTCTCCAGGACACGCCGTATTACTACGAACGTCCACTTCCATTGGATAAAACCATCATATGGTTATATACGAACTCGAAGGAATTTATTCGAGGATGGTTTCCGGTTCTGGAGAAAACGAATAGGACTATTCAGCTGTCTTTTCCTTTTACCTTCTCTCAGGTTGCGAGTGCTCCTTGGATTAGGACAGTACACCTATTACGCTTATTAGATAGTCTTCTTCCAAACCATAGGCAGGTGCCGACCGGTAGGGAATGAAGAAAACCATTTAGCCTAAAAGGTGTACAGAAGGTATTAAGTAAAGACATATCAAAGGATTAGTAAGAGGGCAAAGTAAATTGCGACTGTTATTCATGACCAAACCAAGTATTTCTTCGCCAATCCTAAATCATCTTTGTATTTCTCCAGGACACTCCGTATCACTACGAAGATCCACAGTTATTTGGATACTCCATCATATGGTTATATACGAACTCGAAGGAACTTATTCCAGTTCGGGGATGGATTCTGGTTCAGGAGAAATAGGAATAAGGTTTATTCAGTTTTCTTTTATCTTTACCTTCTCTCGGGTTGCGAGTGCTCCTAGGATTGGGACAATACACCCATTACGCTTATTGGATAGTCTTCTTCCAAACCATAGGCTGGTGCTGAACGGTAGGGAAGGAAGAAAACCTTTTAGCCTAAGAGGGTGTACAGAAGGTAATGACTAAAGACATATAAAGGGATTTGGAGAGGTGGCAAAGAAATATACGGTTACAGTTGTGAATCTGATAATCGAAGAGGCATTACTAGGAATACCCGGATACCCCTTCGAAACATTCACATGTTTCAGTTTCACTGTGTATTGTTAAAAGAAAACTGATTTCCCAATTAGCCCTTGCTTCAGGGTATGTATTTACCAGGTATGATTCTCACATCTGTATGGTTTTACAGATGATGAATGGGAGTAAGTCACTGGGAATTAGGTGATCATCCTCATTATATCGGAATTCGTTGTAATTGGTGATATTTGAGGAAATCGCCTGGGTTGTTTGCCGGACGGCAAATATTTGGTTTTGAATATCCGTTGTTATGAACCAATTTCAAATTGATATATCTGTACGTCTATTTTTATAGAGTGAGATATACCTTCTTGAAATTATGTCCATGACATTTACCTATATCAGTGGATGGTTAGGTAAGGAGCATTAAACAGCGGTGTAATTCTTCTTAACCATAAGTACAGTTTTCAACCTACGACACACATGGAATGAGTCATTAGACTCAAGGGACTTATACAGAGTATTGTATGTTGTCCAGTGTCCATTAGGACAGAGGGGTTGGTACTCGTACTAGATTTTGTTTACTTGTGACTTCTCTGGGTCTTAGACATGTGCTTCGGGGAAACACAAGGTCCAAGTTTTGAGAAGTTATAGGTATAAGAATAGAGTAGAGAACCAGGTGTTGCAAGTATCGGGATTCTTCAAGGTGATCAAAGATATAGATACTTGTGTATGGTATTCAGTTGATGGTAATGATTAAGAGAACTTGCTTCTCTTTCAGGTTACTCATAATTGGAAGCACTCCTAAGTTGAGCAATGCTGATCGGCCTCTTTCCATTTAGTTGACATGCGCTAGAGACAGCTGCATGATTTGAATCTGGTTCAATTAAATCAGTGCCTCTGTTTCTGTATTGGATATAGAACAGTTCATATCTTGACATTGTTAAGGTACGGGAAGTTGTCCAGCTTATGCTTAAAACCAGACACTGGACAACTCAAAGCACGTTTCTGTAATGGCTGTTTGTAGGTTGACCCGGGCTATGACGAAGGTTGACTTTCTACCATCTGGAAGATCAATAGTGATATTGTTCTTGACTCGCCACAGTTTTAATAAAAATGGATTTTTTCATGAAAACGGTAGTGGGAGTATGGTAGAACTGGAAGTGATTCCAGAACCGCGAACGATTACTGAAAATTTGATAAGAACCTAAAGATTCAATCTGGTTTGACATTCCATTGGCCACTCCGCAGATATGGTGGGTAACCTCAGGCACCCGAGGGGTACTCCGGTAGACTCAAGAATGGTGGCAGGGAGGTTCTTGTTTACCTAGACTTGCCATTGCTGTTGTTCCAGACTATGAGACCCGGTAGGAGGATGAGTATAGCGTCATGCTGAACTAGCTTTAGAAGTGCACGTCTATATGACTCTGCCAGAGGGTTGTCGCAGTCAGTGGGAGCAGCGGAAGTATAGTGGACAAGTAGCTTATGTCTATTTATAGACTAAAGCAGATATAGCGGAGATAGATCATCTATTTCTGATGTCACAGTCATAGGTTTGTCTTCATCAGAATACGGGATGGATCTGTTAAGAAGGTAGTAGGGTGTGATGTCCTGGTATTTGGATGACATACACAGAGTAGGAAGTGAAATTCCTATACTTCGATCGGTTATACTTTGGTTGTCACACAGTGGTTTCTCCACATAGGATATAGATGTTGTTTTTGCACTAGATGCAATAAGGTGATATTGATCCAATCCTGGAGAAACGTTCGGAAGCAGTTTTAGAACATAAGTTGATGTTCTAGGGATATGATAACAACAACCTCTTTTAGGAGACGGTTATCATTCCAGGCTTCCAAGGTGACCTGTATGACAGAGTGGCTGTCAGAGTTATAGTTTTCCCTTTGACGAGGGGCAGAATTTTGGACAGGTGGTCCAAGCGGATACTGAGGGAGGCATGGTGCAGGATACTGATTATTTTCAGTTGACGATACAGTCTAAGAAGTTAGGATTTGGAGTTCATTTATGAACTAGGTCCCATCAGATATCCAGACACATTCTAAGACAGGTATTGCTCATTTCGGGAGATGGTTTTCTCCGCGAACTTGAGATAAAGAGAGTCATAGAAAGAAACATCAAAGCGGATCCACTCAATGAGGCTATTCCTCGGACGCATTAGTTTCGCAAACGGGTTTTGTGAGACTGATTAGTAGAGGAGTTGGGTGTTCGATATCACATGGGCTGTGAGTATGGGACATCGCAATAATTGGCCGTGAGTGCAAGTGGGAGATTGTTGGAGATAGTGCTCTCAGAGTCAATTATTGGATCACAGGCACGTGATTGCAATGATTGAGGAAGGACCTATGCCGATAGGACAGTCTTACTCAAGATGATAGTATACTATCTAGTTTATCTTTATCATCGTGTACTGCTTTAGGTGACCTTACAGGTCACTATTGCGCGTTGATAGAGCCCTTAGGATTCTTGCTTGACAGCCAGCAGTATGATGGCGATCATATACGTGGGAGCTGGGGTCTATAAGCACATCCTTAAAAGGTCCCTAGTCGTGGGAGTTTTCGAGACAGGGCATCGATACTCCAGAGTAGACTAGTGTATACAGTCGAGACCCTAACGAGGGGCGGTGGCCGGTCTCACAAGCCACTGGTGTCAGTTGGTTCACCTAAGATGTATGCAGGTGCTCATTGGGTTATGAGTACACCGGACAGGATTCGCCGGGAACATACTAGTTGGTCTTATACCTGACGTCAGATAACAGTTCCGTGGTGACATGTGTACAGGTTAGTTCATCGACCTGAGATCGTCATTTGTCTCGTGTGAGTCCCCACTATACTTTGATTACTACCCTACCACGGCTCAAAGGAGTCGTGCAAACAGCTTTTAGTTGGGTACAGTCCCGAGCCACATGGAGGCAGTGGGCGGATCTGCAGGGGTTCATCTCTCTCGGTATTGGGGGTGAGATCGCGCTGTGTTTAGGAGAGCCATTACACAAAGCCCTCAGCCGAGGCAGGAGATTTACTGGTAGGTATTCCAGTAGTATCTCAGGGTGTTCTGGGCTACACTCCGACACGACTTGTACCGCTTTTGGGGGTCCGACTTTTACCAACCCCCTAGGCCCTTCATGCGATACTCATAGACGAACGGACCAGACTGTACGGATATTGTCACTGATAGGCTCAGTAGGGTGTCAGGATGAGTTCGCTCATCGACGTCCCTTTTGGTCAATACCTGGTAGCCCGTTACGTACGGCTAATACCTCTGACGTGCTAGTGGTTAAATCCACAGCCAAAGTATTGATGAGTCTTTAGAGTACCCCACAGACAGTTTCTCAAGTTTCGGGCAAAACGTTGTAGAGGCCGTATGACATATGGCAGGGTTCGATCGTATACGTGCGGTATTGCACGGATCATGATCGGACGGATCATACTAGTGGGCTTTGGTTTAAGCCGGATCCTAGTATTAGATTTGTTGGATTATTTTAGTCTCATCGCATTCGCATTCAGTCGGAATGCGGGTGCAGGTATGTATATACAGGTGAGGGGTATCCTTGTGATCCGTCACGAGTTTACATTAGATGTTGCCGGATCTTTTTATTGTGGCAAACATTTGGATTAATATTTGCTTAAGGAAATAATGAGCTAGAAATCATCATGACAATGCATTAATGTGACATGGACTTGTATCATGAGTTATGGTCTCTTTTTTAGAAAAAGTGTCACATTAATGGATTGATTAGTGATGATATGAGAGGAAGAGAGAGAGGCGCTGCCATGGGATTATTGTTAGCTCTCATATTATTTTTTCCTCACCCTCTCTCATTCTATCATAACATCACAACAAAAGAAAAAGAAAAGATGAGAAAGCTTCTCTTCTTCTTCTTCTTCTTCCTCTAGCTCATTGTCTCCTCCAATGGCAACACTTTCTACCTCCATCCAAAGCCATGGATGCAAGAGACAAAATGATCACAACATACTTTACTTCAACCTTGGGCACGTCGACTAGCACACTTCGTGCCCGAGTTGCTTCGAACGAAGCGGGAGCCCGTAAAAAGACTTCTCGATGTGGTGCCCTTTCTGACGAGGAGATGAAGATCGGAGATGCCGCGTGGAGCTTGGAATGGTGGCCGAAGACCGAAGGACACGAATCGATCGGTATAATCCTCTACCCTTTCTTTAGTTAGCTAGTTGTAGGTTAACGGTTACGATCCGGGTTTTTAGAATGCGGTAGTGCCGGTTTCTAGTTTGAGAAAAATTTTCGTTTCCGCATTTTGGCCTCGGATAGACAGCCGGGGCGCTACCGTAGTCTTACAAGGATGAAGAACGAAGGCCGGAGGACTTGGTTCGTTTGGTAAGAATTCCTCATCATAGTAGATAGCTCTCTTAGTGTAGCTAGTTAGTTTTATGGAAAGATCCGGTTAAGTTTTATTCTAGTGCCAAGTTTTTGTTCACAAGAAAATTTTTGTTCCGTATTTGGCCACGGAATTTGGCCGGGGCACTAGGATAACCCTTCATTATCAAGTGATCATATCACAGAATATCAGCAGCAGAAGAACACATATGAAATATTGGATATACTAAGAATTCCGTGTTTTATTTATGCCAATAAAAAACGCGGATTCCACGGTCGTGATGAATAGCCAAACCCACATCTCTGGACCCCTACGAGAGTGGCAAGCAACCCTACCAATTCTAGAGTTAGGAGACCCGGATTCGACGCCTCGAGATGGTCTCCCACTGGACTCTAGAACCCGGTTACTTGTGCTCCCCACCTTTGGGTCTATCCTAATGCGGAAAAGTAAATAATATATATCAACATTGGCATCTTTCTCTACCCGGAAGTGCCCCAATAAAAGAATATTACATACAAGTTTTTACATGAATAAAAATGCAAAACTCTCATCTCACATAAAAACCCTCGACTATTCAAACACGACGATCCAATATAACATATCTCAGCAACACATAACATCACATGTCATCAACGTAAGTAAATATGTGTATCCCAATTGTCGTTGACATATATCAATGAAACCGGCGATACACCACATATTACACTTACGGTCACAGAAAAGAAAGTGAAAAACTACAACAATTGGAATCCGCAACCATCTTAGACATCATAAACCTAATGTATCTCATACTTTGGATTTCATGACAAACCAAATGAATTCCTTAGACTGTAAGTCCCCGTTGCTCATCCCGGTTCTTACGGGGAGGCGGAAACGACGAAAAACAAAGATTTGGCGCAAGGCAACATGGACTTAAAGCACGGATCTTTGCTAAACTAGTAACTAGTAAACTACTAGAGGCTTTGACTACTATGCTGTAGAAAGTATACCTCACGAAACCGGTCCTTCAGGTCTTCATTCCGCTGTCCCGCTCGTCCATCCAAGCTCCAAGTGTCGATCCGGACCTTGGGCACCTCCGCGGCCTTCTTGAGTCGAAGACGATCCACCCGAGAGTTGTACACCAAGCTCCACCTCGAACCGAGGCAACTAGGGCGACGAGATCGCTAATCTAGAAGCCCTAGGTTGTGTAGAAGTGGTAGAGGGATGGTTTTGTCAAGTGGAATCCTTTTTCTCTCAACACATGAGATCAAAGGAAGAATCAAGAGGAGGAAGAAGGAGGAGCAACCATGGAACTCTTTCTCATTTCTTTTCTAAGAGAGAGAATGAGAATGAAGAAATGAAAAAGCTTAACCAAGAGAAAAACAACCATGGTTGCAATAATACTCAAATATCATCATTACTAATCCTATCATGATAAAGTTGATGGCACTAATGACATGACCATTTTCATAACGCAAGAAATAAAAAGAAATCCAAAGAAAACTCTAGACCTCTCATGAAGGTCAAAAGTCTACTTTGGTCAAACGGTCAACAAAGTCAAGTGTGGTCAAAGAAGGTCAAATGGTCAAAGCAATTAGCCATCATATAATTATCAGTAATAGGATTAGTAAACAATATCTCCGACTCATAATGGTTTTGACCGAACAAATTGCCAAAACCCTAATGAGCCTGCCACATAATGGTTTTGGCCGAACCAACTGCCAAAACCCTAATGAGGCACTTCCTCCTTCATCACTCCTCAAAACTGTGCATACACACCAGCATCTGCATTCCGTAGAATGCGAATGCACTGAAGACAAAACAAATCCATCCGTGCAATACTAGGATCCGGCTTAAACCAAAGCCCACTAGTATTGCCTGCCCGAACAACATACGCACACAAGTGTACGCAAGTGATCGCAGCCCTGCCGTAAAACCGTACGGCCTCTACACGTTTCGCTCAGTGCAGGGAAACTCTCTGTGTGGGACTCTAAAGACTCGATGTTAGTTGTGTGTATGCCCTAGAGGCCAGAATTGTACAGATTATGTATATTATATTGGATGCTTGGACATATATAGAGATGACTTTCTTGCTCGACATGATAGTATGCTATCTGGTTACTCTTTATCTTAACATGTACACTAGTCTCTTTATACTGTCTTATAGTTACATGTTCGTAAAGCCCTTAGGATTTGTACTTGACTACCTGGACTATGATGCAGATCATACTAGTGGGGACATGGTAGTCCATAAGTACATCCTTCAAGGTCCCTAGTCGTGGGTGTATCGAGACGGGGCATCGATATACCAGAGTAGACTAGCGTATACGCTTCTCGACCCATGAGATGGGCGATGGATGATCCCATATCCATTGGTGTTTGACATCAGAGATGGTATACGGGTGCTCAGTGGAGACTGGGTACACTGGACGGACTCGCCGAGAACTCCCAGATGGTATTATACCTCACGTCAGATGGCAGTTCTCAGGTGACACTTGTACAGGTTTGTCTGTAGACCCGAGATCGTCATAGAGTCTTGTATGATTCCCACTGTGCTTTGATCTCCACCTTACCACGTCCATGAGGGCGTGCAAAACGGTGGTCTTTGGGTACAGTCCCGAGTCACATGGAGGCAATGAGCGATAGGAGGGGTTTCGTCTCTCCCGGTATTGGGGGTTGATGTTGCGCTGTGCTCGATTGGCCGTAACAGGGAAGTCCCTGGCCAGGGCTGATCAGAGATTTGCTGGTAAGTGTTACCAGTAGTTTCTCGACCCGTTACGAGCCTCACATCGGCATGACTTATCGGGTTATTGGGGTCTGACGTTTACCACCCCTAGACTTGATATGCGACGTATCAGACGAAGAGACCGGACTGTATGGTAAGTGTTACTGGTCGGATTCGCAGGAGTGTGAGCGGGCTAGCTCGTCGATCTTCTGATCGCTCAATACCCGGGTGGCCGTTATGTTTAGCAGACCGCTTGCGGCTTGTGGGTGCTTGATATGATCATCATCTGCTACCGGCGTATTGACGAGTCTTTAGAGTCCTACACAGAGGTTTCCTGGCTCAAGCGAAACGAAATAGGAGCGCATATGAGATATGTGCGGGACCGAGAATAATGCGTGTATGTGATACCGCATTTCATTCTCACGATATATGTTTCGATTGGTTATATTCGATATGACCTAGTTATCGAATCATTGATTCGATAAATCGATACATTACATTCTAGTCGGTCATGTGCGACATGACCGGATCATTGAATCAAATGTTGATTTAATGATTTAATGCATAATTATATATTTGATATATTGAATTGCATTAACTAGTATTGGTTCACTTTAAACGGATTTTTCTCACTTGATGCACATTGTATATGTGATATGCTTTAGTGCACTACTTTGTATCATGTTTGATGATGCTTTATCATATAGTTAAGTTTATAGAATTAATCCATGGTTAATTTGATAATTAGGGTTTTGCATATTCATTTATTTATTTATTTGTCTATTTATTTATTTGAAATGAGTTATGATAAGAATGGTGGCTAAGTTTGTTTTATATTGAAGCTTCATGAAGCTTTGACTTTGCTAACCATCCTTATCTTCATGCTTAACCCTAACCCATCCAAGTGACCATGGTTAATTCTCTACACTTAACCCTAGTTCAAGTTATGATAAGTATTTGATTTAAATTTATTTTTATTATCAAGACTTATCATATTCTTTTCTTGAGCTCATCTTCTTCTTCTTCTTCAAGCTTGCTACAATAATGGCAACTTGAGATCTAGTGAGATAAATCCAATTCTAAAGTGAACCCACCTCCTATTTCTTCACCCTCTACCTCTTGCCAAGTTGTTTTGGGTGTTTACTTCACAAGTTTCACAAGTTTGTGAAGTCGGAACTTGAGTTTGTGCAACCTCGACGTAGATCGTCTTTGACACGAAGCCGACGACCTATTCCGCACGTTTCTCCGATGAAGCCGTCACGAGAGTTCAAGCTTCAAGATGGACAGCGAGAGGACGCCCTTGCGGAGCCGTGGAGGTGGATATCCGGATCTACAAAGGTTGTAATTTCCGTATCCCAGTAGTTAAGTGTTAGCTAAGTTTTAGTTTCGCCTAGAATTCTAGCAAAGATCCGTTAACTAGGGTTTCTCGGCACCATATTTTTGTAAAATGGCATGGTTGATGCCTTGAGAGACCTCTATAGGGTGCCTAGGAATCTTTCACTGGTATCAGAGCCTAGCTAGAGCCTTAGGCGAAGTCCAGACAGAATTTGAATCCGGAACGAACCCGAAACCAACTCCAAAATGTGCTCTCTGTACTTTTTCTAAAAACAGTGATTTTTCAGTATTAAAAATATGCAGAAAAACCAGCAGAGAAATATAAGAATTTCGGCACAAAATTTTTTTGATGAACAGTACACATTGGCGCGGATCCACGGCATAAGGAAGGATAATGCGGCGGATAAGCGGCAAAATTGTGACGTCATCATCCAATTTTTGCACAGTAATTCATTGTTTTCTGTGCTGACTTCTCTGGTTATTTTTAAAATTTATTCAAGTGTTGAATAATCTGGGATGTTTTGGAGCTTTGATGATTCGATCGGGTTTATCAAATTTTGTCTGTGTGGCTTTCCGGATAAATTTTAGAATATGTTAAAAAGTTCGACCGGATATAAATACCCAATTTTTCCCCTGTCGGGAAATTTCCAAGTGTTGGATTTTTCCGTAGTTTAACGACGTTCTAAGTAGTGCAAGTAACTCGATGGTCCCTCTAGAAGACAACAAACCTTAACTCGATTATGTGACCGTCTTGAACTGCCTTTTGAACCTTCGGGTTTGGGGCAGTACGGCGTGCCACATGTGAGGCGTTGGCTTGACCCTTCTACGGCTGGACCGTTGGTACTGAGGTACGAACTGAATGTTGTTAGACTTATTTCATGTGTTGATCTGTATTGGGAAAACTTGGGTGTTCGATTGTTCGATCGGAAAGTTTAACATTTTCTGTTTATCTGGAATGTGATACAATAATTGGAATTCACAAGTAGTTATGAGATAACTGAATGAATGTTATAAATCTAGCAATTTAGTCCCATATGATATTGAAAAGAGTTTTCGATAATGAGACTAAAATGCGGGATTTATATCTGATTAGGCATGTGATGTCTAAAGCCGTTGCGGATTCCAATTGTTGTAGTTTTACACTTTCTTTTCTGTGACCGTAAGTGTAGTATGTTCATATCGCCGGTTTCGTTGCTATACGTCAACGACAATTGGGGTATGCATACTTACTTACGTTGATGACATGTGATGTTATGTGTTGCTGGATATGTTATATTGGATCGTCGTATTGAATAGCCGGGGGTTTTTATGTGAGATGAGTGTTTTTCATTTTCATTCATGTAAAAACTTGTATGTAATATTCTTTCATTTGGGGCGCTTCCAGGTAGCGGAAGTTGTCACCCGTTGTATATTATTTACTTTTCCGCATTAGGATAGACCCAAGGAGGGGAGCACAAGTAACCGGGTTCTGGGGTCCAGTGGGAGACCAACTCGAGGAGTCGAGTCCGGGTCTCGTAACCCTAGAATTGGCAGGGTTGCTTGCCGCTCTCGTAGGGGTCTAAGGGTGTGGGATTGGCTATTCATCACGACCGTGGAATCCGTGTTTTATACTGGCTCGTATTGAAAACACGGACGTCCTAGTATATCCAATATTTCATATGTTTATTCTGCTGCGATATCTGTGATGAGATCATGTGATGTTTCTGTGATGGATATAGTATATAGTATATATGATATATTATATAGACGTTACTTATGTTTTACACCCGCGCTAGCCCTGCCCTGCTCTGTCGTTAGTTACCTAACCTAACGGTGCACGAGGGGACATCGAGGCGAATGCGGATGGCATAAGTGTACGTCATATCTATCTGTGATGTTTAGGTATTTAAATGATGGGACTTCATTAATGTGATTAATGAAAGATAAGAAACCTAAGATGTTGTAGAATCGAATTTTAAATAAAACAGGTAGCTACAGTTCTTGCTTTGCATAGCGGTATATATGATATACCCTGCACCTTATTCGATGAGGAAAGGACCGAGATCCCTTCACCAGGAGTGACTCCTTTAGCAATAACTGGCAGATGCTACACACTCGGTTTGCTTTTGACTGCTTTTGTGTTTTTGCTTTGCACAGCGATATATATGATATATCCCGCACCTCATTCGACGAGGAAAGGACCGAGATCCCTTCACCGGGAGTGACTCCTTTAGCAAAACTAGAAAAGCCTCAAAATCACTCCATTTTTAAAACTTCATTTGATTCTACAACGATATCAAGTTCATTACGCAATAGGTTTTCAGAAAAACCTGCGTAGCCCTCCGTCATTTCAGATAGGTTACATATAGTATTCGTGCTACATTTGTTGGCTTTCGTCAAGGTGTAGTGTGCGGTAGCTATGTGCTGTTTATCTGCTGCATATGATGCGACTGGATTAGGGTAGTCGTACGGCTTTGTTGGCTTTTGTCAAGGGTCGTGCGGGTGGGTTTAATTCAGTCAAGAAATGTACGGGTTGAACTTGACTAGCGGGCTGTGGTTTGTTGGCTTTCGTCAAGGTCATAGCACGCTAGGGGCAAAAGCATTATCGGGAATTTCAAGTGTTGAAATTTGCAATGAGATTGCATACCTTCTATGAGATAGTTGGATCCCGATACCCACTGCGAGTAAGAGTTACTCCTGGGAGAGTTTTACACAGTGCAATTAGCCGATCAAGTAGGTGTCTAGAAAGGTGTTAACGAGGTTACGCCTCTGGGAAAACGAGGTTTACATTAATTAGGTTCGTGCGAAAGCACGGGGGACCTCCCTCAAAGTACCGACACTGGCCTGGCTGAAAGATTGGCGAACTTGTAGTGTGTAATTAATCCCGGCTAGTCTTTCCTTTTAGGGTTTGGAGGAAGATTTAATAAAAAGCAGTGGGAGCCATCCTGATTAGATAAGATAATAACCAATCTGATCTTGCACGAGCATACGCTAAAGTGTTTTCTTCTCTCTCTCTCCAGGTAGCGACCATTTCATGCCTTAATAAAGATAATAATATGGATGTATTGACCGAACCCGCATGTTATACTGTGCTGGGGAACGTTGGTTCCGTTCTTTCTTATAAGAGTTATAGGAATGAACAGGATATAGGGGAATACCAGGATTCCCATGCCACCCGAATGAAGAAAGTACATGTTGATGCATTTTCTTCGGGTGTGTTCGTTACTGAGAACTGTTTCTCCATTTGCTCTACGTCCTGGGTATTGGATACCGGGTCGGGATCCCATATATGTAATCAGTTACATGGGCTAAGGAAAGGTAGAGAACTTAGAGAAGGTGATAAAGACATTAGAGTTGGAAATGGTGCAATTGTTGCAGCTAAGACTGTCGGGGAATATCACCTTGTATTACCAACTGGTAATACATTGGTTCTGAACGAATGCTATTACATGCCGAACCTGATATGCAACATTATATCGGTTTCTTTATTAAGTAAAGAGGGATATAATTTTGTATTACAGGACAATGTTATGAACATTTTCCGTGACCAAAAGTTGGTTGGATCAGGCACGTTGTGCAATGGCATTTATGTTCTAAATCAATCAACAGTTCTGAGCATAACAAACACACACAAGAGGAAGAGTTCTGAACTCAACGAATCCTTCTTGTGGCATTGTAGACTGGGTCACATCAATGTGACACGACTGGCTAAGTTCCATAAAGATGGATATTTGAAACCTTTCGAATTTTCATCTTATGACACTTGCCAGTCATGTCTCAAAGGCAAGATGACCAAGACTCCGTTTACGGGACACGGCGAAAGAGTTACCGAACTCTTAGGACTGATACATAGTGATGTATGTGGTCCCATGTCTACACATGCCAGGGATGGTTCTTCGTACTTCATTACATTCACTGACGATCTCTCAAGATACGGACATGTGTACTTAATAAGACACAAGTCTGAAGCTTTTGAGAAATTTAGAGAATATAAACAAGAAGTCGAAAACCAAACCGGAAAAAGTATTAAAATCCTTCGATCTGATCGAGGAGGTGAATACTTGAGCAATGAATTCCTGGAATTCCTAAAAGAGAATGGGATTCTCTCTCAGCTGACTCCTCCATATACACCACAGCACAACGGTGTATCAGAACGGAGGAACCGCACCCTATTAGATATGGTGCGCTCTATGATGAGCACAGCTGAGTTACCTATTTCCTTCTGGGGGTATGCGCTTGAGACAACCATACATCTATTGAATATGGTCCCCACCAAATCTGTGCCTACCACTCCATATGAGATATGGAAAGGGAAGAGACCATGTATTAACTATGTTAAGATATGGGGTTGTCCAGCCTATGTCAAACGACAAAATCCGGACAAACTCGAGGCACGGTCTGTTCTATGCAAATTTGTAGGATATCCCAAGAATTCTCAAGGGTATATCTTCTACCACCCTGAGGAACAAAGAGTGTTTGTTTCTCGGCATGCCACCTTTTTAGAAAAGGAATTTCTTGAAAAAGAAATTAGTGGTCATGAGGTAGAACCGGAAGAGGTTCCAGCTGCAGAAGCTACAACAGAAGATCTGGTGGAACCAGAGGATTCCATAGTTTCCGATGAACCCCAGCCACTCTGCCGATCTAGTAGGGTTCCTCGTCCACCTGAGAGATACTATGGTTTTCTCATTGATGGTGGTAGTGAGGATTGCATCATGGAGGATGATGACCCAACTAGCTTCGAGCAGGCCATCACGAGTGGGGACTCAGTGAAATGGCTGGATGCTATGCGGTCCGAGATGGATTCCATGTACACCAACAAAGTATGGACTTTGGAAGTTGCTCCTGAAGGGGTAAAACCCATTGGGAGCAAGTGGATCTTCAAGAAAAAACTTGGTGTAGATGGGAAAGTGGAGACTTTCAAAGCTAGACTTGTAGCAAAGGGTTTTCGTCAAAGACCAGGTGTGGACTATGACGAGACCTTTTCTCCAGTGGCTATGCTTAAATCCATCCGGATCATGCTTGCCATTGCTGCCTTTCATGACTACGAAATCTGGCAAATGGATGTTAAGACCGCCTTTCTAAATGGTGATTTAGAAGAGTGCGTGTACATGACTCAGCCAGAGGGCTTCGTAGACAGTGGGAGCAGCGGGAAGGTGTGCAAGTTGCTTAAATCCATTTATGGATTAAAGCAAGCATCGCGGAGTTGGAACATCTGCTTTGACGTCGTTATCAAAGAGTTTGATTTCGTCAAAAATCCAGATGAACCTTGTATCTACAAGAAGGTGGCAGAGAGTAAGGTTGTCTTCCTCGTATTGTACGTAGATGACATACTCTTGATAGGAAATGATATTCCTATGCTGCAATCGGTCAAGCTCTTCTTATCACAAAGATTCTCAATGAAAGATCTTGGTGATGCCTCCTGCATATTGGGGATCAGGATCTATAGAGATAGATCCAAACGGATTTTGGGATTGTCCCAATCCAGGTACATTGACACCATACTAAAGAGGTTTAGTATGGAAGAGTCCAAGCGTGGGAACTTGCCCACGATCTCTGGAGTCACTCTCTCCAAAGAGATGTCTCCCAAGACTGATTTGGAGAGAGCTCGCATGCAAAGGATACCCTATGCTTCGGCAGTAGGCTCTATCATGTATGCGATGCTATGTACCAGACCCGATGTAGCATACTCACTAAGTGTAGTGAGCAGGTATCAAGCTGATCCTGGAGAGAGTCACTGGACAGCTGTGAAGAGCATTCTCAAGTACTTGCGAAGGACTAGAGATATGTTCTTGGTGTATGGTAACGGAGAACTCCAAGTGGAGTCCTTTACCGATTCGAGCTTCCAGAGTGATAAGGACGACTCTAAGTCGCAGTCGGGCTTTGTCTTTACCCTTTACGGAGGGGCGGTTAGCTGGAAGAGTTCCAAGCAGGAAACCGTGGCAGACTCGACGATGGAGGCTGAATACATCGCTGCCAACGATGCTGCCAAAGAGGCTGTCTGGATCAAGAAGTTCATTACTGAACTTGGAGTGGTTCCATCCATTGAGCATCCAATACCTTTGTATTGCGATAACAATGGAGCGGTGGCTTTGGCCAAGGAACCCAGGTCCCATCAGCGATCCAGGCATATTCTGAGGCGGTATCACCTGATCCGGGAGATAGTTGATCGCCGGGAGATCGAGGTCAGGAGAGTTGACACGAAGAACAACACGGCGGATCCACTCACGAAGGCCATTCCCCAGATACAGTTTGAGAGACTCTTCGGGATGCTCGGTATGAGATACTACAGCAGCTGGCCCTAGTGCAAGTGGGAGATTGTTAGTTGTGTGTATGCCCTAGAGGCCAGTATTGTACAGATTATGTATATTATATTGGATGCTTGGACATATATAGAGATGACTTTCTTGCTCGACATGATAGTATGCTATCTGGTTACTCTTTATCTTAACATGTACACTAGTCTCTTTATACTGTCTTATAGTTACATGTTGGTAAAGCCCTTAGGATTTATACTTGACTACCTGGACTATGATGCAGATCATACTAGTGGGGACATGGTAGTCCATAAGTACATCCTTCAAGGTCCCTAGTCGTGGGTGTATCGAGACGGGGCATCGATATACCAGAGTAGACTAGCGTATACGCTTCTCGACCCATGAGATGGGCGATGGATGATCCCATATCCATTGGTGTTTGACATCAGAGATGGTATACGGGTGCTCAGTGGAGACTGGGTACACTGGACGGACTCGCCGAGAACTCCCAGATAGTATTATACCTCACGTCAGATGGCAGTTCTCAGGTGACACTTGTACAGGTTTGTCTGTAGACCCGAGATCGTCATAGAGTCTTGTATGATTCCCACTGTGCTTTGATCTCCACCTTACCACGTCCATGAGGGCGTGCAAAACGGTGGTCTTTGGGTACAGTCCCGAGTCACATGGAGGCAATGAGCGATAGGAGGGGTTTCGTCTCTCCCGGTATTGGGGGTTGATGTTGCGCTGTGCTCGATTGGCCGTAACAGGGAAGTCCCTGGCCAGGGCTGATCAGAGATTTGCTGGTAAGTGTTACCAGTAGTTTCTCGACCCGTTACGAGCCTCACATCGGCATGACTTATCGGGTTATTGGGGTCTGACGTTTACCACCCCTAGACTTGATATGCGACGTATCAGACGAAGAGACCGGACTGTATGGTAAGTGTTACTGGTCGGATTTGCAGGAGTGTGAGCGGGCTAGCTCGTCGATCTTCTGATCGCTCAATACCCGGGTGGCCGTTACGTTTAGCAGACCGCTTGCGGCTTGTGGGTGCTTGATATGATCATCATCTGCTACCGGCGTATTGACGAGTCTTTAGAGTCCTACACAGAGGTTTCCTGGCTCAAGCGAAACGAAATAGGAGCGCATATGAGATATGTGCGGGACCGAGAATAATGCGTGTATGTGATACCGCATTTCATTCTCGCGATATATGTTTCGATTGGTTATATTCAATATGACCTAGTTATCGAATCATTGATTCGATAAATCGATACATTACATTCTAGTCGGTCATGTGCGACATGACCGGATCATTGAATCAAATGTTGATTTAATGATTTAATGCATAATTATATATTTGATATATTGCATTGCATTAACTAGTATTGGTTCACTTTAAACGGATTTTTCTCACTTGATGCACATTGTATATGTGATATGCTTTAGTGCACTACTTTGTATCATGTTTGATGATGCTTTATCATATAGTTAAGTTTATAGAATTAATCCATGGTTAATTTGATAATTAGGGTTTTGCATATTCATTTATTTATTTATTTGTCTATTTATTTATTTGAAATGAGTTATGATAAGAATGGTGGCTAAGTTTGTTTTATATTGAAGCTTCATGAAGCTTTGACTTTGCTAACCATCCTTATCTTCATGCTTAACCCTAACCCATCCAAGTGACCATGGTTAATTCTCTACACTTAACCCTAGTTCAAGTTATGATAAGTATTTGATTTAAATTTATTTTTATTATCAAGACTTATCATATTCTTTTCTTGAGCTCATCTTCTTCTTCTTCTTCAAGCTTGCTACAACAATGGCAACTTGAGATCTAGTGAGATAAATCCAATTCTAAAATGAACCCACCTCCTATTTCTTCACCCTCTACCTCTTGCCAAGTTGTTTTGGGTGTTTACTTCACAAGTTTCACAAGTTTGTGAAGTCGGAGCTTGAGTTTGTGCAATCTCGACATAGATCGTCTTTGACACGAAGCCGACGACCTATTCCGCACGTTTCTCCGATGAAGCCGTCACGAGAGTTCAAGCTTCAAGATGGACAGCGAGAGGACGCCCTTGCGGAGCCGTGGAGGTGGATATCCGGATCTACAAAGGTTGTAATTTCCGTATCCCAGTAGTTAAGTGTTAGCTAAGTTTTAGTTTCGCCTAGAATTCTAGCAAAGATCCGTTAACTAGGGTTTCTCGGCACGATATTTTTGTAAAATGGCATGGTTGATGCCTTGAGAGACCTCTATAGGGTGCCTAGGAACCTTTCACTCGACACTACGCTGGCAGTGGGTTTAACCACAGACTGCAAGCGGCACTAGCTGTACGTAACGGTTCCCAGGTAGATGTCGATAAGAAGGCCGATGAGGTAAACCCATCCGAACTCCTACTGAGCCTGTATGTGACAATCTTCGTACAGTCCGGTCTGTTCGTTTGATACATCGCATGGAGGGCCTAGGGGGTGGTGAACGTCAGTCCCCTAATAGCGGTACAAGTCGTGTCGGAGTGTAGCCTATAACACCCTGAGATAACACTGGAAACCTATCAGTATATCTCGCTTGCCCTAGCCAGGGACTACTCGTGTAATGGCTCTCCTAGACACAGCGCGATGTCAACCCCCAATACCGGGAGAGACGAATCCTGTCTAACCGTCACTGCCTCCAAGTGCTTCGGGACTGTACCTAACTACTACCTGTTTGCACGACTCCTTTGAGCCGTGGTAGGGTAGTAATCTAAGTACAGTGGAAACACACTCGAGGCGAAGTGACAGTGTCAAGTCGGCGGACTAAGCTATACTCATGTCACCTGGGAACTGATAACTGACGATAGGTATAATACCATCCATCAGTTCCCAACGAGTCCTGTCCAGTGTACTCGTAACCTAACGAGCACCCGCATACTATCTCTAGTATGACGTTTTGATGGCTGTGGGACAGACCACCTCCCGTGCTGGGATGAGAAGCGTATATGCTAGTCTACTCCGGAGTATCGATGCCCTGTCTCGAAAGTCCTACGACTAGGGACCTGTATAAGGATGTGCTTATAGATTTCCCAGCCCCCACAAGTATGACTGCCATCACAACGCTGGTAATCAAGCAAAGATCCTAAGGTCTCTACTAATATGTATATAAGCGATATGCTAAGAGAAACACATGTACATATTGAAGTAGAGACAAACCAAGTAGCATACTACCATTTTGTGCAAGATTGTATATACAACTGTGAATATCCCAAGCTTCTATTAAGTAATATACAATATAGTATGATACAGTAATGGCCTCTAGGGCATATATACTAACAATCTCCCACTTGCACTAAGGCCATGTACTGGCGTATCGAAGAACTATCATCTCGATCAGCCGCTCGAACTGAGTCTGGGGTAGGGCCTTTATGAGTGGATCTGCAGTGTTATTCTCCGTATTTACTCTCTTCACCTCGATCTCCCGGTGATCAACGATCTCCCTGATCAGGTGGTACCGCCTCAAAATGTGTCTGGACTTCTGATGGGACCTGGGTTCATTCGCTAAAGCTATAGCGCCGTTGTTGTTGCAATACAGCGGTATTGGATCAACATTGGTAGGAACCACCTGAAGCTCCGTGAGGAACTTCTTCATCCAGACAGCTTCCTTTGCGGCATCGCAAGCAGCTATGTACTCCGCTTCCATGGTTGAGTCAGCAACGGTCTCCTGCTTGGAACTCTTCCAGCAAACCGCCCCTCCATTGAGGGTAAAGACATAACCCGACATGGACTTGGAGTCATCCTTGTCACTCTGGAAGCTGGAGTCAGCAAAGGCCTCGAGCTAGAGGTCTTTTCCGCCATACACCAAGAACATCTCCTTAGTCCTTCTCAGGTACTTGAGAATGTTCTTTATCGCTATCCAGTGTTTCTCCACTGGGTTCGACTGATACCGGCTTACAACGCTCAATGCGTATGCTACATCTGGTCTGGTACATAACATCGCATACATTATAGAGCCTACCGCAGAAGCGTAGGGTATAATAGACATGCGATCCCTTTCCAAATCAGTCTTGGGAGACATCTCTTTGGAGAGGGTGATCCCGTGACAAGCCGGTAAATTACCGCGCTTGGAATCTTCCATACTGAATCTTTTCAGTATGGTGTCGATGTACCTTGACTGTGAAAGTCCTAACATCCTCTTAGATCTATCACAATAGATCTGGATCCCCAGAATGTAGTTGTGATCGCCCAGGTCCTTCATAGAGAACCTCTGCGACAAGAATCCTTTGACTGACTGTAACATAGGAATATCATTTCCTATTAGGAGAATGTCATCCACGTACAAGACGAGGAATACCACAATTCTCCCTACAATCTTACTGTAGATGCATGGTTCATCTGGGTTTTTGATAAAGTCGAATTCCCTGACAGTATCATCAAAGCAGATGTTCCAACTCCGCGATGCCTGCTTGAGTCCATAGATGGACTTGAGCAACTTGCACACTTTACGGCTGCTCCCACTCTGAATGAATCCCTCCGGCTGATCCATATAGACGCACTCTTCCAAATTTCCATTTAGAAAAGCCATCTTTACGTCCATCTACCAGATTTCATAATCGTGGAAGGCAGCAATGGTAAGAAGGATCCGAATGGATTTTAGCATAGCCACTGGAGAAAAGGTCTCGTCATAGTCCAAACCAGGTCTTTGACGAAAACCCTTTGCAACAAGTCTAGCTTTATAGGTCTCAACCTGCCCATCTACACCAATCTTCTTTCTGAAGATCTTTTTGTAGCCAACGGGTTTTACCCCTTCTGGTGCAAAGTCCAAAGTCCAAAGTCCAAACTTTGTTGGTGTACATGGACTTCATCTCGGTCCGCATTGCATCCAGCCATTTTACCGAGTCACCACTCTGAATGGCTTGCTGGAAGCTAGTAGGCTCACCATAATCCATGGTGCAATCCTCTCTATCCCCGTCTATGAGAAAACCGTAGTATCTCTCGGGTGGATGAGACTGCCTACTACTCCTGCGGAGTGGCACTGGAATGTCCTGTTCTTTCGAACCCTTTGGTTCTACTAAGCTTTCAGTAATAGCTCGTGGTTCTGGAATTTCTTCCAGTTCTATTGCGCTCCCACTTATCTGATTTTCCAAAAACTCAGTTTCCAAGAAGCGGGCATGACGAGAAACAAAAACCTTTTGTTCCTCTGCGTAATAGAAAAGATACCCCTTGGAGTTCTTTGGGTATCCCACAAACTTACACTGTACTGAGCGTGCCTCGAGCTTGTCCGCATGCTGCTTTTTGACAAAAGCTGGACATCCCCATGTCTTAATATGATTAAGATAGGGTTTCTTCCCACACCACATCTGATATGGTGTAGTAGGCACAGTCTTAGTAGGAACTCGGTTCAAAAGATATGCAGCTGATTCTAGTGCATAACCCCAGAAGGATCGCGGTAACTTAGCCTTACTCATCATGGAACGAACCATATCCAACAGGGTTCGATTCCTCCTTTCCGATACACCGTTGTGTTGTGGTGTGTATGGAGGAGTAAGCTGAGAAAGAATTCCATTCTCTTTTAAGTAGCCCAGAAACTCGGCACTCAAGTATTCACCACCTCGATCAGATCTCAGTGTCTTGATACTTTTGCCTGTTTTTTTTTCAACTTCATTCTTGTATTCCCGAAATTTCTCAAAGGCCTCGGATTTGTGCTTCATCAAGAAGACATGCCCATACCTAGAGAAATCATCTGTGAAAGTAATGAAGTATGAATAACCACTTGGCGCATGTGTAGACATTGGACCACACACATCACTGTGTATGAGTCCCAAGAGCTCACTTGCTCTTTCTCCGTGTCCAGTGAACGGAGTCTTTGTCATCTTTCCCATGAGACAAGATTCACAAGTGGCATAAGACTGATACTCGAACGGATCTAAGTATCCTTCTTTATGTAACTTTGTCAACCGTGTCTCATTAATGTGACCCAGTCTACAATGCCATAAGAAAGCCTGATTTAATTCCGGAGACTTTCTTTTAAGTGTGTTCTGGACACTGAAGACCTGAGCTTGATTCAAAACGTATATACCGTTTTTCAATGTACCTGACCCAATCAGAACTTGATTTAGGTGGATGTTTACTACATCACTTATAAAAGTAAAATCATACCCGTCCTTAGAAAGTAAAGATACAGATATGATATTACAAGTCGCACCTGGTACATAAAAACAGTCACGCAGAATCAATATCTGCCCAGTTGTCAGTCCTAGATGATATTCCCCTACGGATTCAGCATACATGCTCATTCCGTTAGCAACTCTGAGAGTCATATCACCTTTCCTGATAACCCTACGGTTTCTCAGAGCCTGTAACGAATTACAGATATGAGATCCTGATCCGGTATCCAATACCCAGGAAGTAGGGTTAACTGACATACAGTTCTCTATTACAAACACACCCGAAGTCGAAGCCACAACATGCTTCGAATTCTGGCTACTGGCTTTGCAAGCCCTGCAATCCTTCTGCCAATGTTCACTCCTGTAACAATAGGAACGTTCCTCTTTTACTACATCCTGTCCCGAAACTTCTGCCCTTCCCTTTCTTTCTACTTCCCTGGTTTCCTTCAGGGTAGTAGGTAGGGACTGTTGAACTAAGTCAGCATCTGTCCCGTTTTTCAACGTGGTCTTCAGGTCCGAGAGCTCATAAGAGCTGGTCTCTGTAAGGACGTTGCCCCTACAGATGACCTGATAGCCAACCTCGCTGGAAGCAATTCGTTCGAGGTCTCATATCTTGCGATACGAGATTGCTCTCCATATAAATCTTTGTTATGGAGGAAGATAGAAACTAAGTCCATCTTCTCGTGCTGCCTCTGGTATGCACCATCAACTGAGGCTAACACGAGGCACTTGGCTTTCGCACAGTCTTTTTCCGATGTCATGCGGATATGAATATCCGTGACAGGGGAAACTGGACTTGAGACGGCAGGGGTTGGATTAGTTAAGAGGTGTCCCAGCTTGTCATGGGCAATGGACATCTGGACAGACCTTTGCTAGTCATAACAGTCGGATTCAGTCATTTTATTATCTAGATGTAACATAGGTGCGGTCACTGGGTCGCTGCAATTAAGAGAGAGAGAAGAAAACACTCAGCATGATGCTCTTGCAAGTTTAGATTGGTTTTTAATTTATCTAAACAGGATGGCTCCCACTGTCTCTCGAATCCCTCCTCAAACCATAAAGGAAGAATTAGTCAGGATCAATCTCACCGTACAATACTTGCTTAACCGTTCAGCCAGGCCAGTGTCGGTACTTCGAGGGTGGTTTTCCAATGCTTTCGCGAAGTTCCTTAATTAAATAACCTCTTTTCCCTGTGGGCGTAGCCCCGCTAACACCTTTCTAGACACCTACTAGGTTTATAGCATTGATCGTTAAGTGAGAAAGTTCCCGAGGAGTAGCATATACTCACAGTAGGATCGAGATCCAAATATCATCGCGTGACAAAACTGAAGGAATCCTACCAGAATCATCACACTCCAAATGGTATGCAACACCAGCAAGTTTCAGTACTTTTGAAACTCCCGATGTGGATTTTTTCCCCATGCTCTTATGACCTTGACTTTGGCCAACAAATCATAAGTCACATGTCAAGTTCTACCCGTCATTGTCCAGGTTAATTTGAACCCACCCGCACATACCCTTGACTTTGGCCAACAAGGCAGTACGACTGTCCTAAACCAACGCATCTATCTATGCTACATATGAATACCCAATAGCTACCAAACATTGTGCCTTGACTTTGGCCAACAAACACAGCTTGAATACTATTGACTATCTATATGAAATGACGGAGGGCTATGAATGGTTTTGGCGAAACCGTGAACGTAGTGAACTTGATATAATCGATGGAACGAGATAGCTTTTAAAAGGAGTGGTTCAAGCTCCGCATTTAAAAGTTGGTTTTTGAAAAGAACCGAGTGGTTTTGAAAGTGTTCCAACGACTTTTACTTGGTTTATTTTCTTGCATTAATTCCAATGCGTCCCATCATTTAATCCTACCATTGTAGAAAACAACCAAAATATGACGTACGCTTATGCCATTCGCATTCGCCTCGGGGCCCCGTCATCACCCGTTAGGTTACTTAACTAACGACAGAGCGGGGGCTGGGCTAGCACGGCTGAAAAACATAAGCAACGCCTAAATAGATATCATATATAGATATATAGCAATGATAGCCAATCCAGATCACAGATGAACACTTTGGATATACTAGGAATCCGCGATTCGTTCGAGCCTGCAACGAAAAGCGGATTGCAAGGTCGCGATGAATAGCCAAACCCTACCCTAGACCCCTACGGGTGCGGCAAACTACCCGCCAAGTACCCGAAGCGAAGCAACCTCCCTCAACCCGTGAGTAGGCCACTCGGCACTTCGAGATACCCGGTAGTTTGTGCACCCCACCTTGGGTCTATCCTAGGAGCAAAAACAGTAAAAAGAATAATACAATGACGGCTACAACCCCGACCCGGTTGTGCGGCCATACAAATAATATTACATCAATTTATAAATTTTACAATGAATGAAAGAAAAAGAAACTCTCATCTCACATCCACCCCGGCTATTCATCCGCGACAATCCACCGAGTTCATATACACAAACCATCAACATTACAGATCACAGATATGTATAACCCCCACTAATCGACTTATAGCGATTAATAGATGTTCAATACATATATCACATCACAGATAATATCCATTAGCCAAAGTCTACGGAATATCGATCAAAATACGGATTTTTAACCACCCCAAAAGTCAATTCGCTCTCTGGAAAATCTGGGTAGAAAAAACATGTATTAAAAATCCCAAAACAGCCAAACTAAAACACTGCACAAAACCCGATGCACTGCCGAGTCAAATCGGCCGCGGAACCGCGGCAATGAGCATGCTATTGCCGCGGAACCGCGGTCGTTTGATCGAGTCACTGGATCGTTTTTCTGCAGTGTTTTTACAAAACCCTGAGATGATTTTTCATATATTTTAAATCACTTTTTGAGCAGTATGAAAATCGACAGAACCTTGAGGTTTTGCGGACGTGTTTTGCAACTTTTTTCCGATCGATATTCTAAACACTTTCCTAACTTACTAGTTTATGTTTAGCTAGGCTCTGATACCACTGTAAGTCCACTTTGCTCATCCCGGTTCTTACAGGGAGGCGGAAATGACGAAAAACAATGATTTGGCGCAAGGCAACATGGACTTAAAGCACGGATCTTTGCTAAACTAGTAACTAGTAAACTACTAGAGACTTTAACTACTATGCTGTAGAAAGTATACCTCACGAAACCGATCCTTCGGGTCTTCATTCCGCTGTCCCGCTCATCCATCCAAGCTCCAAGTGTCGATCCGGACCTTGGGCACCTCCGCGGCCTTCTTGAGTCGAAGACGATCCACCCGAGAGTTGTACACCGAGCTCCACCTCGAGCCGAGGCAACTAGGGTGACGAGATCGCTAATCTAGAAGCCCTAGGTTGTGTAGAAGTGGTAGAGGGATGGTTTTGTCAAGTGGAATCCTTTTTCTCTCAACACATGAGATCAAAGGAAGAATCAAGAGGAGGAAGAAGGAGGAGCAACCATGGAACTCTTTCTCATTTCTTTTCTAAGAGAGAGAATGAGAATGAAGAAATGAAAAAGCTTAACCAAGAGAAAAACAACCATGGTTGCAATAATACTCAAATATCATCATTACTAATCCTATCATGATAAAGTTGATGGCACTAATGACATGACCATTTTCATAACTCAAGAAATAAAAAGAAATCCAAAGAAAACTCTAGACCTCTCATGAAGGTCAAAAGTCTACTTTGGTCAAACGGTTAACAAAGTCAAGTGTGGTCAAAGAAGGTCAAATGGTCAAAGCAATTAGCCATAATATAATTATCACTAATAGGATTAGTAAACAATGTCTCCGACTCATAATGGTTTTGACCGAACAAATTGCCAAAACCCTAATGAGCCTGCCACATAATGGTTTTGGCCGAACCAACTGCCAAAATCCTAATGAGGCACCTCCTCCTTCATCACTCCTCAAAACTGTGCATACACACCCGCATCCGCATTCCGTAGAATGCGAATGCACTGAAGACAAAACAAATCCATCCGTGCAATACTAGGATCCAGCTTAAACCAAAGCCCACCAGTATTGCCTGCCCGAACAACATACGCACACAAGTATACGCAAGTGATCGCAGCCCTGCCGTAAAACCATACGGCCTCTACACGTTTCGCTCAGTGCAGGGAAACTCTCTGTGTGGGACTCTAAAGACTCGACACTACGCTGGCAGTGGGTTTAACCACAGACCGCAAGCGGCACTAGCTGTACATAACGGTCCCCAGGTAGATGTCGATAAGAAGGCTGTTGAGGTAAACCCATCCGAACTCCTACTGAGCCTGTATGTGACAATCTCCGTACAGTCCGGTCTGTTCGTCTGATACATCGCATGGCGGGCCTAGGGGGTGGTGAACGTCAGTCCCCTAATAGCGGTACAAGTCGTGTCGGAGTGTAGCCCATAACACCCTGAGATAACATTGGAAACCTACCAGTATATCTCGCTTGCCCTGGCCAGGGACTACTCGTGTAATGGCTCTCCTAGACACAACGCGATGTCAACCCCCAATACCGGGAGAGACGAATCCTGTCTAACCGTCACTGCCTCCAAGTGCTTTGGGACTGTACCCAACTACTACCTGTTTGTACGACTCCTTTGAGCCGTGGTAGGGTACTAATCTAAGTACAGTGGGAACACACTCGAGGCGAAGTGACAGTGTCAAGTCGGCGGACTAAGCTGTACTCATGTCGTGGAACTGATAACTGACGATAGGTATAATACCATCCATCAGTTCCCGATGAGTCCTGTCCAGTGTACTCGTAACCTAACGAGCACCCGCATACTATCTCTAGTACGACGTACTGATGGTTATGGGACAGACCACCTCCCGTGCTGGGATGAGAACCGTATACGCTAGTCTACTCCGGAGTATCGATACCCTGTCTCGATAGTCTTACGACTAGGGACCTGTATAAGGATGTGCTTATAGATTACCCAGCCCCCACAAGTATGAATGCCATCACAACGCTGGTAATCAAGCAAAGATCCTAAAGGGCTCTACTAATATGTATATAAGCGATATGCTAAAAGAAACACATGCACATATTGAAGTAGAGACAAACCAAGTAGCATACTACCATTTTGAGCAAAATTGTATATACAACTGTGAATATCCCAAGCTTCCATTAAGTAATATACAATCCAGTATGATACAGTAATGGCCTCTAGGGCATATACACTAACATAGACATTACATGCCTAACAATTATAAACCCCGTATTTTAGTCTCGATATTGAAAACACTTTCCATAAACCTGTCGGGTAATTCAACAAGATTCCCGATAACTTGATCGAATGATCGTCGGAAACTTTAGTAGACAGCCGCACCCCCGATGCCGTCGACGAAGTGCACTAAGGCGGAACACCGCGGCCGCGAGCACCCGAACGGATGCTTTTGGCGACGGGGTTCTCCTACAGTCACTTGGTCGGGGCTATGGGGTGTGGCTATCTAGTAAGGTTACCCTACGAGTATCCGCATACACTATGTAATTGCGACGGACTTTTGATCCACATCAAAATTCCGTGGCAGCTGATCAAATGAGATTAAACTGCTAGATTTATAAAATTCAAACTAGTTGTCACATAACTAATTATGTGAATTCCAAATATTGTATCACAATCACAGATAGCTAGACGATGTTAAACTTTTCGATCGAATAAACAAACACCCAAAATTTCACAAAGAGCTCAACACTTGAGCGGAGTTCAAAAAGTACCCAGAACATGCCACAGCTCCTATGAACCATCCGTAGAAGGGACGACCCATGCCTCACTTATGTCGCCACGGAACTGCCGTAAACCCTAGGGTATGACTACGGTTCCGCGATTCAAAAAATCGAATTTGGGTATCGTTCTTCTAGAGGGTCTACAGAA